>OY804579.1:128241016-129441016 GCA_963680875.1 Bathymodiolus brooksi | reverse complement strand
CATTCATTGTAGTATTGTCTTTTGTACTTTTCCTTCAGTTAGGTCATTCATAGTAGTATTGTCTTTTGTACTTTTCCTTCAGTTAGGTTATTCATAGTAGTATTGTCTTTTGTACTTTTCCTTCAGTTAGGTCATTCATAGTAGTATTGTCTTTTGTACTTTTCCTTCAGTTAGGTCATTCATTGTAGTATTGTCTTTTGTACTTTTCCTTCAGTTAGGGCATTCATAGTAGTATTGTATTTTGTACTTTTCCTTCAGTTAGGTCATTCATTGTAGTATTTTTTTTGTACTTTTCCTTCAGTTAGGTCATTCATAGTAGTATTGTCTTTTGTAACTTTCCTTCAGTTAGGTCATTCATAGTAGTATTGTCTTTTGTACTTTTCCTTCAGTTAGGTCATTCATAGTAGTATTGTCTTTTGTAACTTTCCTTCAGTTAGGTCATTCATAGTAGTATTGTCTTTTGTACTTTTCCTTCAGTTAGGTCATTCATAGTAGTATTGTCTTTTGTACTTTTCCTTCAGTCAGGTCATTCATAGTAGTATTGTGTTTTGTACTTTTCCTTCAGTTAGGTCATTCATAGTAGTATTGTCTTTTGTACTTTTCCTTTAGTTAGGTCATTCATAGTAGTATTGTCTTTTGTACTTTTCCTTCAGTTAGGTCATTCATTGTAGTATTGTCTTTTGTACTTTTCCTTCAGTTAGGTCATTCATGGTAGTATTGTCTTTTGTACTTTTCCTTCAGTTAGGTCATTCATGGTAGTATTGTCTTTTGTACTTTTCCTTCAGTTAGGTTATTCATAGTAGTATTGTCTTTTGTACTTTTCTTTCAGTTAGGTCATTCATAGTAGTATTGTCTTTTGTACTTTTCCTTCAGTTAGGTCATTCATTGTAGTATTGTCTTTTGTACTTTTCCTTCAGTTAGGTCATTCATGGTAGTATTGTCTTTTGTACTTTTCCTTCAGTTAGGTCATTCATAGTAGTATTGTCTTTTGTACTTTTCCTTCAGTTAGGTTATTCATAGTAGTATTGTCTTTTGTACTTTTCCTTCAGTTAGGTCATTCATAGTAGTATTGTCTTTTGTACTTTTCCTTCAGTTAGGTCATTCATAGTAGTATTGTCTTTTGTACTTTTCCTTCAGTTAGGTCATTCATAGTAGTATTGTCTTTTGTACTTTTCCTTCAGTTAGGTCATTCATTGTAGTATTGTCTTTTGTACTTTTCCTTCAGTTAGGTCATTCATAGTAGTATTGTCTTTTGTACTTTTCCTCCAGTTAGGTCATTCATTGTAGTATTGTCTTTTGTACTTTTCCTTCAGTTAGGTCATTCATTTGTAGTATTGTCTTTTGTGCTTTTCCTTCAGTTAGGTCATTCATAGTAGTATTGCCTTTTGTACTTTTCCTTCAATTAGGTCATTCATAGTAGTATTGTCTTTTGTACTTTTCCTGCAGTTAGGTCATTCATGGTAGTATTGTCTTTTGTACTTTTCCTTCAGTTAGGTCATTCATAGTAGTATTGTCCTTTGTACTTTTCCTTCAGTTAGGTCATTCATGGTAGTATTGTCTTTTGTACTTTTCCTTCAGTTAGGTCATTCATAGTAGTATTGTCTTTTGTACTTTTCCTTCAGTTAGGTCATTCATAGTAGTATTGTCTTTTGTACTTTCCCTTCAGTTAGGTCATTCATAGTAGTATTGTCTTTTGTACTTTTCCTTCAGTTAGGTTATTCATAGTAGTATTGTCTTTTGTACTTTTACTTCAGTTAGGTCATTCATAGTAGTATTGTCTTTTGTACTTTTCCTTCAGTTAGGTCATTCATAGTAGTATTGTCTTTTGTACTTTTCCTGCAGTTAGGTCATTCATGGTGGTATTGTCTTTTGTACTTTTCCTTCAGTTAGGTCATTCATGGTAGTATTGTCTTTTGTACTTTTCCTTCAGTTAGGTCATTCATGGTAGTATTGTCTTTTGTACTTTTCCGTCAGTTATGTCATTCATAGTAGTATTGTCTTTTGTACTTTTCCTTCAGTTAGGTCATTCATAGTAGTATTGTCTTTTGTACTTTTCCTTCAGTTAGGCCATTCATAGTAGTATTGTCTTTTGTACCTTTCCGTCAGTTAGATTATTCATAGTAGTATTGTCTTTTGTATTTTTTCTTCAGTTAGGTCATTCAAGGTAGTATTGTCTTTTGTACTTTTCCTTCAGTTAGGTTATTCATAGTAGTATTGTCTTTTGTACTTTTCCTTCAGTTAGATCATTCATAGTAGTATTGTCTTTTGTACTTTTCCTTCAGTTAGGTCATTCATAGTAGTATTGTCTTTTGTACTTTTCCTTCAGTTATGTAATTCATGGTAGTATTGTCTTTTGTACTTTTCCTTCAGTTAGGTCATTCATAGTAGTATTGTCTTTTGTACTTTTGCTTCAGTTAGGTCATTCATAGTAGTATTGTCTTTTGTACTTTTCCTTCAGTTAGGTCATTCATTGTAGTATTGTCTTTGTTACTTTTCCTTCAGTTAGGTCATTCATTGTAGTATTGTCTTTTGTGCTTTTCCTTCAGTTAGGTTATTCATAGTAGTATTGTCTTTTGTACTTTTCCTTCAGTTAGGTCATTCATAGTAGTATTGTCTTTTGTACTTTTCCTTCAGTTAGGTCATACATGGTAGTATTGTCTTTTGTACTTTTCCTTCAGTTAGGTCATTCATAGTAGTATTGTCTTTTGTACTTTTCCTTCAGTTATGTCATTCATAGTAGTATTGTCTTTTGTACTTTTCCTTCGGTTAGATCATTCATTGTAGTATTGTCTTTTGTACTTTTCCTTCAGTTTGGTCATTCATTTGTAGTATTGTCTTTGTTACTTTTCCTTCAGTTAGGTCATTCATAGTAGTATTGTCTTTTGTACTTTTCCTTCAGTTAGGTCATTGATGGTAGTATTGTCTTTTGTACTTTTCCTTCAGTTAGGTCATTCATAGTAGTATTGTCTTTTGTACTTTTCCTTCAGTTAGGTCATTCATAGTCGTATTGTCTTTTGTACTTTTCCTTCAGTTAGGTCATTCATGGTAGTATTGTCTTTTGTACTTTTCCTTCAGTTAGGTCATTCATAGTAGTATTGTCTTTTGTACTTTTCCTTCAGTTAGGTCATTCATAGTAGTATTGTCTTTTGTACTTTTCCTTCAGTTAGGTCATTCATAGTAGTATTGTCTTTTGTACTTTTCTTCAGTTAGGTCATTCATAGTAGTATTGTCTTTTGTACCTTTCCTTCAGTTAGGTCATTCATAGTAGTATTTTCTTTTGTACTTTTCCTTCAGTTAGGTCATTCATAGTAGTATTGTCTTTTGTACTTTTCCTTCAGTTAGGTCATTCATAGTAGTATTGTCTTTTGTACTCTTCCTTCAGTTAGGTCATTCATAGTAGTATTGTCTTTTGTACTTTTCCTTCAGTTAGGTCATTCATAGTAGTATTGTCTTTTGTACTTTTCCTTCAGTTAGGTCATTCATAGTAGTATTGTCTTTTGTACTTTTCCTTCAGTTAGGTCATTCATAGTAGTATTGTCTTTTGTACTTTTCCTTCAGTTAGGTCATTCATGGTAGTATTGTCTTTTGTACCTTTCCTTCAGTTAGGTCATTCATAGTAGTATTGTCTTTTGTACTTTTCTTTCAGTTAGGTCATTCATAGTAGTATTGTCTTTTGTACTTTTCCTTCAGTTAGGTCATTCATAGTAGTATTGTCTTTTGTACTTTTCCTTCAGTTAGGTCATTCATGGTAGTATTGTCTTTTGTACTTTTCCTTCAGTTAGGTCATTCATAGTAGTATTGTCTTTTGTACTTTTCTTTCAGTTAGGTTATTCATAGTAGTATTGTCTTTTGTACTTTTCCTTCAGTTAGGTCATTCATAGTAGTATTGTCTTTTGTACTTTTCCTTCAGTTAGATCATTCATTGTAGTATTGTCTTTTGTACTTTTCCTTCAGTTAGGTCATTCATTGTAGTATTGTCTTTGTTACTTTTCCTTCAGTTAGGTCATTCATTGTAGTATTGTCTTTTGTGCTTTTCCTTCAGTTAGGTTATTCATAGTAGTATTGTCTTTTGTACTTTTCCTTCAGTTAGGTCATTCATAGTAGTATTGTCTTTTGTACTTTTCCTGCAGTTAGGTCATTCATGGTAGTATTGTCTTTTGTACTTTTCCTTCAGTTAGGTCATTCATTGTAGTATTGTCTTTTGTACTTTTCCTTCAGTTAGGTTATTCATAGTAGTATTGTCTTTTGTACTTTTCCTTCAGTTAGGTCATTCATAATAGTATTGTCTTTTGTACTTTTCCTTCAGTTAGATCATACATAGTAGTATTGTCTTTTGTACCTTTCTTTCAGTTAGGTCATTCATAGTAGTATTGTCTTTTGTACCTTTCTTTCAGTTAGGTCATTCATAGTAGTATTGTCTTTTGTACTTTTCCTTCAGTTAGGTCATTCATAGTAGTATTGTCTTTTGTACTTTTCCTTCAGTTAGGTCATTCATTGTAGTATTGTCTTTTGTACTTTTCCTTCAGTTAGGTCATTCATGGTAGTATTGTCTTTTGTACTTTTCCTTCAGTTAGGTCATTCATAGTAGTATTGTCTTTTGTACCTTTCCTTCAGTTAGGTCATTCATAGTAGTATTGTCTTTTGTACTTTTCCTTCAGTTAGATCATTCATAGTAGTATTGTCTTTTGTACTTTTCCTTCAGTTAGGTCATTCATAGTAGTATTGTCTTTTGTACTTTTCCTTCAGTTATGTAATTCATGGTAGTATTGTCTTTTGTACTTTTCCTTCAGTTAGGTCATTCATAGTAGTATTGTCTTTTGTACTTTTCCTTCAGTTAGGTCATTCATAGTAGTATTGTCTTTTGTACTTTTCCTTCAGTTAGGTCATTCATTGTAGTATTGTCTTTGTTACTTTTCCTTCAGTTAGGTCATTCATTGTAGTATTGTCTTTTGTGCTTTTCCTTCAGTTAGGTTATTCATAGTAGTATTGTCTTTTGTACTTTTCCTTCAGTTAGGTCATTCATAGTAGTATTGTCTTTTGTACTTTTCCTTCATTTAGGTCATACATGGTAGTATTGTCTTTTGTCCTTTTCCTTCAGTTAGGTCATTCATAGTAGTATTGTCTTTTGTACTTTTCCTTCAGTTAGGTCATTCATAGTAGTATTGTCTTTTGTACTTTTCCTTCAGTTAGATCATTCATTGTAGTATTGTCTTTTGTACTTTTCCTTCAGTTAGGTCATTCATTGTAGTATTGTCTTTGTTACTTTTCCTTCAGTTAGGTCATTCATAGTAGTAATGTCTTTTGTACTTTTCCTTCAGTTAGGTCATTGATGGTAGTATTGTCTTTTGTACTTTTCCTTCAGTTAGGTCATTCATAGTAGTATTGTCTTTTGTACTTTTCCTTCAGTTAGGTCATTCATAGTCGTATTGTCTTTTGTACTTTTCCTTCAGTTAGGTCATTCATGGTAGTATTGTCTTTTGTACTTTTCCTTCAGTTAGGTCATTCATAGTAGTATTGTCTTTTGTACTTTTCCTTCAGTTAGGTCATTCATAGTAGTATTGTCTTTTGTACTTTTCCTTCAGTTAGGTCATTCATAGTAGTATTGTCTTTTGTACTTTTCTTCAGTTAGGTCATTCATAGTAGTATTGTCTTTTGTACCTTTCCTTCAGTTAGGTCATTCATAGTAGTATTTTCTTTTGTACTTTTCCTTCAGTTAGGTCATTCATAGTAGTATTGTCTTTTGTACTTTTCCTTCAGTTAGGTCATTCATAGTAGTATTGTCTTTTGTACTCTTCCTTCAGTTAGGTCATTCATAGTAGTATTGTCTTTTGTACTTTTCCTTCAGTTAGGTCATTCATAGTAGTATTGTCTTTTGTACTTTTCCTTCAGTTAGGTCATTCATAGTAGTATTGTCTTTTGTACTTTTCCTTCAGTTAGGTCATTCATAGTAGTATTGTCTTTTCTACTTTTCCTTCAGTTGGGTCATTCATGGTAGTATTGTCTTTTGTACCTTTCCTTCAGTTAGGTCATTCATAGTAGTATTGTCTTTTGTACTTTTCCTTCAGTTAGGTTATTCATAGTAGTATTGTCTTTTGTACTTTTCCTTCAGTTAGGTCATTCATAGTAGTATTGTCTTTTGTACTTTTCCTTCAGTTAGATCATTCATTGTAGTATTGTCTTTTGTACTTTTCCTTCAGTTAGGTCATTCATTGTAGTATTGTCTTTGTTACTTTTCCTTCAGTTAGGTCATTCATTGTAGTATTGTCTTTTGTGCTTTTCCTTCAGTTAGGTTATTCATAGTAGTATTGTCTTTTGTACTTTTCCTTCAGTTAGGTCATTCATAGTAGTATTGTCTTTTGTACTTTTCCTTCAGTTAGGTCATTCATGGTAGTATTGTCTTTTGTACTTTTCCTTCAGTTAGGTCATTCATTGTAGTATTGTCTTTTGTACTTTTCCTTCAGTTAGGTTATTCATAGTAGTATTGTCTTTTGTACTTTTCCTTCAGTTAGGTCATTCATAATAGTATTGTCTTTTGTACTTTTCCTTCAGTTAGGTCATACATAGTAGTATTGTCTTTTGTACCTTTCTTTCAGTTAGGTCATTCATAGTAGTATTGTCTTTTGTACCTTTCTTTCAGTTAGGTCATTCATAGTAGTATTGTCCTTTGTACTTTTCCTTCAGTTAGGTCATTCATAGTAGTATTGTCTTTTGTACTTTTCCTTCAGTTAGGTCATTCATTGTAGTATTGTCTTTTGTACTTTTCCTTCAGTTAGGTCATTCATGGTAGTATTGTCTTTTGTACTTTTCCTTCAGTTAGGTCATTCATAGTAGTATTGTCTTTTGTACCTTTCCTTCAGTTAGGTCATTCATAGTAGTATTGTCTTTTGTACTTTTCCTTCAGTTAGGTCATTCATAGTAGTATTGTCTTTTGTACTTTTCCTTCAGTTAGGTCATTCATAGTAGTATTGTCTTTTGTACTTTTCCTTCAGTTAGGTCATTCCTAGTAGTATTGTCTTTTGTACTTTTCCTTCAGTTGGGTCATTCATGGTAGTATTGTCTTTTGTACCTTTCCTTCAGTTAGGTCATTCATAGTAGTATTGTCTTTTGTACTTTTCTTTCAGTTAGGTCATTCATAGTAGTATTGTCTTTTGTACTTTTCCTTCAGTTAGGTCATTCATAGTAGTATTGTCTTTTGTACTTTTCCTTCAGTTAGGTCATTCATGGTAGTATTGTCTTTTGTACTTTTCCTTCAGTTAGGTCATTCATAGTAGTATTGTCTTTTGTACTTTTCCTTCAGTTAGGTTATTCATAGTAGTATTGTCTTTTGTACTTTTCCTTCAGTTAGGTCATTCATAGTAGTATTGTCTTTTGTACTTTTCCTTCAGTTAGATCATTCATTGTAGTATTGTCTTTTGTACTTTTCCTTCAGTTAGGTCATTCATTGTAGTATTGTCTTTGTTACTTTTCCTTCAGTTAGGTCATTCATTGTAGTATTGTCTTCTGTGCTTTTCCTTCAGTTAGGTTATTCATAGTAGTATTGTCTTTTGTACTTTTCCTTCAGTTAGGTCATTCATAGTAGTATTGTCTTTGTACTTTTCCTGCAGTTAGGTCATTCCTGGTAGTATTGTCTTTTGTACTTTTCCTTCAGTTAGGTCATTCATTGTAGTATTGTCTTTTGTACTTTTCCTTCAGTTAGGTCATTCATAGTAGTATTGTCTTTTGTACTTTTCCTTCAGTTAGGTCATTCATAGTAGTATTGTCTTTTGTACCTTTCCTTCAGTTAGGTCATTCATAGTAGTATTTTCTTTTGTACTTTTCCTTCAGTTAGGTCATTCATAGTAGTATTGTCTTTTGTACTTTTCCTTAAGTTAGGTCATTCATAGTAGTATTGTCTTTTGTACTCTTCCTTCAGTTAGGTCATTCATAGTAGTATTGTCTTTTGTACTTTTCCTTCAGTTAGGTCATTCATAGTAGTATTGTCTTTTGTACTTTTCCTTCAGTTAGGTCATTCATAGTAGTATTGTCTTTTGTACTTTTCCTTCAGTTAGGTCATTCATAGTAGTATTGTCTTTTGTACTTTTCCTTCAGTTGGTTCATTCATGGTAGTATTGTCTTTTGTACCTTTCCTTCAGTTAGGTTATTCATAGTAGTATTGGCTTTTGTACTTTTCTTTCAGTTAGGTCATTCATTGTAGTATTGTCTTTGTTACTTTTCCTTCAGTTAGGTCATTCATAGTAGTATTGTCTTTTGTACTTTTCCTTCAGTTAGGTCATTCATAGTAGTATTGTCTTTTGTACTTTTCCTTCAGTTAGGTCATTCATAGTAGTATTGTCTTTTGTACTTTTCCTTCAGTTAGGTCATTCATAGTAGTATTGTTTTTTGTACTTTTCTTCAGTTAGGTCATTCATAGTAGTATTGTCTTTTGTACCTTTCCTTCAGTTAGGTCATTCATAGTAGTATTTTCTTTTGTACTTTTCCTTCAGTTAGGTCATTCATAGTAGTATTGTCTTTTGTACTTTTCCTTCAGTTAGGTCATTCATAGTAGTATTGTCTTTTGTACTCTTCCTTCAGTTAGGTCATTCATAGTAGTATTGTCTTTTGTACTTTTCCTTCAGTTAGGTCATTCATAGTAGTATTGTCTTTTGTACTTTTCCTTCAGTTAGGTCATTGATGGTAGTATTGTCTTTTGTACTTTACCTTCAGTTAGGTCATTCATAGTAGTATTGTCTTTTGTACTTTTCCTTCAGTTAGGTCATTCATAGTCGTATTGTCTTTTGTACTTTTCCTTCAGTTAGGTCATTCATGGTAGTATTGTCTTTTGTACTTTTCCTTCAGTTAGGTCATTCATAGTAGTATTGTCTTTTGTACTTTTCCTTCAGTTAGGTCATTCATAGTAGTATTGTCTTTTGTACTTTTCCTTCAGTTAGGTCATTCATAGTAGTATTGTCTTTTGTACTTTTCTTCAGTTAGGTCATTCATAGTAGTATTGTCTTTTGTACCTTTCCTTCAGTTAGGTCATTCATAGTAGTATTTTCTTTTGTACTTTTCCTTCAGTTAGGTCATTCATAGTAGTATTGTCTTTTGTACTTTTCCTTCAGTTAGGTCATTCATAGTAGTATTGTCTTTTGTACTCTTCCTTCAGTTAGGTCATTCATAGTAGTATTGTCTTTTGTACTTTTCCTTCAGTTAGGTCATTCATAGTAGTATTGTCTTTTGTACTTTTCCTTCAGTTAGGTCATTCATAGTAGTATTGTCTTTTGTACTTTTCCTTCAGTTAGGTCATTCATAGTAGTATTGTCTTTTGTACTTTTCCTTCAGTTGGGTCATTCATGGTAGTATTGTCTTTTGTACCTTTCCTTCAGTTAGGTCATTCATAGTAGTATTGTCTTTTGTACTTTTCCTTCAGTTAGGTTATTCATAGTAGTATTGTCTTTTGTACTTTTCCTTCAGTTAGGTCATTCATAGTAGTATTGTCTTTTGTACTTTTCCTTCAGTTAGATCATTCATTGTAGTATTGTCTTTTGTACTTTTCCTTCAGTTAGGTCATTCATTGTAGTATTGTCTTTGTTACTTTTCCTTCAGTTAGGTCATTCATTGTAGTATTGTCTTTTGTGCTTTTCCTTCAGTTAGGTTATTCATAGTAGTATTGTCTTTTGTACTTTTCCTTCAGTTAGGTCATTCATAGTAGTATTGTCTTTTGTACTTTTCCTTCAGTTAGGTCATTCATGGTAGTATTGTCTTTTGTACTTTTCCTTCAGTTAGGTCATTCATTGTAGTATTGTCTTTTGTACTTTTCCTTCAGTTAGGTTATTCATAGTAGTATTGTCTTTTGTACTTTTCCTTCAGTTAGGTCATTCATAATAGTATTGTCTTTTGTACTTTTCCTTCAGTTAGGTCATACATAGTAGTATTGTCTTTTGTACCTTTCTTTCAGTTAGGTCATTCATAGTAGTATTGTCTTTTGTACCTTTCTTTCAGTTAGGTCATTCATAGTAGTATTGTCCTTTGTACTTTTCCTTCAGTTAGGTCATTCATAGTAGTATTGTCTTTTGTACTTTTCCTTCAGTTAGGTCATTCATTGTAGTATTGTCTTTTGTACTTTTCCTTCAGTTAGGTCATTCATGGTAGTATTGTCTTTTGTACTTTTCCTTCAGTTAGGTCATTCATAGTAGTATTGTCTTTTGTACCTTTCCTTCAGTTAGGTCATTCATAGTAGTATTGTCTTTTGTACTTTTCCTTCAGTTAGGTCATTCATAGTAGTATTGTCTTTTGTACTTTTCCTTCAGTTAGGTCATTCATAGTAGTATTGTCTTTTGTACTTTTCCTTCAGTTAGGTCATTCCTAGTAGTATTGTCTTTTGTACTTTTCCTTCAGTTGGGTCATTCATGGTAGTATTGTCTTTTGTACCTTTCCTTCAGTTAGGTCATTCATAGTAGTATTGGCTTTTGTACTTTTCTTTCAGTTAGGTCATTCATAGTAGTATTGTCTTTTGTACTTTTCCTTCAGTTAGGTCATTCATAGTAGTATTGTCTTTTGTACTTTTCCTTCAGTTAGGTCATTCATGGTAGTATTGTCTTTTGTTCTTTTCCTTCAGTTAGGTCATTCATAGTAGTATTGTCTTTTGTACTTTTCCTTCAGTTAGGTTATTCATAGTAGTATTGTCTTTTGTACTTTTCCTTCAGTTAGGTCATTCATAGTAGTATTGTCTTTTGTACTTTTCCTTCAGTTAGATCATTCATTGTAGTATTGTCTTTTGTACTTTTCCTTCAGTTAGGTCATTCATTGTAGTATTGTCTTTGTTACTTTTCCTTCAGTTAGGTCATTCATTGTAGTATTGTCTTCTGTGCTTTTCCTTCAGTTAGGTTATTCATAGTAGTATTGTCTTTTGTACTTTTCCTTCAGTTAGGTCATTCATAGTAGTATTGTCTTTGTACTTTTCCTGCAGTTAGGTCATTCCTGGTAGTATTGTCTTTTGTACTTTTCCTTCAGTTAGGTCATTCATTGTAGTATTGTCTTTTGTACTTTTCCTTCAGTTAGGTCATTCATAGTAGTATTGTCTTTTGTACTTTTCCTTCAGTTAGGTCATTCATAGTAGTATTGTCTTTTGTACCTTTCCTTCAGTTAGGTCATTCATAGTAGTATTTTCTTTTGTACTTTTCCTTCAGTTAGGTCATTCATAGTAGTATTGTCTTTTGTACTTTTCCTTAAGTTAGGTCATTCATAGTAGTATTGTCTTTTGTACTCTTCCTTCAGTTAGGTCATTCATAGTAGTATTGTCTTTTGTACTTTTCCTTCAGTTAGGTCATTCATAGTAGTATTGTCTTTTGTACTTTTCCTTCAGTTAGGTCATTCATAGTAGTATTGTCTTTTGTACTTTTCCTTCAGTTAGGTCATTCATAGTAGTATTGTCTTTTGTACTTTTCCTTCAGTTGGTTCATTCATGGTAGTATTGTCTTTTGTACCTTTCCTTCAGTTAGGTTATTCATAGTAGTATTGGCTTTTGTACTTTTCTTTCAGTTAGGTCATTCATTGTAGTATTGTCTTTGTTACTTTTCCTTCAGTTAGGTCATTCATAGTAGTATTGTCTTTTGTACTTTTCCTTCAGTTAGGTCATTGATGGTAGTATTGTCTTTTGTACTTTTCCTTCAGTTAGGTCATTCATAGTAGTATTGTCTTTTGTACTTTTCCTTGAGTTAGGTCATTCATAGTCGTATTGTCTTTTGTACTTTTCCTTCAGTTAGGTCATTCATGGTAGTATTGTCTTTTGTACTTTTCCTTCAGTTAGGTCATTCATAGTAGTATTGTCTTTTGTACTTTTCCTTCAGTTAGGTCATTCATAGTAGTATTGTCTTTTGTACTTTTCCTTCAGTTAGGTCATTCATAGTAGTATTGTTTTTTGTACTTTTCTTCAGTTAGGTCATTCATAGTAGTATTGTCTTTTGTACCTTTCCTTCAGTTAGGTCATTCATAGTAGTATTTTCTTTTGTACTTTTCCTTCAGATAGGTCATTCATAGTAGTATTGTCTTTTGTACTTTTCCTTCAGTTAGGTCATTCATAGTAGTATTGTCTTTTGTACTCTTCCTTCAGTTAGGTCATTCATAGTAGTATTGTCTTTTGTACTTTTCCTTCAGTTAGGTCATTCATAGTAGTATTGTCTTTTGTACTTTTCCTTCAGTTAGGTCATTCATAGTAGTATTGTCTTTTGTACTTTTCCTTCAGTTAGGTCATTCATAGTAGTATTGTCTTTTGTACTTTTCCTTCAGTTAGGTCATTCATGGTAGTATTGTCTTTTGTACCTTTCCTTCAGTTAGGTCATTCATAGTAGTATTGGCTTTTGTACTTTTCTTTCAGTTAGGTCATTCATAGTAGTATTGTCTTTTGTACTTTTCCTTCAGTTAGGTCATTCATAGTAATATTGTATTTTGTACTTTTCCTTCAGTTAGGTCATTCATGGTAGTATTGTCTTTTGTACTTTTCCTTCAGTTAGGTCATTCATAGTAGTATTGTCTTTTGTAGTTTTCCTTCAGTTAGGTTATTCATAGTAGTATTGTCTTTTATACTTTTCTTTCAGTTAGGTCATTCATAGTAGTATTGTCTTTTGTACTTTTCCTTCAGTTAGATCATTCATTGTAGTATTGTCTTTTGTACTTTTCCTTCAGTTAGGTCATTCATTGTAGTATTGTCTTTGTTACTTTTCCTTCAGTTAGGTCATTCATTGTAGTATTGTCTTTTGTGCTTTTCCTTCAGTTAGGTTATTCATAGTAGTATTGTCTTTTGTACTTTTCCTTCAGTTAGGTCATTCATAGTAGTATTGTCTTTTGTACTTTTCCTGCAGTTAGGTCATTCATGGTAGTATTGTCTTTTGTACTTTTCCTTCAGTTAGGTCATTCATTGTAGTATTGTCTTTTGTACTTTTCCTTCAGTTAGGTTATTCATAGTAGTATTGTCTTTTGTACTTTTCCTTCAGTTAGGTCATTCATAATAGTATTGTCTTTTGTACTTTTCCTTCAGTTAGGTCATACATAGTAGTATTGTCTTTTGTACCTTTCTTTCAGTTAGGTCATTCATAGTAGTATTGTCTTTTGTACCTTTCTTTCAGTTAGGTCATTCATAGTAGTATTGTCTTTTGTACTTTTCCTTCAGTTAGGTCATTCATAGTAGTATTGTCTTTTGTACTTTTCCTTCAGTTAGGTCATTCATTGTAGTATTGTCTTTTGTACTTTTCCTTCAGTTAGGTCATTCATGGTAGTATTGTCTTTTGTACTTTTCCTTCAGTTAGGTCATTCATAGTAGTATTGTCTTTTGTACCTTTCCTTCAGTTAGGTCATTCATAGTAGTATTGTCTTTTGTACTTTTCCTTCAGTTAGATCATTCATAGTAGTATTGTCTTTTGTACTTTTCCTTCAGTTAGGTCATTCATAGTAGTATTGTCTTTTGTACTTTTCCTTCAGTTATGTAATTCATGGTAGTATTGTCTTTTGTACTTTTCCTTCAGTTAGGTCATTCATAGTAGTATTGTCTTTTGTACTTTTCCTTCAGTTAGGTCATTCATAGTAGTATTGTCTTTTGTACTTTTCCTTCAGTTAGGTCATTCATTGTAGTATTGTCTTTGTTACTTTTCCTTCAGTTAGGTATTTCATTGTAGTATTGTCTTTTGTGCTTTTCCTTCAGTTAGGTTATTCATAGTAGTATTGTCTTTTGTAATTTTCCTTCAGTTAGGTCATTCATAGTAGTATTGTCTTTTGTACTTTTCCTTCAGTTAGGTCATACATGGTAGTATTGTCTTTTGTACTTTCCCTTCAGTTAGGTCATTCATAGTAGTATTGTCTTTTGTACTTTTCCTTCAGTTAGGTCATTCATAGTAGTATTGTCTTTTGTACTTTTCCTTCAGTTAGATCATTCATTGTAGTATTGTCTTTTGTACTTTTCCTTCAGTTAGGTCATTCATTGTAGTATTGTCTTTGTTACTTTTCCTTCAGTTAGGTCATTCATAGTAGTATTGTCTTTTGTACTTTTCCTTCAGTTAGGTCATTGATGGTAGTATTGTCTTTTGTACTTTTCCTTCAGTTAGGTCATTCATAGTAGTATTGTCTTTTGTACTTTTCCTTCAGTTAGGTCATTCATAGTCGTATTGTCTTTTGTACTTTTCCTTCAGTTCGGTCATTCATGGTAGTATTGTCTTTTGTACTTTTCCTTCAGTTAGGTCATTCATAGTAGTATTGTCTTTTGTACTTTTCCTTCAGTTAGGTCATTCATAGTAGTATTGTCTTTTGTACTTTTCCTTCAGTTAGGTCATTCATAGTAGTATTGTCTTTTGTACTTTTCTTCAGTTAGGTCATTCATAGTAGTATTGTCTTTTGTACCTTTCCTTCAGTTAGGTCATTCATAGTAGTATTTTCTTTTGTACTTTTCCTTCAGTTAGGTCATTCATGGTAGTATTGTCTTTTGTACTTTTCCTTCAGTTAGGTCATTCATAGTAGTATTGTCTTTTGTACTTTTCCTTCAGTTAGGTTATTCATAGTAGTATTGTCTTTTGTACTTTTCCTTCAGTTAGGTCATTCATAGTAGTATTGTCTTTTGTACTTTTCCTTCAGTTAGATCATTCATTGTAGTATTGTCTTTTGTACTTTTCCTTCAGTTAGGTCATTCATTGTAGTATTGTCTTTGTTACTTTTCCTTCAGTTAGGTCATTCATTGTAGTATTGTCTTTTGTGCTTTCCCTTCAGTTAGGTTATTCATAGTAGTATTGTCTTTTGTACTTTTCCTTCAGTTAGGTCATTCATAGTAGTATTGTCTTTTGTACTTTTCCTGCAGTTAGGTCATTCATGGTAGTATTGTCTTTTGTACTTTTCCTTCAGTTAGGTCATTCATTGTAGTATTGTCTTTTGTACTTTTCCTTCAGTTAGGTTATTCATAGTAGTATTGTCTTTTGTACTTTTCCTTCAGTTAGGTCATTCATAATAGTATTGTCTTTTGTACTTTTCCTTCAGTTAGGGCATACATAGTAGTATTGTCTTTTGTACCTTTCTTTCAGTTAGGTCATTCATAGTAGTATTGTCTTTTGTACCTTTCTTTCAGTTAGGTCATTCATAGTAGTATTGTCTTTTGTACTTTTCCTTCAGTTAGGTCATTCATAGTAGTATTGTCTTTTGTACTTTTCCTTCAGTTAGGTCATTCATTGTAGTATTGTCTTTTGTACTTTTCCTTCAGTTAGGTCATTCATGGTAGTATTGTCTTTTGTACTTTTCCTTCAGTTAGGTCATTCATAGTAGTATTGTCTTTTGTACCTTTCCTTCAGTTAGGTCATTCATAGTAGTATTGTCTTTTGTACTTTTCCTTCAGTTAGATCATTCATAGTAGTATTGTCTTTTGTACTTTTCCTTCAGTTAGGTCATTCATAGTAGTATTGTCTTTTGTACTTTTCCTTCAGTTATGTAATTCATGGTAGTATTGTCTTTTGTACTTTTCCTTCAGTTAGGTCATTCATAGTAGTATTGTCTTTTGTACTTTTCCTTCAGTTAGGTCATTCATAGTAGTATTGTCTTTTGTACTTTTCCTTCAGTTAGGTCATTCATTGTAGTATTGTCTTTGTTACTTTTCCTTCAGTTAGGTCATTCATTGTAGTATTGTCTTTTGTGCTTTTCCTTCAGTTAGGTTATTCATAGTAGTATTGTCTTTTGTACTTTTCCTTCAGTTAGGTCATTCATAGTAGTATTGTCTTTTGTACTTTTCCTTCAGTTAGGTCATGCATGGTAGTATTGTCTTTTGTACTTTTCCTTCAGTTAGGTCATTCATAGTAGTATTGTCTTTTGTACTTTTCCTTCAGTTAGGTCATTCATAGTAGTATTGTCTTTTGTACTTTTCCTTCAGTTAGATCATTCATTGTAGTATTGTCTTTTGTACTTTTCCTTCAGTTAGGTCATTCATTGTAGTATTGTCTTTGTTACTTTTCCTTCAGTTAGGTCATTCATAGTAGTATTGTCTTTTGTACTTTTCCTTCAGTTAGGTTATTCATAGTAGTATTGTCTTTTGTACTTTTCCTTCAGTTAGGTCATTCATAGTAGTATTGTCTTTTGTACTTTTCCTTCAGTTAGATCATTCATTGTAGTATTGTCTTTTGTACTTTTCCTTCAGTTAGGTCATTCATTGTAGTATTGTCTTTGTTACTTTTCCTTCAGTTAGGTCATTCATTGTAGTATTGTCTTCTGTGCTTTTCCTTCAGTTAGGTTATTCATAGTAGTATTGTCTTTTGTACTTTTCCTTCAGTTAGGTCATTCATAGTAGTATTGTCTTTGTACTTTTCCTGCAGTTAGGTCATTCCTGGTAGTATTGTCTTTTGTACTTTTCCTTCAGTTAGGTCATTCATTGTAGTATTGTCTTTTGTACTTTTCCTTCAGTTAGGTCATTCATAGTAGTATTGTCTTTTGTACTTTTCCTTCAGTTAGGTCATTCATAGTAGTATTGTCTTTTGTACCTTTCCTTCAGTTAGGTCATTCATAGTAGTATTTTCTTTTGTACTTTTCCTTCAGTTAGGTCATTCATAGTAGTATTGTCTTTTGTACTTTTCCTTAAGTTAGGTCATTCATAGTAGTATTGTCTTTTGTACTCTTCCTTCAGTTAGGTCATTCATAGTAGTATTGTCTTTTGTACTTTTCCTTCAGTTAGGTCATTCATAGTAGTATTGTCTTTTGTACTTTTCCTTCAGTTAGGTCATTCATAGTAGTATTGTCTTTTGTACTTTTCCTTCAGTTAGGTCATTCATAGTAGTATTGTCTTTTGTACTTTTCCTTCAGTTGGTTCATTCATGGTAGTATTGTCTTTTGTACCTTTCCTTCAGTTAGGTTATTCATAGTAGTATTGGCTTTTGTACTTTTCTTTCAGTTAGGTCATTCATTGTAGTATTGTCTTTGTTACTTTTCCTTCAGTTAGGTCATTCATAGTAGTATTGTCTTTTGTACTTTTCCTTCAGTTAGGTCATTCATAGTAGTATTGTCTTTTGTACTTTTCCTTCAGTTAGGTCATTCATAGTAGTATTGTCTTTTGTACTTTTCCTTCAGTTAGGTCATTCATAGTAGTATTGTTTTTTGTACTTTTCTTCAGTTAGGTCATTCATAGTAGTATTGTCTTTTGTACCTTTCCTTCAGTTAGGTCATTCATAGTAGTATTTTCTTTTGTACTTTTCCTTCAGTTAGGTCATTCATAGTAGTATTGTCTTTTGTACTTTTCCTTCAGTTAGGTCATTCATAGTAGTATTGTCTTTTGTACTCTTCCTTCAGTTAGGTCATTCATAGTAGTATTGTCTTTTGTACTTTTCCTTCAGTTAGGTCATTCATAGTAGTATTGTCTTTTGTACTTTTCCTTCAGTTAGGTCATTGATGGTAGTATTGTCTTTTGTACTTTACCTTCAGTTAGGTCATTCATAGTAGTATTGTCTTTTGTACTTTTCCTTCAGTTAGGTCATTCATAGTCGTATTGTCTTTTGTACTTTTCCTTCAGTTAGGTCATTCATGGTAGTATTGTCTTTTGTACTTTTCCTTCAGTTAGGTCATTCATAGTAGTATTGTCTTTTGTACTTTTCCTTCAGTTAGGTCATTCATAGTAGTATTGTCTTTTGTACTTTTCCTTCAGTTAGGTCATTCATAGTAGTATTGTCTTTTGTACTTTTCTTCAGTTAGGTCATTCATAGTAGTATTGTCTTTTGTACCTTTCCTTCAGTTAGGTCATTCATAGTAGTATTTTCTTTTGTACTTTTCCTTCAGTTAGGTCATTCATAGTAGTATTGTCTTTTGTACTTTTCCTTCAGTTAGGTCATTCATAGTAGTATTGTCTTTTGTACTCTTCCTTCAGTTAGGTCATTCATAGTAGTATTGTCTTTTGTACTTTTCCTTCAGTTAGGTCATTCATAGTAGTATTGTCTTTTGTACTTTTCCTTCAGTTAGGTCATTCATAGTAGTATTGTCTTTTGTACTTTTCCTTCAGTTAGGTCATTCATAGTAGTATTGTCTTTTGTACTTTTCCTTCAGTTGGGTCATTCATGGTAGTATTGTCTTTTGTACCTTTCCTTCAGTTAGGTCATTCATAGTAGTATTGTCTTTTGTACTTTTCCTTCAGTTAGGTTATTCATAGTAGTATTGTCTTTTGTACTTTTCCTTCAGTTAGGTCATTCATAGTAGTATTGTCTTTTGTACTTTTCCTTCAGTTAGATCATTCATTGTAGTATTGTCTTTTGTACTTTTCCTTCAGTTAGGTCATTCATTGTAGTATTGTCTTTGTTACTTTTCCTTCAGTTAGGTCATTCATTGTAGTATTGTCTTTTGTGCTTTTCCTTCAGTTAGGTTATTCATAGTAGTATTGTCTTTTGTACTTTTCCTTCAGTTAGGTCATTCATAGTAGTATTGTCTTTTGTACTTTTCCTTCAGTTAGGTCATTCATGGTAGTATTGTCTTTTGTACTTTTCCTTCAGTTAGGTCATTCATTGTAGTATTGTCTTTTGTACTTTTCCTTCAGTTAGGTTATTCATAGTAGTATTGTCTTTTGTACTTTTCCTTCAGTTAGGTCATTCATAATAGTATTGTCTTTTGTACTTTTCCTTCAGTTAGGTCATACATAGTAGTATTGTCTTTTGTACCTTTCTTTCAGTTAGGTCATTCATAGTAGTATTGTCTTTTGTACCTTTCTTTCAGTTAGGTCATTCATAGTAGTATTGTCCTTTGTACTTTTCCTTCAGTTAGGTCATTCATAGTAGTATTGTCTTTTGTACTTTTCCTTCAGTTAGGTCATTCATTGTAGTATTGTCTTTTGTACTTTTCCTTCAGTTAGGTCATTCATGGTAGTATTGTCTTTTGTACTTTTCCTTCAGTTAGGTCATTCATAGTAGTATTGTCTTTTGTACCTTTCCTTCAGTTAGGTCATTCATAGTAGTATTGTCTTTTGTACTTTTCCTTCAGTTAGGTCATTCATAGTAGTATTGTCTTTTGTACTTTTCCTTCAGTTAGGTCATTCATAGTAGTATTGTCTTTTGTACTTTTCCTTCAGTTAGGTCATTCCTAGTAGTATTGTCTTTTGTACTTTTCCTTCAGTTGGGTCATTCATGGTAGTATTGTCTTTTGTACCTTTCCTTCAGTTAGGTCATTCATAGTAGTATTGGCTTTTGTACTTTTCTTTCAGTTAGGTCATTCATAGTAGTATTGTCTTTTGTACTTTTCCTTCAGTTAGGTCATTCATAGTAGTATTGTCTTTTGTACTTTTCCTTCAGTTAGGTCATTCATGGTAGTATTGTCTTTTGTTCTTTTCCTTCAGTTAGGTCATTCATAGTAGTATTGTCTTTTGTACTTTTCCTTCAGTTAGGTTATTCATAGTAGTATTGTCTTTTGTACTTTTCCTTCAGTTAGGTCATTCATAGTAGTATTGTCTTTTGTACTTTTCCTTCAGTTAGATCATTCATTGTAGTATTGTCTTTTGTACTTTTCCTTCAGTTAGGTCATTCATTGTAGTATTGTCTTTGTTACTTTTCCTTCAGTTAGGTCATTCATTGTAGTATTGTCTTCTGTGCTTTTCCTTCAGTTAGGTTATTCATAGTAGTATTGTCTTTTGTACTTTTCCTTCAGTTAGGTCATTCATAGTAGTATTGTCTTTGTACTTTTCCTGCAGTTAGGTCATTCCTGGTAGTATTGTCTTTTGTACTTTTCCTTCAGTTAGGTCATTCATTGTAGTATTGTCTTTTGTACTTTTCCTTCAGTTAGGTCATTCATAGTAGTATTGTCTTTTGTACTTTTCCTTCAGTTAGGTCATTCATAGTAGTATTGTCTTTTGTACCTTTCCTTCAGTTAGGTCATTCATAGTAGTATTTTCTTTTGTACTTTTCCTTCAGTTAGGTCATTCATAGTAGTATTGTCTTTTGTACTTTTCCTTAAGTTAGGTCATTCATAGTAGTATTGTCTTTTGTACTCTTCCTTCAGTTAGGTCATTCATAGTAGTATTGTCTTTTGTACTTTTCCTTCAGTTAGGTCATTCATAGTAGTATTGTCTTTTGTACTTTTCCTTCAGTTAGGTCATTCATAGTAGTATTGTCTTTTGTACTTTTCCTTCAGTTAGGTCATTCATAGTAGTATTGTCTTTTGTACTTTTCCTTCAGTTGGTTCATTCATGGTAGTATTGTCTTTTGTACCTTTCCTTCAGTTAGGTTATTCATAGTAGTATTGGCTTTTGTACTTTTCTTTCAGTTAGGTCATTCATTGTAGTATTGTCTTTGTTACTTTTCCTTCAGTTAGGTCATTCATAGTAGTATTGTCTTTTGTACTTTTCCTTCAGTTAGGTCATTGATGGTAGTATTGTCTTTTGTACTTTTCCTTCAGTTAGGTCATTCATAGTAGTATTGTCTTTTGTACTTTTCCTTGAGTTAGGTCATTCATAGTCGTATTGTCTTTTGTACTTTTCCTTCAGTTAGGTCATTCATGGTAGTATTGTCTTTTGTACTTTTCCTTCAGTTAGGTCATTCATAGTAGTATTGTCTTTTGTACTTTTCCTTCAGTTAGGTCATTCATAGTAGTATTGTCTTTTGTACTTTTCCTTCAGTTAGGTCATTCATAGTAGTATTGTTTTTTGTACTTTTCTTCAGTTAGGTCATTCATAGTAGTATTGTCTTTTGTACCTTTCCTTCAGTTAGGTCATTCATAGTAGTATTTTCTTTTGTACTTTTCCTTCAGATAGGTCATTCATAGTAGTATTGTCTTTTGTACTTTTCCTTCAGTTAGGTCATTCATAGTAGTATTGTCTTTTGTACTCTTCCTTCAGTTAGGTCATTCATAGTAGTATTGTCTTTTGTACTTTTCCTTCAGTTAGGTCATTCATAGTAGTATTGTCTTTTGTACTTTTCCTTCAGTTAGGTCATTCATAGTAGTATTGTCTTTTGTACTTTTCCTTCAGTTAGGTCATTCATAGTAGTATTGTCTTTTGTACTTTTCCTTCAGTTAGGTCATTCATGGTAGTATTGTCTTTTGTACCTTTCCTTCAGTTAGGTCATTCATAGTAGTATTGGCTTTTGTACTTTTCTTTCAGTTAGGTCATTCATAGTAGTATTGTCTTTTGTACTTTTCCTTCAGTTAGGTCATTCATAGTAATATTGTATTTTGTACTTTTCCTTCAGTTAGGTCATTCATGGTAGTATTGTCTTTTGTACTTTTCCTTCAGTTAGGTCATTCATAGTAGTATTGTCTTTTGTAGTTTTCCTTCAGTTAGGTTATTCATAGTAGTATTGTCTTTTATACTTTTCTTTCAGTTAGGTCATTCATAGTAGTATTGTCTTTTGTACTTTTCCTTCAGTTAGATCATTCATTGTAGTATTGTCTTTTGTACTTTTCCTTCAGTTAGGTCATTCATTGTAGTATTGTCTTTGTTACTTTTCCTTCAGTTAGGTCATTCATTGTAGTATTGTCTTTTGTGCTTTTCCTTCAGTTAGGTTATTCATAGTAGTATTGTCTTTTGTACTTTTCCTTCAGTTAGGTCATTCATAGTAGTATTGTCTTTTGTACTTTTCCTGCAGTTAGGTCATTCATGGTAGTATTGTCTTTTGTACTTTTCCTTCAGTTAGGTCATTCATTGTAGTATTGTCTTTTGTACTTTTCCTTCAGTTAGGTTATTCATAGTAGTATTGTCTTTTGTACTTTTCCTTCAGTTAGGTCATTCATAATAGTATTGTCTTTTGTACTTTTCCTTCAGTTAGGTCATACATAGTAGTATTGTCTTTTGTACCTTTCTTTCAGTTAGGTCATTCATAGTAGTATTGTCTTTTGTACCTTTCTTTCAGTTAGGTCATTCATAGTAGTATTGTCTTTTGTACTTTTCCTTCAGTTAGGTCATTCATAGTAGTATTGTCTTTTGTACTTTTCCTTCAGTTAGGTCATTCATTGTAGTATTGTCTTTTGTACTTTTCCTTCAGTTAGGTCATTCATGGTAGTATTGTCTTTTGTACTTTTCCTTCAGTTAGGTCATTCATAGTAGTATTGTCTTTTGTACCTTTCCTTCAGTTAGGTCATTCATAGTAGTATTGTCTTTTGTACTTTTCCTTCAGTTAGATCATTCATAGTAGTATTGTCTTTTGTACTTTTCCTTCAGTTAGGTCATTCATAGTAGTATTGTCTTTTGTACTTTTCCTTCAGTTATGTAATTCATGGTAGTATTGTCTTTTGTACTTTTCCTTCAGTTAGGTCATTCATAGTAGTATTGTCTTTTGTACTTTTCCTTCAGTTAGGTCATTCATAGTAGTATTGTCTTTTGTACTTTTCCTTCAGTTAGGTCATTCATTGTAGTATTGTCTTTGTTACTTTTCCTTCAGTTAGGTATTTCATTGTAGTATTGTCTTTTGTGCTTTTCCTTCAGTTAGGTTATTCATAGTAGTATTGTCTTTTGTAATTTTCCTTCAGTTAGGTCATTCATAGTAGTATTGTCTTTTGTACTTTTCCTTCAGTTAGGTCATACATGGTAGTATTGTCTTTTGTACTTTCCCTTCAGTTAGGTCATTCATAGTAGTATTGTCTTTTGTACTTTTCCTTCAGTTAGGTCATTCATAGTAGTATTGTCTTTTGTACTTTTCCTTCAGTTAGATCATTCATTGTAGTATTGTCTTTTGTACTTTTCCTTCAGTTAGGTCATTCATTGTAGTATTGTCTTTGTTACTTTTCCTTCAGTTAGGTCATTCATAGTAGTATTGTCTTTTGTACTTTTCCTTCAGTTAGGTCATTGATGGTAGTATTGTCTTTTGTACTTTTCCTTCAGTTAGGTCATTCATAGTAGTATTGTCTTTTGTACTTTTCCTTCAGTTAGGTCATTCATAGTCGTATTGTCTTTTGTACTTTTCCTTCAGTTCGGTCATTCATGGTAGTATTGTCTTTTGTACTTTTCCTTCAGTTAGGTCATTCATAGTAGTATTGTCTTTTGTACTTTTCCTTCAGTTAGGTCATTCATAGTAGTATTGTCTTTTGTACTTTTCCTTCAGTTAGGTCATTCATAGTAGTATTGTCTTTTGTACTTTTCTTCAGTTAGGTCATTCATAGTAGTATTGTCTTTTGTACCTTTCCTTCAGTTAGGTCATTCATAGTAGTATTTTCTTTTGTACTTTTCCTTCAGTTAGGTCATTCATGGTAGTATTGTCTTTTGTACTTTTCCTTCAGTTAGGTCATTCATAGTAGTATTGTCTTTTGTACTTTTCCTTCAGTTAGGTTATTCATAGTAGTATTGTCTTTTGTACTTTTCCTTCAGTTAGGTCATTCATAGTAGTATTGTCTTTTGTACTTTTCCTTCAGTTAGATCATTCATTGTAGTATTGTCTTTTGTACTTTTCCTTCAGTTAGGTCATTCATTGTAGTATTGTCTTTGTTACTTTTCCTTCAGTTAGGTCATTCATTGTAGTATTGTCTTTTGTGCTTTCCCTTCAGTTAGGTTATTCATAGTAGTATTGTCTTTTGTACTTTTCCTTCAGTTAGGTCATTCATAGTAGTATTGTCTTTTGTACTTTTCCTGCAGTTAGGTCATTCATGGTAGTATTGTCTTTTGTACTTTTCCTTCAGTTAGGTCATTCATTGTAGTATTGTCTTTTGTACTTTTCCTTCAGTTAGGTTATTCATAGTAGTATTGTCTTTTGTACTTTTCCTTCAGTTAGGTCATTCATAATAGTATTGTCTTTTGTACTTTTCCTTCAGTTAGGGCATACATAGTAGTATTGTCTTTTGTACCTTTCTTTCAGTTAGGTCATTCATAGTAGTATTGTCTTTTGTACCTTTCTTTCAGTTAGGTCATTCATAGTAGTATTGTCTTTTGTACTTTTCCTTCAGTTAGGTCATTCATAGTAGTATTGTCTTTTGTACTTTTCCTTCAGTTAGGTCATTCATTGTAGTATTGTCTTTTGTACTTTTCCTTCAGTTAGGTCATTCATGGTAGTATTGTCTTTTGTACTTTTCCTTCAGTTAGGTCATTCATAGTAGTATTGTCTTTTGTACCTTTCCTTCAGTTAGGTCATTCATAGTAGTATTGTCTTTTGTACTTTTCCTTCAGTTAGATCATTCATAGTAGTATTGTCTTTTGTACTTTTCCTTCAGTTAGGTCATTCATAGTAGTATTGTCTTTTGTACTTTTCCTTCAGTTATGTAATTCATGGTAGTATTGTCTTTTGTACTTTTCCTTCAGTTAGGTCATTCATAGTAGTATTGTCTTTTGTACTTTTCCTTCAGTTAGGTCATTCATAGTAGTATTGTCTTTTGTACTTTTCCTTCAGTTAGGTCATTCATTGTAGTATTGTCTTTGTTACTTTTCCTTCAGTTAGGTCATTCATTGTAGTATTGTCTTTTGTGCTTTTCCTTCAGTTAGGTTATTCATAGTAGTATTGTCTTTTGTACTTTTCCTTCAGTTAGGTCATTCATAGTAGTATTGTCTTTTGTACTTTTCCTTCAGTTAGGTCATGCATGGTAGTATTGTCTTTTGTACTTTTCCTTCAGTTAGGTCATTCATAGTAGTATTGTCTTTTGTACTTTTCCTTCAGTTAGGTCATTCATAGTAGTATTGTCTTTTGTACTTTTCCTTCAGTTAGATCATTCATTGTAGTATTGTCTTTTGTACTTTTCCTTCAGTTAGGTCATTCATTGTAGTATTGTCTTTGTTACTTTTCCTTCAGTTAGGTCATTCATAGTAGTATTGTCTTTTGTACTTTTCCTTCAGTTAGGTCATTGATGGTAGTATTGTCTTTTGTACTTTTCCTTCAGTTAGGTCATTCATAGTAGTATTGTCTTTTGTACTTTTCCTTCAGTTAGGTCATTCATAGTCGTATTGTCTTTTGTACTTTTCCTTCAGTTAGGTCATTCATGGTAGTATTGTCTTTTGTACTTTTCCTTCAGTTAGGTCATTCATAGTAGTATTGTCTTTTGTACTTTTCCTTCAGTTAGGTCATTCATAGTAGTATTGTCTTTTGTACTTTTCCTTCAGTTAGGTCATTCATAGTAGTATTGTCTTTTGTACTTTTCTTCAGTTAGGTCATTCATAGTAGTATTGTCTTTTGTACCTTTCCTTCAGTTAGGTCATTCATAGTAGTATTGTCTTTTGTACTTTTCCTTCAGTTAGGTCATTCATAGTAGTATTGTCTTTTGTACTCTTCCTTCAGTTAGGTCATTCATAGTAGTATTGTCTTTTGTACTTTTCCTTCAGTTAGGTCATTCATAGTAGTATTGTCTTTTGTACTTTTCCTTCAGTTAGGTCATTCATAGTAGTATTGTCTTTTGTACTTTTCCTTCAGTTAGGTCATTCATAGTAGTATTGTCTTTTTTACTTTTCCTTCAGTTGGATCATTCATGGTAGTATTGTCTTTTGTACCTTTCCTTCAGTTAGGTCATTCTTAGTAGTATTGGCTTTTGTACTTTTCTTTCAGTTAGGTCATTCATAGTAGTATTGTCTTTTGTACTTTTCCTTCAGTTAGGTCATTCATAGTAGTATTGTCTTTTGTACTTTTCCTTCAGTTAGGTCATTCATGGTAGTATTGTCTTTTGTACTTTTCCTTCAGTTAGGTCATTCATAGTAGTATTGTCTTTTGTACTTTTCCTTCAGTTAGGTTATTCATAGTAGTATTGTCTTTTGTACTTTTCCTTCAGTTAGGTCATTCATAGTAGTATTGTCTTTTGTACTTTTCCTTCAGTTAGATCATTCATTGTAGTATTGTCTTTTGTACTTTTCCTTCAGTTAGGTCATTCATTGTAGTATTGTCTTTGTTACTTTTCCTTCAGTTTGGTCATTCATTGTAGTATTGTCTTTTGTGCTTTTCCTTCAGTTAGGTTATTCATAGTAGTATTGTCTTTTGTACTTTTCCTTCAGTTAGGTCATTCATAGTAGTATTGTCTTTTGTACTTTTCCTGCAGTTAGGTCATTCATGGTAGTATTGTCTTTTGTACTTTTCCTTCAGTTAGGTCATTCATTGTAGTATTGTCTTTTGTACTTTTCCTTCAGTTAGGTTATTCATAGTAGTATTGTCTTTTGTACTTTTCCTTCAGTTAGGTCATTCATAATAGTATTGTCTTTTGTACTTTTCCTTCAGTTAGGTCATACATAGTAGTATTGTCTTTTGTACCTTTCTTTCAGTTAGGTCATTCATAGTAGTATTGTCTTTTGTACCTTTCTTTCAGTTAGGTCATTCATAGTAGTATTGTCCTTTGTACATTTCCTTCAGTTAGGTCATTCATAGTAGTATTGTCTTTTGTACTTTTCCTTCAGTTAGGTCATTCATTGTAGTATTGTCTTTTGTACTTTTCCTTCAGTTAGGTCATTCATGGTAGTATTGTCTTTTGTACTTTTCCTTCAGTTAGGTCATTCATAGTAGTATTGTCTTTTGTACCTTTCCTTCAGTTAGGTCATTCATAGTAGTATTGTCTTTTGTACTTTTCCTTCAGTTAGGTCATTCATAGTAGTATTGTCTTTTGTACTTTTCCTTCAGTTAGGTCATTCATAGTAGTATTGTCTTTTGTACTTTTCCTTCAGTTAGGTCATTCCTAGTAGTATTGTCTTTTGTACTTTTCCTTCAGTTGGGTCATTCATGGTAGTATTGTCTTTTGTACCTTTCCTTCAGTTAGGTCATTCATAGTAGTATTGGCTTTTGTACTTTTCTTTCAGTTAGGTCATTCATAGTAGTATTGTCTTTTGTACTTTTCCTTCAGTTAGGTCATTCATAGTAGTATTGTCTTTTGTACTTTTCCTTCAGTTAGGTCATTCATGGTAGTATTGTCTTTTGTACTTTTCCTTCAGTTAGGTCATTCATAGTAGTATTGTCTTTTGTACTTTTCCTTCAGTCAGGTTATTCATAGTAGTATTGTCTTTTGTACTTTTCCTTCAGTTAGGTCATTCATGGTAGTATTGTCTTTTGTACTTTTCCTTCAGTTAGGTCATTCATTGTAGTATTGTCTTTTGTACTTTTCCTTCAGTTAGGTTATTCATAGTAGTATTGTCTTTTGTACTTTTCCTTCAGTTAGGTCATTCATAATAGTATTGTCTTTTGTACTTTTCCTTCAGTTAGGTCATACATAGTAGTATTGTCTTTAGTACCTTTCTTTCAGTTAGGTCATTCATAGTAGTATTGTCTTTTGTACCTTTCTTTCAGTTAGGTCATTCATAGTAGTATTGTCTTTTGTACTTTTCCTTCAGTTAGGTCATTCATAGTAGTATTGTCTTTTGTACTTTTCCTTCAGTTAGGTCATTCATTGTAGTATTGTCTTTTGTACTTTTCCTTCAGTTAGGTCATTCATGGTAGTATTGTCTTTTGTACTTTTCCTTCAGTTAGGTCATTCATAGTAGTATTGTCTTTTGTACCTTTCCTTCAGTTAGGTCATTCATAGTAGTATTGTCTTTTGTACTTTTCCTTCAGTTAGATCATTCATAGTAGTATTGTCTTTTGTACTTTTCCTTCAGTTAGGTCATTCATAGTAGTATTGTCTTTTGTACTTTTCCTTCAGTTATGTAATTCATGGTAGTATTGTCTTTTGTACTTTTCCTTCAGTTAGGTCATTCATAGTAGTATTGTCTTTTGTACTTTTCCTTCAGTTAGGTCATTCATAGTAGTATTGTCTTTTGTACTTTTCCTTCAGTTAGGTCATTCATTGTAGTATTGTCTTTGTTACTTTTCCTTCAGTTAGGTCATTCATTGTAGTATTGTCTTTTGTGCTTTTCCTTCAGTTAGGTTATTCATAGTAGTATTGTCTTTTGTACTTTTCCTTCAGTTAGGTCATTCATAGTAGTATTGTCTTTTGTACTTTTCCTTCAGTTAGGTCATACATGGTAGTATTGTCTTTTGTACTTTTCCTTCAGTTAGGTCATTCATAGTAGTATTGTCTTTTGTACTTTTCCTTCAGTTAGGTCATTCATAGTAGTATTGTCTTTTGTACTTTTCCTTCAGTTAGATCATTCATTGTAGTATTGTCTTTTGTACTTTTCCTTCAGTTAGGTCATTCATTGTAGTATTGTCTTTGTTACTTTTCCTTCAGTTAGGTCATTCATAGTAGTATTGTCTTTTGTACTTTTCCTTCAGTTAGGTCATTCATAGTCGTATTGTCTTTTGTACTTTTCCTTCAGCTAGGTCATTCATGGTAGTATTGTCTTTTGTACTTTTCCTTCAGTTAGGTCATTCATAGTAGTATTGTCTTTTGTACTTTTCCTTCAGTTAGGTCATTCATAGTAGTATTGTCTTTTGTACTTTTCCTTCAGTTAGGTCATTCATAGTAGTATTGTCTTTTGTACTTTTCTTCAGTTAGGTCATTCATAGTAGTATTGTCTTTTGTACCTTTCCTTCAGTTAGGTCATTCATAGTAGTATTTTCTTTTGTACTTTTCCTTCAGTTAGGTCATTCATAGTAGTATTGTCTTTTGTACTTTTCCTTCAGTTAGGTCATTCATAGTAGTATTGTCTTTTGTACTCTTCCTTCAGTTAGGTCATTCATAGTAGTATTGTCTTTTGTACTTTTCCTTCAGTTAGGTCATTCATAGTAGTATTGTCTTTTGTACTTTTCCTTCAGTTAGGTCATTCATAGTAGTATTGTCTTTTGTACTTTTCCTTCAGTTAGGTCATTCATAGTAGTATTGTCTTTTGTACTTTTCCTTCAGTTTGGTCATTCATGGTAGTATTGTCTTTTGTACCTTTCCTTCAGTTAGGTCATTCATAGTAGTATTGTCTTTTGTACTTTTCCTTCAGTTAGGTTATTCATAGTAGTATTGTCTTTTGTACTTTTCCTTCAGTTAGGTCATTCATAGTAGTATTGTCTTTTGTACTTTTCCTTCAGTTAGATCATTCATTGTAGTATTGTCTTTTGTACTTTTCCTTCAGTTAGGTCATTCATTGTAGTATTGTCTTTGTTACTTTTCCTTCAGTTAGGTCATTCATTGTAGTATTGTCTTTTGTGCTTTTCCTTCAGTTAGGTTATTCATAGTAGTATTGTCTTTTGTACTTTTCCTTCAGTTAGGTCATTCATAGTAGTATTGTCTTTTGTACTTTTCCTTCAGTTAGGTCATTCATGGTAGTATTGTCTTTTGTACTTTTCCTTCAGTTAGGTCATTCATTGTAGTATTGTCTTTTGTACTTTTCCTTCAGTTAGGTTATTCATAGTAGTATTGTCTTTTGTACTTTTCCTTCAGTTAGGTCATTCATAATAGTATTGTCTTTTGTACTTTTCCTTCAGTTAGGTCATACATAGTAGTATTGTCTTTTGTACCTTTCTTTCAGTTAGGTCATTCATAGTAGTATTGTCTTTTGTACCTTTCTTTCAGTTAGGTCATTCATAGTAGTATTGTCCTTTGTACTTTTCCTTCAGTTAGGTCATTCATAGTAGTATTGTCTTTTGTACTTTTCCTTCAGTTAGGTCATTCATTGTAGTATTGTCTTTTGTACTTTTCCTTCAGTTAGGTCATTCATGGTAGTATTGTCTTTTGTACTTTTCCTTCAGTTAGGTCATTCATAGTAGTATTGTCTTTTGTACCTTTCCTTCAGTTAGGTCATTCATAGTAGTATTGTCTTTTGTACTTTTCCTTCAGTTAGGTCATTCATAGTAGTATTGTCTTTTGTACTTTTCCTTCAGTTAGGTCATTCCTAGTAGTATTGTCTTTTGTACTTTTCCTTCAGTTGGGTCATTCATTGTAGTATTGTCTTTTGTACCTTTCCTTCAGTTAGGTCATTCATAGTAGTATTGGCTTTTGTACTTTTCTTTCAGTTAGGTCATTCATAGTAGTATTGTCTTTTGTACTTTTCCTTCAGTTAGGTCATTCATAGTAGTATTGTCTTTTGTACTTTTCCTTCAGTTAGGTTATTCATAGTAGTATTGTCTTTTGTACTTTTCCTTCAGTTAGGTCATTCATAGTAGTATTGTCTTTTGTACTTTTCCTTCAGTTAGATCATTCATTGTAGTATTGTCTTTTGTACTTTTCCTTCAGTTAGGTCATTCATTGTAGTATTGTCTTTGTTTCTTTTCCTTCAGTTAGGTCATTCATTGTAGTATTGTCTTCTGTGCTTTTCCTTCAGTTAGGTTATTCATAGTAGTATTGTCTTTTGTACTTTTCCTTCAGTTAGGTCATTCATAGTAGTATTGTCTTTGTACTTTTCCTGCAGTTAGGTCATTCCTGGTAGTATTGTCTTTTGTACTTTTCCTTCAGTTAGGTCATTCATAGTAGTATTGTCTTTTGTACCTTTCCTTCAGTTAGGTCATTCATAGTAGTATTTTCTTTTGTACTTTTCCTTCAGTTAGGTCATTCATAGTAGTATTGTCTTTTGTACTTTTCCTTAAGTTAGGTCATTCATAGTAGTATTGTCTTTTGTACTCTTCCTTCAGTTAGGTCATTCATAGTAGTATTGTCTTTTGTACTTTTCCTTCAGTTAGGTCATTCATAGTAGTATTGTCTTTTGTACTTTTCCTTCAGTTAGGTCATTCATAGTAGTATTGTCTTTTGTACTTTTCCTTCAGTTAGGTCATTCATAGTAGTATTGTCTTTTGTACTTTTCCTTCAGTTGGTTCATTCATGGTAGTATTGTCTTTTGTACCTTTCCTTCAGTTAGGTCATTCATAGTAGTATTGGCTTTTGTACTTTTCTTTCAGTTAGGTCATTCATTGTAGTATTGTCTTTGTTACTTTTCCTTCAGTTAGGTCATTCATAGTAGTATTGTCTTTTGTACTTTTCCTTCAGTTAGGTCATTCATAGTCGTATTGTCTTTTGTACTTTTCCTTCAGTTAGGTCATTCATGGTAGTATTGTCTTTTGTACTTTTCCTTCAGTTAGGTCATTCATAGTAGTATTGTCTTTTGTACTTTTCCTTCAGTTAGGTCATTCATAGTAGTATTGTCTTTTGTACTTTTCCTTCAGTTAGGTCATTCATAGTAGTATTGTCTTTTGTACTTTTCTTCAGTTAGGTCATTCATAGTAGTATTGTCTTTTGTACCTTTCCTTCAGTTAGGTCATTCATAGTAGTATTTTCTTTTGTACTCTTCCTTCAGTTAGGTCATTCATAGTAGTATTGTCTTTTGTACTTTTCCTTCAGTTAGGTCATTCATAGTAGTATTGTCTTTTGTACTTTTCCTTCAGTTAGGTCATTCATAGTAGTATTGTCTTTTGTACTTTTCCTTCAGTTAGGTCATTCATAGTAGTATTGTCTTTTGTACTTTTCCTTCAGTTAGGTCATTCATGGTAGTATTGTCTTTTGTACCTTTCCTTCAGTTAGGTCATTCATAGTAGTATTGGCTTTTGTACTTTTCTTTCAGTTAGGTCATTCATAGTAGTATTGTCTTTTGTACTTTTCCTTCAGTTAGGTCATTCATAGTAATATTGTCTTTTGTACTTTTCCTTCAGTTAGGTCATTCATGGTAGTATTGTCTTTTGTACTTTTCCTTCAGTTAGGTCATTCATAGTAGTATTGTCTTTTGTACTTTTCCTTCAGTTAGGTTATTCATAGTAGTATTGTCTTTTGTACTTTTCTTTCAGTTAGGTCATTCATAGTAGTATTGTCTTTTGTACTTTTCCTTCAGTTAGATCATTCATTGTAGTATTGTCTTTTGTACTTTTCCTTCAGTTAGGTCATTCATTGTAGTATTGTCTTTGTTACTTTTCCTTCAGTTAGGTCATTCATTGTAGTATTGTCTTTTGTGCTTTTCCTTCAGTTAGGTTATTCATAGTAGTATTGTCTTTTGTACTTTTCCTTCAGTTAGGTCATTCATAGTAGTATTGTCTTTTGTACTTTTCCTGCAGTTAGGTCATTCATGGTAGTATTGTCTTTTGTACTTTTCCTTCAGTTAGGTCATTCATTGTAGTATTGTCTTTTGTACTTTTCCTTCAGTTAGGTTATTCATAGTAGTATTGTCTTTTGTACTTTTCCTTCAGTTAGGTCATTCATAATAGTATTGTCTTTTGTACTTTTCCTTCAGTTAGGTCATACATAGTAGTATTGTCTTTTGTACCTTTCTTTCAGTTAGGTCATTCATAGTAGTATTGTCTTTTGTACCTTTCTTTCAGTTAGGTCATTCATAGTAGTATTGTCTTTTGTACTTTTCCTTCAGTTAGGTCATTCATAGTAGTATTGTCTTTTGTACTTTTCCTTCAGTTAGGTCATTCATTGTAGTATTGTCTTTTGTACTTTTCCTTCAGTTAGGTCATTCATGGTAGTATTGTCTTTTGTACTTTTCCTTCAGTTAGGTCATTCATAGTAGTATTGTCTTTTGTACCTTTCCTTCAGTTAGGTCATTCATAGTAGTATTGTCTTTTGTACTTTTCCTTCAGTTAGATCATTCATAGTAGTATTGTCTTTTGTACTTTTCCTTCAGTTAGGTCATTCATAGTAGTATTGTCTTTTGTACTTTTCCTTCAGTTATGTAATTCATGGTAGTATTGTCTTTTGTACTTTTCCTTCAGTTAGGTCATTCATAGTAGTATTGTCTTTTGTACTTTTCCTTCAGTTAGGTCATTCATAGTAGTATTGTCTTTTGTACTTTTCCTTCAGTTAGGTCATTCATAGTAATATTGTCTTTTGTACTTTTCCTTCAGTTAGGTCATTCATGGTAGTATTGTCTTTTGTACTTTTCCTTCAGTTAGGTCATTCATAGTAGTATTGTCTTTTGTACTTTTCCTTCAGTTAGGTTATTCATAGTAGTATTGTCTTTTGTACTTTTCTTTCAGTTAGGTCATTCATAGTAGTATTGTCTTTTGTACTTTTCCTTCAGTTAGATCATTCATTGTAGTATTGTCTTTTGTACTTTTCCTTCAGTTAGGTCATTCATTGTAGTATTGTCTTTGTTACTTTTCCTTCAGTTAGGTCATTCATTGTAGTATTGTCTTTTGTACTTTTCCTTCAGTTAGGTCATTCATGGTAGTATTGTCTTTTGTACTTTTCCTTCAGTTAGGTCATTCATAGTAGTATTGTCTTTTGTACTTTTCCTTCAGTTAGGTTATTCATAGTAGTATTGTCTTTTGTACTTTTCTTTCAGTTAGGTCATTCATAGTAGTATTGTCTTTTGTACTTTTCCTTCAGTTAGATCATTCATTGTAGTATTGTCTTTTGTACTTTTCCTTCAGTTAGGTCATTCATTGTAGTATTGTCTTTGTTACTTTTCCTTCAGTTAGGTCATTCATTGTAGTATTGTCTTTTGTGCTTTTCCTTCAGTTAGGTTATTCATAGTAGTATTGTCTTTTGTACTTTTCCTTCAGTTAGGTCATTCATAGTAGTATTGTCTTTTGTACTTTTCCTGCAGTTAGGTCATTCATGGTAGTATTGTCTTTTGTACTTTTCCTTCAGTTAGGTCATTCATTGTAGTATTGTCTTTTGTACTTTTCCTTCAGTTAGGTTATTCATAGTAGTATTGTCTTTTGTACTTTTCCTTCAGTTAGGTCATTCATAATAGTATTGTCTTTTGTACTTTTCCTTCAGTTAGGTCATACATAGAAGTATTGTCTTTTGTACCTTTCTTTCAGTTAGGTCATTCATAGTAGTATTGTCTTTTGTACCTTTCTTTCAGTTAGGTCATTCATAGTAGTATTGTCTTTTGTACTTTTCCTTCAGTTAGGTCATTCATAGTAGTATTGTCTTTTGTACTTTTCCTTCAGTTAGGTCATTCATTGTAGTATTGTCTTTTGTACTTTTCCTTCAGTTAGGTCATTCATGGTAGTATTGTCTTTTGTACTTTTCCTTCAGTTAGGTCATTCATAGTAGTATTGTCTTTTGTACCTTTCCTTCAGTTAGGTCATTCATAGTAGTATTGTCTTTTGTACTTTTCCTTCAGTTAGATCATTCATAGTAGTATTGTCTTTTGTACTTTTCCTTCAGTTAGGTCATTCATAGTAGTATTGTCTTTTGTACTTTTCCTTCAGTTATGTAATTCATGGTAGTATTGTCTTTTGTACTTTTCCTTCAGTTAGGTCATTCATAGTAGTATTGTCTTTTGTACTTTTCCTTCAGTTAGGTCATTCATAGTAGTATTGTCTTTTGTACTTTTCCTTCAGTTAGGTCATTCATTGTAGTATTGTCTTTGTTACTTTTCCTTCAGTTAGGTATTTCATTGTAGTATTGTCTTTTGTGCTTTTCCTTCAGTTAGGTTATTCATAGTAGTATTGTCTTTTGTACTTTTCCTTCAGTTAGGTCATTCATAGTAGTATTGTCTTTTGTACTTTTCCTTCAGTTAGGTCATACATGGTAGTATTGTCTTTTGTACTTTCCCTTCAGTTAGGTCATTCATAGTAGTATTGTCTTTTGTACTTTTCCTTCAGTTAGGTCATTCATGGTAGTATTGTCTTTTGTACTTTTCCTTCAGTTAGATCATTCATTGTAGTATTGTCTTTTGTACTTTTCCTTCAGTTAGGTCATTCATTGTAGTATTGTCTTTGTTACTTTTCCTTCAGTTAGGTCATTCATAGTAGTATTGTCTTTTGTACTTTTCCTTCAGTTAGGTCATTGATGGTAGTATTGTCTTTTGTACTTTTCCTTCAGTTAGGTCATTCATAGTAGTATTGTCTTTTGTACTTTTCCTTCAGTTAGGTCATTGATGGTAGTATTGTCTTTTGTACTTTTCCTTCAGTTAGGTTATTCATAGTAGTATTGTCTTTTGTACTTTTCCTTCAGTTAGGTCATTCATGGTAGTATTGTCTTTTGTACTTTTCCTTCAGTTAGGTCATTCATTGTAGTATTGTCTTTTGTACTTTTCCTTCAGTTAGGTTATTCATAGTAGTATTGTCTTTTGTACTTTTCCTTCAGTTAGGTCATTCATAATAGTATTGTCTTTTGTACTTTTCCTTCAGTTAGGTCATACATAGTAGTATTGTCTTTTGTACCTTTCTTTCAGTTAGGTCATTCATAGTAGTATTGTCTTTTGTACCTTTCTTTCAGTTAGGTCATTCATAGTAGTATAGTCTTTTGTACTTTTCCTTCAGTTAGGTCATTCATAGTAGTATTGTCTTTTGTACTTTTCCTTCAGTTAGGTCATTCATTGTAGTATTGTCTTTTGTACTTTTCCTTCAGTTAGGTCATTCATGGTAGTATTGTCTTTTGTACTTTTCCTTCAGTTAGGTCATTCATAGTAGTATTGTCTTTTGTACCTTTCCTTCAGTTAGGTCATTCATAGTAGTATTGTCTTTTGTACTTTTCCTTCAGTTAGATCATTCATAGTAGTATTGTCTTTTGTACTTTTCCTTCAGTTAGGTCATTCATAGTAGTATTGTCTTTTGTACTTTTCCTTCAGTTATGTAATTCATGGTAGTATTGTCTTTTGTACTTTTCCTTCAGTTAGGTCATTCATAGTAGTATTGTCTTTTGTTCTTTTCCTTCAGTTAGGTCATTCATTGTAGTATTGTCTTTGTTACTTTTCCTTCAGTTAGGTCATTCATTGTAGTATTGTCTTTTGTGCTTTTCCTTCAGTTAGGTTATTCATAGTAGTATTGTCTTTTGTACTTTTCCTTCAGTTAGGTCATTCATAGTAGTATTGTCTTTTGTACTTTTCCTTCAGTTAGGTCATACATGGTAGTATTGTCTTTTGTACTTTTCCTTCAGTTAGGTCATTCATGGTAGTATTGTCTTTTGTACTTTTCCTTCAGTTAGGTCATTCATAGTAGTATTGTCTTTTTTACTTTTCCTTCAGTTAGATCATTCATTGTAGTATTGTCTTTTGTACTTTTCCTTCAGTTAGGTCATTCATTGTAGTATTGTCTTTGTTACTTTTCCTTCAGTTAGGTCATTCATAGTAGTATTGTCTTTTGTACTTTTCCTTCAGTTAGGTCATTGATGGTAGTATTGTCTTTTGTACTTTTCCTTCAGTTAGGTCATTCATAGTAGTATTGTCTTTTGTACTTTTCCTTCAGTTAGGTCATTCATAGTCGTATTGTCTTTTGTACTTTTCCTTCAGTTAGGTCATTCATGGTAGTATTGTCTTTTGTACTTTTCCTTCAGTTAGGTCATTCATAGTAGTATTGTCTTTTGTACTTTTCCTTCAGTTAGGTCATTCATAGTAGTATTGTCTTTTGTACTTTTCCTTCAGTTAGGTCATTCATAGTAGTATTGTCTTTTGTACTTTTCTTCAGTTAGGTCATTCATAGTAGTATTGTCTTTTGTACCTTTCCTTCAGTTAGGTCATTCATAGTAGTATTTTCTTTTGTACTTTTCCTTCAGTTAGGTCATTCATAGTAGTATTGTCTTTTGTACTTTTCCTTCAGTTAGGTCATTCATAGTAGTATTGTCTTTTGTACTCTTCCTTCAGTTAGGTCATTCATAGTAGTATTGTCTTTTGTACTTTTCCTTCAGTTAGGTCATTCATAGTAGTATTGTCTTTTGTACTTTTCCTTCAGTTAGGTCATTCATAGTAGTATTGTCTTTTGTACTTTTCCTTCAGTTAGGTCATTCATAGTAGTATTGTCTTTTGTACTTTTCCTTCAGTTTGGTCATTCATGGTAGTATTGTCTTTTGTACCTTTCCTTCAGTTAGGTCATTCATAGTAGTATTGTCTTTTGTACTTTTCCTTCAGTTAGGTTATTCATAGTAGTATTGTCTTTTGTACTTTTCCTTCAGTTAGGTCATTCATAGTAGTATTGTCTTTTGTACTTTTCCTTCAGTTAGGTCATTCATGGTAGTATTGTCTTTTGTACTTTTCCTTCAGTTAGGTCATTCATAGTAGTATTGTCTTTTGTACTTTTCCTTCAGTTAGGTTATTCATAGTAGTATTGTCTTTTGTACTTTTCTTTCAGTTAGGTCATTCATAGTAGTATTGTCTTTTGTACTTTTCCTTCAGTTAGATCATTCATTGTAGTATTGTCTTTTGTACTTTTCCTTCAGTTAGGTCATTCATTGTAGTATTGTCTTTGTTACTTTTCCTTCAGTTAGGTCATTCATTGTAGTATTGTCTTTTGTGCTTTTCCTTCAGTTAGGTTATTCATAGTAGTATTGTCTTTTGTACTTTTCCTTCAGTTAGGTCATTCATAGTAGTATTGTCTTTTGTACTTTTCCTGCAGTTAGGTCATTCATGGTAGTATTGTCTTTTGTACTTTTCCTTCAGTTAGGTCATTCATTGTAGTATTGTCTTTTGTACTTTTCCTTCAGTTAGGTTATTCATAGTAGTATTGTCTTTTGTACTTTTCCTTCAGTTAGGTCATTCATAATAGTATTGTCTTTTGTACTTTTCCTTCAGTTAGGTCATACATAGAAGTATTGTCTTTTGTACCTTTCTTTCAGTTAGGTCATTCATAGTAGTATTGTCTTTTGTACCTTTCTTTCAGTTAGGTCATTCATAGTAGTATTGTCTTTTGTACTTTTCCTTCAGTTAGGTCATTCATAGTAGTATTGTCTTTTGTACTTTTCCTTCAGTTAGGTCATTCATTGTAGTATTGTCTTTTGTACTTTTCCTTCAGTTAGGTCATTCATGGTAGTATTGTCTTTTGTACTTTTCCTTCAGTTAGGTCATTCATAGTAGTATTGTCTTTTGTACCTTTCCTTCAGTTAGGTCATTCATAGTAGTATTGTCTTTTGTACTTTTCCTTCAGTTAGATCATTCATAGTAGTATTGTCTTTTGTACTTTTCCTTCAGTTAGGTCATTCATAGTAGTATTGTCTTTTGTACTTTTCCTTCAGTTATGTAATTCATGGTAGTATTGTCTTTTGTACTTTTCCTTCAGTTAGGTCATTCATAGTAGTATTGTCTTTTGTACTTTTCCTTCAGTTAGGTCATTCATAGTAGTATTGTCTTTTGTACTTTTCCTTCAGTTAGGTCATTCATTGTAGTATTGTCTTTGTTACTTTTCCTTCAGTTAGGTATTTCATTGTAGTATTGTCTTTTGTGCTTTTCCTTCAGTTAGGTTATTCATAGTAGTATTGTCTTTTGTACTTTTCCTTCAGTTAGGTCATTCATAGTAGTATTGTCTTTTGTACTTTTCCTTCAGTTAGGTCATACATGGTAGTATTGTCTTTTGTACTTTCCCTTCAGTTAGGTCATTCATAGTAGTATTGTCTTTTGTACTTTTCCTTCAGTTAGGTCATTCATGGTAGTATTGTCTTTTGTACTTTTCCTTCAGTTAGATCATTCATTGTAGTATTGTCTTTTGTACTTTTCCTTCAGTTAGGTCATTCATTGTAGTATTGTCTTTGTTACTTTTCCTTCAGTTAGGTCATTCATAGTAGTATTGTCTTTTGTACTTTTCCTTCAGTTAGGTCATTGATGGTAGTATTGTCTTTTGTACTTTTCCTTCAGTTAGGTCATTCATAGTAGTATTGTCTTTTGTACTTTTCCTTCAGTTAGGTCATTGATGGTAGTATTGTCTTTTGTACTTTTCCTTCAGTTAGGTTATTCATAGTAGTATTGTCTTTTGTACTTTTCCTTCAGTTAGGTCATTCATGGTAGTATTGTCTTTTGTACTTTTCCTTCAGTTAGGTCATTCATTGTAGTATTGTCTTTTGTACTTTTCCTTCAGTTAGGTTATTCATAGTAGTATTGTCTTTTGTACTTTTCCTTCAGTTAGGTCATTCATAATAGTATTGTCTTTTGTACTTTTCCTTCAGTTAGGTCATACATAGTAGTATTGTCTTTTGTACCTTTCTTTCAGTTAGGTCATTCATAGTAGTATTGTCTTTTGTACCTTTCTTTCAGTTAGGTCATTCATAGTAGTATAGTCTTTTGTACTTTTCCTTCAGTTAGGTCATTCATAGTAGTATTGTCTTTTGTACTTTTCCTTCAGTTAGGTCATTCATTGTAGTATTGTCTTTTGTACTTTTCCTTCAGTTAGGTCATTCATGGTAGTATTGTCTTTTGTACTTTTCCTTCAGTTAGGTCATTCATAGTAGTATTGTCTTTTGTACCTTTCCTTCAGTTAGGTCATTCATAGTAGTATTGTCTTTTGTACTTTTCCTTCAGTTAGATCATTCATAGTAGTATTGTCTTTTGTACTTTTCCTTCAGTTAGGTCATTCATAGTAGTATTGTCTTTTGTACTTTTCCTTCAGTTATGTAATTCATGGTAGTATTGTCTTTTGTACTTTTCCTTCAGTTAGGTCATTCATAGTAGTATTGTCTTTTGTTCTTTTCCTTCAGTTAGGTCATTCATTGTAGTATTGTCTTTGTTACTTTTCCTTCAGTTAGGTCATTCATTGTAGTATTGTCTTTTGTGCTTTTCCTTCAGTTAGGTTATTCATAGTAGTATTGTCTTTTGTACTTTTCCTTCAGTTAGGTCATTCATAGTAGTATTGTCTTTTGTACTTTTCCTTCAGTTAGGTCATACATGGTAGTATTGTCTTTTGTACTTTTCCTTCAGTTAGGTCATTCATGGTAGTATTGTCTTTTGTACTTTTCCTTCAGTTAGGTCATTCATAGTAGTATTGTCTTTTTTACTTTTCCTTCAGTTAGATCATTCATTGTAGTATTGTCTTTTGTACTTTTCCTTCAGTTAGGTCATTCATTGTAGTATTGTCTTTGTTACTTTTCCTTCAGTTAGGTCATTCATAGTAGTATTGTCTTTTGTACTTTTCCTTCAGTTAGGTCATTGATGGTAGTATTGTCTTTTGTACTTTTCCTTCAGTTAGGTCATTCATAGTAGTATTGTCTTTTGTACTTTTCCTTCAGTTAGGTCATTCATAGTCGTATTGTCTTTTGTACTTTTCCTTCAGTTAGGTCATTCATGGTAGTATTGTCTTTTGTACTTTTCCTTCAGTTAGGTCATTCATAGTAGTATTGTCTTTTGTACTTTTCCTTCAGTTAGGTCATTCATAGTAGTATTGTCTTTTGTACTTTTCCTTCAGTTAGGTCATTCATAGTAGTATTGTCTTTTGTACTTTTCTTCAGTTAGGTCATTCATAGTAGTATTGTCTTTTGTACCTTTCCTTCAGTTAGGTCATTCATAGTAGTATTTTCTTTTGTACTTTTCCTTCAGTTAGGTCATTCATAGTAGTTATTGTCTTTTGTACTTTTCCTTCAGTTAGGTCATTCATAGTAGTATTGTCTTTTGTACTCTTTCCTTCAGTTAGGTCATTCATAGTAGTATTGTCTTTTGTACTTTTCCTTCAGTTAGGTCATTCATAGTAGTATTGTCTTTTGTACTTTTCCTTCAGTTAGGTCATTCATAGTAGTATTGTCTTTTGTACTTTTCCTTCAGTTAGGTCATTCATAGTAGTATTGTCTTTTGTACTTTTCCTTCAGTTAGGTCATTCATGGTAGTATTGTCTTTTGTACCTTTCCTTCAGTTAGGTCATTCATAGTAGTATTGTCTTTTGTACTTTTCCTTCAGTTAGGTTATTCATAGTAGTATTGTCTTTTGTACTTTTCCTTCAGTTAGGTCATTCATAGTAGTATTGTCTTTTGTACTTTTCCTTCAGTTAGGATCATTCATAGTAGTATTGTCTTTTGTACTTTTCCTTCAGTTAGGTCATTCATTGTAGTATTGTCTTTGTACTTTTCCTTCAGTTAGGTCATTCATTGTAGTATTGTCTTTTGTACTTTTCCTTCAGTTAGGTCATTCATAGTAGTATTGTCTTTTGTACTTTTCCTTCAGTTAGGTCATTCATAGTAGTATTGTCTTTTGTACTTTTCCTTCAGTTAGGTCATTCATGGTAGTATTGTCTTTTGTACTTTTCCTTCAGTTAGGTCATTCATTGTAGTATTGTCTTTTGTACTTTTCCTTCAGTTAGGTTATTCATAGTAGTATTGTCTTTTGTACTTTTCCTTCAGTTAGGTCATTCATAGTAGTATTGTCTTTTGTACTTTTCCTTCAGTTAGGTCATATTCATAGTAGTATTGTCTTTTGTACCTTTTCCTTCAGTTAGGTCATTCATAGTAGTATTGTCTTTTGTACTTTTCCTTCAGTTAGGTCATTCATAGTAGTATTGTCCTTTTGTACTTTTCCTTCAGTTAGGTCATTCATAGTAGTATTGTCTTTTGTACTTTTCCTTCAGTTAGGTCATTCATAGTAGTATTGTCTTTTGTACTTTTCCTTCAGTTAGGTCATTCATGGTAGTATTGTCTTTTGTACTTTTCCTTCAGTTAGGTCATTCATAGGTAGTATTGTCTTTTGTACCTTTTCCTTCAGTTAGGTCATTCATAGTAGTATTGTCTTTTGTACTTTTCCTTCAGTTAGGTCATTCATAGTAGTATTGTCTTTTGTACTTTTCCTTCATTCATAGTAGTATTGTCTTTTGTACTTTTCCTTCAGTTAGATCATTCATTGTAGTATTGTCTTTTGTACTTTTCCTTCAGTTAGGTCATTCATTGTAGTATTGTCTTTGTTACTTTTCCTTCAGTTAGGTCATTCATTGTAGTATTGTCTTTTGTGCTTTTCCTTCAGTTAGGTTATTCATAGTAGTATTGTCTTTTGTACTTTTCCTTCAGTTAGGTCATTCATAGTAGTATTGTCTTTTGTACTTTTCCTGCAGTTAGGTCATTCATGGTAGTATTGTCTTTTGTACTTTTCCTTCAGTTAGGTCATTCATTGTAGTATTGTCTTTTGTACTTTTCCTTCAGTTAGGTTATTCATAGTAGTATTGTCTTTTGTACTTTTCCTTCAGTTAGGTCATTCATAATAGTATTGTCTTTTGTACTTTTCCTTCAGTTAGGTCATACATAGTAGTATTGTCTTTTGTACCTTTCTTTCAGTTAGGTCATTCATAGTAGTATTGTCTTTTGTACCTTTCTTTCAGTTAGGTCATTCATAGTAGTATTGTCCTTTGTACTTTTCCTTCAGTTAGGTCATTCATAGTAGTATTGTCTTTTGTACTTTTCCTTCAGTTAGGTCATTCATTGTAGTATTGTCTTTTGTACTTTTCCTTCAGTTAGGTCATTCATGGTAGTATTGTCTTTTGTACTTTTCCTTCAGTTAGGTCATTCATAGTAGTATTGTCTTTTGTACCTTTCCTTCAGTTAGGTCATTCATAGTAGTATTGTCTTTTGTACTTTTCCTTCAGTTAGGTCATTCATAGTAGTATTGTCTTTTGTACTTTTCCTTCAGTTAGGTCATTCCTAGTAGTATTGTCTTTTGTACTTTTCCTTCAGTTGGGTCATTCATGGTAGTATTGTCTTTTGTACCTTTCCTTCAGTTAGGTCATTCATAGTAGTATTGGCTTTTGTACTTTTCTTTCAGTTAGGTCATTCATAGTAGTATTGTCTTTTGTACTTTTCCTTCAGTTAGGTCATTCATAGTAGTATTGTCTTTTGTACTTTTCCTTCAGTTAGGTCATTCATGGTAGTATTGTCTTTTGTACTTTTCCTTCAGTTAGGTCATTCATAGTAGTATTGTCTTTTGTACTTTTCCTTCAGTTAGGTTATTCATAGTAGTATTGTCTTTTGTACTTTTCCTTCAGTTAGGTCATTCATAGTAGTATTGTCTTTTGTTCTTTTCCTTCAGTTAGATCATTCATTGTAGTATTGTCTTTTGTACTTTTCCTTCAGTTAGGTCATTCATTGTAGTATTGTCTTTGTTACTTTTCCTTCAGTTAGGTCATTCATTGTAGTATTGTCTTCTGTGCTTTTCCTTCAGTTAGGTTATTCATAGTAGTATTGTCTTTTGTACTTTTCCTTCAGTTAGGTCATTCATAGTAGTATTGTCTTTGTACTTTTCCTGCAGTTAGGTCATTCATGGTAGTATTGTCTTTTGTACTTTTCCTTCAGTTAGGTCATTCATTGTAGTATTGTCTTTTGTACTTTTCCTTCAGTTAGGTCATTCATAGTAGTATTGTCTTTTGTACTTTTCCTTCAGTTAGGTCATTCATAGTAGTATTGTCTTTTGTACCTTTCCTTCAGTTAGGTCATTCATAGTAGTATTTTCTTTTGTACTTTTCCTTCAGTTAGGTCATTCATAGTAGTATTGTCTTTTGTACTTTTCCTTCAGTTAGGTCATTCATAGTAGTATTGTCTTTTGTACTCTTCCTTCAGTTAGGTCATTCATAGTAGTATTGTCTTTTATACTTTTCCTTCAGTTAGGTCATTCATAGTAGTATTGTCTTTTGTACTTTTCCTTCAGTTAGGTCATTCATAGTAGTATTGTCTTTTGTACTTTTCCTTCAGTTAGGTCATTCATAGTAGTATTGTCTTTTGTACTTTTCCTTCAGTTGGTTCATTCATGGTAGTATTGTCTTTTGTACCTTTCCTTCAGTTAGGTCATTCATAGTAGTATTGGCTTTTGTACTTTTCTTTCAGTTAGGTCATTCATAGTAGTATTGTCTTTTGTACTTTTCCTTCAGTTAGGTCATTCATAGTAGTATTGTCTTTTGTACTTTTCCTTCAGTTAGGTCATTCATGGTAGGATTGTCTTTTGTACTTTTCCTTCAGTTAGGTCATTCATAGTAGTATTGTCTTTTGTACTTTTCCTTCAGTTAGGTTATTCATAGTAGTATTGTCTTTTGTACTTTTCCTTCAGTTAGGTCATTCATAGTAGTATTGTCTTTTGTACTTTTCCTTCAGTTAGGTCATTCATTGTAGTATTGTCTTTGTTACTTTTCCTTCAGTTAGGTCATTCATTGTAGTATTGTCTTTTGTGCTTTTCCTTCAGTTAGGTTATTCATAGTAGTATTGTCTTTTGTACTTTTCCTTCAGTTAGGTCATTCATAGTAGTATTGTCTTTTGTACTTTTCCTTCAGTTAGGTCATACATGATAGTATTGTCTTTTGTACTTTTCCTTCAGTTAGGTCATTCATAGTAGTATTGTCTTTTGTACCTTTCTTTCAGTTAGGTCATTCATAGTAGTATTGTCTTTTGTACCTTTCTTTCAGTTAGGTCATTCATAGTAGTATTGTCCTTTGTACTTTTCCTTCAGTTAGGTCATTCATAGTAGTATTGTCTTTTGTACTTTTCCTTCAGTTAGGTCATTCATTGTAGTATTGTCTTTTGTACTTTTCCTTCAGTTAGGTCATTCATGGTAGTATTGTCTTTTGTACTTTTCCTTCAGTTAGGTCATTCATAGTAGTATTGTCTTTTGTACCTTTCCTTCAGTTAGGTCATTCATAGTAGTATTGTCTTTTGTACTTTTCCTTCAGTTAGGTCATTCATAGTAGTATTGTCTTTTGTACTTTTCCTTCAGTTAGGTCATTCCTAGTAGTATTGTCTTTTGTACTTTTCCTTCAGTTGGGTCATTCATGGTAGTATTGTCTTTTGTACCTTTCCTTCAGTTAGGTCATTCATAGTAGTATTGGCTTTTGTACTTTTCTTTCAGTTAGGTCATTCATAGTAGTATTGTCTTTTGTACTTTTCCTTCAGTTAGGTCATTCATAGTAGTATTGTCTTTTGTACTTTTCCTTCAGTTAGGTCATTCATGGTAGTATTGTCTTTTGTACTTTTCCTTCAGTTAGGTCATTCATAGTAGTATTGTCTTTTGTACTTTTCCTTCAGTTAGGTTATTCATAGTAGTATTGTCTTTTGTACTTTTCCTTCAGTTAGGTCATTCATAGTAGTATTGTCTTTTGTTCTTTTCCTTCAGTTAGATCATTCATTGTAGTATTGTCTTTTGTACTTTTCCTTCAGTTAGGTCATTCATTGTAGTATTGTCTTTGTTACTTTTCCTTCAGTTAGGTCATTCATTGTAGTATTGTCTTCTGTGCTTTTCCTTCAGTTAGGTTATTCATAGTAGTATTGTCTTTTGTACTTTTCCTTCAGTTAGGTCATTCATAGTAGTATTGTCTTTGTACTTTTCCTGCAGTTAGGTCATTCATGGTAGTATTGTCTTTTGTACTTTTCCTTCAGTTAGGTCATTCATTGTAGTATTGTCTTTTGTACTTTTCCTTCAGTTAGGTCATTCATAGTAGTATTGTCTTTTGTACTTTTCCTTCAGTTAGGTCATTCATAGTAGTATTGTCTTTTGTACCTTTCCTTCAGTTAGGTCATTCATAGTAGTATTTTCTTTTGTACTTTTCCTTCAGTTAGGTCATTCATAGTAGTATTGTCTTTTGTACTTTTCCTTCAGTTAGGTCATTCATAGTAGTATTGTCTTTTGTACTCTTCCTTCAGTTAGGTCATTCATAGTAGTATTGTCTTTTATACTTTTCCTTCAGTTAGGTCATTCATAGTAGTATTGTCTTTTGTACTTTTCCTTCAGTTAGGTCATTCATAGTAGTATTGTCTTTTGTACTTTTCCTTCAGTTAGGTCATTCATAGTAGTATTGTCTTTTGTACTTTTCCTTCAGTTGGTTCATTCATGGTAGTATTGTCTTTTGTACCTTTCCTTCAGTTAGGTCATTCATAGTAGTATTGGCTTTTGTACTTTTCTTTCAGTTAGGTCATTCATAGTAGTATTGTCTTTTGTACTTTTCCTTCAGTTAGGTCATTCATAGTAGTATTGTCTTTTGTACTTTTCCTTCAGTTAGGTCATTCATGGTAGGATTGTCTTTTGTACTTTTCCTTCAGTTAGGTCATTCATAGTAGTATTGTCTTTTGTACTTTTCCTTCAGTTAGGTTATTCATAGTAGTATTGTCTTTTGTACTTTTCCTTCAGTTAGGTCATTCATAGTAGTATTGTCTTTTGTACTTTTCCTTCAGTTAGGTCATTCATTGTAGTATTGTCTTTGTTACTTTTCCTTCAGTTAGGTCATTCATTGTAGTATTGTCTTTTGTGCTTTTCCTTCAGTTAGGTTATTCATAGTAGTATTGTCTTTTGTACTTTTCCTTCAGTTAGGTCATTCATAGTAGTATTGTCTTTTGTACTTTTCCTTCAGTTAGGTCATACATGGTAGTATTGTCTTTTGTACTTTTCCTTCAGTTAGGTCATTCATAGTAGTATTGTCTTTTGTACTTTTCCTTCAGTTAGGTCATTCATAGTAGTATTGTCTTTTGTACTTTTCCTTCAGTTAGATCATTCATTGTAGTATTGTCTTTTGTACTTTTCCTTCAGTTAGGTCATTCATTGTAGTATTGTCTTTGTTACTTTTCCTTCAGTTAGGTCATTCATAGTAGTATTGTCTTTTGTACTTTTCCTTCAGTTAGGTCATTGATGGTAGTATTGTCTTTTGTACTTTTCCTTCAGTTAGGTCATTCATAGTAGTATTGTCTTTTGTACTTTTCCTTCAGTTAGGTCATTCATAGTCGTATTGTCTTTTGTACTTTTCCTTCAGTTAGGTCATTCATGGTAGTATTGTCTTTTGTACTTTTCCTTCAGTTAGGTCATTCATAGTAGTATTGTCTTTTGTACTTTTCCTTCAGTTAGGTCATTCATAGTAGTATTGTCTTTTGTACTTTTCCTTCAGTTAGGTCATTCATAGTAGTATTGTCTTTTGTACTTTTCTTCAGTTAGGTCATTCATAGTAGTATTGTCTTTTGTACCTTTCCTTCAGTTAGGTCATTCATAGTAGTATTGTCTTTTTTACTTTTCCTTCAGTTGGGTCATTCATGGTAGTATTGTCTTTTGTACCTTTCCTTCAGTTAGGTCATTCTTAGTAGTATTGGCTTTTGTACTTTTCTTTCAGTTAGGTCATTCATAGTAGTATTGTCTTTTGTACTTTTCCTTCAGTTAGGTCATTCATAGTAGTATTGTCTTTTGTACTTTTCCTTCAGTTAGGTCATTCATGGTAGTATTGTCTTTTGTACTTTTCCTTCAGTTAGGTCATTCATAGTAGTATTGTCTTTTGTACTTTTCCTTCAGTTAGGTTATTCATAGTAGTATTGTCTTTTGTACTTTTCCTTCAGTTAGGTCATTCATAGTAGTATTGTCTTTTGTACTTTTCCTTCAGTTAGATCATTCATTGTAGTATTGTCTTTTGTACTTTTCCTTCAGTTAGGTCATTCATTGTAGTATTGTCTTTGTTACTTTTCCTTCAGTTAGGTCATTCATTGTAGTATTGTCTTTTGTGCTTTTCCTTCAGTTAGGTTATTCATAGTAGTATTGTCTTTTGTACTTTTCCTTCAGTTAGGTCATTCATAGTAGTATTGTCTTTTGTACTTTTCCTGCAGTTAGGTCATTCATGGTAGTATTGTCTTTTGTACTTTTCCTTCAGTTAGGTCATTCATTGTAGTATTGTCTTTTGTACTTTTCCTTCAGTTAGGTTATTCATAGTAGTATTGTCTTTTGTACTTTTCCTTCAGTTAGGTCATTCATAATAGTATTGTCTTTTGTACTTTTCCTTCAGTTAGGTCATACATAGTAGTATTGTCTTTTGTACCTTTCTTTCAGTTAGGTCATTCATAGTAGTATTGTCTTTTGTACCTTTCTTTCAGTTAGGTCATTCATAGTAGTATTGTCCTTTGTACTTTTCCTTCAGTTAGGTCATTCATAGTAGTATTGTCTTTTGTACTTTTCCTTCAGTTAGGTCATTCATTGTAGTATTGTCTTTTGTACTTTTCCTTCAGTTAGGTCATTCATGGTAGTATTGTCTTTTGTACTTTTCCTTCAGTTAGGTCATTCATAGTAGTATTGTCTTTTGTACCTTTCCTTCAGTTAGGTCATTCATAGTAGTATTGTCTTTTGTACTTTTCCTTCAGTTAGGTCATTCATAGTAGTATTGTCTTTTGTACTTTTCCTTCAGTTAGGTCATTCATAGTAGTATTGTCTTTTGTACTTTTCCTTCAGTTAGGTCATTCCTAGTAGTATTGTCTTTTGTACTTTTCCTTCAGTTGGGTCATTCATGGTAGTATTGTCTTTTGTACCTTTCCTTCAGTTAGGTCATTCATAGTAGTATTGGCTTTTGTACTTTTCTTTCAGTTAGGTCATTCATAGTAGTATTGTCTTTTGTACTTTTCCTTCAGTTAGGTCATTCATGGTAGTATTGTCTTTTGTACTTTTCCTTCAGTTAGGTCATTCATAGTAGTATTGTCTTTTGTACCTTTCCTTCAGTTAGGTCATTCATAGTAGTATTGTCTTTTGTACTTTTCCTTCAGTTAGGTCATTCATAGTAGTATTGTCTTTTGTACTTTTCCTTCAGTTAGGTCATTCATAGTAGTATTGTCTTTTGTACTTTTCCTTCAGTTAGGTCATTCCTAGTAGTATTGTCTTTTGTACTTTTCCTTCAGTTGGGTCATTCATGGTAGTATTGTCTTTTGTACCTTTCCTTCAGTTAGGTCATTCATAGTAGTATTGGCTTTTGTACTTTTCTTTCAGTTAGGTCATTCATAGTAGTATTGTCTTTTGTACTTTTCCTTCAGTTAGGTCATTCATAGTAGTATTGTCTTTTGTACTTTTCCTTCAGTTAGGTCATTCATGGTAGTATTGTCTTTTGTACTTTTCCTTCAGTTAGGTCATTCATAGTAGTATTGTCTTTTGTACTTTTCCTTCAGTTAGGTTATTCATAGTAGTATTGTCTTTTGTACTTTTCCTTCAGTTAGGTCATTCATAGTAGTATTGTCTTTTGTTCTTTTCCTTCAGTTAGATCATTCATTGTAGTATTGTCTTTTGTACTTTTCCTTCAGTTAGGTCATTCATTGTAGTATTGTCTTTGTTACTTTTCCTTCAGTTAGGTCATTCATTGTAGTATTGTCTTCTGTGCTTTTCCTTCAGTTAGGTTATTCATAGTAGTATTGTCTTTTGTACTTTTCCTTCAGTTAGGTCATTCATAGTAGTATTGTCTTTGTACTTTTCCTGCAGTTAGGTCATTCATGGTAGTATTGTCTTTTGTACTTTTCCTTCAGTTAGGTCATTCATTGTAGTATTGTCTTTTGTACTTTTCCTTCAGTTAGGTCATTCATAGTAGTATTGTCTTTTGTACTTTTCCTTCAGTTAGGTCATTCATAGTAGTATTGTCTTTTGTACCTTTCCATCAGTTAGGTCATTCATAGTAGTATTTTCTTTTGTACTTTTCCTTCAGTTAGGTCATTCATAGTAGTATTGTCTTTTGTACTTTTCCTTCAGTTAGGTCATTCATAGTAGTATTGTCTTTTGTACTCTTCCTTCAGTTAGGTCATTCATAGTAGTATTGTCTTTTGTACTTTTCCTTCAGTTAGGTCATTCATAGTAGTATTGTCTTTTGTACTTTTCCTTCAGTTAGGTCATTCATAGTAGTATTGTCTTTTGTACTTTTCCTTCAGTTAGGTCATTCATAGTAGTATTGTCTTTTGTACTTTTCCTTCAGTTGGTTCATTCATGGTAGTATTGTCTTTTGTACCTTTCCTTCAGTTAGGTCATTCATAGTAGTATTGGCTTTTGTACTTTTCTTTCAGTTAGGTCATTCATAGTAGTATTGTCTTTTGTACTTTTCCTTCAGTTAGGTCATTCATAGTAGTATTGTCTTTTGTACTTTTCCTTCAGTTAGGTCATTCATAGTAGTATTGTCTTTTGTACTTTTCCTTCAGTTAGGTCATTCATAGTCGTATTGTCTTTTGTACTTTTCCTTCAGTTAGGTCATTCATGGTAGTATTGTCTTTTGTACTTTTCCTTCAGTTAGGTCATTCATAGTAGTATTGTCTTTTGTACTTTTCCTTCAGTTAGGTCATTCATAGTAGTATTGTCTTTTGTACTTTTCCTTCAGTTAGGTCATTCATAGTAGTATTGTCTTTTGTACTTTTCTTCAGTTAGGTCATTCATAGTAGTATTGTCTTTTGTACCTTTCCTTCAGTTAGGTCATTCATAGTAGTATTTTCTTTTGTACTTTTCCTTCAGTTAGGTCATTCATAGTAGTATTGTCTTTTGTACTTTTCCTTCAGTTAGGTCATTCATAGTAGTATTGTCTTTTGTACTCTTCCTTCAGTTAGGTCATTCATAGTAGTATTGTCTTTTGTACTTTTCCTTCAGTTAGGTCATTCATAGTAGTATTGTCTTTTGTACTTTTCCTTCAGTTAGGTCATTCATAGTAGTATTGTCTTTTGTACTTTTCCTTCAGTTAGGTCATTCATAGTAGTATTGTCTTTTTTACTTTTCCTTCAGTTGGGTCATTCATGGTAGTATTGTCTTTTGTACCTTTCCTTCAGTTAGGTCATTCTTAGTAGTATTGGCTTTTGTACTTTTCTTTCAGTTAGGTCATTCATAGTAGTATTGTCTTTTGTACTTTTCCTTCAGTTAGGTCATTCATAGTAGTATTGTCTTTTGTACTTTTCCTTCAGTTAGGTCATTCATGGTAGTATTGTCTTTTGTACTTTTCCTTCAGTTAGGTCATTCATAGTAGTATTGTCTTTTGTACTTTTCCTTCAGTTAGGTTATTCATAGTAGTATTGTCTTTTGTACTTTTCCTTCAGTTAGGTCATTCATAGTAGTATTGTCTTTTGTACTTTTCCTTCAGTTAGATCATTCATTGTAGTATTGTCTTTTGTACTTTTCCTTCAGTTAGGTCATTCATTGTAGTATTGTCTTTGTTACTTTTCCTTCAGTTAGGTCATTCATTGTAGTATTGTCTTTTGTGCTTTTCCTTCAGTTAGGTTATTCATAGTAGTATTGTCTTTTGTACTTTTCCTTCAGTTAGGTCATTCATAGTAGTATTGTCTTTTGTACTTTTCCTGCAGTTAGGTCATTCATGGTAGTATTGTCTTTTGTACTTTTCCTTCAGTTAGGTCATTCATTGTAGTATTGTCTTTTGTACTTTTCCTTCAGTTAGGTTATTCATAGTAGTATTGTCTTTTGTACTTTTCCTTCAGTTAGGTCATTCATAATAGTATTGTCTTTTGTACTTTTCCTTCAGTTAGGTCATACATAGTAGTATTGTCTTTTGTACCTTTCTTTCAGTTAGGTCATTCATAGTAGTATTGTCTTTTGTACCTTTCTTTCAGTTAGGTCATTCATAGTAGTATTGTCCTTTGTACTTTTCCTTCAGTTAGGTCATTCATAGTAGTATTGTCTTTTGTACTTTTCCTTCAGTTAGGTCATTCATTGTAGTATTGTCTTTTGTACTTTTCCTTCAGTTAGGTCATTCATGGTAGTATTGTCTTTTGTACTTTTCCTTCAGTTAGGTCATTCATAGTAGTATTGTCTTTTGTACCTTTCCTTCAGTTAGGTCATTCATAGTAGTATTGTCTTTTGTACTTTTCCTTCAGTTAGGTCATTCATAGTAGTATTGTCTTTTGTACTTTTCCTTCAGTTAGGTCATTCATAGTAGTATTGTCTTTTGTACTTTTCCTTCAGTTAGGTCATTCCTAGTAGTATTGTCTTTTGTACTTTTCCTTCAGTTGGGTCATTCATGGTAGTATTGTCTTTTGTACCTTTCCTTCAGTTAGGTCATTCATAGTAGTATTGGCTTTTGTACTTTTCTTTCAGTTAGGTCATTCATAGTAGTATTGTCTTTTGTACTTTTCCTTCAGTTAGGTCATTCATAGTAGTATTGTCTTTTGTACTTTTCCTTCAGTTAGGTCATTCATGGTAGTATTGTCTTTTGTACTTTTCCTTCAGTTAGGTCATTCATAGTAGTATTGTCTTTTGTACTTTTCCTTCAGTTAGGTTATTCATAGTAGTATTGTCTTTTGTACTTTTCCTTCAGTTAGGTCATTCATAGTAGTATTGTCTTTTGTTCTTTTCCTTCAGTTAGATCATTCATTGTAGTATTGTCTTTTGTACTTTTCCTTCAGTTAGGTCATTCATTGTAGTATTGTCTTTGTTACTTTTCCTTCAGTTATGTCATTCATTGTAGTATTGTCTTCTGTGCTTTTCCTTCAGTTAGGTTATTCATAGTAGTATTGTCTTTTGTACTTTTCCTTCAGTTAGGTCATTCATAGTAGTATTGTCTTTGTACTTTTCCTGCAGTTAGGTCATTCATGGTAGTATTGTCTTTTGTACTTTTCCTTCAGTTAGGTCATTCATTGTAGTATTGTCTTTTGTGCTTTTCCTTCAGTTAGGTTATTCATAGTAGTATTGTCTTTTGTACTTTTCCTTCAGTTAGGTCATTCATAGTAGTATTGTCTTTTGTACTTTTCCTTCAGTTAGGTCATACATGGTAGTATTGTCTTTTGTACTTTTCCTTCAGTTAGGTCATTCATAGTAGTATTGTCTTTTGTACTTTTCCTTCAGTTAGGTCATTCATAGTAGTATTGTCTTTTGTACTTTTCCTTCAGTTAGATCATTCATTGTAGTATTGTCTTTTGTACTTTTCCTTCAGTTAGGTCATTCATTGTAGTATTGTCTTTGTTACTTTTCCTTCAGTTAGGTCATTCATTGTAGTATTGTCTTTTGTGCTTTTCCTTCAGTTAGGTTATTCATAGTAGTATTGTCTTTTGTACTTTTCCTTCAGTTAGGTCATTCATAGTAGTATTGTCTTTTGTACTTTTCCTGCAGTTAGGTCATTCATGGTAGTATTGTCTTTTGTACTTTTCCTTCAGTTAGGTCATTCATTGTAGTATTGTCTTTTGTACTTTTCCTTCAGTTAGGTTATTCATAGTAGTATTGTCTTTTGTACTTTTCCTTCAGTTAGGTCATTCATAATAGTATTGTCTTTTGTACTTTTCCTTCAGTTAGGTCATACATAGTAGTATTGTCTTTTGTACCTTTCTTTCAGTTAGGTCATTCATAGTAGTATTGTCTTTTGTACCTTTCTTTCAGTTAGGTCATTCATAGTAGTATTGTCCTTTGTACTTTTCCTTCAGTTAGGTCATTCATAGTAGTATTGTCTTTTGTACTTTTCCTTCAGTTAGGTCATTCATTGTAGTATTGTCTTTTGTACTTTTCCTTCAGTTAGGTCATTCATGGTAGTATTGTCTTTTGTACTTTTCCTTCAGTTAGGTCATTCATAGTAGTATTGTCTTTTGTACCTTTCCTTCAGTTAGGTCATTCATAGTAGTATTGTCTTTTGTACTTTTCCTTCAGTTAGGTCATTCATAGTAGTATTGTCTTTTGTACTTTTCCTTCAGTTAGGTCATTCATAGTAGTATTGTCTTTTGTACTTTTCCTTCAGTTAGGTCATTCCTAGTAGTATTGTCTTTTGTACTTTTCCTTCAGTTGGGTCATTCATGGTAGTATTGTCTTTTGTACCTTTCCTTCAGTTAGGTCATTCATAGTAGTATTGGCTTTTGTACTTTTCTTTCAGTTAGGTCATTCATAGTAGTATTGTCTTTTGTACTTTTCCTTCAGTTAGGTCATTCATGGTAGTATTGTCTTTTGTACTTTTCCTTCAGTTAGGTCATTCATAGTAGTATTGTCTTTTGTACCTTTCCTTCAGTTAGGTCATTCATAGTAGTATTGTCTTTTGTACTTTTCCTTCAGTTAGGTCATTCATAGTAGTATTGTCTTTTGTACTTTTCCTTCAGTTAGGTCATTCATAGTAGTATTGTCTTTTGTACTTTTCCTTCAGTTAGGTCATTCCTAGTAGTATTGTCTTTTGTACTTTTCCTTCAGTTGGGTCATTCATGGTAGTATTGTCTTTTGTACCTTTCCTTCAGTTAGGTCATTCATAGTAGTATTGGCTTTTGTACTTTTCTTTCAGTTAGGTCATTCATAGTAGTATTGTCTTTTGTACTTTTCCTTCAGTTAGGTCATTCATAGTAGTATTGTCTTTTGTACTTTTCCTTCAGTTAGGTCATTCATGGTAGTATTGTCTTTTGTACTTTTCCTTCAGTTAGGTCATTCATAGTAGTATTGTCTTTTGTACTTTTCCTTCAGTTAGGTTATTCATAGTAGTATTGTCTTTTGTACTTTTCCTTCAGTTAGGTCATTCATAGTAGTATTGTCTTTTGTTCTTTTCCTTCAGTTAGATCATTCATTGTAGTATTGTCTTTTGTACTTTTCCTTCAGTTAGGTCATTCATTGTAGTATTGTCTTTGTTACTTTTCCTTCAGTTAGGTCATTCATTGTAGTATTGTCTTCTGTGCTTTTCCTTCAGTTAGGTTATTCATAGTAGTATTGTCTTTTGTACTTTTCCTTCAGTTAGGTCATTCATAGTAGTATTGTCTTTGTACTTTTCCTGCAGTTAGGTCATTCATGGTAGTATTGTCTTTTGTACTTTTCCTTCAGTTAGGTCATTCATTGTAGTATTGTCTTTTGTACTTTTCCTTCAGTTAGGTCATTCATAGTAGTATTGTCTTTTGTACTTTTCCTTCAGTTAGGTCATTCATAGTAGTATTGTCTTTTGTACCTTTCCTTCAGTTAGGTCATTCATAGTAGTATTTTCTTTTGTACTTTTCCTTCAGTTAGGTCATTCATAGTAGTATTGTCTTTTGTACTTTTCCTTCAGTTAGGTCATTCATAGTAGTATTGTCTTTTGTACTCTTCCTTCAGTTAGGTCATTCATAGTAGTATTGTCTTTTGTACTTTTCCTTCAGTTAGGTCATTCATAGTAGTATTGTCTTTTGTACTTTTCCTTCAGTTAGGTCATTCATAGTAGTATTGTCTTTTGTACTTTTCCTTCAGTTAGGTCATTCATAGTAGTATTGTCTTTTGTACTTTTCCTTCAGTTGGTTCATTCATGGTAGTATTGTCTTTTGTACCTTTCCTTCAGTTAGGTCATTCATAGTAGTATTGGCTTTTGTACTTTTCTTTCAGTTAGGTCATTCATAGTAGTATTGTCTTTTGTACTTTTCCTTCAGTTAGGTCATTCATAGTAGTATTGTCTTTTGTACTTTTCCTTCAGTTAGGTCATTCATAGTAGTATTGTCTTTTGTACTTTTCCTTCAGTTAGGTCATTCATAGTCGTATTGTCTTTTGTACTTTTCCTTCAGTTAGGTCATTCATGGTAGTATTGTCTTTTGTACTTTTCCTTCAGTTAGGTCATTCATAGTAGTATTGTCTTTTGTACTTTTCCTTCAGTTAGGTCATTCATAGTAGTATTGTCTTTTGTACTTTTCCTTCAGTTAGGTCATTCATAGTAGTATTGTCTTTTGTACTTTTCTTCAGTTAGGTCATTCATAGTAGTATTGTCTTTTGTACCTTTCCTTCAGTTAGGTCATTCATAGTAGTATTTTCTTTTGTACTTTTCCTTCAGTTAGGTCATTCATAGTAGTATTGTCTTTTGTACTTTTCCTTCAGTTAGGTCATTCATAGTAGTATTGTCTTTTGTACTCTTCCTTCAGTTAGGTCATTCATAGTAGTATTGTCTTTTGTACTTTTCCTTCAGTTAGGTCATTCATAGTAGTATTGTCTTTTGTACTTTTCCTTCAGTTAGGTCATTCATAGTAGTATTGTCTTTTGTACTTTTCCTTCAGTTAGGTCATTCATAGTAGTATTGTCTTTTTTACTTTTCCTTCAGTTGGGTCATTCATGGTAGTATTGTCTTTTGTACCTTTCCTTCAGTTAGGTCATTCTTAGTAGTATTGGCTTTTGTACTTTTCTTTCAGTTAGGTCATTCATAGTAGTATTGTCTTTTGTACTTTTCCTTCAGTTAGGTCATTCATAGTAGTATTGTCTTTTGTACTTTTCCTTCAGTTAGGTCATTCATGGTAGTATTGTCTTTTGTACTTTTCCTTCAGTTAGGTCATTCATAGTAGTATTGTCTTTTGTACTTTTCCTTCAGTTAGGTTATTCATAGTAGTATTGTCTTTTGTACTTTTCCTTCAGTTAGGTCATTCATAGTAGTATTGTCTTTTGTACTTTTCCTTCAGTTAGATCATTCATTGTAGTATTGTCTTTTGTACTTTTCCTTCAGTTAGGTCATTCATTGTAGTATTGTCTTTGTTACTTTTCCTTCAGTTAGGTCATTCATTGTAGTATTGTCTTTTGTGCTTTTCCTTCAGTTAGGTTATTCATAGTAGTATTGTCTTTTGTACTTTTCCTTCAGTTAGGTCATTCATAGTAGTATTGTCTTTTGTACTTTTCCTGCAGTTAGGTCATTCATGGTAGTATTGTCTTTTGTACTTTTCCTTCAGTTAGGTCATTCATTGTAGTATTGTCTTTTGTACTTTTCCTTCAGTTAGGTTATTCATAGTAGTATTGTCTTTTGTACTTTTCCTTCAGTTAGGTCATTCATAATAGTATTGTCTTTTGTACTTTTCCTTCAGTTAGGTCATACATAGTAGTATTGTCTTTTGTACCTTTCTTTCAGTTAGGTCATTCATAGTAGTATTGTCTTTTGTACCTTTCTTTCAGTTAGGTCATTCATAGTAGTATTGTCCTTTGTACTTTTCCTTCAGTTAGGTCATTCATAGTAGTATTGTCTTTTGTACTTTTCCTTCAGTTAGGTCATTCATTGTAGTATTGTCTTTTGTACTTTTCCTTCAGTTAGGTCATTCATGGTAGTATTGTCTTTTGTACTTTTCCTTCAGTTAGGTCATTCATAGTAGTATTGTCTTTTGTACCTTTCCTTCAGTTAGGTCATTCATAGTAGTATTGTCTTTTGTACTTTTCCTTCAGTTAGGTCATTCATAGTAGTATTGTCTTTTGTACTTTTCCTTCAGTTAGGTCATTCATAGTAGTATTGTCTTTTGTACTTTTCCTTCAGTTAGGTCATTCCTAGTAGTATTGTCTTTTGTACTTTTCCTTCAGTTGGGTCATTCATGGTAGTATTGTCTTTTGTACCTTTCCTTCAGTTAGGTCATTCATAGTAGTATTGGCTTTTGTACTTTTCTTTCAGTTAGGTCATTCATAGTAGTATTGTCTTTTGTACTTTTCCTTCAGTTAGGTCATTCATAGTAGTATTGTCTTTTGTACTTTTCCTTCAGTTAGGTCATTCATGGTAGTATTGTCTTTTGTACTTTTCCTTCAGTTAGGTCATTCATAGTAGTATTGTCTTTTGTACTTTTCCTTCAGTTAGGTTATTCATAGTAGTATTGTCTTTTGTACTTTTCCTTCAGTTAGGTCATTCATAGTAGTATTGTCTTTTGTTCTTTTCCTTCAGTTAGATCATTCATTGTAGTATTGTCTTTTGTACTTTTCCTTCAGTTAGGTCATTCATTGTAGTATTGTCTTTGTTACTTTTCCTTCAGTTAGGTCATTCATTGTAGTATTGTCTTCTGTGCTTTTCCTTCAGTTAGGTTATTCATAGTAGTATTGTCTTTTGTACTTTTCCTTCAGTTAGGTCATTCATAGTAGTATTGTCTTTGTACTTTTCCTGCAGTTAGGTCATTCATGGTAGTATTGTCTTTTGTACTTTTCCTTCAGTTAGGTCATTCATTGTAGTATTGTCTTTTGTACTTTTCCTTCAGTTAGGTCATTCATAGTAGTATTGTCTTTTGTACTTTTCCTTCAGTTAGGTCATTCATAGTAGTATTGTCTTTTGTACCTTTCCTTCAGTTAGGTCATTCATAGTAGTATTTTCTTTTGTACTTTTCCTTCAGTTAGGTCATTCATAGTAGTATTGTCTTTTGTACTTTTCCTTCAGTTAGGTCATTCATAGTAGTATTGTCTTTTGTACTCTTCCTTCAGTTAGGTCATTCATAGTAGTATTGTCTTTTGTACTTTTCCTTCAGTTAGGTCATTCATAGTAGTATTGTCTTTTGTACTTTTCCTTCAGTTAGGTCATTCATAGTAGTATTGTCTTTTGTACTTTTCCTTCAGTTAGGTCATTCATAGTAGTATTGTCTTTTGTACTTTTCCTTCAGTTGGTTCATTCATGGTAGTATTGTCTTTTGTACCTTTCCTTCAGTTAGGTCATTCATAGTAGTATTGGCTTTTGTACTTTTCTTTCAGTTAGGTCATTCATAGTAGTATTGTCTTTTGTACTTTTCCTTCAGTTAGGTCATTCATAGTAGTATTGTCTTTTGTACTTTTCCTTCAGTTAGGTCATTCATGGTAGGATTGTCTTTTGTACTTTTCCTTCAGTTAGGTCATTCATAGTAGTATTGTCTTTTGTACTTTTCCTTCAGTTAGGTTATTCATAGTAGTATTGTCTTTTGTACTTTTCCTTCAGTTAGGTCATTCATAGTAGTATTGTCTTTTGTTCTTTTCCTTCAGTTAGATCATTCATTGTAGTATTGTCTTTTGTACTTTTCCTTCAGTTAGGTCATTCATTGTAGTATTGTCTTTGTTACTTTTCCTTCAGTTAGGTCATTCATTGTAGTATTGTCTTCTGTGCTTTTCCTTCAGTTAGGTTATTCATAGTAGTATTGTCTTTTGTACTTTTCCTTCAGTTAGGTCATTCATAGTAGTATTGTCTTTTGTACTTTTCCTTCAGTTAGGTCATTCATAGTAGTATTGTCTTTTGTACTTTTCCTTCAGTTAGATCATTCATTGTAGTATTGTCTTTTGTACTTTTCCTTCAGTTAGGTCATTCATTGTAGTATTGTCTTTGTTACTTTTCCTTCAGTTAGGTCATTCATAGTAGTATTGTCTTTTGTACTTTTCCTTCAGTTAGGTCATTGATGGTAGTATTGTCTTTTGTACTTTTCCTTCAGTTAGGTCATTCATAGTAGTATTGTCTTTTGTACTTTTCCTTCAGTTAGGTCATTCATAGTCGTATTGTCTTTTGTACTTTTCCTTCAGTTAGGTCATTCATGGTAGTATTGTCTTTTGTACTTTTCCTTCAGTTAGGTCATTCATAGTAGTATTGTCTTTTGTACTTTTCCTTCAGTTAGGTCATTCATAGTAGTATTGTCTTTTGTACTTTTCCTTCAGTTAGGTCATTCATAGTAGTATTGTCTTTTGTACTTTTCTTCAGTTAGGTCATTCATAGTAGTATTGTCTTTTGTACCTTTCCTTCAGTTAGGTCATTCATAGTAGTATTTTCTTTTGTACTTTTCCTTCAGTTAGGTCATTCATAGTAGTATTGTCTTTTGTACTTTTCCTTCAGTTAGGTCATTCATAGTAGTATTGTCTTTTGTACTCTTCCTTCAGTTAGGTCATTCATAGTAGTATTGTCTTTTGTACTTTTCCTTCAGTTAGGTCATTCATAGTAGTATTGTCTTTTGTACTTTTCCTTCAGTTAGGTCATTCATAGTAGTATTGTCTTTTGTACTTTTCCTTCAGTTAGGTCATTCATAGTAGTATTGTCTTTTTTACTTTTCCTTCAGTTGGGTCATTCATGGTAGTAGTGTCTTTTGTACCTTTCCTTCAGTTAGGTCATTCTTAGTAGTATTGGCTTTTGTACTTTTCTTTCAGTTAGGTCATTCATGGTAGTATTGTCTTTTGTACTTTTCCTTCAGTTAGGTCATTCATTGTAGTATTGTCTTTTGTACTTTTCCTTCAGTTAGGTTATTCATAGTAGTATTGTCTTTTGTACTTTTCCTTCAGTTAGGTCATTCATAATAGTATTGTCTTTTGTACTTTTCCTTCAGTTAGGTCATACATAGTAGTATTGTCTTTTGTACCTTTCTTTCAGTTAGGTCATTCATAGTAGTATTGTCTTTTGTACCTTTCTTTCAGTTAGGTCATTCATAGTAGTATTGTCCTTTGTACTTTTCCTTCAGTTAGGTCATTCATAGTAGTATTGTCTTTTGTACTTTTCCTTCAGTTAGGTCATTCATTGTAGTATTGTCTTTTGTACTTTTCCTTCAGTTAGGTCATTCATGGTAGTATTGTCTTTTGTACTTTTCCTTCAGTTAGGTCATTCATAGTAGTATTGTCTTTTGTACCTTTCCTTCAGTTAGGTCATTCATAGTAGTATTGTCTTTTGTACTTTTCCTTCAGTTAGGTCATTCATAGTAGTATTGTCTTTTGTACTTTTCCTTCAGTTAGGTCATTCATAGTAGTATTGTCTTTTGTACTTTTCCTTCAGTTAGGTCATTCCTAGTAGTATTGTCTTTTGTACTTTTCCTTCAGTTGGGTCATTCATTGTAGTATTGTCTTTTGTACCTTTCCTTCAGTTAGGTCATTCATAGTAGTATTGGCTTTTGTACTTTTCTTTCAGTTAGGTCATTCATAGTAGTATTGTCTTTTGTACTTTTCCTTCAGTTAGGTCATTCATAGTAGTATTGTCTTTTGTACTTTTCCTTCAGTTAGGTTATTCATAGTAGTATTGTCTTTTGTACTTTTCCTTCAGTTAGGTCATTCATAGTAGTATTGTCTTTTGTACTTTTCCTTCAGTTAGGTTATTCATAGTAGTATTGTCTTTTGTACTTTTCCTTCAGTTAGATCATTCATTGTAGTATTGTCTTTTGTACTTTTCCTTCAGTTAGGTTATTCATAGTAGTATTGTCTTTTGTACTTTTCCTTCAGTTAGGTCATTCATAGTAGTATTGTCTTTTGTACTTTTCCTTCAGTTAGGTTATTCATAGTAGTATTGTCTTTTGTACTTTTCCTTCAGTTAGATCATTCATTGTAGTATTGTCTTTTGTACTTTTCCTTCAGTTAGGTCATTCATTGTAGTATTGTCTTTGTTACTTTTCCTTCAGTTAGGTCATTCATTGTAGTATTGTCTTCTGTGCTTTTCCTTCAGTTAGGTTATTCATAGTAGTATTGTCTTTTGTACTTTTCCTTCAGTTAGGTCATTCATAGTAGTATTGTCTTTTGTACTTTTCCTTCAGTTAGGTCATTCATGGTAGTATTGTCTTTTGTACTTTTCCTTCAGTTAGGTCATTCATAGTAGTATTGTCTTTTGTACTTTTCCTTCAGTTAGGTTATTCATAGTAGTATTGTCTTTTGTACTTTTCCTTCAGTTAGGTCATTCATAGTAGTATTGTCTTTTGTACTTTTCCTTCAGTTAGGTTATTCATAGTAGTATTGTCTTTTGTACTTTTCCTTCAGTTAGATCATTCATTGTAGTATTGTCTTTTGTACTTTTCCTTCAGTTAGGTTATTCATAGTAGTATTGTCTTTTGTACTTTTCCTTCAGTTAGGTCATTCATAGTAGTATTGTCTTTTGTACTTTTCCTTCAGTTAGGTTATTCATAGTAGTATTGTCTTTGTACTTTTCCTTCAGTTAGATCATTCATTGTAGTATTGTCTTTTGTACTTTTCCTTCAGTTAGGTCATTCATTGTAGTATTGTCTTTGTTACTTTTCCTTCAGTTAGGTCATTCATTGTAGTATTGTCTTCTGTGCTTTTCCTTCAGTTAGGTTATTCATAGTAGTATTGTCTTTTGTACTTTTCCTTCAGTTAGGTCATTCATAGTAGTATTGTCTTTGTACTTTTCCTGCAGTTAGGTCATTCCTGGTAGTATTGTCTTTTGTACTTTTCCTTCAGTTAGGTCATTCATTGTAGTATTGTCTTTTGTACTTTTCCTTCAGTTAGGTCATTCATAGTAGTATTGTCTTTTGTACTTTTCCTTCAGTTAGGTCATTCATAGTAGTATTGTCTTTTGTACCTTTCCTTCAGTTAGGTCATTCATAGTAGTATTTTCTTTTGTACTTTTCCTTCAGTTAGGTCATTCATAGTAGTATTGTCTTTTGTACTTTTCCTTAAGTTAGGTCATTCATAGTAGTATTGTCTTTTGTACTCTTCCTTCAGTTAGGTCATTCATAGTAGTATTGTCTTTTGTACTTTTCCTGCAGTTAGGTCATTCATAGTAGTATTGTCTTTTGTACTTTTCCTTCAGTTAGGTCATTCATAGTAGTATTGTCTTTTGTACTTTTCCTTCAGTTAGGTCATTCATAGTAGTATTGTCTTTTGTACTTTTCCTTCAGTTGGTTCATTCATGGTAGTATTGTCTTTTGTACCTTTCCTTCAGTTAGGTCATTCATAGTAGTATTGGCTTTTGTACTTTTCTTTCAGTTAGGTCATTCATTGTAGTATTGTCTTTGTTACTTTTCCTTCAGTTAGGTCATTCATAGTAGTATTGTCTTTTGTACTTTTCCTTCAGTTAGGTCATTGATGGTAGTATTGTCTTTTGTACTTTTCCTTCAGTTAGGTCATTCATAGTAGTATTGTCTTTTGTACTTTTCCTTCAGTTAGGTCATTCATAGTCGTATTGTCTTTTGTACTTTTCCTTCAGTTAGGTCATTCATGGTAGTATTGTCTTTTGTACTTTTCCTTCAGTTAGGTCATTCATAGTAGTATTGTCTTTTGTACTTTTCCTTCAGTTAGGTCATTCATAGTAGTATTGTCTTTTGTACTTTTCCTTCAGTTAGGTCATTCATAGTAGTATTGTCTTTTGTACTTTTCTTCAGTTAGGTCATTCATAGTAGTATTGTCTTTTGTACCTTTCCTTCAGTTAGGTCATTCATAGTAGTATTTTCTTTTGTACTTTTCCTTCAGTTAGGTCATTCATAGTAGTATTGTCTTTTGTACTTTTCCTTCAGTTAGGTCATTCATAGTAGTATTGTCTTTTGTACTCTTCCTTCAGTTAGGTCATTCATAGTAGTATTGTCTTTTGTACTTTTCCTTCAGTTAGGTCATTCATAGTAGTATTGTCTTTTGTACTTTTCCTTCAGTTAGGTCATTCATAGTAGTATTGTCTTTTGTACTTTTCCTTCAGTTAGGTCATTCATAGTAGTATTGTCTTTTGTACTTTTCCTTCAGTTAGGTCATTCATGGTAGTATTGTCTTTTGTACCTTTCCTTCAGTTAGGTCATTCATAGTAGTATTGGCTTTTGTACTTTTCTTTCAGTTAGGTCATTCATAGTAGTATTGTCTTTTGTACTTTTCCTTCAGTTAGGTCATTCATAGTAATATTGTCTTTTGTACTTTTCCTTCAGTTAGGTCATTCATGGTAGTATTGTCTTTTGTACTTTTCCTTCAGTTAGGTCATTCATAGTAGTATTGTCTTTTGTACTTTTCCTTCAGTTAGGTTATTCATAGTAGTATTGTCTTTTGTACTTTTCTTTCAGTTAGGTCATTCATAGTAGTATTGTCTTTTGTACTTTTCCTTCAGTTAGATCATTCATTGTAGTATTGTCTTTTGTACCTTTCCTTCAGTTAGGTCATTCATTGTAGTATTGTCTTTGTTACTTTTCCTTCAGTTAGGTCATTCATTGTAGTATTGTCTTTTGTGCTTTTCCTTCAGTTAGGTTATTCATAGTAGTATTGTCTTTTGTACTTTTCCTTCAGTTAGGTCATTCATAGTAGTATTGTCTTTTGTACTTTTCCTGCAGTTAGGTCATTCATGGTAGTATTGTCTTTTGTACTTTTCCTTCAGTTAGGTCATTCATTGTAGTATTGTCTTTTGTACTTTTCCTTCAGTTAGGTTATTCATAGTAGTATTGTCTTTTGTACTTTTCCTTCAGTTAGGTCATTCATAATAGTATTGTCTTTTGTACTTTTCCTTCAGTTAGGTCATACATAGTAGTATTGTCTTTTGTACCTTTCTTTCAGTTAGGTCATTCATAGTAGTATTGTCTTTTGTACCTTTCTTTCAGTTAGGTCATTCATAGTAGTATTGTCTTTTGTACTTTTCCTTCAGTTAGGTCATTCATAGTAGTATTGTCTTTTGTACTTTTCCTTCAGTTAGGTCATTCATTGTAGTATTGTCTTTTGTACTTTTCCTTCAGTTAGGTCATTCATGGTAGTATTGTCTTTTGTACTTTTCCTTCAGTTAGGTCATTCATAGTAGTATTGTCTTTTGTACTTTTCCTTCAGTTAGATCATTCATAGTAGTATTGTCTTTTGTACTTTTCCTTCAGTTAGGTCATTCATAGTAGTATTGTCTTTTGTACTTTTCCTTCAGTTATGTAATTCATGGTAGTATTGTCTTTTGTACTTTTCCTTCAGTTAGGTCATTCATAGTAGTATTGTCTTTTGTACTTTTCCTTCAGTTAGGTCATTCATAGTAGTATTGTCTTTTGTACTTTTCCTTCAGTTAGGTCATTCATTGTAGTATTGTCTTTGTTACTTTTCCTTCAGTTAGGTATTTCATTGTAGTATTGTCTTTTGTGCTTTTCCTTCAGTTAGGTTATTCATAGTAGTATTGTCTTTTGTACTTTTCCTTCAGTTAGGTCATTCATAGTAGTATTGTCTTTTGTACTTTTCCTTCAGTTAGGTCATACATGGTAGTATTGTCTTTTGTACTTTCCCTTCAGTTAGGTCATTCATAGTAGTATTGTCTTTTGTACTTTTCCTTCAGTTAGGTCATTCACAGTAGTATTGTCTTTTGTACTTTTCCTTCAGTTAGATCATTCATTGTAGTATTGTCTTTTGTACTTTTCCTTCAGTTAGGTCATTCATTGTAGTATTGTCTTTGTTACTTTTCCTTCAGTTAGGTCATTCATAGTAGTATTGTCTTTTGTACTTTTCCTTCAGTTAGGTCATTGATGGTAGTATTGTCTTTTGTACTTTTCCTTCAGTTAGGTCATTCATAGTAGTATTGTCTTTTGTACTTTTCCTTCAGTTAGGTCATTCATAGTCGTATTGTCTTTTGTACTTTTCCTTCAGTTAGGTCATTCATGGTAGTATTGTCTTTTGTACTTTTCCTTCAGTTAGGTCATTCATAGTAGTATTGTCTTTTGTACTTTTCCTTCAGTTAGGTCATTCATAGTAGTATTGTCTTTTGTACTTTTCCTTCAGTTAGGTCATTCATAGTAGTATTGTCTTTTGTACTTTTCTTCAGTTAGGTCATTCATAGTAGTATTGTCTTTTGTACCTTTCCTTCAGTTAGGTCATTCATAGTAGTATTTTCTTTTGTACTTTTCCTTCAGTTAGGTCATTCATGGTAGTATTGTCTTTTGTACTTTTCCTTCAGTTAGGTCATTCATAGTAGTATTGTCTTTTGTACTTTTCCTTCAGTTAGGTTATTCATAGTAGTATTGTCTTTTGTACTTTTCCTTCAGTTAGGTCATTCATAGTAGTATTGTCTTTTGTACTTTTCCTTCAGTTAGATCATTCATTGTAGTATTGTCTTTTGTACTTTTCCTTCAGTTAGGTCATTCATTGTAGTATTGTCTTTGTTACTTTTCCTTCAGTTAGGTCATTCATTGTAGTATTGTCTTTTGTGCTTTTCCTTCAGTTAGGTTATTCATAGTAGTATTGTCTTTTGTACTTTTCCTTCAGTTAGGTCATTCATGGTAGTATTGTCTTTTGTACTTTTCCTGCAGTTAGGTCATTCATGGTAGTATTGTCTTTTGTACTTTTCCTTCAGTTAGGTCATTCATTGTAGTATTGTCTTTTGTACTTTTCCTTCAGTTAGGTTATTCATAGTAGTATTGTCTTTTGTACTTTTCCTTCAGTTAGGTCATTCATAATAGTATTGTCTTTTGTACTTTTCCTTCAGTTAGGTCATACATAGTAGTATTGTCTTTTGTACCTTTCTTTCAGTTAGGTCATTCATAGTAGTATTGTCTTTTGTACCTTTCTTTCAGTTAGGTCATTCATAGTAGTATTGTCTTTTGTACTTTTCCTTCAGTTAGGTCATTCATAGTAGTATTGTCTTTTGTACTTTTCCTTCAGTTAGGTCATTCATTGTAGTATTGTCTTTTGTACTTTTCCTTCAGTTAGGTCATTCATGGTAGTATTGTCTTTTGTACTTTTCCTTCAGTTAGGTCATTCATAGTAGTATTGTCTTTTGTACCTTTCCTTCAGTTAGGTCATTCATAGTAGTATTGTCTTTTGTACTTTTCCTTCAGTTAGATCATTCATAGTAGTATTGTCTTTTGTACTTTTCCTTCAGTTAGGTCATTCATAGTAGTATTGTCTTTTGTACTTTTCCTTCAGTTATGTAATTCATGGTAGTATTGTCTTTTGTACTTTTCCTTCAGTTAGGTCATTCATAGTAGTATTGTCTTTTGTACTTTTCCTTCAGTTAGGTCATTCATAGTAGTATTGTCTTTTGTACTTTTCCTTCAGTTAGGTCATTCATTGTAGTATTGTCTTTGTTACTTTTCCTTCAGTTAGGTCATTCATTGTAGTATTGTCTTTTGTGCTTTTCCTTCAGTTAGGTTATTCATAGTAGTATTGTCTTTTGTACTTTTCCTTCAGTTAGGTCATTCATAGTAGTATTGTCTTTTGTACTTTTCCTTCAGTTAGGTCATACATGGTAGTATTGTCTTTTGTACTTTTCCTTCAGTTAGGTCATTCATAGTAGTATTGTCTTTTGTACCTTTCCTTCAGTTAGGTCATTCATAGTAGTATTTTCTTTTGTACTTTTCCTTCAGTTAGGTCATTCATGGTAGTATTGTCTTTTGTACTTTTCCTTCAGTTAGGTCATTCATAGTAGTATTGTCTTTTGTACTTTTCCTTCAGTTAGGTTATTCATAGTAGTATTGTCTTTTGTACTTTTCCTTCAGTTAGGTCATTCATAGTAGTATTTTCTTTTGTACTTTTCCTTCAGTTAGATCATTCATTGTAGTATTGTCTTTTGTACTTTTCCTTCAGTTAGGTCATTCATTGTAGTATTTTCTTTGTTACTTTTCCTTCAGTTAGGTCATTCATTGTAGTATTGTCTTTTGTGCTTTTCCTTCAGTTAGGTTATTCATAGTAGTATTGTCTTTTGTACTTTTCCTTCAGTTAGGTCATTCATAGTAGTATTGTCTTTTGTACTTTTCCTTCAGTTAGGTCATTCATGGTAGTATTGTCTTTTGTACTTTTCCTTCAGTTAGGTCATTCATTGTAGTATTGTCTTTTGTACTTTTCCTTCAGTTAGGTTATTCATAGTAGTATTGTCTTTTGTACTTTTCCTTCAGTTAGGTCATTCATAATAGTATTGTCTTTTGTACTTTTCCTTCAGTTAGGTCATACATAGTAGTATTGTCTTTTGTACCTTTCTTTCAGTTAGGTCATTCATAGTAGTATTGTCTTTTGTACCTTTCTTTCAGTTAGGTCATTCATAGTAGTATTGTCTTTTGTACTTTTCCTTCAGTTAGGTCATTCATAGTAGTATTGTCTTTTGTACTTTTCCTTCAGTTAGGTCATTCATTGTAGTATTGTCTTTGTACTTTTCCTTCAGTTAGGTCATTCATGGTAGTATTGTCTTTTGTACTTTTCCTTCAGTTAGGTCATTCATAGTAGTATTGTCTTTTGTACCTTTCCTTCAGTTAGGTCATTCATAGTAGTATTGTCTTTTGTACTTTTCCTTCAGTTAGATCATTCATAGTAGTATTGTCTTTTGTACTTTTCCTTCAGTTAGGTCATTCATAGTAGTATTGTCTTTTGTACTTTTCCTTCAGTTATGTAATTCATGGTAGTATTGTCTTTTGTACTTTTCCTTCAGTTAGGTCATTCATAGTAGTATTGTCTTTTGTACTTTTCCTTCAGTTAGGTCATTCATAGTAGTATTGTCTTTTGTACTTTTCCTTCAGTTAGGTCATTCATTGTAGTATTGTCTTTGTTACTTTTCCTTCAGTTAGGTCATTCATTGTAGTATTGTCTTTTGTGCTTTTCCTTCAGTTAGGTTATTCATAGTAGTATTGTCTTTTGTACTTTTCCTTCAGTTAGGTCATTCATAGTAGTATTGTCTTTTGTACTTTTCCTTCAGTTAGGTCATACATGGTAGTATTGTCTTTTGTACTTTTCCTTCAGTTAGGTCATTCATAGTAGTATTGTCTTTTGTACTTTTCCTTCAGTTAGGTCATTCATAGTAGTATTGTCTTTTGTACTTTTCCTTCAGTTAGATCATTCATTGTAGTATTGTCTTTTGTACTTTTCCTTCAGTTAGGTCATTCATTGTAGTATTGTCTTTGTTACTTTTCCTTCAGTTAGGTCATTCATAGTAGTATTGTCTTTTGTACTTTTCCTTCAGTTAGGTCATTGATGGTAGTATTGTCTTTTGTACTTTTCCTTCAGTTAGGTCATTCATAGTAGTATTGTCTTTTGTACTTTTCCTTCAGTTAGGTCATTCATAGTCGTATTGTCTTTTGTACTTTTCCTTCAGTTAGGTCATTCATGGTAGTATTGTCTTTTGTACTTTTCCTTCAGTTAGGTCATTCATAGTAGTATTGTCTTTTGTACTTTTCCTTCAGTTAGGTCATTCATAGTAGTATTGTCTTTTGTACTTTTCCTTCAGTTAGGTCATTCATAGTAGTATTGTCTTTTGTACTTTTCTTCAGTTAGGTCATTCATAGTAGTATTGTCTTTTGTACCTTTCCTTCAGTTAGGTCATTCATAGTAGTATTTTCTTTTGTACTTTTCCTTCAGTTAGGTCATTCATAGTAGTATTGTCTTTTGTACTTTTCCTTCAGTTAGGTCATTCATAGTAGTATTGTCTTTTGTACTCTTCCTTCAGTTAGGTCATTCATAGTAGTATTGTCTTTTGTACTTTTCCTTCAGTTAGGTCATTCATAGTAGTATTGTCTTTTGTACTTTTCCTTCAGTTAGGTCATTCATAGTAGTATTGTCTTTTGTACTTTTCCTTCAGTTAGGTCATTCATAGTAGTATTGTCTTTTTTACTTTTCCTTCAGTTGGGTCATTCATGGTAGTATTGTCTTTTGTACCTTTCCTTCAGTTAGGTCATTCTTAGTAGTATTGGCTTTTGTACTTTTCTTTCAGTTAGGTCATTCATAGTAGTATTGTCTTTTGTACTTTTCCTTCAGTTAGGTCATTCATAGTAGTATTGTCTTTTGTACTTTTCCTTCAGTTAGGTCATTCATGGTAGTATTGTCTTTTGTACTTTTCCTTCAGTTAGGTCATTCATAGTAGTATTGTCTTTTGTACTTTTCCTTCAGTTAGGTTATTCATAGTAGTATTGTTTTTGTACTTTTCCTTCAGTTAGGTCATTCATAGTAGTATTGTCTTTTGTACTTTTCCTTCAGTTAGATCATTCATTGTAGTATTGTCTTTTGTACTTTTCCTTCAGTTAGGTCATTCATTGTAGTATTGTCTTTGTTACTTTTCCTTCAGTTAGGTCATTCATTGTAGTATTGTCTTTTGTGCTTTTCCTTCAGTTAGGTTATTCATAGTAGTATTGTCTTTTGTACTTTTCCTTCAGTTAGGTCATTCATAGTAGTATTGTCTTTTGTACTTTTCCTGCAGTTAGGTCATTCATGGTAGTATTGTCTTTTGTACTTTTCCTTCAGTTAGGTCATTCATTGTAGTATTGTCTTTTGTACTTTTCCTTCAGTTAGGTTATTCATAGTAGTATTGTCTTTTGTACTTTTCCTTCAGTTAGGTCATTCATAATAGTATTGTCTTTTGTACTTTTCCTTCAGTTAGGTCATGCATAGTAGTATTGTCTTTTGTACCTTTCTTTCAGTTAGGTCATTCATAGTAGTATTGTCTTTTGTACCTTTCTTTCAGTTAGGTCATTCATAGTAGTATTGTCTTTTGTACTTTTCCTTCAGTTAGGTCATTCATTGTAGTATTGTCTTTTGTACTTTTCCTTCAGTTAGGTCATTCATGGTAGTATTGTCTTTTGTACTTTTCCTTCAGTTAGGTCATTCATAGTAGTATTGTCTTTTGTACCTTTCCTTCAGTTAGGTCATTCATAGTAGTATTGTCTTTTGTACTTTTCCTTCAGTTAGGTCATTCATAGTAGTATTGTCTTTTGTACTTTTCCTTCAGTTAGGTCATTCATAGTATTATTGTCTTTTGTACTTTTCCTTCAGTTAGGTCATTCCTAGTAGTATTGTCTTTTGTACTTTTCCTTCAGTTGGGTCATTCATGGTAGTATTGTCTTTTGTACCTTTCCTTCAGTTAGGTCATTCATAGTAGTATTGGCTTTTGTACTTTTCTTTCAGTTAGGTCATTCATAGTAGTATTGTCTTTTGTACTTTTCCTTCAGTTAGGTCATTCATAGTAGTATTGTCTTTTGTACTTTTCCTTCAGTTAGGTCATTCATGGTAGTATTGTCTTTTGTACTTTTCCTTCAGTTAGGTCATTCATAGTAGTATTGTCTTTTGTACTTTTCCTTCAGTTAGGTTATTCATAGTAGTATTGTCTTTTGTACTTTTCCTTCAGTTAGGTCATTCATAGTAGTATTGTCTTTTGTTCTTTTCCTTCAGTTAGATCATTCATTGTAGTATTGTCTTTTGTACTTTTCCTTCAGTTAGGTCATTCATTGTAGTATTGTCTTTGTTACTTTTCCTTCAGTTAGGTCATTCATTGTAGTATTGTCTTCTGTGCTTTTCCTTCAGTTAGGTTATTCATAGTAGTATTGTCTTTTGTACTTTTCCTTCAGTTAGGTCATTCATAGTAGTATTGTCTTTGTACTTTTCCTGCAGTTAGGTCATTCATGGTAGTATTGTCTTTTGTACTTTTCCTTCAGTTAGGTCATTCATTGTAGTATTGTCTTTTGTACTTTTCCTTCAGTTAGGTCATTCATAGTAGTATTGTCTTTTGTACTTTTCCTTCAGTTAGGTCATTCATAGTAGTATTGTCTTTTGTACCTTTCCTTCAGTTAGGTCATTCATAGTAGTATTTTCTTTTGTACTTTTCCTTCAGTTAGGTCATTCATAGTAGTATTGTCTTTTGTACTTTTCATTCAGTTAGGTCATTCATAGTAGTATTGTCTTTTGTACTCTTCCTTCAGTTAGGTCATTCATAGTAGTATTGTCTTTTGTACTTTTCCTTCAGTTAGGTCATTCATAGTAGTATTGTCTTTTGTACTTTTCCTTCAGTTAGGTCATTCATAGTAGTATTGTCTTTTGTACTTTTCCTTCAGTTAGGTCATTCATAGTAGTATTGTCTTTTGTACTTTTCCTTCAGTTGGTTCATTCATGGTAGTATTGTCTTTTGTACCTTTCCTTCAGTTAGGTCATTCATAGTAGTATTGGCTTTTGTACTTTTCTTTCAGTTAGGTCATTCATAGTAGTATTGTCTTTTGTACTTTTCCTTCAGTTAGGTCATTCATAGTAGTATTGTCTTTTGTACTTTTCCTTCAGTTAGGTCATTCATGGTAGGATTGTCTTTTGTACTTTTCCTTCAGTTAGGTCATTCATAGTAGTATTGTCTTTTGTACTTTTCCTTCAGTTAGGTTATTCATAGTAGTATTGTCTTTTGTACTTTTCCTTCAGTTAGGTCATTCATAGTAGTATTGTCTTTTGTTCTTTTCCTTCAGTTAGATCATTCATTGTAGTATTGTCTTTTGTACTTTTCCTTCAGTTAGGTCATTCATTGTAGTATTGTCTTTGTTACTTTTCCTTCAGTTAGGTCATTCATTGTAGTATTGTCTTCTGTGCTTTTCCTTCAGTTAGGTTATTCATAGTAGTATTGTCTTTTGTACTTTTCCTTCAGTTAGGTCATTCATAGTAGTATTGTCTTTTGTACTTTTCCTTCAGTTAGGTCATTCATAGTAGTATTGTCTTTTGTACTTTTCCTTCAGTTAGATCATTCATTGTAGTATTGTCTTTTGTACTTTTCCTTCAGTTAGGTCATTCATTGTAGTATTGTCTTTGTTACTTTTCCTTCAGTTAGGTCATTCATAGTAGTATTGTCTTTTGTACTTTTCCTTCAGTTAGGTCATTGATGGTAGTATTGTCTTTTGTACTTTTCCTTCAGTTAGGTCATTCATAGTAGTATTGTCTTTTGTACTTTTCCTTCAGTTAGGTCATTCATAGTCGTATTGTCTTTTGTACTTTTCCTTCAGTTAGGTCATTCATGGTAGTATTGTCTTTTGTACTTTTCCTTCAGTTAGGTCATTCATAGTAGTATTGTCTTTTGTACTTTTCCTTCAGTTAGGTCATTCATAGTAGTATTGTCTTTTGTACTTTTCCTTCAGTTAGGTCATTCATAGTAGTATTGTCTTTTGTACTTTTCCTGCAGTTAGGTCATTCATAGTAGTATTGTCTTTTGTACCTTTCCTTCAGTTAGGTCATTCATAGTAGTATTTTCTTTTGTACTTTTCCTTCAGTTAGGTCATTCATAGTAGTATTGTCTTTTGTACTTTTCCTTCAGTTAGGTCATTCATAGTAGTATTGTCTTTTGTACTCTTCCTTCAGTTAGGTCATTCATAGTAGTATTGTCTTTTGTACTTTTCCTTCAGTTAGGTCATTCATAGTAGTATTGTCTTTTGTACTTTTCCTTCAGTTAGGTCATTCATAGTAGTATTGTCTTTTGTACTTTTCCTTCAGTTAGGTCATTCATAGTAGTATTGTCTTTTTTACTTTTCCTTCAGTTGGGTCATTCATGGTAGTATTGTCTTTTGTACCTTTCCTTCAGTTAGGTCATTCTTAGTAGTATTGGCTTTTGTACTTTTCTTTCAGTTAGGTCATTCATAGTAGTATTGTCTTTTGTACTTTTCCTTCAGTTAGGTCATTCATAGTAGTATTGTCTTTTGTACTTTTCCTTCAGTTAGGTCATTCATGGTAGTATTGTCTTTTGTACTTTTCCTTCAGTTAGGTCATTCATAGTAGTATTGTCTTTTGTACTTTTCCTTCAGTTAGGTTATTCATAGTAGTATTGTCTTTTGTACTTTTCCTTCAGTTAGGTCATTCATAGTAGTATTGTCTTTTGTACTTTTCCTGCAGTTAGGTCATTCATGGTAGTATTGTCTTTTTTACTTTTCCTTCAGTTAGGTCATTCATTGTAGTATTGTCTTTTGTACTTTTCCTTCAGTTAGGTTATTCATAGTAGTATTGTCTTTTGTACTTTTCCTTCAGTTAGGTCATTCATAATAGTATTGTCTTTTGTACTTTTCCTTCAGTTAGGTCATACATAGTAGTATTGTCTTTTGTACCTTTCTTTCAGTTAGGTCATTCATAGTAGTATTGTCTTTTGTACCTTTCTTTCAGTTAGGTCATTCATAGTAGTATTGTCCTTTGTACTTTTCCTTCAGTTAGGTCATTCATAGTAGTATTGTCTTTTGTACTTTTCCTTCAGTTAGGTCATTCATTGTAGTATTGTCTTTTGTACTTTTCCTTCAGTTAGGTCATTCATGGTAGTATTGTCTTTTGTACTTTTCCTTCAGTTAGGTCATTCATAGTAGTATTGTCTTTTGTACCTTTCCTTCAGTTAGGTCATTCATAGTAGTATTGTCTTTTGTACTTTTCCTTCAGTTAGGTCATTCATAGTAATATTGTCTTTTGTACTTTTCCTTCAGTTAGGTCATTCATAGTAGTATTGTCTTTTGTACTTTTCCTTCAGTTAGGTCATTCCTAGTAGTATTGTCTTTTGTACTTTTCCTTCAGTTGGGTCATTCATGGTAGTATTGTCTTTTGTACCTTTCCTTCAGTTAGGTCATTCATAGTAGTATTGGCTTTTGTACTTTTCTTTCAGTTAGGTCATTCATAGTAGTATTGTCTTTTGTACTTTTCCTTCAGTTAGGTCATTCATAGTAGTATTGTCTTTTGTACTTTTCCTTCAGTTAGGTCATTCATGGTAGTATTGTCTTTTGTACTTTTCCTTCAGTTAGGTCATTCATAGTAGTATTGTCTTTTGTACTTTTCCTTCAGTTAGGTTATTCATAGTAGTATTGTCTTTTGTACTTTTCCTTCAGTTAGGTCATTCATAGTAGTATTGTCTTTTGTTCTTTTCCTTCAGTTAGATCATTCATTGTAGTATTGTCTTTTGTACTTTTCCTTCAGTTAGGTCATTCATTGTAGTATTGTCTTTGTTACTTTTCCTTCAGTTAGGTCATTCATTGTAGTATTGTCTTCTGTGCTTTTCCTTCAGTTAGGTTATTCATAGTAGTATTGTCTTTTGTACTTTTCCTTCAGTTAGGTCATTCATAGTAGTATTGTCTTTGTACTTTTCCTGCAGTTAGGTCATTCATGGTAGTATTGTCTTTTGTACTTTTCCTTCAGTTAGGTCATTCATTGTAGTATTGTCTTTTGTACTTTTCCTTCAGTTAGGTCATTCATAGTAGTATTGTCTTTTGTACTTTTCCTTCAGTTAGGTCATTCATAGTAGTATTGTCTTTTGTACCTTTCCTTCAGTTAGGTCATTCATAGTAGTATTTTCTTTTGTACTTTTCCTTCAGTTAGGTCATTCATAGTAGTATTGTCTTTTGTACTTTTCCTTCAGTTAGGTCATTCATAGTAGTATTGTCTTTTGTACTCTTCCTTCAGTTAGGTCATTCATAGTAGTATTGTCTTTTGTACTTTTCCTTCAGTTAGGTCATTCATAGTAGTATTGTCTTTTGTACTTTTCCTTCAGTTAGGTCATTCATAGTAGTATTGTCTTTTGTACTTTTCCTTCAGTTAGGTCATTCATAGTAGTATTGTCTTTTGTACTTTTCCTTCAGTTGGTTCATTCATGGTAGTATTGTCTTTTGTACCTTTCCTTCAGTTAGGTCATTCATAGTAGTATTGGCTTTTGTACTTTTCTTTCAGTTAGGTCATTCATAGTAGTATTGTCTTTTGTACTTTTCCTTCAGTTAGGTCATTCATAGTAGTATTGTCTTTTGTACTTTTCCTTCAGTTAGGTCATTCATGGTAGGATTGTCTTTTGTACTTTTCCTTCAGTTAGGTCATTCATAGTAGTATTGTCTTTTGTACTTTTCCTTCAGTTAGGTTATTCATAGTAGTATTGTCTTTTGTACTTTTCCTTCAGTTAGGTTATTCATAGTAGTATTGTCTTTTGTTCTTTTCCTTCAGTTAGATCATTCATTGTAGTATTGTCTTTTGTACTTTTCCTTCAGTTAGGTCATTCATTGTAGTATTGTCTTTGTTACTTTTCCTTCAGTTAGGTCATTCATTGTAGTATTGTCTTCTGTGCTTTTCCTTCAGTTAGGTTATTCATAGTAGTATTGTCTTTTGTACTTTTCCTTCAGTTAGGTCATTCATAGTAGTATTGTCTTTGTACTTTTCCTGCAGTTAGGTCATTCATGGTAGTATTGTCTTTTGTACTTTTCCTTCAGTTGGGTCATTCATTGTAGTATTGTCTTTTGTACTTTTCCTTCAGTTAGGTCATTCATAGTAGTATTGTCTTTTGTACTTTTCCTTCAGTTAGGTCATTCATAGTAGTATTGTCTTTTGTACCTTTCCTTCAGTTAGGTCATTCATAGTAGTATTTTCTTTTGTACTTTTCCTTCAGTTAGGTCATTCATAGTAGTATTGTCTTTTGTACTTTTCCTTCAGTTAGGTCATTCATAGTAGTATTGTCTTTTGTACTCTTCCTTCAGTTAGGTCATTCATAGTAGTATTGTCTTTTGTACTTTTCCTTCAGTAAGGTCATTCATAGTAGTATTGTCTTTTGTACTTTTCCTTCAGTTAGGTCATTCATAGTAGTATTGTCTTTTGTACTTTTCCTTCAGTTAGGTCATTCATAGTAGTATTGTCTTTTGTACTTTTCCTTCAGTTGGTTCATTCATGGTAGTATTGTCTTTTGTACCTTTCCTTCAGTTAGGTCATTCATAGTAGTATTGTCTTTTGTACTTTTCCTTAAGTTAGGTCATTCATAGTAGTATTGTCTTTTGTACTTTTTCTGCAGTTAGGTCATTCATGGTAGTATTGTCTTTTGTACTTTTCCTTCAGTTAGGTCATTCATTGTAGTATTGTCTTTTGTACTTTTCCTTCAGTTAGGTTATTCATAGTAGTATTGTCTTTTGTACTTTTCCTTCAGTTAGGTCATTCATAATAGTATTGTCTTTTGTACTTTTCCTTCAGTTAGGTCATACATAGTAGTATTGTCTTTTGTACCTTTCTTTCAGTTAGGTCATTCATAGTAGTATTGTCTTTTGTACCTTTCCTTCAGTTAGGTCATTCATAGTAGTATTGTCTTTTGTACTTTTCCTTCAGTTAGGTCATTCATATTAGTATTGTCTTTTGTACTTTTCCTTCAGTTAGGTCATTCATTGTAGTATTGTCTTTTGTACTTTTCCTTCAGTTAGGTCATTCATAGTAGTATTGTCTTTTGTACCTTTCCTTCAGTTAGGTCATTCATAGTAGTATTGTCTTTTGTACTTTTCCTTCAGTTAGGTCATTCATAGTAGTATTGTCTTTTGTACTTTTCCTTCAGTTAGGTCATTCATAGTAGTATTGTCTTTTGTACTTTTCCTTCAGTTAGGTCATTCATAGTAGTATTGTCTTTTGTACTTTTCCTTCAGTTGGGTCATTCATGGTAGTATTGTCTTTTGTACCTTTCCTTCAGTTAGGTCATTCATAGTAGTATTGGCTTTTGTACTTTTCTTTCAGTTAGGTCATTCATAGTAGTATTGTCTTTTGTACTTTTCCTTCAGTTAGGTCATTCATAGTAGTATTGTCTTTTGTACTTTTCCTTCAGTTAGGTCATTCATGGTAGTATTGTCTTTTTTATTTTCCTTCAGTTAGGTCATTCATAGTAGTATTGTCTTTTGTACTTTTCCTTCAGTTAGGTTATTCATAGTAGTATTGTCTTTTGTACTTTTCCTTCAGTTAGGTCATTCATAGTAGTATTGTCTTTTGTACTTTTCCTTCAGTTAGATCATTGATTGTAGTATTGTCTTTGTACTTTTCCTTCAGTTAGGTCATTCATTGTAGTATTGTCTTTGTTACTTTTCCTTCAGTTAGGTCATTCATTGTAGTATTGTCTTCTGTGCTTTTCCTTCAGTTAGGTTATTCATAGTAGTATTGTCTTTTGTACTTTTCCTTCAGTTAGGTCATTCATAGTAGTATTGTCTTTGTACTTTTCCTGCAGTTAGGTCATTCATGGTAGTATTGTCTTTTGTACTTTTCCTTCAGTTAGGTCATTCATTGTAGTATTGTCTTTTGTACTTTTCCTTCAGTTAGGTTATTCATAGTAGTATTGTCTTTTGTACTTTTCCTTCAGTTAGGTCATTCATATTAGTATTGTCTTTTGTACTTTTCCTTCAGTTAGGTCATACATAGTAGTATTGTCTTTTGTACCTTTCTTTCAGTTAGGTCATTCATAGTAGTATTGTCTTTTGTACCTTTCTTTCAGTTAGGTCAATCATAGTAGTATTGTCTTTTGTACTTTTCCTTCAGTTAGGTCATTCATAGTAGTATTGTCTTTTGTACTTTTCCTTCAGTTAGGTCATTCATTGTAATATTGTCTTTTGTACTTTTCCTTCAGTTAGGTCATTCATGGTAGTATTGTCTTTTGTACTTTTCCTTCAGTTAGGTCATTCATAGTAGTATTGTCTTTTGTACTTTTCCTTCAGTTAGGTCATTCATAGTAGTATTGTCTTTTGTACTTTTCCTTCAGTTAGGTCATTCATGGTAGTATTGTCTTTTGTTCTTTTCCTTCAGTTAGGTCATTCATGGTAGTATTGTCTTTTGTACTTTTCCTGCAGTTAGGTTATTCATAGTAGTATTGTCTGTTGTACTTTTCCTTCAGTTAGGTCATTCATAGTAGTATTGTCTTTTGTACTTTTCCTGCAGTTAGGTCATTCATGGTAGTATTGTCTTTTGTACTTTTCCTTCAGGTAGGTCATTCATTGTAGTATTGTCTTTTGTACTTTTCCTTCAGTTAGGTTATTCATAGTAGTATTGTCTTTTGTACTTTTCCTTCAGTTAGGTCATTCATAGTAGTATTGTCTTTTGTACTTTTCCTTCAGTTAGGTCATTCATGGTAGTATTGTCTTTTGTACTTTTCCTTCAGTTAGGTCATTCATAGTAGTATTGTCTTTTGTACTTTTCCTTCAGTTAGGTTATTCATAGTAGTATTGTCTTTTGTACTTTTCCTTCAGTTAGGTCATTCATAGTAGTATTGTCTTTTGTACTTTTCCTTCAGTTAGATCATTGATTGTAGTATTGTCTTTTGTACTTTTCCTTCAGTTAGGTCATTCATTGTAGTATTGTCTTTGTTACTTTTCCTTCAGTTAAGTCATTCATTGTAGTATTGTCTTCTGTGCTTTTCCTTCAGTTAGGTTATTCATAGTAGTATTGTCTTTTGTACTTTTCCTTCAGTTAGGTCATTCATAGTAGTATTGTCTTTGTACTTTTCCTGCAGTTTGGTCATTCATGGTAGTATTGTCTTTTGTGCTTTTCCTTCAGTTAGGTCATTCATTGTAGTATTGTCTTTTGTACTTTTCCTTCAGTTAGGTTATTCATAGTAGTATTGTCTTTTGTACTTTTCCTTCAGTTAGGTCATTCATAGTAGTATTGTCTTTTGTACTTTTCCTTCAGTTAGGTCATACATAGTAGTATTGTCTTTTGTACCTTTCTTTCAGTTAGGTCATTCATAGTAGTATTGTCTTTTGTACCTTTCTTTCAGTTAGGTCAATCATAGTATTATTGTCTTTTGTACTTTTCCTTCAGTTAGGTCATTCATAGTAGTATTGTCTTTTGTACTTTTCCTTCAGTTAGGTCATTCATTGTAATATTGTCTTTTGTACTTTTCCTTCAGTTAGGTCATTCATGGTAGTATTGTCTTTTGTACTTTTCCTTCAGTTAGGTCATTCATAGTAGTATTGTCTTTTGTACTTTTCCTTCAGTTAGGTCATTCATAGTAGTATTGTCTTTTGTACTTTTCCTTCAGTTAGGTCATTCATAGTAGTATTGTCTTTTGTACTTTTCCTTCAGTTAGGTCATTCATGGTAGTATTGTCTTTTGTACTTTTCCTTCAGTTAGGTCATTCATGGTAGTATTGTCTTTTGTACTTTTCCTGCAGTTAGGTTATTCATAGTAGTATTGTCTGTTGTACTTTTCCTTCAGTTAGGTCATTCATAGTAGTATTGTCTTTTGTACTTTTCCTGCAGTTAGGTCATTCATGGTAGTATTGTCTTTTGTACTTTTCCTTCAGGTAGGTCATTCATTGTAGTATTGTCTTTTGTACTTTTCCTTCAGTTAGGTTATTCATAGTAGTATTGTCTTTTGTACTTTTCCTTCAGTTAGGTCATTCATAGTAGTATTGTCTTTTGTACTTTTCCTTCAGTTAGATCATTCATTGTAGTATTGTCTTTTGTACTTTTCCTTCAGTTAGGTCATTCATTGTAGTATTGTCTTTGTTACTTTTCCTTCAGTTAGGTCTTTCATTGTAGTATTGTCTTCTGTGCTTTTCCTTCAGTTAGGTTATTCATAGTAGTATTGTCTTTTGTACTTTTCCTTCAGTTAGGTCATTCATAGTAGTATTGTCTTTGTACTTTTCCTGCAGTTATGTCATTCATGGTAGTATTGTCTTTTGTACTTTTCCTTCAGTTAGGTCATTCATTGTAGTATTGTCTTTTGTACTTTTCCTTCAGTTAGGTCATTCATAGTAGTATTGTCTTTTGTACTTTTCCTTCAGTTAGGTCATTCATAGTAGTATTGTCTTTTGTACCTTTCCTTCAGTTAGGTCATTCATAGTAGTATTTTCTTTTGTACTTTTCCTTCAGTTAGGTCATTCATAGTAGTATTGTCTTTTGTACTTTTCCTTCAGTTAGGTCATTCATAGTAGTATTGTCTTTTGTACTCTTCCTTCAGTTAGGTCATTCATAGTAGTATTGTCTTTTGTACTTTTCCTTCAGTTAGGTCATTCATAGTAGTATTGTCTTTTGTACTTTTCCTTCAGTTAGGTCATTCATAGTAGTATTGTCTTTTGTACTTTTCCTTCAGTTAGGTCATTCATAGTAGTATTGTCTTTTGTACTTTTCCTTCAGTTGGTTCATTCATGGTAGTATTGTCTTTTGTACCTTTCCTTCAGTTAGGTCATTCATAGTAGTATTGTCTTTTGTACTTTTCCTTCAGTTAGGTCATTCATGGTAGTATTGTCTTTTGTACTTTTCCTTCAGTTAGGTCATTCATAGTAGTATTGTCTTTTGTACTTTTCCTTCAGTTAGGTTATTCATAGTAGTATTGTCTTTTGTACTTTTCCTTCAGTTAGGTCATTCATAGTAGTATTGTCTTTTGTACTTTTCCTTCAGTTAGATCATTCATTGTAGTATTGTCTTTTGTACTTTTCCTTCAGTTAGGTCATTCATTGTAGTATTGTCTTTGTTACTTTTCCTTCAGTTAGGTCATTCATTGTAGTATTGTCTTTTGTGCTTTTCCTTCAGTTAGGTTATTCATAGTAGTATTGTCTTTTGTACTTTTCCTTCAGTTAGGTCATTCATAGTAGTATTGTCTTTTGTACTTTTTCTGCAGTTAGGTCATTCATGGTAGTATTGTCTTTTGTACTTTTCCTTCAGTTAGGTCATTCATTGTAGCATTGTCTTTTGTACTTTTCCTTCAGTTAGGTTATTCATAGTAGTATTGTCTTTTGTACTTTTCCTTCAGTTAGGTCATTCATAATAGTATTGTCTTTTGTACTTTTCCTTCAGTTAGGTCATACATAGTAGTATTGTCTTTTGTACCTTTCTTTCAGTTAGGTCATTCATAGTAGTATTGTCTTTTGTACCTTTCCTTCAGTTAGGTCATTCATAGTAGTATTGTCTTTTGTACTTTTCCTTCAGTTAGGTCATTCATAGTAGTATTGTCTTTTGTACTTTTCCTTCAGTTAGGTCATTCATTGTAGTATTGTCTTTTGTACTTTTCCTTCAGTTAGGTCATTCATAGTAGTATTGTCTTTTGTACCTTTCCTTCAGTTAGGTCATTCATAGTAGTATTGTCTTTTGTACTTTTCCTTCAGTTAGGTCATTCATAGTAGTATTGTCTTTTGTACTTTTCCTTCAGTTAGGTCATTCATAGTAGTATTGTCTTTTGTACTTTTCCTTCAGTTAGGTCATTCATAGTAGTATTGTCTTTTGTACTTTTCCTTCAGTTGGGTCATTCATGGTAGTATTGTCTTTTGTACCTTTCCTTCAGTTAGGTCATTCATAGTAGTATTGGCTTTTGTACTTTTCTTTCAGTTAGGTCATTCATAGTAGTATTGTCTTTTGTACTTTTCCTTCAGTTAGGTCATTCATAGTAGTATTGTCTTTTGTACTTTTCCTTCAGTTAGGTCATTCATGGTAGTATTGTCTTTTGTACTTTTCCTTCAGTTAGGTCATTCATAGTAGTATTGTCTTTTGTACTTTTCCTTCAGTTAGGTTATTCATAGTAGTATTGTCTTTTGTACTTTTCCTTCAGTTAGGTCATTCATAGTAGTATTGTCTTTTGTACTTTTCCTTCAGTTAGATCATTGATTGTAGTATTGTCTTTTGTAATTTTCCTTCAGTTAGGTCATTCATTGTAGTATTGTCTTTGTTACTTTTCCTTCAGTTAGGTCATTCATTGTAGTATTGTCTTCTGTGCTTTTCCTTCAGTTAGGTTATTCATAGCAGTATTGTCTTTTGTACTTTTCCTTCAGTTAGGTCATTCATAGTAGTATTGTCTTTGTACTTTTCCTGCAGTTAGGTCATTCATGGTAGTATTGTCTTTTGTACTTTTCCTTCAGTTAGGTCATTCATTGTAGTATTGTCTTTTGTACTTTTCCTTCAGTTAGGTTATTCATAGTAGTATTGTCTTTTGTACTTTTCCTTCAGTTAGGTCATTCATAGTAGTATTGTCTTTTGTACTTTTCCTTCAGTTAGGTCATTCATAGTAGTATTGTCTTTTGTACTTTTCCTTCGGTTAGGTCATTCATGGTAGTATTGTCTTTTGTACTTTTCCTTCAGTTAGGTCATTCATAATAGTATTGTCTTTTGTACTTTTCCTTCAGTTAGGTCATACATAGTAGTATTGTCTTTTGTACCTTTCTTTCAGTTAGGTCATTCATAGTAGTATTGTCTTTTGTACCTTTCCTTCAGTTAGGTCATTCATAGTAGTATTGTCTTTTGTACTTTTCCTTCAGTTAGGTCATTCATAGTAGTATTGTCTTTTGTACTTTTCCTTCAGTTAGGTCATTCATTGTAGTATTGTCTTTTGTACTTTTCCTTCAGTTAGGTCATTCATAGTAGTATTGTCTTTTGTACCTTTCCTTCAGTTAGGTCATTCATAGTAGTATTGTCTTTTGTACTTTTCCTTCAGTTAGGTCATTCATAGTAGTATTGTCTTTTGTACTTTTCCTTCAGTTAGGTCATTCATAGTAGTATTGTCTTTTGTACTTTTCCTTCAGTTAGGTCATTCATAGTAGTATTGTCTTTTGTACTTTTCCTTCAGTTGGGTCATTCATGGTAGTATTGTCTTTTGTACCTTTCCTTCAGTTAGGTCATTCATAGTAGTATTGGCTTTTGTACTTTTCTTTCAGTTAGGTCATTCATAGTAGTATTGTCTTTTGTACTTTTCCTTCAGTTAGGTCATTCATAGTAGTATTGTCTTTTGTACTTTTCCTTCAGTTAGGTCATTCATGGTAGTATTGTCTTTTGTACTTTTCCTTCAGTTAGGTCATTCATAGTAGTATTGTCTTTTGTACTTTTCCTTCAGTTAGGTTATTCATAGTAGTATTGTCTTTTGTACTTTTCCTTCAGTTAGGTCATTCATAGTAGTATTGTCTTTTGTACTTTTCCTTCAGTTAGATCATTGATTGTAGTATTGTCTTTTGTACTTTTCCTTCAGTTAGGTCATTCATTGTAGTATTGTCTTTGTTACTTTTCCTTCAGTTAGGTCATTCATTGTAGTATTGTCTTCTGTGCTTTTCCTTCAGTTAGGTTATTCATAGCAGTATTGTCTTTTGTACTTTTCCTTCAGTTAGGTCATTCATAGTAGTATTGTCTTTGTACTTTTCCTGCAGTTAGGTCATTCATGGTAGTATTGTCTTTTGTACTTTTCCTTCAGTTAGGTCATTCATTGTAGTATTGTCTTTTGTACTTTTCCTTCAGTTAGGTTATTCATAGTAGTATTGTCTTTTGTACTTTTCCTTCAGTTAGGTCATTCATAGTAGTATTGTCTTTTGTACTTTTCCTTCAGTTAGGTCATACATAGTAGTATTGTCTTTTGTACCTTTCTTTCAGTTAGGTCATTCATAGTAGTATTGTCTTTTGTACCTTTCTTTCAGTTAGGTCAATCATAGTAGTATTGTCTTTTGTACTTTTCCTTCAGTTAGGTCATTCATAGTAGTATTGTCTTTTGTACTTTTCCTTTAGTTAGGTCATTCATTGTAATATTGTCTTTTGTACTTTTCCTTCAGTTAGGTCATTCATAGTAGTATTGTCTTTTGTACTTTTCCTTCAGTTAGGTCATTCATAGTAGTATTGTCTTTTGTACTTTTCCTTCAGTTAGGTCATTCATGGTAGTATTGTCTTTTGTACTTTTCCTTCAGTTAGGTCATTCATGGTAGTATTGTCTTTTGTACTTTTCCTGCAGTTAGGTTATTCATAGTAGTATTGTCTGTTGTACTTTTCCTTCAGTTAGGTCATTCATAGTAGTATTGTCTTTTGTACTTTTCCTGCAGTTAGGTCATTCATGGTAGTATTGTCTTTTGTACTTTTCCTTCAGGTAGGTCATTCATTGTAGTATTGTCTTTTGTACTTTTCCTTCAGTTAGGTTATTCATAGAAGTATTGTCTTTTGTACTTTTCCTTCAGTTAGGTCATTCATAGTAGTATTGTCTTTTGTACTTTTCCTTCAGTTAGGTCATACATAGTAGTTTTGTCTTTTGTACCTTTCTTTCAGTTAGGTCATTCATAGTAGTATTGTCTTTTGTACTTTTCTTTCAGTTAGGTCATTCATAGTAGTATTGTCTTTTGTACTTTTCCTTCAGTTAGGTCATTCATAGTAGTATTGTCTTTTGTACTTTTCCTTCAGTTAGGTCATTCATTGTAGTATTGTCTTTTGTACTTTTCCTTCAGTTAGGTCATTCATGGTAGTATTGTCTTTTGTACTTTTCCTTCAGTTAGGTCATTCATAGTAGTATTGTCTTTTGTACTTTTCCTTCAGTTAGGTCATTCATAGTAGTATTGTCTTTTGTACTTTTCCTTCAGTTAGGTCATTCATAGTAGTATTGTCTTTTGTACTTTTCCTTCAGTTAGGTCATTCATGGTAGTATTGTCTTTTGTACTTTTCCTTCAGTTAGGTCATTCATAGTAGTATTGTCTTTTGTACTTTTCCTTCAGTTATGTTATTCATAGTAGTATTGTCTTTTGTACTTTTCCTTCAGTTAGGTCATTCATAGTAGTATTGTCTTTTGTACTTTTCCTTCAGTTAGGTTATTCATAGTAGTATTGTCTTTTGTACTTTTCCTTCAGTTAGGTCATTCATTGTAGTATTGTCTTTTGTACTTTTCCTTCAGGTAGGTCATTCATAGTAGTATTGCCTTTTGTACTTTTTCTTCAGTTAGGTCATTTATAGTAGTATTGTCTTTTGTACTTTTCCTGCAGCTAGGTCATTCATGGTAGTATTGTCTTTTGTACTTTTCCTTCAGTTAGGTCATTCATAGTAGTATTGTCTTTTGTACTTTTCCTTCAGTTAGGTTATTCATAGTAGTATTGTCTTTTGTACTTTTCCTTCAGTTAGGTCATTCATAGTAGTATTGTCTTTTGTACTTTTCCTTCAGGTAGGTCATTCATTGTAGTATTGTCTTTTGTACTTTTCCTTCAGTTAGGTCATTCATAGTAGTATTGTCTTTTGTAACTTTCCTTCAGTTAGGTCATTCATAGTAGTATTGTCTTTTGTACTTTTCCTTCAGTTAGGTCATTCATAGTAGTATTGTCTTTTGTACTTTTCCTTCAGTTGGTTCATTCATGGTAGTATTTTCTTTTGTACCTTTCCTTCAGTTAGGTCATTCATAGTAGTATTGGCTTTTGTACTTTTCTTTCAGTTAGGTCATTCATAGTAGTATTGTCTTTTGTACTTTTCCTTCAGTTAGGTTATTCATGGTAGTATTGTCTTTTGTACTTTTCCTTCAGTTAGGTCATTCATAGTAGTATTGTCTTTTGTACTTTTCCTTCAGTTAGGTTATTCATAGTAGTATTGTCTTTTGTACTTTTCCTTCAGTTAGGTCATTCATAGTAGTATTGTCTTTTGTACTTTTCCTTCAGTTAGATCATTCATTGTAGTATTGTCTTTTGTACTTTTCCTTCAGTTAGGTCATTCATTGTAGTATTGTCTTTGTTACTTTTCCTTCAGTTAGGTCATTCATTGTAGTATTGTCTTTTGTGCTTTTCCTTCAGTTAGGTTATTCATAGTAGTATTGTCTTTTGTACTTTTCCTTCAGTTAGGTCATTCATAGTAGTATTGTCTTTTGTACTTTTCCTGCAGTTAGGTCATTCATGGTAGTATTGTCTTTTGTACTTTTCCTTCAGTTAGGTCATTCATAGTAGTATTGTCTTTTGTACTTTTCCTTCAGTTAGGTTATTCATAGTAGTATTGTCTTTTGTACTTTTCCTTCAGTTAGGTCATTCATAGTAGTATTGTCTTTTGTACTTTTCCTTCAGTTAGATCATTCATTGTAGTATTGTCTTTTGTACTTTTCCTTCAGTTAGGTCATTCATTGTAGTATTGTCTTTGTTACTTTTCCTTCAGTTAGGTCATTCATTGTAGTATTGTCTTTTGTGCTTTTCCTTCAGTTAGGTTATTCATAGTAGTATTGTCTATTGTACCTTTCTTTCAGTTAGGTCATTCATGGTAGTATTGTCTTTTGTACTTTTCCTTCAGTTAGGTCATTCATAGTAGTATTGTCTTTTGTACTTTTCCTTCAGTTAGGTTATTCATAGTAGTATTGTCTTTTGTACTTTTCCTTCAGTTAGGTCATTCATAGTAGTATTGTCTTTTGTACTTTTCCTTCAGTTAGGTTATTCATAGTAGTATTGTCTTTTGTACTTTTCCTTCAGTTAGGTCATTCATAGTAGTATTGTCTTTTGTACTTTTCCTTCAGTTAGATCATTCATTGTAGTATTGTCTTTTGTACTTTTCCTTCAGTTAGGTCATTCATTGTAGTATTGTCTTTGTTACTTTTCCTTCAGTTAGGTCATTCATTGTAGTATTGTCTTTTGTGCTTTTCCTTCAGTTAGGTTATTCATAGTAGTATTGTCTTTTGTACTTTTCCTTCAGTTAGGTCATTCATAGTAGTATTGTCTTTTGTACTTTTCCTGCAGTTAGGTCATTCATGGTAGTATTGTCTTTTGTACTTTTCCTTCAGTTAGGTCATTCATAATAGTATTGTCTTTTGTACTTTTCCTTCAGTTAGGTCATACATAGTAGTATTGTCTATTGTACCTTTCTTTCAGTTAGGTCATTCATAGTAGTATTGTCTTTTGTACCTTTCTTTCAGTTAGGTCATTCATAGTAGTATTGTCTTTTGTACTTTTCCTTCAGTTAGGTCATTCATAGTAGTATTGTCTTTTGTACTTTTCCTTCAGTTAGGTCATTCATTGTAGTATTGTCTTTTGTACTTTTCCTTCAGTTAGGTCATTCATGGTAGTATTGTCTTTTGTACTTTTCCTTCAGTTAGGTCATTCATAGTAGTATTGTCTTTTGTACCTTTCCTTCAGTTAGGTCATTCATAGTATTATTGTCTTTTGTACTTTTCCTTCAGTTAGGTCATTCATAGTAGTATTGTCTTTTGTACTTTTCCTTCAGTTAGGTCATTCATAGTAGTATTGTCTTTTGTACTTTTCCTTCAGTTAGGTCATTCATAGTAGTATTGTCTTTTGTACTTTTCCTTCAGTTGGGTCATTCATGATAGTATTGTCTTTTGTACCTTTCCTTCAGTTAGGTCATTCATAGTAGTATTGGCTTTTGTACTTTTCTTTCAGTTAGGTCATTCATAGTAGTATTGTCTTTTGTACTTTTCCTTCAGTTAGGTCATTCATAGTAGTATTGTCTTTTGTACTTTTCCTTCAGTTAGGTCATTCATGGTAGTATTGTCTTTTGTACTTTTCCTTCAGTTAGGTCATTCATAGTAGTATTGTCTTTTGTACTTTTCCTTCAGTTAGGTTATTCATAGTAGTATTGTCTTTTGTACTTTTCCTTCAGTTAGGTCATTCATAGTAGTATTGTCTTTTGTACTTTTCCTTCAGTTAGATCATTCATTGTAGTATTGTCTTTTGTACTTTTCCTTCAGTTAGGTCATTCATTGTAGTATTGTCTTTGTTACTTTTCCTTCAGTTAGGTCATTCATTGTAGTATTGTCTTCTGTGCTTTTCCTTCAGTTAGGTTATTCATAGTAGTATTGTCTTTTGTACTTTTCCTTCAGTTAGGTCATTCATAGTAGTATTGTCTTTGTACTTTTCCTGCAGTTAGGTCATTCATGGTAGTATTGTCTTTTGTACTTTTCCTTCAGTTAGGTCATTCATTGTAGTATTGTCTTTTGTACTTTTCCTTCAGTTAGGTTATTCATAGTAGTATTGTCTTTTGTACTTTTCCTTCAGTTAGGTCATTCATAGTAGTATTGTCTTTTGTACTTTTCCTTCAGTTAGGTCATACATAGTAGTATTGTCTTTTGTACCTTTCTTTCAGTTAGGTCATTCATAGTAGTATTGTCTTTTGTACCTTTCTTTCAGTTAGGTCAATCATAGTAGTATTGTCTATTGTACTTTTCCTTCAGTTAGGTCATTCATAGTAGTATTGTCTTTTGTACTTTTCCTTCAGTTAGGTCATTCATTGTAATATTGTCTTTTGTACTTTTCCTTCAGTTAGGTCATTCATGGTAGTATTGTCTTTTGTACTTTTCCTTCAGTTAGGTCATTCATAGTAGTATTGTCTTTTGTACTTTTCCTTCAGTTAGTTCATTCATAGTAGTATTGTCTTTTGTACTTTTCCTTCAGTTAGGTCATTCATAGTAGTATTGTCTTTTGTACTTTTCCTTCAGTTAGGTCATTCATGGTAGTATTGTCTTTTGTACTTTTCCTTCAGTTAGGTCATTCATGGTAGTATTGTCTTTTGTACTTTTCCTTCAGTTAGGTTATTCATAGTAGTATTGTCTTTTGTACTTTTCCTTCAGTTAGGTCATTCATAGTAGTATTGTCTTTTGTACTTTTCCTGCAGTTAGGTCATTCATGGTAGTATTGTCTTTTGTACTTTTCCTTCAGTTAGGTCATTCATTGTAGTATTGTCTTTTGTACTTTTCCTTCAGTTAGGTTATTCATAGTAGTATTGTCTTTTGTACTTTTCCTTCAGTTAGGTCATTCATAGTAGTATTGTCTTTTGTACTTTTCCTTCAGTTAGGTCATACATAGTAGTATTGTCTTTTGTACCTTTCTTTCAGTTAGGTCATTCATAGTAGTATTGTCTTTTGTACCTTTCTTTCAGTTAGGTCATTCATAGTAGTATTGTCTTTTGTACTTTTCCTTCAGTTAGGTCATTCATAGTAGTATTGTCTTTTGTACTTTTCCTTCAGTTAGGTCATTCATAGTAGTATTGTCTTTTGTACTTTTCCTTCAGTTAGGTCATTCATAGTAGTATTGTCTTTTGTACTTTTCCTTCAGTTGGGTCATTCATGGTAGTATTGTCTTTTGTACCTTTCCTTCAGTTAGGTCATTCATAGTAGTATTGGCTTTTGTACTTTTCTTTCAGTTAGGTCATTCATAGTAGTATTGTCTTTTGTACTTTTCCTTCAGTTAGGTCATTCATAGTAGTATTGTCTTTTGTACTTTTCCTTCAGTTAGGTCATTCATGGTAGTATTGTCTTTTGTACTTTTCCTTCAGTTAGGTCATTCATAGTAGTATTGTCTTTTGTACTTTTCCTTCAGTTAGGTTATTCATAGTAGTATTGTCTTTTGTACTTTTCCTTCAGTTAGGTCATTCATAGTAGTATTGTCTTTTGTACTTTTCCTTCAGTTAGATCATTGATTGTAGTATTGTCTTTTGTAATTTTCCTTCAGTTAGGTCATTCATTGTAGTATTGTCTTTGTTACTTTTCCTTCAGTTAGGTCATTCATTGTAGTATTGTCTTCTGTGCTTTTCCTTCAGTTAGGTTATTCATAGCAGTATTGTCTTTTGTACTTTTCCTTCAGTTAGGTCATTCATAGTAGTATTGTCTTTGTACTTTTCCTGCAGTTAGGTCATTCATGGTAGTATTGTCTTTTGTACTTTTCCTTCAGTTAGGTCATTCATTGTAGTATTGTCTTTTGTACTTTTCCTTCAGTTAGGTTATTCATAGTAGTATTGTCTTTTGTACTTTTCCTTCAGTTAGGTCATTCATAGTAGTATTGTCTTTTGTACTTTTCCTTCAGTTAGGTCATTCATAGTAGTATTGTCTTTTGTACTTTTCCTTCGGTTAGGTCATTCATGGTAGTATTGTCTTTTGTACTTTTCCTTCAGTTAGGTCATTCATAATAGTATTGTCTTTTGTACTTTTCCTTCAGTTAGGTCATACATAGTAGTATTGTCTTTTGTACCTTTCTTTCAGTTAGGTCATTCATAGTAGTATTGTCTTTTGTACCTTTCCTTCAGTTAGGTCATTCATAGTAGTATTGTCTTTTGTACTTTTCCTTCAGTTAGGTCATTCATAGTAGTATTGTCTTTTGTACTTTTCCTTCAGTTAGGTCATTCATTGTAGTATTGTCTTTTGTACTTTTCCTTCAGTTAGGTCATTCATAGTAGTATTGTCTTTTGTACCTTTCCTTCAGTTAGGTCATTCATAGTAGTATTGTCTTTTGTACTTTTCCTTCAGTTAGGTCATTCATAGTAGTATTGTCTTTTGTACTTTTCCTTCAGTTAGGTCATTCATAGTAGTATTGTCTTTTGTACTTTTCCTTCAGTTAGGTCATTCATAGTAGTATTGTCTTTTGTACTTTTCCTTCAGTTGGGTCATTCATGGTAGTATTGTCTTTTGTACCTTTCCTTCAGTTAGGTCATTCATAGTAGTATTGGCTTTTGTACTTTTCTTTCAGTTAGGTCATTCATAGTAGTATTGTCTTTTGTACTTTTCCTTCAGTTAGGTCATTCATAGTAGTATTGTCTTTTGTACTTTTCCTTCAGTTAGGTCATTCATGGTAGTATTGTCTTTTGTACTTTTCCTTCAGTTAGGTCATTCATAGTAGTATTGTCTTTTGTACTTTTCCTTCAGTTAGGTTATTCATAGTAGTATTGTCTTTTGTACTTTTCCTTCAGTTAGGTCATTCATAGTAGTATTGTCTTTTGTACTTTTCCTTCAGTTAGATCATTGATTGTAGTATTGTCTTTTGTACTTTTCCTTCAGTTAGGTCATTCATTGTAGTATTGTCTTTGTTACTTTTCCTTCAGTTAGGTCATTCATTGTAGTATTGTCTTCTGTGCTTTTCCTTCAGTTAGGTTATTCATAGCAGTATTGTCTTTTGTACTTTTCCTTCAGTTAGGTCATTCATAGTAGTATTGTCTTTGTACTTTTCCTGCAGTTAGGTCATTCATGGTAGTATTGTCTTTTGTACTTTTCCTTCAGTTAGGTCATTCATTGTAGTATTGTCTTTTGTACTTTTCCTTCAGTTAGGTTATTCATAGTAGTATTGTCTTTTGTACTTTTCCTTCAGTTAGGTCATTCATAGTAGTATTGTCTTTTGTACTTTTCCTTCAGTTAGGTCATACATAGTAGTATTGTCTTTTGTACCTTTCTTTCAGTTAGGTCATTCATAGTAGTATTGTCTTTTGTACCTTTCTTTCAGTTAGGTCAATCATAGTAGTATTGTCTTTTGTACTTTTCCTTCAGTTAGGTCATTCATAGTAGTATTGTCTTTTGTACTTTTCCTTTAGTTAGGTCATTCATTGTAATATTGTCTTTTGTACTTTTCCTTCAGTTAGGTCATTCATGGTAGTATTGTCTTTTGTACTTTTCCTTCAGTTAGGTCATTCATAGTAGTATTGTCTTTTGTACTTTTCCTTCAGTTAGGTCATTCATAGTAGTATTGTCTTTTGTACTTTTCCTTCAGTTAGGTCATTCATAGTAGTATTGTCTTTTGTACTTTTCCTTCAGTTAGGTCATTCATGGTAGTATTGTCTTTTGTACTTTTCCTTCAGTTAGGTCATTCATGGTAGTATTGTCTTTTGTACTTTTCCTGCAGTTAGGTTATTCATAGTAGTATTGTCTGTTGTACTTTTCCTTCAGTTAGGTCATTCATAGTAGTATTGTCTTTTGTACTTTTCCTGCAGTTAGGTCATTCATGGTAGTATTGTCTTTTGTACTTTTCCTTCAGGTAGGTCATTCATTGTAGTATTGTCTTTTGTACTTTTCCTTCAGTTAGGTTATTCATAGAAGTATTGTCTTTTGTACTTTTCCTTCAGTTAGGTCATTCATAGTAGTATTGTCTTTTGTACTTTTCCTTCAGTTAGGTCATACATAGTAGTTTTGTCTTTTGTACCTTTCTTTCAGTTAGGTCATTCATAGTAGTATTGTCTTTTGTACTTTTCTTTCAGTTAGGTCATTCATAGTAGTATTGTCTTTTGTACTTTTCCTTCAGTTAGGTCATTCATAGTAGTATTGTCTTTTGTACTTTTCCTTCAGTTAGGTCATTCATTGTAGTATTGTCTTTTGTACTTTTCCTTCAGTTAGGTCATTCATGGTAGTATTGTCTTTTGTACTTTTCCTTCAGTTAGGTCATTCATAGTAGTATTGTCTTTTGTACTTTTCCTTCAGTTAGGTCATTCATAGTAGTATTGTCTTTTGTACTTTTCCTTCAGTTAGGTCATTCATAGTAGTATTGTCTTTTGTACTTTTCCTTCAGTTAGGTCATTCATGGTAGTATTGTCTTTTGTACTTTTCCTTCAGTTAGGTCATTCATAGTAGTATTGTCTTTTGTACTTTTCCTTCAGTTATGTTATTCATAGTAGTATTGTCTTTTGTACTTTTCCTTCAGTTAGGTCATTCATAGTAGTATTGTCTTTTGTACTTTTCCTTCAGTTAGGTTATTCATAGTAGTATTGTCTTTTGTACTTTTCCTTCAGTTAGGTCATTCATTGTAGTATTGTCTTTTGTACTTTTCCTTCAGGTAGGTCATTCATAGTAGTATTGCCTTTTGTACTTTTCCTTCAGTTAGGTCATTTATAGTAGTATTGTCTTTTGTACTTTTCCTGCAGCTAGGTCATTCATGGTAGTATTGTCTTTTGTACTTTTCCTTCAGTTAGGTCATTCATAGTAGTATTGTCTTTTGTACTTTTCCTTCAGTTAGGTTATTCATAGTAGTATTGTCTTTTGTACTTTTCCTTCAGTTAGGTCATTCATAGTAGTATTGTCTTTTGTACTTTTCCTTCAGGTAGGTCATTCATTGTAGTATTGTCTTTTGTACTTTTCCTTCAGTTAGGTCATTCATAGTAGTATTGTCTTTTGTAACTTTCCTTCAGTTAGGTCATTCATAGTAGTATTGTCTTTTGTACTTTTCCTTCAGTTAGGTCATTCATAGTAGTATTGTCTTTTGTACTTTTCCTTCAGTTGGTTCATTCATGGTAGTATTTTCTTTTGTACCTTTCCTTCAGTTAGGTCATTCATAGTAGTATTGGCTTTTGTACTTTTCTTTCAGTTAGGTCATTCATAGTAGTATTGTCTTTTGTACTTTTCCTTCAGTTAGGTTATTCATGGTAGTATTGTCTTTTGTACTTTTCCTTCAGTTAGGTCATTCATAGTAGTATTGTCTTTTGTACTTTTCCTTCAGTTAGGTTATTCATAGTAGTATTGTCTTTTGTACTTTTCCTTCAGTTAGGTCATTCATAGTAGTATTGTCTTTTGTACTTTTCCTTCAGTTAGATCATTCATTGTAGTATTGTCTTTTGTACTTTTCCTTCAGTTAGGTCATTCATTGTAGTATTGTCTTTGTTACTTTTCCTTCAGTTAGGTCATTCATTGTAGTATTGTCTTTTGTGCTTTTCCTTCAGTTAGGTTATTCATAGTAGTATTGTCTTTTGTACTTTTCCTTCAGTTAGGTCATTCATAGTAGTATTGTCTTTTGTACTTTTCCTGCAGTTAGGTCATTCATGGTAGTATTGTCTTTTGTACTTTTCCTTCAGTTAGGTCATTCATAGTAGTATTGTCTTTTGTACTTTTCCTTCAGTTAGGTTATTCATAGTAGTATTGTCTTTTGTACTTTTCCTTCAGTTAGGTCATTCATAGTAGTATTGTCTTTTGTACTTTTCCTTCAGTTAGATCATTCATTGTAGTATTGTCTTTTGTACTTTTCCTTCAGTTAGGTCATTCATTGTAGTATTGTCTTTGTTACTTTTCCTTCAGTTAGGTCATTCATTGTAGTATTGTCTTTTGTGCTTTTCCTTCAGTTAGGTTATTCATAGTAGTATTGTCTTTTGTACTTTTCCTTCAGTTAGGTCATTCATAGTAGTATTGTCTTTTGTACTTTTCCTGCAGTTAGGTCATTCATGGTAGTATTGTCTTTTGTACTTTTCCTTCAGTTAGGTCATTCATTGTAGTATTGTCTTTTGTACTTTTCCTTCAGTTAGGTTATTCATAGTAGTATTGTCTTTTGTACTTTTCCTTCAGTTAGGTCATTCATAATAGTATTGTCTTTTGTACTTTTCCTTCAGTTAGGTCATACATAGTAGTATTGTCTATTGTACCTTTCTTTCAGTTAGGTCATTCATGGTAGTATTGTCTTTTGTACTTTTCCTTCAGTTAGGTCATTCATAGTAGTATTGTCTTTTGTACTTTTCCTTCAGTTAGGTTATTCATAGTAGTATTGTCTTTTGTACTTTTCCTTCAGTTAGGTCATTCATAGTAGTATTGTCTTTTGTACTTTTCCTTCAGTTAGGTTATTCATAGTAGTATTGTCTTTTGTACTTTTCCTTCAGTTAGGTCATTCATAGTAGTATTGTCTTTTGTACTTTTCCTTCAGTTAGATCATTCATTGTAGTATTGTCTTTTGTACTTTTCCTTCAGTTAGGTCATTCATTGTAGTATTGTCTTTGTTACTTTTCCTTCAGTTAGGTCATTCATTGTAGTATTGTCTTTTGTGCTTTTCCTTCAGTTAGGTTATTCATAGTAGTATTGTCTTTTGTACTTTTCCTTCAGTTAGGTCATTCATAGTAGTATTGTCTTTTGTACTTTTCCTGCAGTTAGGTCATTCATGGTAGTATTGTCTTTTGTACTTTTCCTTCAGTTAGGTCATTCATAATAGTATTGTCTTTTGTACTTTTCCTTCAGTTAGGTCATACATAGTAGTATTGTCTATTGTACCTTTCTTTCAGTTAGGTCATTCATAGTAGTATTGTCTTTTGTACCTTTCTTTCAGTTAGGTCATTCATAGTAGTATTGTCTTTTGTACTTTTCCTTCAGTTAGGTCATTCATAGTAGTATTGTCTTTTGTACTTTTCCTTCAGTTAGGTCATTCATTGTAGTATTGTCTTTTGTACTTTTCCTTCAGTTAGGTCATTCATGGTAGTATTGTCTTTTGTACTTTTCCTTCAGTTAGGTCATTCATAGTAGTATTGTCTTTTGTACCTTTCCTTCAGTTAGGTCATTCATAGTATTATTGTCTTTTGTACTTTTCCTTCAGTTAGGTCATTCATAGTAGTATTGTCTTTTGTACTTTTCCTTCAGTTAGGTCATTCATAGTAGTATTGTCTTTTGTACTTTTCCTTCAGTTAGGTCATTCATAGTAGTATTGTCTTTTGTACTTTTCCTTCAGTTGGGTCATTCATGATAGTATTGTCTTTTGTACCTTTCCTTCAGTTAGGTCATTCATAGTAGTATTGGCTTTTGTACTTTTCTTTCAGTTAGGTCATTCATAGTAGTATTGTCTTTTGTACTTTTCCTTCAGTTAGGTCATTCATAGTAGTATTGTCTTTTGTACTTTTCCTTCAGTTAGGTCATTCATGGTAGTATTGTCTTTTGTACTTTTCCTTCAGTTAGGTCATTCATAGTAGTATTGTCTTTTGTACTTTTCCTTCAGTTAGGTTATTCATAGTAGTATTGTCTTTTGTACTTTTCCTTCAGTTAGGTCATTCATAGTAGTATTGTCTTTTGTACTTTTCCTTCAGTTAGATCATTCATTGTAGTATTGTCTTTTGTACTTTTCCTTCAGTTAGGTCATTCATTGTAGTATTGTCTTTGTTACTTTTCCTTCAGTTAGGTCATTCATTGTAGTATTGTCTTCTGTGCTTTTCCTTCAGTTAGGTTATTCATAGTAGTATTGTCTTTTGTACTTTTCCTTCAGTTAGGTCATTCATAGTAGTATTGTCTTTGTACTTTTCCTGCAGTTAGGTCATTCATGGTAGTATTGTCTTTTGTACTTTTCCTTCAGTTAGGTCATTCATTGTAGTATTGTCTTTTGTACTTTTCCTTCAGTTAGGTTATTCATAGTAGTATTGTCTTTTGTACTTTTCCTTCAGTTAGGTCATTCATAGTAGTATTGTCTTTTGTACTTTTCCTTCAGTTAGGTCATACATAGTAGTATTGTCTTTTGTACCTTTCTTTCAGTTAGGTCATTCATAGTAGTATTGTCTTTTGTACCTTTCTTTCAGTTAGGTCAATCATAGTAGTATTGTCTATTGTACTTTTCCTTCAGTTAGGTCATTCATAGTAGTATTGTCTTTTGTACTTTTCCTTCAGTTAGGTCATTCATTGTAATATTGTCTTTTGTACTTTTCCTTCAGTTAGGTCATTCATGGTAGTATTGTCTTTTGTACTTTTCCTTCAGTTAGGTCATTCATAGTAGTATTGTCTTTTGTACTTTTCCTTCAGTTAGTTCATTCATAGTAGTATTGTCTTTTGTACTTTTCCTTCAGTTAGGTCATTCATAGTAGTATTGTCTTTTGTACTTTTCCTTCAGTTAGGTCATTCATGGTAGTATTGTCTTTTGTACTTTTCCTTCAGTTAGGTCATTCATGGTAGTATTGTCTTTTGTACTTTTCCTTCAGTTAGGTTATTCATAGTAGTATTGTCTTTTGTACTTTTCCTTCAGTTAGGTCATTCATAGTAGTATTGTCTTTTGTACTTTTCCTGCAGTTAGGTCATTCATGGTAGTATTGTCTTTTGTACTTTTCCTTCAGTTAGGTCATTCATTGTAGTATTGTCTTTTGTACTTTTCCTTCAGTTAGGTTATTCATAGTAGTATTGTCTTTTGTACTTTTCCTTCAGTTAGGTCATTCATAGTAGTATTGTCTTTTGTACTTTTCCTTCAGTTAGGTCATACATAGTAGTATTGTCTTTTGTACCTTTCTTTCAGTTAGGTCATTCATAGTAGTATTGTCTTTTGTACCTTTCTTTCAGTTAGGTCATTCATAGTAGTATTGTCTTTTGTACTTTTCCTTCAGTTAGGTCATTCATAGTAGTATTGTCTTTTGTACTTTTCCTTCAGTTAGGTCATTCATTGTAGTATTGTCTTTTGTACTTTTCCTTCAGTTAGGTCATTCATGGTAGTATTGTCTTTTGTACTTTTCCTTCAGTTAGGTCATTCATAGTAGTATTGTCTTTTGTACTTTTCCTTCAGTTAGGTCATTCATAGTAGTATTGTCTTTTGTACTTTTCCTTCAGTTAGGTCATTCATAGTAGTATTGTCTTTTGTACTTTTCCTTCAGTTAGGTCATTCATGGTAGTATTGTCTTTTGTACTTTTCCTTCAGTTAGGTCATTCATAGTAGTATTGTCTTTTGTACTTTTCCTTCAGTTAGGTTATTCATAGTAGTATTGTCTTTTGTACTTTTCCTTCAGTTAGGTCATTCATAGTAGTATTGTCTTTTGTACTTTTCCTTCAGTTAGGTTATTCATAGTAGTATTGTCTTTTGTACTTTTCCTTCAGTTAGGTCATTCATAGTAGTATTGTCTTTTGTACTTTTCCTGCAGCTAGGTCATTCATGGTAGTATTGTCTTTTGTACTTTTCCTTCAGTTAGGTCATTCTTAGTAGTATTGTCTTTTGTACTTTTCCTTCAGTTAGGTCATTCATGGTAGTATTGTCTTTTGTACTTTTCCTTCAGTTAGGTCATTCATAGTAGTATTGTCTTTTGTACTTTTCCTTCAGTTAGGTTATTCATAGTAGTATTGTCTTTTGTACTTTTCCTTCAGTTAGGTCATTCATTGTAGTATTGTCTTTTGTACTTTTCCTTCAGTTAGGTCATTCATAGTAGTATTGTCTTTTGTAACTTTCCTTCAGTTAGGTCATTCATAGTAGTATTGTCTTTTGTACTTTTCTTTCAGTTAGGTCATTCATAGTAGTATTGTCTTTTGTAACTTTCCTTCAGTTAGGTCATTCATAGTAGTATTGTTTTTTGTACTTTTCCTTCAGTTAGGTCATTCATAGTAGTATTGTCTTTTGTACTTTTCCTTCAGTCAGGTCATTCATAGTAGTATTGTCTTTTGTACTTTTCCTTCAGTTAGGTCATTCATAGTAGTATTGTCTTTTGTACTTTTCCTTCAGTTAGGTCATTCATAGTAGTATTGTCTTTTGTACTTTTCCTTCAGTTAGGTCATTCATTGTAGTATTGTCTTTTGTACTTTTCCTTCAGTTAGGTCATTCATGGTAGTATTGTCTTTTGTACTTTTCCTTCAGTTAGGTCATTCATGGTAGTATTGTCTTTTGTACTTTTCCTTCAGTTAGGTTATTCATAGTAGTATTGTCTTTTGTACTTTTCTTTCAGTTAGGTCATTCATAGTAGTATTGTCTTTTGTACTTTTCCTTCAGTTAGGTCATTCATTGTAGTATTGTCTTTTGTACTTTTCCTTCAGTTAGGTCATTCATGGTAGTATTGTCTTTTGTACTTTTCCTTCAGTTAGGTCATTCATAGTAGTATTGCCTTTTGTACTTTTCCTTCAGTTAGGTTATTCATAGTAGTATTGTCTTTTGTACTTTTCCTTCAGTTAGGTCATTCATAGTAGTATTGTCTTTTGTACTTTTCCTTCAGTTAGGTCATTCATAGTAGTATTGTCTTTTGTACTTTTCCTTCAGTTAGGTCATTCATTGTAGTATTGTCTTTTGTACTTTTCCTTCAGTTAGGTCATTCATAGTAGTATTGTCTTTTGTACTTTTCCTCCAGTTAGGTCATTCATTGTAGTATTGTCTTTTGTACTTTTCCTTCAGTTAGGTCATTCATTTGTAGTATTGTCTTTTGTGCTTTTCCTTCAGTTAGGTCATTCATAGTAGTATTGTCTTTTGTACTTTTCCTTCAATTAGGTCATTCATAGTAGTATTGTCTTTTGTACTTTTCCTGCAGTTAGGTCATTCATGGTAGTATTGTCTTTTGTACTTTTCCTTCAGTTAGGTCATTCATAGTAGTATTGTCCTTTGTACTTTTCCTTCAGTTAGGTCATTCATAGTAGTATTGTCTTTTGTACTTTTCCTGCAGTTAGGTCATTTATGGTGGTATTGTCTTTTGTACTTTTCCTTCAGTTAGGTCATTCATGGCAGTATTGTCTTTTGTACTTTTCCTTCAGTTAGGTCATTCATGGTAGTATTGTCTTTTGTACTTTTCCGTCAGTTATGTCATTCATGGTAGTATTGTCTTTTGTACTTTTCCTTCAGTTAGGTCATTCATAGTAGTATTGTCTTTTGTACTTTTCCTTCAGTTAGGTCATTCATAGTAGTATTGTCTTTTGTACCTTTCCGTCAGTTAGATTATTCATAGTAGTATTGTCTTTTGTATTTTTTCTTCAGTTAGGTCATTCAAGGTAGTATTGTCTTTTGTACTTTTCCTTCAGTTAGGTCATTCATGGTAGTATTGTCTTTTGTACTTTTCCTTCAGTTAGGTCATTCATAGTAATATTGTCTTTTGTATTTTTCCTTCAGTTAGGTCATTCATAGTAGTATTGTCTTTTGTACTTTTCCTTCAGTTAGGTTATTCATAGTAGTATTGTCTTTTGTACTTTTCCTTCAGTTAGATCATTCATAGTAGTATTGTCTTTTGTACTTTTCCTTCAGTTAGGTCATTCATAGTAGTATTGTCTTTTGTACTTTTCCTTCAGTTATGTAATTCATGGTAGTATTGTCTTTTGTACTTTTCCTTCAGTTAGGTCATTCATAGTAGTATTGTCTTTTGTACTTTTCCTTCAGTTAGGTCATTCATAGTAGTATTGTCTTTTGTACTTTTCCTTCAGTTAGGTCATTCATGGTAGTATTGTCTTTTGTACTTTTCCATCAGTTAGGTCATTCATGGTAGTATTGTCTTTTGTACTTTTCCTTCAGTTAGGTCATTCATGGTAGTATTGTCTTTTGTACGTTTCCTTCAGTTAGATCATTCCTAGTAGTATTGTCTTTTGTACTTTTCCTTCAGTTAGGTCATTCATAGTAGTATTGTCTTTTGTACTTTTCCTTCAGTTAGGTCATTCCTAGTAGTATTGTCTTTTGTACGTTTCCTTCAGTTAGGTCATTCCTAGTAGTATTGTCTTTTGTACTTTTCCTTCAGTTAGGTCATTCCTAGTAGTATTGTCTTTTGTATGTTTCCTTCAGTTAGGTCATTCATAGTAGTATTGTCTTTTGTACTTTTCCTTCAGTTAGGTCATTCATGGTAGTATTGTCTTTTGTACTTTTCCTTCAGTTAGGTCATTCATGGTAGTATTGTCTTTTCTACTTTTCCTTCAGTTAGGTCATTCATGGTAGTATTGTCTTTTGTACTTTTCCTTCAGTTAGGTCATTCATAGTAGTATTGTCTTTTGTACTTTTCCTTCAGCTAGGTCATTTATTGTAGTATTGTCTTTTGTACTTTTCCTTCAGTTAGGTCATTCATAGTAGTATTGTCTTTTGTACTTTTCCTTCAGTTAGGTTATTCATAGTAGTATTGTCTTTTGTACTTTTCCTTCAGTTAGATCATTCATAGTAGTATTGTCTTTTGTACCTTTCCTTCAGTTAGGTTATTCATAGTAGTATTGTCTTTTGTATTTTTTCTTCAGTTAGGTCATTCAAGGTAGTATTGTCTTTTGTACTTTTCCTTCAGTTAGGTCATTCATGGTAGTATTGTCTTTTGTACTTTTACTTTTGTTAGGTCATTCATAGTAGTATTGTCTTTTGTACTTTTCCTTCAGTTAAGTCATTCATGGTAGTATTGTCTTTTGTACTTTTCCTTCAGTTAAGTCATCCATGGTAGTATTGTCTTTTGTACTTTTCCTTCAGTTAGGTCATTCATGGTAGTATTGTCTTTTGTACTTTTCCTTCAGTTAGGTCATTCATAGTAGTATTGTCTTTTGTACTTTTCCTTCAGTTAGGTCATTCATAGTAGTATTGTCTTTTGTACTTTTCCTTCAGTTAGGTTATTCATAGTAGTATTGTCTTTTGTACTTTTCCTTCAGTTAGGTCATTCATAGTAGTATTGTCTTTTGTACTTTTCCTTCAGTTAGGTGATTCATGGTAGTATTGTCTTTTTTACGTTTCCTTCAGTTAGGTCATTCCTAGTAGTATTGTCTTTTGTACTTTTCCTTCAGTTAGGTCATTCATAGTAGTATTGTCTTTTGTACTTTTCCTTCAGTTAGGTTATTCATAGTAGTATTGTCTTTTGTACTTTTCCTTCAGTTAGGTCATTCCTAGTAGTATTGTCTTTTGTACTTTTCCTTCAGTTAGGTCATTCATGGTAGTATTGTCTTTTTTACTTTTCCTTCAGTTAGGTCATTCATGGTAGTATTGTCTTTTGTACTTTTCCTTCAGTTAGGTCATTCATAGTAGTATTGTCTTTTGTACTTTTCCTTCAGTTAGGTCATTCATGGTAGTATTGTCTTTTGTACTTTTCCATCAGTTAGGTCATTCATAGTAGTATTGTCTTTTGTACTTTTCCTTCATTTAGGTCATTCATGGTAGTATTGTCTTTTGTACGTTTCCTTCAGTTAGATCATTCCTAGTAGTATTGTCTTTTGTACTTTTCCTTTAGTTAGGTCATTCATAGTAGTATTGTCTTTTGTACTTTTCCTTCAGTTAGGTCATTCCTAGTAGTATTGTCTTTTGTACGTTTCCTTCAGTTAGGTCATTCCTAGTAGTATTGTCTTTTGTACTTTTCCTTCAGTTAGGTCATTCCTAGTAGTATTGTCTTTTGTACGTTTCCTTCAGTTAGGTCATTCATAGTAGTATTGTCTTTTGTACTTTTCCTTCAGTTAGGTCATTCATGGTAGTATTGTCTTTTGTACTTTTCCTTCAGTTAGGTCATTCATGGTAGTATTGTCTTTTGTACTTTTCCTTCAGTTAGGTCATTCATGGTAGTATTGTCTTTTGTACTTTTCCTTCAGTTAGGTCATTCATAGTAGTATTGTCTTTTGTACTTTTCCTTCAGCTAGGTCATTCATTGTAGTATTGTCTTTTGTACTTTTCCTTCAGTTAGGTCATTCATAGTAGTATTGTCATTTGTACTTTTCCTTCAGTTAGGTTATTCATAGTAGTATTGTCTTTTGTACTTTTCCTTCAGTTAGGTCATTCATAGTAGTATTGTCTTTTGTACCTTTCCTTCAGTTAGGTTATTCATAGTAGTATTGTCTTTTGTATTTTTTCTTCAGTTAGGTCATTCAAGGTAGTATTGTCTTTTGTACTTTTCCTTCAGTTAGGTCAATCATGGTAGTATTGTCTTTTGTACTTTTACTTTTGTTAGGTCATTCATAGTAGTATTGTCTTTTGTACTTTTCCTTCAGTTAAGTCATTCATGGTAGTATTGTCTTTTGTACTTTTCCTTCAGTTAAGTCATCCATGGTAGTATTGTCTTTTGTACTTTTCCTTCAGTTAGGTCATTCATGGTAGTATTGTCTTTTGTACTTTTCCTTCAGTTAGGTCATTCATAGTAGTATTGTCTTTTGTACTTTTCCTTCAGTTAGGTCATTCATAGTAGTATTGTCTTTTGTACTTTTCCTTCAGTTAGGTTATTCATAGTAGTATTGTCTTTTGTACTTTTCCTTCAGTTAGGTCATTCATAGTAGTATTGTCTTTTGTACTTTTCCTTCAGTTAGGTCATTCATGGTAGTATTGTCTTTTTTACGTTTCCTTCAGTTAGGTCATTCCTAGTAGTATTGTCTTTTGTACTTTTCCTTCAGTTAGGTCATTCATAGTAGTATTGTCTTTTGTACTTTTCCTTCAGTTAGGTTATTCATAGTAGTATTGTCTTTTGTACTTTTCCTTCAGTTAGGTCATTCCTAGTAGTATTGTCTTTTGTACTTTTCCTTCAGTTAGGTTATTCATAGTAGTATTGTCTTTTTTACTTTTCCTTCAGTTAGGTCATTCATGGTAGTATTGTCTTTTGTACTTTTCCTTCAGTTAGGTCAATCATGGTAGTATTGTCTTTTGTACTTTTACTTTTGTTAGGTCATTCATAGTAGTATTGTCTTTTGTACTTTTCCTTCAGTTAAGTCATTCATGGTAGTATTGTCTTTTGTACATTTCCTTCAGTTAAGTCATCCATGGTAGTATTGTCTTTTGTACTTTTCCTTCAGTTAGGTCATTCATGGTAGTATTGTCTTTTGTACTTTTCCTTCAGTTAGGTCATTCATAGTAGTATTGTCTTTTGTACTTTTCCTTCAGTTAGGTCATTCATAGTAGTATTGTCTTTTGTACTTTTCCTTCAGTTAGGTTATTCATAGTAGTATTGTCTTTTGTACTTTTCCTTCAGTTAGGTCATTCATAGTAGTATTGTCTTTTGTACTTTTCCTTCAGTTAGGTCATTCATGGTAGTATTGTCTTTTTTACGTTTCCTTCAGTTAGGTCATTCCTAGTAGTATTGTCTTTTGTACTTTTCCTTCAGTTAGGTCATTCATAGTAGTATTGTCTTTTGTACTTTTCCTTCAGTTAGGTTATTCATAGTAGTATTGTCTTTTGTACTTTTCCTTCAGTTAGGTCATTCCTAGTAGTATTGTCTTTTGTACTTTTCCTTCAGTTAGGTTATTCATAGTAGTATTGTCTTTTTTACTTTTCCTTCAGTTAGGTCATTCATGGTAGTATTGTCTTTTGTACTTTTCCTTCAGTTAGGTCATTCATAGTAGTATTGTCTTTTGTACTTTTCCTTCAGTTAGGTCATTCATAGTAGTATTGTCTTTTGTACTTTTCCTTCAGTTAGGTCATTCATTGTAGTATTGTCTTTTGTACTTTTCCTTCAGTTAGGTCATTTATAGTAGTATTGTCTTTTGTACTTTTCCTTCAGTTAGGTCATTCATTGTAGTATTGTCTTTTGTACTTTTCCTTCAGTTAGGTCATTCATAGTAGTATTGTCTTTTGTACTTTTCCTTCAGTTAGGTTATTCATAGTACTATTGTCTTTTGTACTTTTCCTTCAGTTAGGTCATTCATAGTAGTATTGTCTTTTGTACCTTTCCTTCAGTTAGGTTATTCATGGTAGTATTGTCTTTTGTACTTTTCCATCAGTTAGGTCATTCATGGTAGTATTGTCTTTTGTACTTTTCCTTCAGTTAGGTCATTCATGGTAGGATTGTCTTTTGTACTTTTCCTTCAGTTAGGTCATTCATAGTAGTATTGTCTTTTGTACTTTTCCTTCAGTTAAGTCATTCATAGTAGTATTGTCTTTTGTACTTTTCCTTCAGTTAGGTCATTCATGGTAGTATTGTCTTTTGTACTTTTCCTTCAGTTAGGTCATTCATGGTAGTATTGTCTTTTGTACTTTTCCTTCAGTTAGGTCATTCATAGTAGTATTGTCTTTTGTACTTTTCCTTCAGTTAGGTCATTCATAGTAGTATTGTCTTTTGTACTTTTCCTTCAGTTAGGTTATTCATAGTAGTATTGTCTTTTGTACTTTTCCTTCAGTTAGGTCATTCATTGTAGTATTGTCTTTTGTACTTTTCCTTCAGTTAGGTCATTCATGGTAGTATTGTCTTTTGTACGTTTCCTTCAGTTAGGTCATTCATAGTAGTATTGTCTTTTGTACTTTTCCTTCAGTTAGGTCATTCATGGTAGTATTGTCTTTTGTACTTTTCCATCAGTTAGGTCATTCATGGTAGTATTGTCTTTTGTACTTTTCCTTCAGTTAGGTCATTCATAGTAGTATTGTCTTTTGTACGTTTCCTTCAGTTAGATCATTCCTAGTAGTATTGTCTTTTGTACTTTTCCTTCAGTTAGGTCATTCATAGTAGTATTGTCTTTTGTACTTTTCCTTCAGTTAGGTCATTCCTAGTAGTATTGTCTTTTGTACGTTTCCTTCAGTTAGGTCATTCCTAGTAGTATTGTCTTTTGTACTTTTCCTTCAGTTAGGTCATTCCTAGTAGTATTGTCTTTTGTACGTTTCCTTCAGTTAGGTCATTCATAGTAGTATTGTCTTTTGTACTTTTCCTTCAGTTAGGTCATTCATGGTAGTATTGTCTTTTGTACTTTTCCTTCAGTTAGGTCATTCATGGTAGTATTGTCTTTTGTACTTTTCCTTCAGTTAGGTCATTCATGGTAGTATTGTCTTTTGTACTTTTCCTTCAGTTAGGTCATTCATAGTAGTATTGTCTTTTGTACTTTTCCTTCAGTTAGGTCATTCATTGTAGTATTGTCTTTTGTACTTTTCCTTCAGTTAGGTCATTCATAGTAGTATTGTCTTTTGTACTTTTCCTTCAGTTAGGTTATTCATAGTAGTATTGTCTTTTGTACTTTTCCTTCAGTTAGGTCATTCATAGTAGTATTGTCTTTTGTACCTTTCCTTCAGTTAGGTCATTCATAGTAGTATTGTCTTTTGTACTTTTCCTTCAGTTAGGTCATTCATGGTAGTATTGTCTTTTGTACTTTTCCTTCAGTTAGGTCATTCATAGTAGTATTGTCTTTTGTACTTTTCCTTCAGTTAGGTTATTCATAGTAGTATTGTCTTTTGTACTTTTCCTTCAGTTAGGTCGTTCATGGTAGTATTGTCTTTTGTACTTTTCCTTCAGTTAGGTTATTCATAGTAGTATTGTCTTTTGTACTTTTCCTTCAGTTAGGTCATTCATTGTAGTATTGTCTTTTGTACTTTTCCTTCAGGTAGGTCATTCATAGTAGTATTGTCTTTTGTACTTTTCCTTCAGTTAGGTCATTCATAGTAGTATTGTCTTTTGTACTTTTCCTGCAGTTAGGTCATTCATGGTAGTATTGTCTTTTGTACTTTTCCTTCAGTTAGGTCATTCTTAGTAGTATTGTCTTTTGTACTTTTCCTTCAGTTAGGTCATTCATGGTAGTATTGTCTTTTGTACTTTTCCTTCAGTTAGGTCATTCATAGTAGTATTGTCTTTTGTACTTTTCCTTCAGTTAGGTTATTCATAGTAGTATTGTCTTTTGTACTTTTCCTTCAGTTAGGTCATTCATAGTAGTATTGTCTTTTGTACTTTTCCTTCAGTTAGGTCATTCATTGTAGTATTGTCTTTTGTACTTTTCCTTCAGTTAGGGCATTCATTGTAGTATTGTCTTTTGTACTTTTCATTCAGTTAGGTCATTCATTGTAGTATTGTCTTTTGTACTTTTCCTTCAGTTAGGTTATTCATAGTAGTATTGTCTTTTGTACTTTTCCTTCAGTTAGGTCATTCATAGTAGTATTGTCTTTTGTAACTTTCCTTCAGTTAGGTCATTCATAGTAGTATTGTCTTTTGTACTTTTCCTTCAGTTAGGTCATTCATAGTAGTATTGTCTTTTGTACTTTTCCTTCAGTCAGGTCATTCATAGTAGTATTGTCTTTTGTACTTTTCCTTCAGTTAGGTCATTCATAGTAGTATTGTCTTTTGTACCTTTCCTTCAGTTAGATTATTCATAGTAGTATTGTCTTTTGTATTTTTTCTTCAGTTAGGTCATTCAAGGTAGTATTATCTTTTGTACTTTTCCTTCAGTTAGGTCATTCATGGTAGTATTGTCTTTTGTACTTTTACTTTTGTTAGGTCATTCATAGTAGTATTGTCTTTTGTACTTTTCCTTCAGTTAAGTCATTCATGGTAGTATTGTCTTTTGTACTTTTCCTTCAGTTAGGTCATCCATGGTAGTATTGTCTTTTGTACTTTTCCTTCAGTTAGGTCATTCATGGTATTATTGTCTTTTGTACTTTTCCTTCAGTTAGGTCATTCATAGTAGTATTGTCTTTTGTACTTTTCCTTCAGTTAGGTCATTCATAGTAGTATTGTCTTTTGTACTTTTCCTTCAGTTAGGTTATTCATAGTAGTATTGTCTTTTGTACTTTTCCTTCAGTTAGGTCATTCATAGTAGTATTGTCTTTTGTACTTTTCCTTCAGTTAGGTCATTCATAGTAGTATTGTCTTTTGTACTTTTCCTTCAGTTAGGTCATTCATTGTAGTATTGTCTTTTGTACTTTTCCTTCAGGTAGGTCATTCATAGTAGTATTGTCTTTTGTACTTTTCCTTCAGTTAGGTTATTCATGGTAGTATTGTCTTTTGTACTTTTCCTTCAGTTAGGTCATTCATAGTAGTATTGTCTTTTGTACCTTTCCTTCAGTTAGATTATTTATAGTAGTATTGTCTTTTGTATTTTTTCTTCAGTTAGGTCATTCAAGATAGTATTATCTTTTGTACTTTTCCTTCAGTTAGGTCATTCATGGTAGTATTGTCTTTTGTACTTTTACTTTTGTTAGGTCATTCATAGTAGTATTGTCTTTTGTACTTTTCCATCAGTTAAGTCATTCATGGTAGTATTGTCTTTTGTACTTTTCCTTCAGTTAGGTCATCCATGGTAGTATTGTCTTTTGTACTTTTCCTTCAGTTAGGTCATTCATGGTAGTATTGTCTTTTGTACTTTTCCTTCAGTTAGGTCATTCATAGTAGTATTGTCTTTTGTACTTTTCCTTCAGTTAGGTCATTCATAGTAGTATTGTCTTTTGTACTTTTCCTTCAGTTAGGTTATTCATAGTAGTATTGTCTTTTGTACTTTTCCTTCAGTTAGGTCATTCATAGTAGTATTGTCTTTTGTACTTTTCCTTCAGTTAGGTCATTCATGGTAGTATTGTCTTTTTTATATTTCCTTCAGTTAGGTCATTCCTAGTAGTATTGTCTTTTGTACTTTTCCTTCAGTTAGGTCATTCATAGTAGTATTGTCTTTTGTACTTTTCCTTCAGTTAGGTTATTCATAGTAGTATTGTCTTTTGTACTTTTCCTTCAGTTAGGTCATTCCTAGTAGTATTGTCTTTGGTACTTTTCCTTCAGTTAGGTTATTCATAGTAGTATTGTCTTTTTTACTTTTCCTTCAGTTAGGTCATTCATGGTAGTATTGTCTTTTGTACTTTTCCTTCAGTTAGGTCATTCATAGTAGTATTGTCTTTTGTACTTTTCCTTCAGTTAGGTCATTCATAGTAGTATTGTCTTTTGTACTTTTCCTTCAGTTAGGTCATTCATTGTAGTATTGTCTTTTGTACTTTTCCTTCAGTTAGGTCATTAATAGTAGTATTGTCTTTTGTACTTTTCCTTCAGTTAGGTCATTCATTGTAGTATTGTCTTTTGTACTTTTCCTTCAGTTAGGTCATTCATAGTAGTATTGTCTTTTGTACTTTTCTTTCAGTTAGGTTATTCATAGTAGTATTATCTTTTGTACTTTTCCTTCAGTTAGGTCATTCATAGTAGTATTGTCTTTTGTACCTTTCCTTCAGTTAGGTTATTCATGGTAGTATTGTCTTTTGTGTTTTTTCTTCAGTTAGGTCATTCAAGGTAGTATTGTCTTTTGTACTTTTCCTTCAGTTAGGTCATTCATGGTAGGATTGTCTTTTGTACTTTTCCTTCAGTTAGGTCATTCATAGTAGTATTGTCTTTTGTACTTTTCCTTCAGTTAAGTCATTCATGGTAGTATTGTCTTTTGTACTTTTCCTTCAGTTAGGTCATTCATGGTAGTATTGTCTTTTGTACTTTTCCTTCAGTTAGGTCATTCATGGTAGTATTGTCTTTTGTACTTTTCCTTCAGTTAGGTCATTCATAGTAGTATTGTCTTTTGTACTTTTCCTTCAGTTAGGTCATTCATAGTAGTATTGTCTTTTGTACTTTTCCTTCAGTTAGGTTATTCATAGTAGTATTGTCTTTTGTACTTTTCCTTCAGTTAGGTTATTCATAGTAGTATTGTCTTTTGTACTTTTCCTTCAGTTAGGTCATTCCTAGTAGTATTGTCTTTTGTACTTTTCCTTCAGTTAGGTTATTCATAGTAGTATTGTCTTTTTTACTTTTCCTTCAGTTAGGTCATTCATGGTAGTATTGTCTTTTGTACTTTTCCTTCAGTTAGGTCATTCATAGTAGTATTGTCTTTTGTACTTTTCCTTCAGTTAGGTCATTCATAGTAGTATTGTCTTTTGTACTTTTCCTTCAGTTAGGTCATTCATTGTAGTATTGTCTTTTGTACTTTTCCTTCAGTTAGGTCATTTATAGTAGTATTGTCTTTTGTACTTTTCCTTCAGTTAGGTCATTCATTGTAGTATTGTCTTTTGTACTTTTCCTTCAGTTAGGTCATTCATAGTAGTATTGTCTTTTGTACTTTTCCTTCAGTTAGGTTATTCATAGTACTATTGTCTTTTGTACTTTTCCTTCAGTTAGGTCATTCATAGTAGTATTGTCTTTTGTACCTTTCCTTCAGTTAGGTTATTCATGGTAGTATTGTCTTTTGTACTTTTCCATCAGTTAGGTCATTCATGGTAGTATTGTCTTTTGTACTTTTCCTTCAGTTAGGTCATTCATGGTAGGATTGTCTTTTGTACTTTTCCTTCAGTTAGGTCATTCATAGTAGTATTGTCTTTTGTACTTTTCCTTCAGTTAAGTCATTCATAGTAGTATTGTCTTTTGTACTTTTCCTTCAGTTAGGTCATTCATGGTAGTATTGTCTTTTGTACTTTTCCTTCAGTTAGGTCATTCATGGTAGTATTGTCTTTTGTACTTTTCCTTCAGTTAGGTCATTCATAGTAGTATTGTCTTTTGTACTTTTCCTTCAGTTAGGTCATTCATAGTAGTATTGTCTTTTGTACTTTTCCTTCAGTTAGGTTATTCATAGTAGTATTGTCTTTTGTACTTTTCCTTCAGTTAGGTCATTCATAGTAGTATTGTCTTTTGTACTTTTCCTTCAGTTAGGTCATTCATGGTAGTATTGTCTTTTGTACGTTTCCTTCAGTTAGGTCATTCATAGTAGTATTGTCTTTTGTACTTTTCCTTCAGTTAGGTCATTCATGGTAGTATTGTCTTTTGTACTTTTCCATCAGTTAGGTCATTCATGGTAGTATTGTCTTTTGTACTTTTCCTTCAGTTAGGTCATTCATAGTAGTATTGTCTTTTGTACGTTTCCTTCAGTTAGATCATTCCTAGTAGTATTGTCTTTTGTACTTTTCCTTCAGTTAGGTCATTCATAGTAGTATTGTCTTTTGTACTTTTCCTTCAGTTAGGTCATTCCTAGTAGTATTGTCTTTTGTACGTTTCCTTCAGTTAGGTCATTCCTAGTAGTATTGTCTTTTGTACTTTTCCTTCAGTTAGGTCATTCCTAGTAGTATTGTCTTTTGTACGTTTCCTTCAGTTAGGTCATTCATAGTAGTATTGTCTTTTGTACTTTTCCTTCAGTTAGGTCATTCATGGTAGTATTGTCTTTTGTACTTTTCCTTCAGTTAGGTCATTCATGGTAGTATTGTCTTTTGTACTTTTCCTTCAGTTAGGTCATTCATGGTAGTATTGTCTTTTGTACTTTTCCTTCAGTTAGGTCATTCATAGTAGTATTGTCTTTTGTACTTTTCCTTCAGTTAGGTCATTCATTGTAGTATTGTCTTTTGTACTTTTCCTTCAGTTAGGTCATTCATAGTAGTATTGTCTTTTGTACTTTTCCTTCAGTTAGGTTATTCATAGTAGTATTGTCTTTTGTACTTTTCCTTCAGTTAGGTCATTCATAGTAGTATTGTCTTTTGTACCTTTCCTTCAGTTAGGTCATTCATAGTAGTATTGTCTTTTGTACTTTTCCTTCAGTTAGGTCATTCATGGTAGTATTGTCTTTTGTACTTTTCCTTCAGTTAGGTCATTCATAGTAGTATTGTCTTTTGTACTTTTCCTTCAGTTAGGTTATTCATAGTAGTATTGTCTTTTGTACTTTTCCTTCAGTTAGGTCATTCATAGTAGTATTGTCTTTTGTACTTTTCCTTCAGTTAGGTCATTCATAGTAGTATTGTCTTTTGTACTTTTCCTTCAGTTAGGTTATTCATAGTAGTATTGTCTTTTGTACTTTTCCTTCAGTTAGGTCATTCATTGTAGTATTGTCTTTTGTACTTTTCCTTCAGGTAGGTCATTCATAGTAATATTGTCTTTTGTACTTTTCCTTCAGTTAGGTCATTCATAGTAGTATTGTCTTTTGTACTTTTCCTGCAGTTAGGTCATTCATGGTAGTATTGTCTTTTGTACTTTTCCTTCAGTTAGGTCATTCTTAGTAGTATTGTCTTTTGTACTTTTCCTTCAGTTAGGTCATTCATGGTAGTATTGTCTTTTGTACTTTTCCTTCAGTTAGGTCATTCATAGTAGTATTGTCTTTTGTACTTTTCCTTCAGTTAGGTTATTCATAGTAGTATTGTCTTTTGTACTTTTCCTTCAGTTAGGTCATTCATAGTAGTATTGTCTTTTGTACTTTTCCTTCAGTTAGGTCATTCATTGTAGTATTGTCTTTTGTACTTTTCCTTCAGTTAGGGCATTCATAGTAGTATTGTCTTTTGTACTTTTCATTCAGTTAGGTCATTCATTGTAGTATTGTCTTTTGTACTTTTCCTTCAGTTAGGTTATTCATAGTAGTATTGTCTTTTGTACTTTTCCTTCAGTTAGGTCATTCATAGTAGTATTGTCTTTTGTAACTTTCCTTCAGTTAGGTCATTCATAGTAGTATTGTCTTTTGTACTTTTCCTTCAGTTAGGTCATTCATAGTAGTATTGTCTTTTGTACTTTTCCTTCAGTCAGGTCATTCATAGTAGTATTGTCTTTTGTACTTTTCCTTCAGTTAGGTCATTCATAGTAGTATTGTCTTTTGTACCTTTCCTTCAGTTAGATTATTCATAGTAGTATTGTCTTTTGTATTTTTTCTTCAGTTAGGTCATTCAAGGTAGTATTATCTTTTGTACTTTTCCTTCAGTTAGGTCATTCATGGTAGTATTGTCTTTTGTACTTTTACTTTTGTTAGGTCATTCATAGTAGTATTGTCTTTTGTACTTTTCCTTCAGTTAAGTCATTCATGGTAGTATTGTCTTTTGTACTTTTCCTTCAGTTAGGTCATCCATGGTAGTATTGTCTTTTGTACTTTTCCTTCAGTGAGGTCATTCATGGTATTATTGTCTTTTGTACTTTTCCTTCAGTTAGGTCATTCATAGTAGTATTGTCTTTTGTACTTTTCCTTCAGTTAGGTCATTCATAGTAGTATTGTCTTTTGTACTTTTCCTTCAGTTAGGTTATTCATAGTAGTATTGTCTTTTGTACTTTTCCTTCAGTTAGGTCATTCATAGTAGTATTGTCTTTTGTACTTTTCCTTCAGTTAGGTCATTCATAGTAGTATTGTCTTTTGTACTTTTCCTTCAGTTAGGTGATTCATTGTAGTATTGTCTTTTGTACTTTTCCTTCAGGTAGGTCATTCATAGTAGTATTGTCTTTTGTACTTTTCCTTCAGTTAGGTTATTCATGGTAGTATTGTCTTTTGTACTTTTCCTTCAGTTAGGTCATTCATAGTAGTATTGTCTTTTGTACCTTTCCTTCAGTTAGATTATTTATAGTAGTATTGTCTTTTGTATTTTTTCTTCAGTTAGGTCATTCAAGATAGTATTATCTTTTGTACTTTTCCTTCAGTTAGGTCATTCATGGTAGTATTGTCTTTTGTACTTTTACTTTTGTTAGGTCATTCATAGTAGTATTGTCTTTTGTACTTTTCCATCAGTTAAGTCATTCATGGTAGTATTGTCTTTTGTACTTTTCCTTCAGTTAGGTCATCCATGGTAGTATTGTCTTTTGTACTTTTCCTTCAGTTAGGTCATTCATGGTAGTATTGTCTTTTGTACTTTTCCTTCAGTTAGGTCATTCATAGTAGTATTGTCTTTTGTACTTTTCCTTCAGTTAGGTCATTCATAGTAGTATTGTCTTTTGTACTTTTCCTTCAGTTAGGTTATTCATAGTAGTATTGTCTTTTGTACTTTTCCTTCAGTTAGGTCATTCATAGTAGTATTGTCTTTTGTACTTTTCCTTCAGTTAGGTCATTCATGGTAGTATTGTCTTTTTTATATTTCCTTCAGTTAGGTCATTCCTAGTAGTATTGTCTTTTGTACTTTTCCTTCAGTTAGGTCATTCATAGTAGTATTGTCTTTTGTACTTTTCCTTCAGTTAGGTTATTCATAGTAGTATTGTCTTTTGTACTTTTCCTTCAGTTAGGTCATTCCTAGTAGTATTGTCTTTGGTACTTTTCCTTCAGTTAGGTTATTCATAGTAGTATTGTCTTTTTTACTTTTCCTTCAGTTAGGTCATTCATGGTAGTATTGTCTTTTGTACTTTTCCTTCAGTTAGGTCATTCATAGTAGTATTGTCTTTTGTACTTTTCCTTCAGTTAGGTCATTCATAGTAGTATTGTCTTTTGTACTTTTCCTTCAGTTAGGTCATTCATTGTAGTATTGTCTTTTGTACTTTTCCTTCAGTTAGGTCATTAATAGTAGTATTGTCTTTTGTACTTTTCCTTCAGTTAGGTCATTCATTGTAGTATTGTCTTTTGTACTTTTCCTTCAGTTAGGTCATTCATAGTAGTATTGTCTTTTGTACTTTTCTTTCAGTTAGGTTATTCATAGTAGTATTATCTTTTGTACTTTTCCTTCAGTTAGGTCATTCATAGTAGTATTGTCTTTTGTACCTTTCCTTCAGTTAGGTTATTCATGGTAGTATTGTCTTTTGTGTTTTTTCTTCAGTTAGGTCATTCAAGGTAGTATTGTCTTTTGTACTTTTCCTTCAGTTAGGTCATTCATGGTAGGATTGTCTTTTGTACTTTTCCTTCAGTTAGGTCATTCATAGTAGTATTGTCTTTTGTACTTTTCCTTCAGTTAAGTCATTCATGGTAGTATTGTCTTTTGTACTTTTCCTTCAGTTAGGTCATTCATGGTAGTATTGTCTTTTGTACTTTTCCTTCAGTTAGGTCATTCATGGTAGTATTGTCTTTTGTACTTTTCCTTCAGTTAGGTCATTCATAGTAGTATTGTCTTTTGTACTTTTCCTTCAGTTAGGTCATTCATAGTAGTATTGTCTTTTGTACTTTTCCTTCAGTTAGGTTATTCATAGTAGTATTGTCTTTTGTACTTTTCCTTCAGTTAGGTCATTCATAGTAGTATTGTCTTTTGTACTTTTCCTTCAGTTATGTCATTCATGGTAGTATTGTCTTTTGTACGTTTCCTTCAGTTAGGTCATTCATAGTAGTATTGTCTTTTGTACTTTTCCTTCAGTTAGGTTATTCATAGTAGTATTGTCTTTTGTACTTTTCCTTCAGTTAGGTCATTCATGGTAGTATTGTCTTTTGTACTTTTCCTTCAGTTAGGTCATTCATAGTAGTATTGTCTTTTGTACTTTTCCTTCAGTTAGGTCATTCCTAGTAGTATTGTCTTTTGTACTTTTCCTTCAGTTAGGTTATTCATAGTAGTATTGTCTTTTGTACTTTTCCTTCAGTTAGGTCATTCATGGTAGTATTGTCTTTTGTACTTTTCCTTCAGTTAGGTCATTCATAGTAGTATTGTCTTTTGTACTTTTCCTTCAGTTAGGTCATTCATAGTAGTATTGTCTTTTGTACTTTTCCTTCGGTTAGGTCATTCATTGTAGTATTGTCTTTTGTACTTTTCCTTCAGTTAGGTCATTCATTGTAGTATTGTCTTTTGTACTTTTCCTTCAGTTAGGTCATTCATAGTAGTATTGTCTTTTGTACTTTTCATTCAGTTAGGTCATTCATTGTAGTATTGTCTTTTGTACTTTTCCTTCAGTTAGGTCATTCATAGTAGTATTGTCTTTTGTACCTTTCCTTCAGTTAGGTCATTCATTGTAGTATTGTCTTTTGTACTTTTCCTTCAGTTAGGTCATTCATAGTAGTATTGTCTTTTGTACTTTTCCTTCAGTTAGGTTATTCATAGTAGTATTGTCTTTTGTACTTTTCCTTCAGTTAGGTCATTCATAGTAGTATTGTCTTTTGTACTTTTCCTTCAGTTATGTCATTCATAGTAGTATTGTCTTTTGTACTTTTCCATCAGTTAGGTCATTCATGGTAGTATTGTCTTTTGTACTTTTCCTTCAGTTAGGTCATTCATGGTAGTATTGTCTTTTGTACGTTTCCTTCAGTTAGGTTATTCATAGTATTATTGTCTTTTGTACTTTTCCTTCAGTTAGGTCATTCATTGTAGTATTGTCTTTTGTACTTTTCCTTCAGGTAGGTCATTCATGGTAGTATTGTCTTTTGTACTTTTCCTTCAGTTAGGTCATTCATAGTAGTATTGTCTTTTGTACTTTTCCTTCAGTTAGGTCATTCATAGTAGTATTGTCTTTTGTACTTTTCCTTCAGTTAGGTCATTCATTGTAGTATTGTCTTTTGTACTTTTCCTTCAGTTAGGTCATTAATAGTAGTATTGTCTTTTGTACTTTTCCTTCAGTTAGGTCATTCATTGTAGTATTGTCTTTTGTACTTTTCCTTCAGTTAGGTCATTCATAGTAGTATTGTCTTTTGTACTTTTCTTTCAGTTAGGTTATTCATAGTAGTATTATCTTTTGTACCTTTCCTTCAGTTAGGTCATTCATAGTAGTATTGTCTTTTGTACCTTTCCTTCAGTTAGGTTATTCATGGTAGTATTGTCTTTTGTATTTTTTCTTCAGTTAGGTCATTCAAGGTAGTATTGTCTTTTGTACTTTTCCTTCAGTTAGGTCATTCATGGTAGGATTGTCTTTTGTACTTTTCCTTCAGTTAGGTCATTCATAGTAGTATTGTCTTTTGTACTTTTCCTTCAGTTAAGTCATTCATGGTAGTATTGTCTTTTGTACTTTTCCTTCAGTTAGGTCATTCATGGTAGTATTGTCTTTTGTACTTTTCCTTCAGTTAGGTCATTCATGGTAGTATTGTCTTTTATACTTTTCCTTCAGTTAGGTCATTCATAGTAGTATTGTCTTTTGTACTTTTCCTTCAGTTAGGTCATTCATAGTAGTATTGTCTTTTGTACTTTTCCTTCAGTTAGGTTATTCATAGTAGTATTGTCTTTTGTACTTTTCCTTCAGTTAGGTCATTCATAGTAGTATTGTCTTTTGTACTTTTCCTTCAGTTAGGTCATTCATGGTAGTATTGTCTTTTGTACTTTTCCTTCAGTTAGGTCATTCATAGTAGTATTGTCTTTTGTACTTTTCCTTCAGTTAGGTCATTCCTAATAGTATTGTCTTTTGTACTTTTCCTTCAGTTAGGTTATTCATAGTAGTATTGTCTTTTGTACTTTTCCTTCAGTTAGGTCATTCATGGTAGTATTGTCTTTTGTACTTTTCCTTCAGTTAGGTCATTCATAGTAGTATTGTCTTTTGTACTTTTCCTTCAGTTAGGTCATTCATAGTAGTATTGTCTTTTGTACTTTTCCTTCAGTTAGGTCATTCATTGTAGTATTGTCTTTTGTACTTTTCCTTCAGTTAGGTCATTCATTGTAGTATTGTCTTTTGTACTTTTCCTTCAGTTAGGTCATTCATAGTAGTATTGTCTTTTGTACTTTTCCTTCAGTTAGGTCATTCATTGTAGTATTGTCTTTTGTACTTTTCCTTCAGTTAGGTCATTCATAGTAGTATTGTCTTTTGTACCTTTCCTTCAGTTAGGTCATTCATTGTAGTATTGTCTTTTGTACTTTTCCTTCAGTTAGGTCATTCATAGTAGTATTGTCTTTTGTACTTTTCCTTCAGTTAGGTTATTCATAGTAGTATTGTCTTTTGTACTTTTCCTTCAGTTAGGTCATTCATAGTAGTATTGTCTTTTGTACTTTTCCTTCAGTTAGGTCATTCATAGTAGTATTGTCTTTTGTACTTTTCCTTCAGTTAGGTCATTCATGGTAGTATTGTCTTTTGTACTTTTCCTTCAGTTAGGTCATTCATGGTAGTATTGTCTTTTGTACTTTTCCTTGAGTTAGGTCATTCCTAGTAGTATTGTCTTTTGTACTTTTCCTTCAGTTAGGTTATTCATAGTATTATTGTCTTTTGTACTTTTCCTTCAGTTAGGTCATTCATGGTAGTATTGTCTTTTGTACTTTTCTTCCAGTTAGGTCATTTATAGTAGTATTGTCTTTTGTACTTTTCCTTCAGTTAGGTCATTCATTGTAGTATTGTCTTTTGTACTTTTCCTTCAGGTAGGTCATTCATAGTAGTATTGTCTTTTGTACTTTTCCTTCAGTTAGGTTATTCATAGTAGTATTGTCTTTTGTACTTTTTCTTCAGTTAGGTCATTCATAGTAATATTGTTGTTTGTACTTTTCCTTCAGTTAGGTCATTCATAGTAGTATTGTCTTTTGTACTTTTCCTTCAGTTAGGTCATTCATGGTAGTATTGTCTTTTGTACTTTTCCTTCAGTTAGGTCATTCATGGTAGTATTGTCTTTTGTACTTTTCCTTGAGTTAGGTCATTACTAGTAGTATTGTCTTTTGTACTTTTCCTTCAGTTAGGTCATTCATGGTAGTATTGTCTTTTGTACTTTTCCCTCAGTTAGGTTATTCATAGTAGTATTGTCTTTTGTACTTTTCCTTCAGTTAGGTCATTCATAGTAGTATTGTCTTTTGTACTTTTCCTTCAGTTAGGTCATTCATTGTAGTATTGTCTTTTGTACTTTTCCTTCAGGTAGGTCATTCATGGTAGTATTGTCTTTTGTACTTTTCCTTCAGTTAGGTCATTCATAGTAGTATTGTCTTTTGTACTTTTCCTTCAGTTAGGTTATTCATAGTATTATTGTCTTTTGTACTTTTCCTTCAGTTAGGTCATTCATTGTAGTATTGTCTTTTGTACTTTTCCTTCAGGTAGGTCATTCATGGTAGTATTGTCTTTTGTACTTTTCCTTCAGTTAGGTCATTCATAGTAGTATTGTCTTTTGTACTTTTCCTTCAGTTAGGTCATTCATAGTAGTATTGTCTTTTGTACTTTTCCTTCAGTTAGGTCATTCATTGTAGTATTGTCTTTTGTACTTTTCCTTCAGTTAGGTCATTAATAGTAGTATTGTCTTTTGTACTTTTCCTTCAGTTAGGTCATTCATTGTAGTATTGTCTTTTGTACTTTTCCTTCAGTTAGGTCATTCATAGTAGTATTGTCTTTTGTACTTTTCTTTCAGTTAGGTTATTCATAGTAGTATTATCTTTTGTACCTTTCCTTCAGTTAGGTCATTCATAGTAGTATTGTCTTTTGTACCTTTCCTTCAGTTAGGTTATTCATGGTAGTATTGTCTTTTGTATTTTTTCTTCAGTTAGGTCATTCAAGGTAGTATTGTCTTTTGTACTTTTCCTTCAGTTAGGTCATTCATGGTAGGATTGTCTTTTGTACTTTTCCTTCAGTTAGGTCATTCATAGTAGTATTGTCTTTTGTACTTTTCCTTCAGTTAAGTCATTCATGGTAGTATTGTCTTTTGTACTTTTCCTTCAGTTAGGTCATTCATGGTAGTATTGTCTTTTGTACTTTTCCTTCAGTTAGGTCATTCATGGTAGTATTGTCTTTTATACTTTTCCTTCAGTTAGGTCATTCATAGTAGTATTGTCTTTTGTACTTTTCCTTCAGTTAGGTCATTCATAGTAGTATTGTCTTTTGTACTTTTCCTTCAGTTAGGTTATTCATAGTAGTATTGTCTTTTGTACTTTTCCTTCAGTTAGGTCATTCATAGTAGTATTGTCTTTTGTACTTTTCCTTCAGTTAGGTCATTCATGGTAGTATTGTCTTTTGTACTTTTCCTTCAGTTAGGTCATTCATAGTAGTATTGTCTTTTGTACTTTTCCTTCAGTTAGGTCATTCCTAATAGTATTGTCTTTTGTACTTTTCCTTCAGTTAGGTTATTCATAGTAGTATTGTCTTTTGTACTTTTCCTTCAGTTAGGTCATTCATGGTAGTATTGTCTTTTGTACTTTTCCTTCAGTTAGGTCATTCATAGTAGTATTGTCTTTTGTACTTTTCCTTCAGTTAGGTCATTCATAGTAGTATTGTCTTTTGTACTGTTCCTTCAGTTAGGTCATTCATTGTAGTATTGTCTTTTGTACTTTTCCTTCAGTTAGGTCATTCATTGTAGTATTGTCTTTTGTACTTTTCCTTCAGTTAGGTCATTCATAGTAGTATTGTCTTTTGTACTTTTCCTTCAGTTAGGTCATTCATTGTAGTATTGTCTTTTGTACTTTTCCTTCAGTTAGGTCATTCATAGTAGTATTGTCTTTTGTACCTTTCCTTCAGTTAGGTCATTCATTGTAGTATTGTCTTTTGTACTTTTCCTTCAGTTAGGTCATTCATAGTAGTATTGTCTTTTGTACTTTTCCTTCAGTTAGGTTATTCATAGTAGTATTGTCTTTTGTACTTTTCCTTCAGTTAGGTCATTCATAGTAGTATTGTCTTTTGTACTTTTCCTTCAGTTAGGTCATTCATAGTAGTATTGTCTTTTGTACTTTTCCTTCAGTTAGGTCATTCATGGTAGTATTGTCTTTTGTACTTTTCCTTCAGTTAGGTCATTCATGGTAGTATTGTCTTTTGTACTTTTCCTTGAGTTAGGTCATTCCTAGTAGTATTGTCTTTTGTACTTTTCCTTCAGTTAGGTTATTCATAGTATTATTGTCTTTTGTACTTTTCCTTCAGTTAGGTCATTCATGGTAGTATTGTCTTTTGTACTTTTCTTCCAGTTAGGTCATTTATAGTAGTATTGTCTTTTGTACTTTTCCTTCAGTTAGGTCATTCATTGTAGTATTGTCTTTTGTACTTTTCCTTCAGGTAGGTCATTCATAGTAGTATTGTCTTTTGTACTTTTCCTTCAGTTAGGTTATTCATAGTAGTATTGTCTTTTGTACTTTTTCTTCAGTTAGGTCATTCATAGTAATATTGTTGTTTGTACTTTTCCTTCAGTTAGGTCATTCATAGTAGTATTGTCTTTTGTACTTTTCCTTCAGTTAGGTCATTCATGGTAGTATTGTCTTTTGTACTTTTCCTTCAGTTAGGTCATTCATGGTAGTATTGTCTTTTGTACTTTTCCTTGAGTTAGGTCATTACTAGTAGTATTGTCTTTTGTACTTTTCCTTCAGTTAGGTCATTCATGGTAGTATTGTCTTTTGTACTTTTCCCTCAGTTAGGTTATTCATAGTAGTATTGTCTTTTGTACTTTTCCTTCAGTTAGGTCATTCATAGTAGTATTGTCTTTTGTACTTTTCCTTCAGTTAGGTCATTCATTGTAGTATTGTCTTTTGTACTTTTCCTTCAGGTAGGTCATTCATGGTAGTATTGTCTTTTGTACTTTTCCTTCAGTTAGGTCATTCATAGTAGTATTGTCTTTTGTACTTTTCCTTCAGTTAGGTCATTCATAATAGTATTGTCTTTTGTACTTTTCCTTCAGTTAGGTCATTCATTGTAGTATTGTCTTTTGTACTTTTCCTTCAGTTAGGTCATTAATAGTAGTATTGTCTTTTGTACTTTTCCTTCAGTTAGGTCATTCATTGTAGTATTGTCTTTTGTACTTTTCCTTCAGTTAGGTCATTCATAGTAGTATTGTCTTTTGTACTTTTCTTTCAGTTAGGTTATTCATAGTAGTATTATCTTTTGTACCTTTCCTTCAGTTAGGTCATTCATAGTAGTATTGTCTTTTGTACCTTTCCTTCAGTTAGGTTATTCATGGTAGTATTGTCTTTTGTATTTTTTCTTCAGTTAGGTCATTCAAGGTAGTATTGTCTTTTGTACTTTTCCTTCAGTTAGGTCATTCATGGTAGGATTGTCTTTTGTACTTTTCCTTCAGTTAGGTCATTCATAGTAGTATTGTCTTTTGTACTTTTCCTTCAGTTAAGTCATTCATGGTAGTATTGTCTTTTTTACTTTTCCTTCAGTTAGGTCATTCATGGTAGTATTGTCTTTTGTACTTTTCCTTCAGTTAGGTCATTCATGGTAGTATTGTCTTTTGTACTTTTCCGTCAGTTAGGTCATTCATAGTAGTATTGTCTTTTGTACTTTTCCTTCAGTTAGGTCATTCATAGTAGTATTGTCTTTTGTACTTTTCCTTCAGCTAGGTTATTCATAGTAGTATTGCCTTTTGTACTTTTCCTTCAGTTAGGTCATTCATAGTAGTATTGTCTTTTGTACTTTTCCTTCAGTTAGGTCATTCATGGTAGTATTGTCTTTTGTACTTTTCCTTCAGTTAGGTCATTCATAGTAGTATTGTCTTTTGTACTTTTCCTTCAGTTAGGTCATTCCTAGTAGTATTGTCTTTTGTACTTTTCCTTCAGTTAGGTTATTCATAGTAGTATTGTCTTTTGTACTTTTCCTTCAGTTAGGTCATTCATGGTAGTATTGTCTTTTGTACTGTTCCTTCAGTTAGGTCATTCATAGTAGTATTGTCTTTTGTACTTTTCCTTCAGTTAGGTCATTCATAGTAGTATTGTCTTTTGTACTTTTCCTTCAGTTAGGTCATTCATTGTAGTATTGTCTTTTGTACTTTTCCTTCAGTTAGGTCATTCATTGTAGTATTGTCTTTTGTACTTTTCCTTCAGTTAGGTCATTCATAGTAGTATTGTCTTTTGTACTTTTCCTTCAGTTAGGTCATTCATTGTAGTATTGTCTTTTGTACTTTTCCTTCAGTTAGGTCATTCATAGTAGTATTGTCTTTTGTACCTTTCCTTCAGTTAGGTCATTCATGGTAGTATTGTCTTTTGTACTTTTCCTTCAGTTAGGTCATTCATAGTAGTATTGTCTTTTGTACCTTTCCTTCAGTTAGGTTATTCATGGTAGTATTGTCTTTTGTATTTTTTCTTCAGTTAGGTCATTCAAGGTAGTATTGTCTTTTGTACTTTTCCTTCAGTTAGGTCATTCATGGTAGGATTGTCTTTTGTACTTTTCCTTCAGTTAGGTCATTCATAGTAGTATTGTCTTTTGTACTTTTCCTTCAGTTAAGTCATTCATGGTAGTATTGTCTTTTGTACTTTTCCTTCAGTTAGGTCATTCATGGTAGTATTGTCTTTTGTACTTTTCCTTCAGTTAGGTCATTCATGGTAGTATTGTCTTTTATACTTTTCCTTCAGTTAGGTCATTCATAGTAGTATTGTCTTTTGTACTTTTCCTTCAGTTAGGTCATTCATAGTAGTATTGTCTTTTGTACTTTTCCTTCAGTTAGGTTATTCATAGTAGTATTGTCTTTTGTACTTTTCCTTCAGTTAGGTCATTCATAGTAGTATTGTCTTTTGTACTTTTCCTTCAGTTAGGTCATTCATGGTAGTATTGTCTTTTGTACTTTTCCTTCAGTTAGGTCATTCATAGTAGTATTGTCTTTTGTACTTTTCCTTCAGTTAGATCATTCCTAATAGTATTGTCTTTTGTACTTTTCCTTCAGTTAGGTTATTCATAGTAGTATTGTCTTTTGTACTTTTCCTTCAGTTAGGTCATTCATGGTAGTATTGTCTTTTGTACTTTTCCTTCAGTTAGGTCATTCATAGTAGTATTGTCTTTTGTACTTTTCCTTCAGTTAGGTCATTCATAGTAGTATTGTCTTTTGTACTTTTCCTTCAGTTAGGTCATTCATTGTAGTATTGTCTTTTGTACTTTTCCTTCAGTTAGGTCATTCATTGTAGTATTGTCTTTTGTACTTTTCCTTCAGTTAGGTCATTCATAGTAGTATTGTCTTTTGTACTTTTCCTTCAGTTAGGTCATTCATTGTAGTATTGTCTTTTGTACTTTTCCTTCAGTTAGGTCATTCATAGTAGTATTGTCTTTTGTACCTTTCCTTCAGTTAGGTCATTCATTGTAGTATTGTCTTTTGTACTTTTCCTTCAGTTAGGTCATTCATAGTAGTATTGTCTTTTGTACTTTTCCTTCAGTTAGGTTATTCATAGTAGTATTGTCTTTTGTACTTTTCCTTCAGTTAGGTCATTCATAGTAGTATTGTCTTTTGTACTTTTCCTTCAGTTAGGTCATTCATAGTAGTATTGTCTTTTATACTTTTCCTTCAGTTAGGTCATTCATGGTAGTATTGTCTTTTGTACTTTTCCTTCAGTTAGGTCATTCATGGTAGTATTGTCTTTTGTACTTTTCCTTGAGTTAGGTCATTCCTAGTAGTATTGTCTTTTGTACTTTTCCTTCAGTTAGGTTATTCATAGTATTATTGTCTTTTGTACTTTTCCTTCAGTTAGGTCATTCATGGTAGTATTGTCTTTTGTACTTTTCTTCCAGTTAGGTCATTTATAGTAGTATTGTCTTTTGTACTTTTCCTTCAGTTAGGTCATTCATTGTAGTATTGTCTTTTGTACTTTTCCTTCAGGTAGGTCATTCATAGTAGTATTGTCTTTTGTACTTTTCCTTCAGTTAGGTTATTCATAGTAGTATTGTCTTTTGTACTTTTTCTTCAGTTAGGTCATTCATAGTAATATTGTTGTTTGTACTGTTCCTTCAGTTAGGTCATTCATAGTAGTATTGTCTTTTGTACTTTTCCTTCAGTTAGGTCATTCATAGTAGTATTGTCTTTTGTACTTTTCCTTCAGTTAGGTCATTCATTGTAGTATTGTCTTTTGTACTTTTCCTTCAGTTAGGTCATTCATTGTAGTATTGTCTTTTGTACTTTTCCTTCAGTTAGGTCATTCATAGTAGTATTGTCTTTTGTACTTTTCCTTCAGTTAGGTCATTCATTGTAGTATTGTCTTTTGTACTTTTCCTTCAGTTAGGTCATTCATAGTAGTATTGTCTTTTGTACCTTTCCTTCAGTTAGGTCATTCATGGTAGTATTGTCTTTTGTACTTTTCCTTCAGTTAGGTCATTCATAGTAGTATTGTCTTTTGTACCTTTCCTTCAGTTAGGTTATTCATGGTAGTATTGTCTTTTGTATTTTTTCTTCAGTTAGGTCATTCAAGGTAGTATTGTCTTTTGTACTTTTCCTTCAGTTAGGTCATTCATGGTAGGATTGTCTTTTGTACTTTTCCTTCAGTTAGGTCATTCATAGTAGTATTGTCTTTTGTACTTTTCCTTCAGTTAAGTCATTCATGGTAGTATTGTCTTTTGTACTTTTCCTTCAGTTAGGTCATTCATGGTAGTATTGTCTTTTGTACTTTTCCTTCAGTTAGGTCATTCATGGTAGTATTGTCTTTTATACTTTTCCTTCAGTTAGGTCATTCATAGTAGTATTGTCTTTTGTACTTTTCCTTCAGTTAGGTCATTCATAGTAGTATTGTCTTTTGTACTTTTCCTTCAGTTAGGTTATTCATAGTAGTATTGTCTTTTGTACTTTTCCTTCAGTTAGGTCATTCATAGTAGTATTGTCTTTTGTACTTTTCCTTCAGTTAGGTCATTCATGGTAGTATTGTCTTTTGTACTTTTCCTTCAGTTAGGTCATTCATAGTAGTATTGTCTTTTGTACTTTTCCTTCAGTTAGATCATTCCTAATAGTATTGTCTTTTGTACTTTTCCTTCAGTTAGGTTATTCATAGTAGTATTGTCTTTTGTACTTTTCCTTCAGTTAGGTCATTCATGGTAGTATTGTCTTTTGTACTTTTCCTTCAGTTAGGTCATTCATAGTAGTATTGTCTTTTGTACTTTTCCTTCAGTTAGGTCATTCATAGTAGTATTGTCTTTTGTACTTTTCCTTCAGTTAGGTCATTCATTGTAGTATTGTCTTTTGTACTTTTCCTTCAGTTAGGTCATTCATTGTAGTATTGTCTTTTGTACTTTTCCTTCAGTTAGGTCATTCATAGTAGTATTGTCTTTTGTACTTTTCCTTCAGTTAGGTCATTCATTGTAGTATTGTCTTTTGTACTTTTCCTTCAGTTAGGTCATTCATAGTAGTATTGTCTTTTGTACCTTTCCTTCAGTTAGGTCATTCATTGTAGTATTGTCTTTTGTACTTTTCCTTCAGTTAGGTCATTCATAGTAGTATTGTCTTTTGTACTTTTCCTTCAGTTAGGTTATTCATAGTAGTATTGTCTTTTGTACTTTTCCTTCAGTTAGGTCATTCATAGTAGTATTGTCTTTTGTACTTTTCCTTCAGTTAGGTCATTCATAGTAGTATTGTCTTTTATACTTTTCCTTCAGTTAGGTCATTCATGGTAGTATTGTCTTTTGTACTTTTCCTTCAGTTAGGTCATTCATGGTAGTATTGTCTTTTGTACTTTTCCTTGAGTTAGGTCATTCCTAGTAGTATTGTCTTTTGTACTTTTCCTTCAGTTAGGTTATTCATAGTATTATTGTCTTTTGTACTTTTCCTTCAGTTAGGTCATTCATGGTAGTATTGTCTTTTGTACTTTTCTTCCAGTTAGGTCATTTATAGTAGTATTGTCTTTTGTACTTTTCCTTCAGTTAGGTCATTCATTGTAGTATTGTCTTTTGTACTTTTCCTTCAGGTAGGTCATTCATAGTAGTATTGTCTTTTGTACTTTTCCTTCAGTTAGGTTATTCATAGTAGTATTGTCTTTTGTACTTTTTCTTCAGTTAGGTCATTCATAGTAATATTGTTGTTTGTACTTTTCCTTCAGTTAGGTCATTCATAGTAGTATTGTCTTTTGTACTTTTCCTTCAGTTAGGTCATTCATGGTAGTATTGTCTTTTGTACTTTTCCTTCAGTTAGGTCATTCATGGTAGTATTGTCTTTTGTACTTTTCCTTGAGTTAGGTCATTACTAGTAGTATTGTCTTTTGTACTTTTCCTTCAGTTAGGTTTTTCATAGTATTATTGTCTTTTGTACTTTTCCTTCAGTTAGGTCATTCATGGTAGTATTGTCTTTTGTACTTTTCCTTCAGTTAGGTCATTCATGGTAGTATTGTCTTTTGTACTTTTCCTTCAGTTAGGTCATTTATAGTAGTATTGTCTTTTGTACTTTTCCTTCAGTTAGGTCATTCATGGTAGTATTGTCTTTTGTACTTTTCCTTCAGTTAGGTTATTCATAGTAGTATTGTCTTTTGTACTTTTCCTTCAGTTAGGTCATTCATAGTAGTATTGTCTTTTGTACTTTTCCTTCAGATAGGTCATTCATAGTAGTATTGTCTTTTGTACTTTTCCTTCAGTTAGGTCATTCATGGTAGTATTGTCTTTTGTACTTTTCCCTCAGTTAGGTTATTCATAGTAGTATTGTCTTTTGTACTTTTCCTTCAGTTAGGTCATTCATAGTAGTATTGTCTTTTGTACTTTTCCTTCAGTTAGGTCATTCATTGTAGTATTGTCTTTTGTACTTTTCCTTCAGGTAGGTCATTCATGGTAGTATTGTCTTTTGTACTTTTCCTTCAGTTAGGTCATTCATAGTAGTATTGTCTTTTGTACTTTTCCTTCAGTTAGGTCATTCATAATAGTATTGTCTTTTGTACTTTTCCTTCAGTTAGGTCATTCATTGTAGTATTGTCTTTTGTACTTTTCCTTCAGTTAGGTCATTAATAGTAGTATTGTCTTTTGTACTTTTCCTTCAGTTAGGTCATTCATTGTAGTATTGTCTTTTGTACTTTTCCTTCAGTTAGGTCATTCATAGTAGTATTGTCTTTTGTACTTTTCTTTCAGTTAGGTTATTCATAGTAGTATTATCTTTTGTACCTTTCCTTCAGTTAGGTCATTCATAGTAGTATTGTCTTTTGTACCTTTCCTTCAGTTAGGTTATTCATGGTAGTATTGTCTTTTGTATTTTTTCTTCAGTTAGGTCATTCAAGGTAGTATTGTCTTTTGTACTTTTCCTTCAGTTAGGTCATTCATGGTAGGATTGTCTTTTGTACTTTTCCTTCAGTTAGGTCATTCATAGTAGTATTGTCTTTTGTACTTTTCCTTCAGTTAAGTCATTCATGGTAGTATTGTCTTTTTTACTTTTCCTTCAGTTAGGTCATTCATGGTAGTATTGTCTTTTGTACTTTTCCTTCAGTTAGGTCATTCATGGTAGTATTGTCTTTTGTACTTTTCCTTCAGTTAGGTCATTCATAGTAGTATTGTCTTTTGTACTTTTCCTTCAGTTAGGTCATTCATAGTAGTATTGTCTTTTGTACTTTTCCTTCAGTTAGGTTATTCATAGTAGTATTGCCTTTTGTACTTTTCCTTCAGTTAGGTCATTCATAGTAGTATTGTCTTTTGTACTTTTCCTTCAGTTAGGTCATTCATGGTAGTATTGTCTTTTGTACTTTTCCTTCAGTTAGGTCATTCATAGTAGTATTGTCTTTTGTACTTTTCCTTCAGTTAGGTCATTCCTAGTAGTATTGTCTTTTGTACTTTTCCTTCAGTTAGGTTATTCATAGTAGTATTGTCTTTTGTACTTTTCCTTCAGTTAGGTCATTCATGGTAGTATTGTCTTTTGTACTTTTCCTTCAGTTAGGTCATTCATAGTAGTATTGTCTTTTGTACTTTTCCTTCAGTTAGGTCATTCATAGTAGTATTGTCTTTTGTACTTTTCCTTCAGTTAGGTCATTCATTGTAGTATTGTCTTTTGTACTTTTCCTTCAGTTAGGTCATTCATTGTAGTATTGTCTTTTGTACTTTTCCTTCAGTTAGGTCATTCATAGTAGTATTGTCTTTTGTACTTTTCCTTCAGTTAGGTCATTCATTGTAGTATTGTCTTTTGTACTTTTCCTTCAGTTAGGTCATTCATAGTAGTATTGTCTTTTGTACCTTTCCTTCAGTTAGGTCATTCATTGTAGTATTGTCTTTTGTACTTTTCCTTCAGTTAGGTCATTCATAGTAGTATTGTCTTTTGTACTTTTCCTTCAGTTAGGTTATTCATAGTAGTATTGTCTTTTGTACTTTTCCTTCAGTTAGGTCATTCATAGTAGTATTGTCTTTTGTACTTTTCCTTCAGTTAGGTCATTCATAGTAGTATTGTCTTTTGTACTTTTCCTTCAGTTAGGTCATTCATGGTAGTATTGTCTTTTGTACTTTTCCTTCAGTTAGGTCATTCATGGTAGTATTGTCTTTTGTACTTTTCCTTGAGTTAGGTCATTCCTAGTAGTATTGTCTTTTGTACTTTTCCTTCAGTTAGGTTATTCATAGTATTATTGTCTTTTGTACTTTTCCTTCAGTTAGGTCATTCATGGTAGTATTGTCTTTTGTACTTTTCTTCCAGTTAGGTCATTTATAGTAGTATTGTCTTTTGTACTTTTCCTTCAGTTAGGTCATTCATTGTAGTATTGTCTTTTGTACTTTTCCTTCAGGTAGGTCATTCATAGTAGTATTGTCTTTTGTACTTTTCCTTCAGTTAGGTTATTCATAGTAGTATTGTCTTTTGTACTTTTTCTTCAGTTAGGTCATTCATAGTAATATTGTTGTTTGTACTTTTCCTTCAGTTAGGTCATTCATAGTAGTATTGTCTTTTGTACTTTTCCTTCAGTTAGGTCATTCATGGTAGTATTGTCTTTTGTACTTTTCCTTCAGTTAGGTCATTCATGGTAGTATTGTCTTTTGTACTTTTCCTTGAGTTAGGTCATTACTAGTAGTATTGTCTTTTGTACTTTTCCTTCAGTTAGGTTTTTCATAGTATTATTGTCTTTTGTACTTTTCCTTCAGTTAGGTCATTCATGGTAGTATTGTCTTTTGTACTTTTCCTTCAGTTAGGTCATTCATGGTAGTATTGTCTTTTGTACTTTTCCTTCAGTTAGGTCATTTATAGTAGTATTGTCTTTTGTACTTTTCCTTCAGTTAGGTCATTCATGGTAGTATTGTCTTTTGTACTTTTCCTTCAGTTAGGTTATTCATAGTAGTATTGTCTTTTGTACTTTTCCTTCAGTTAGGTCATTCATAGTAGTATTGTCTTTTGTACTTTTCCTTCAGATAGGTCATTCATAGTAGTATTGTCTTTTGTACTTTTCCTTCAGTTAAGTCATTCATGGTAGTATTGTCTTTTTTACTTTTCCTTCAGTTAGGTCATTCATGGTAGTATTGTCTTTTGTACTTTTCCTTCAGTTAGGTCATTCATGGTAGTATTGTCTTTTGTACTTTTCCTTCAGTTAGGTCATTCATAGTAGTATTGTCTTTTGTACTTTTCCTTCAGTTAGGTCATTCATAGTAGTATTGTCTTTTGTACTTTTCCTTCAGTTAGGTTATTCATAGTAGTATTGCCTTTTGTACTTTTCCTTCAGTTAGGTCATTCATAGTAGTATTGTCTTTTGTACTTTTCCTTCAGTTAGGTCATTCATGGTAGTATTGTCTTTTGTACTTTTCCGTCAGTTAGGTCATTCATAGTAGTATTGTCTTTTGTACTTTTCCTTCAGTTAGGTCATTCCTAGTAGTATTGTCTTTTGTACTTTTCCTTCAGTTAGGTTATTCATAGTAGTATTGTCTTTTGTACTTTTCCTTCAGTTAGGTCATTCATGGTAGTATTGTCTTTTGTACTTTTCCTTCAGTTAGGTCATTCATAGTAGTATTGTCTTTTGTACTTTTCCTTCAGTTAGGTCATTCATAGTAGTATTGTCTTTTGTACTTTTCCTTCAGTTAGGTCATTCATTGTAGTATTGTCTTTTGTACTTTTCCTTCAGTTAGGTCATTCATTGTAGTATTGTCTTTTGTACTTTTCCTTCAGTTAGGTCATTCATAGTAGTATTGTCTTTTGTACTTTTCCTTCAGTTAGGTCATTCATTGTAGTATTGTCTTTTGTACTTTTCCTTCAGTTAGGTCATTCATAGTAGTATTGTCTTTTGTACCTTTCCTTCAGTTAGGTCATTCATTGTAGTATTGTCTTTTGTACTTTTCCTTCAGTTAGGTCATTCATAGTAGTATTGTCTTTTGTACTTTTCCTTCAGTTAGGTTATTCATAGTAGTATTGTCTTTTGTACTTTTCCTTCAGTTAGGTCATTCATAGTAGTATTGTCTTTTGTACTTTTCCTTCAGTTAGGTCATTCATAGTAGTATTGTCTTTTGTACTTTTCCTTCAGTTAGGTCATTCATGGTAGTATTGTCTTTTGTACTTTTCCTTCAGTTAGGTCATTCATGGTAGTATTGTCTTTTGTACTTTTCCTTGAGTTAGGTCATTCCTAGTAGTATTGTCTTTTGTACTTTTCCTTCAGTTAGGTCATTCATAGTAGTATTGTCTTTTGTACTTTTCCTTCAGTTAGGTCATTCATAGTAGTATTGTCTTTTGTACTTTTCCTTCAGTTAGGTTATTCATAGTATTATTGTCTTTTGTACTTTTCCTTCAGTTAGGTCATTCATGGTAGTATTGTCTTTTGTACTTTTCTTCCAGTTAGGTCATTTATAGTAGTATTGTCTTTTGTACTTTTCCTTCAGTTAGGTCATTCATTGTAGTATTGTCTTTTGTACTTTTCCTTCAGGTAGGTCATTCATAGTAGTATTGTCTTTTGTACTTTTCCTTCAGTTAGGTTATTCATAGTAGTATTGTCTTTTGTACTTTTTCTTCAGTTAGGTCATTCATAGTAATATTGTTGTTTGTACTTTTCCTTCAGTTAGGTCATTCATAGTAGTATTGTCTTTTGTACTTTTCCTTCAGTTAGGTCATTCATGGTAGTATTGTCTTTTGTACTTTTCCTTCAGTTAGGTCATTCATGGTAGTATTGTCTTTTGTACTTTTCCTTGAGTTAGGTCATTACTAGTAGTATTGTCTTTTGTACTTTTCCTTCAGTTAGGTTTTTCATAGTATTATTGTCTTTTGTACTTTTCCTTCAGTTAGGTCATTCATGGTAGTATTGTCTTTTGTACTTTTCCTTCAGTTAGGTCATTCATGGTAGTATTGTCTTTTGTACTTTTCCTTCAGTTAGGTCATTTATAGTAGTATTGTCTTTTGTACTTTTCCTTCAGTTAGGTCATTCATGGTAGTATTGTCTTTTGTACTTTTCCTTCAGTTAGGTTATTCATAGTAGTATTGTCTTTTGTACTTTTCCTTCAGTTAGGTCATTCATAGTAGTATTGTCTTTTGTACTTTTCCTTCAGATAGGTCATTCATAGTAGTATTGTCTTTTGTACTTTTCCTTCAGTTAGGTCATTCATGGTAGTATTGTCTTTTGTACTTTTCCCTCAGTTAGGTTATTCATAGTAGTATTGTCTTTTGTACTTTTCCTTTAGTTAGGTCATTCATAGTAGTATTGTCTTTTGTGCTTTTCCTTCAGTTAGGTCATTCATAGTAGTATTGTCTTTTGTACTTTTCCTTCAGTTAGGTCATTCATAGTAGTATTGTCTTTTGTACTTTTCCTTCAGTTAGGTCATTCATGGTAGTATTGTCTTTTGTACTTTTACTTCAGTTAGGTCATTCATGGTAGTATTGTCTTTTGTACTTTTCCTTCAGTTAGGTCATTCATAGTAGTATTGTCTTTTGTACTTTTCCTTTAGTTAAGTCATTCATGGTAGTATTGTCTTTTGTACTTTTCCTTCAGTTAGGTCATTCATGGTAGTATTGTCTTTTGTACTTTTCCGCCAGTTATGTCATTCATGGTAGTATTGTCTTTTGTACTTTTCCTTCAGTTAGGTCATTCATAGTAGTATTGTCTTTTGTACCTTTCCTTCAGTTAGGTTATTCATAGTAGTATTGTCTTTTGTATTTTTTCTTCAGTTAGGTCATTCAAGGTAGTATTGTCTTTTGTACCTTTCCTTCAGTTAGGTCATTCATGGTAGTATTGTCTTTTGTACTTTTCCTTCAGTTAGGTCATTCATAGTAATATTGTCTTTTGTACTTTTCCTTCAGTTAGGTTATTCATAGTAGTATTGTCTTTGTACTTTTCCTTCAGTTAGGTTATTCATAGTAGTATTGTCTTTTGTACTTTTCCTTCAGTTAGGTCATTCATAGTAGTATTGTCTTTTGTACTTTTCCTTCAGTTAGGTCATTCATAGTAGTATTGTCTTTTGTACTTTTCATTCAGTTATGTCATTCATGGTAGTATTGTCTTTTATACTTTTCCGCCAGTTATGTCATTCATGGTAGTATTGTCTTTTGTACTTTTCCTTCAGTTAGGTCATTCATAGTAGCATTGTCTTTTGTACCTTTCCTTCAGTTAGGTTATTCATAGTAGTATTGTCTTTTGTATTTTTTATTCAGTTAGGTCATTCAAGGTAGTATTGTCTTTGTACTTTTCCTTCAGTTAGGTCATTCATGGTAGTATTGTCTTTTGTACTTTTCCTTCAGTTAGGTCATTCATAGTAATATTGTCTTTTGTACTTTTCCTTCAGTTAGGTTATTCATAGTAGTATTGTCTTTTGTACTTTTCCTTCAGTTAGGTTATTCATAGTAGTATTGTCTTTTGTACTTTTCCTTCAGTTAGGTCATTCATAGTAGTATTGTCTTTTGTACTTTTCCTTCAGTTAGGTCATTCATAGTAGTATTGTCTTTTGTACTTTTCATTCAGTTATGTCATTCATGGTAGTATTGTCTTTTGTACATTTCCGTCAGTTAGGTCATTCATAGTAGTATTGTCTTTTGTACTTTTCCTTCAGTTAGGTCATTCATAGTAGTATTGTCTTTTGTACTTTTCCTTCAGTTAGGTTATTCATAGTAGTATTGTCTTTTGTACTTTTCCTTCAGTTAGGTCATTCATAGTAGTATTGTCTTTTGTACTTTTCCTTCAATTAGGTCATTCATAGTAGTATTGTCTTTTGTACTTTTCCTTCAGTTAGGTCATTCATAGTAGGATTGTCCTTTGTACTTTTCCTTCAGTTAGATCATTCATAGTAGTATTGTCTTTTGTACTTTCCCTTCAGTTAGGTCATTCATAGTAGTATTGTCTTTTGTACTTTTCCTTCAGTTAGGTCATTCATTGTAGTATTGGCTTTTGTAATTTTCCTTCAGATAGGTCATTCATAGTAGTATTGTCTTTTGTACTTTTCCTTCAGTTAGGTTATTCATAGTAGTATTGTCTTTTGTACTTTTCTTTCAGTTAGATCATTCATAGTAGTATTGTCTTTTGTATTTTCCCTTCAGTTAGGTCATTCATAGTAGTATTGTCTTTTGTACTTTTCCTTCAGTTAGGTCATTCATTGTAGTATTGTCTTTTGTAATTTTCCTTCAGATAGGTCATTCATAGTAGTATTGTCTTTTGTACTTTTCCTTCAGTTAGGTTATTCATAGTAGTATTGTCTTTTGTACTTTTCCTTCAGTTAGGTCATTCATGGTAGTATTGTCTTTTGTACTTTTCCTTCAGTTAGGTCATTCATGGTAGTATTGTCTTTTGTACCTTTCCTTCAGTTAGGTTATTCATAGTAGTATTGTCTTTTGTATTTTTTCTTTAGTTAGGTCATTCATAGTAATATTGTCTTTTGTACTTTTCCTTCAGTTAGGTCATTCATAGTAGTATTGTCTTTTGTACTTTTCCTTCAGTTAGGTTATTCATAGTAGTATTGTCTTTTGTACTTTTCCTTCAGTTAGGTCATTCATAGTAGTATTGTCTTTTGTACTTTTCCTTCAGTTAGGTCATTCATAGTAGTATTGTCTTTTGTACTTTTCATTCAGGTAGGTCATTCATGGTAGTATTGTCTTTTGTACATTTCCGTCAGTTAGGTCATTCATAGTAGTATTGTCTTTTGTACTTTTCCTTCAGTTAGGTCATTCATAGTAGTATTGTCTTTTGTACTTTTCCTTCAGTTAGGTTATTCATAGTAGTATTGTCTTTTGTACTTTTCCTTCAGTTAGGTCATTCATAGTAGTATTGTTTTTTGTACTTTTCCTTCAGTTAGGTCATTCATGGTAGTATTGTCTTTTGAACTTTTCCTTCAGTTAGGTCATTCATGGTAGTATTGTCTTTTGTACTTTTCCTTCAGTTAGGTCATTCATAGTAGTATTGTCTTTTGTACGTTTCCTTCAGTTAGGTCATTCCTAGTAGTATTGTCTTTTGTACTTTTCCTTCAGTTAGGTTATTCATTGTAGTATTGTCTTTTGTACTTTTCCTTCAGTTAGGTCATTCATAGTAGTATTGTCTTTTGTACTTTTCCTTCAGTTAGATCATTCATAGTAGTATTGTCTTTTGTACTTTCCCTTCAGTTAGGTCATTCACAGTAGTATTGTCTTTTGTACTTTTCCTTCAGTTAGGTCATTCATTGTAGTATTGTCTTTTGTAATTTTCCTTCAGATAGGTCATTCATAGTAGTATTGTCTTTTGTACTTTTCCTTCAGTTAGGTTATTCATAGTAGTATTGTCTTTTGTACTTTTCCTTCAGTTAGATCATTCATAGTAGTATTGTCTTTTGTACTTTCCCTTCAGTTAGGTCATTCATAGTAGTATTGTCTTTTGTACTTTTCCTTCAGTTAGGTCATTCATTGTAGTATTGTCTTTTGTAATTTTCCTTCAGGTAGGTCATTCATAGTAGTATTGTCTTTTGTACTTTTCCTTCAGTTAGGTTATTCATAGTAGTATTGTCTTTTGTACTTTTCCTTCAGTTAGGTCATTCATAGTAGTATTGTCTTTTGTACTTTTCCTTCAGTTAGGTCATTCATGGTAGTATTGTCTTTTGTACTTTTCCTTCAGTTAGGTCATTCATGGTAGTATTGTCTTTTGTACTTTTCCTTCAGTTAGGTCATTCATGGTAGTATTGTCTTTTGTACTTTTCCTTCAGTTAGGTCATTCATAGTAGTATTGTCTTTTGTACTTTTCCTTCAGTTAGGTCATTCATGGTAGTATTGTCTTTTGTACTTTTCCTTCAGTTAGGTCATTCATAGTAGTATTGTCTTTTGTACTTTTCCTTCAGTTAGGTTATTCATAGTAGTATTGTCTTTTGTACTTTTCCTTCAGTTAGGTCATTCATGGTAGTATTGTCTTTTGTACTTTTCCTTCAGTTAGGTCATTCATAGTAGTATTGTCTTTTGTACTTTTCCTTCAGTTAGGTCATTCCTAGTAGTATTGTCTTTTGTACTTTTCCTTCAGTTAGGTTATTCATAGTAGTATTGTCTTTTGTACTTTTCCTTCAGTTAGGTCATTCATGGTAGTATTGTCTTTTGTACTTTTCCGTCAGTTAGGTCATTCATAGTAGTATTGTCTTTTGTACTTTTCCTTCAGTTAGGTCATTCCTAGTAGTATTGTCTTTTGTACTTTTCCTTCAGTTAGGTTATTCATAGTAGTATTGTCTTTTGTACTTTTCCTTCAGTTAGGTCATTCATGGTAGTATTGTCTTTTGTACTTTTCCTTCAGTTAGGTCATTCATAGTAGTATTGTCTTTTGTACTTTTCCTTCAGTTAGGTCATTCATAGTAGTATTGTCTTTTGTACTTTTCCTTCAGTTAGGTCATTCATTGTAGTATTGTCTTTTGTACTTTTCCTTCAGTTAGGTCATTTATAGTAGTATTGTCTTTTGTACTTTTCCTTCAGTTAGGTCATTCATTGTAGTATTGTCTTTTATACTTTTCCTTCAGTTAGGTCATTCATAGTAGTATTGTCTTTTGTACTTTTCCTTCAGTTAGGTTATTCATAGTAGTATTGTCTTTTGTACTTTTCCTTCAGTTAGGTCATTCATATTAGTATTGTCTTTTGTACTTTTCCTTCAGTTAGATCATTCATAGTAGTATTGTCTTTTGTACTTTTCCTTCAGTTAGGTCATTCATGGTAGTATTGTCTTTTGTACTTTTCCTTCAGTTAGGTCATTCATGGTAGTATTGTCTTTTGTACTTTTCCTTGAGTTAGGTCATTCCTAGTAGTATTGTCTTTTGTACTTTTCCTTCAGTTAGGTTATTCATAGTATTATTGTCTTTTGTACTTTTCCTTCAGTTAGGTCATTCATGGTAGTATTGTCTTTTGTACTTTTCTTCCAGTTAGGTCATTTATAGTAGTATTGTCTTTTGTACTTTTCCTTCAGTTAGGTCATTCATTGTAGTATTGTCTTTTGTACTTTTCCTTCAGGTAGGTCATTCATAGTAGTATTGTCTTTTGTACTTTTCCTTCAGCTAGGTTATTCATAGTAGTATTGTCTTTTATACTTTTCCTTCAGTTAGGTCATTCATAGTAATATTGTCGTTTGTACTTTTCCTTCAGTTAGGTCATTCATAGTAGTATTGTCTTTTGTACTTTTCCTTCAGTTAGGTCATTCATGGTAGTATTGTCTTTTGTACTTTTCCTTCAGTTAGGTCATTCATGGTAGTATTGTCTTTTGTACTTTTCCTTGAGTTAGGTCATTACTAGTAGTATTGTCTTTTGTACTTTTCCTTCAGTTAGGTTATTCATAGTATTATTGTCTTTTGTACTTTTCCTTCAGTTAGGTCATTCATGGTAGTATTGTCTTTTGTACTTTTCCTTCAGTTAGGTCATTCATGGTAGTATTGTCTTTTGTACTTTTCCTTCAGTTAGGTCATTTATAGTAGTATTGTCTTTTGTACTTTTCCTTCAGTTAGGTCATTCATGGTAGTATTGTCTTTTGTACTTTTCCTTCAGTTAGGTTATTCATAGTAGTATTGTCTTTTGTACTTTTCCTTCAGTTAGGTCATTCATAGTAGTATTGTCTTTTGTACTTTTCCTTCAGTTAGGTCATTCATAGTAGTATTGTCTTTTGTACTTTTCCTTCAGTTAGGTCATTCATGGTAGTATTGTCTTTTGTACTTTTCCCTCTGTTAGGTTATTCATAGTAGTATTGTCTTTTGTACTTTTCCTTTAGTTAGGTCATTCATAGTAGTATTGTCTTTTGTGCTTTTCCTTCAGTTAGGTCATTCATAGTAGTATTGTCTTTTGTACTTTTCCTTCAGTTAGGTCATTCATAGTAGTATTGTCTTTTGTACTTTTCCTTCAGTTAGGTCATTCATGGTAGTATTGTCTTTTGTACTTTTCCTTCAGTTAGGTCATTCATGATAGTATTGTCTTTTGTACTTTTCCTTCAGTTAGGTCATTCATGGTAGTATTGTATTTTGTACTTTTCCTTCAGTTAGGTCATTCATAGTAGTATTGTCTTTTGTACTATTCCTTCAGTTATGTCATTCATAGTAGTATTGTCTTTTGTACCTTTCCTTCAGTTAGGTTATTCATAGTAGTATTGTCTTTTGTATTTTTTCTTCAGTTAGGTCATTCAAGGTAGTATTGTCTTTTGTACTTTTCCTTCAGTTAGGTCATTCATGGTAGTATTGTCTTTTGTACTTTTCCTTCAGTTAGGTCATTCATAGTAATATTGTCTTTTGTACTTTTCCTTCAGTTAGGTCATTCATAGTAGTATTGTCTTTTGTACTTTTCCTTCAGTTAGGTTATTCATAGTAGTATTGTCTTTTGTACTTTTCCTTCAGTTAGGTCATTCATAGTAGTATTGTCTTTTGTACTTTTCCTTCAGTTAGGTCATTCATAGTAGTATTGTCTTTTGTACTTTTCATTCAGTTATGTCATTCATGGTAGTATTGTCTTTTGTACATTTCCGTCAGTTAGGTCATTCATAGTAGCATTGTCTTTTGTACTTTTCCTTCAGTTAGGTCATTCATAGTAGTATTGTCTTTTGTACTTTTCCTTCAGTTAGGTTATTCATAGTAGTATTGTCTTTTGTACTTTTCCTTCTGATAGGTCATTCATAGTAGTATTGTCTTTTGTACTTTTCCTTCAGTTAGGTCATTCATGGTAGTATTGTCTTTTGTACTTTTCCTTCAGTTAGGTCATTCATGGTAGTATTGTCTTTTGTACTTTTCCTTCAGTTAGGTCATTCATAGTAGTATTGTCTTTTGTACGTTTCCTTCAGTTAGGTCATTCCTAGTAGTATTGTCTTTTGTACTTTTCCTTCAGTTAGGTTATTCATAGTAGTATTGTCTTTTGTACTTTTCCTTCAGTTAGGTCATTCATAGTAGTATTGTCTTTTGTACTTTTCCTTCAGTTAGATCATTCATAGTAGTATTGTCTTTTGTACTTTTCCTTCAGTTAGGTCATTCATAGTAGTATTGTCTTTTGTACTTTTCCTTCAGTTAGGTCATTCATTGTAGTATTGTCTTTTGTAATTTTCCTTCAGATAGGTCATTCATAGTAGTATTGTCTTTTGTACTTTTCCTTCAGTTAGGTTATTCATAGTAGTATTGTCTTTTGTACTTTTCCTTCAGTTAGATCATTCATAGTAGTATTGTCTTTTGTACTTTTCCTTCAGTTAGGTCATTCATTGTAGTATTGTCTTTTGTAATTTTCCTTCAGATAGGTCATTCATAGTAGTATTGTCTTTTGTACTTTTCCTTCAGTTAGGTTATTCATAGTAGTATTGTCTTTTGTACTTTTCCTTCAGTTAGGTCATTCATAGTAGTATTGTCTTTTGTACTTTTCCTTCAGTTAGGTCATTCATAGTAGTATTGTCTTTTGTACTTTTCCTTCAGTTAGGTCATTCATAGTAGTATTGTCTTTTGTACTTTTCCTTCAGTTAGATCATTCATAGTAGTATTGTCTTTTGTACTTTCCCTTCAGTTAAGTCATTCATAGTAGTATTGTCTTTTGTACTTTTCCTGCAGTTAGGTCATTCATTGTAGTATTGTCTTTTGTAATTTTCCTTCAGATAGGTCATTCATAGTAGTATTGTCTTTTGTACTTTTCCTTCAGTTAGGTTATTCATAGTAGTATTGTCTTTTGTACTTTTCCTTCAGTTAGATCATTCATAGTAGTATTGTCTTTTGTACTTTCCCTTCAGTTAGGTCATTCATAGTAGTATTGTCTTTTGTACTTTTCCTTAAGTTAGGTCATTCATTGTAGTATTGTCTTTTGTAATTTTCCTTCAGATAGGTCATTCATAGTAGTATTGTCTTTTGTACTTTTCCTTCAGTTAGGTTATTCATAGTAGTATTGTCTTTTGTACTTTTCCTTCAGTTAGGTCATTCATAGTAGTATTGTCTTTTGTACTTTTCCTTCAGTTAGGTCATTCATGGTAGTATTGTCTTTTGTACTTTTCCTTCAGTTAGGTCATTCATGGTAGTATTGTCTTTTGTACTTTTCCTTCAGTTAGGTCATTAATAGTAGTATTGTCTTTTGTACTTTTCCTTCAGTTAGGTCATTCATGGAAGTATTGTCTTTTGTACTTTTCCTTCAGTTAGGTTATTCATAGTAGTATTGTCTTTTGTACTTTTCCTTTAGTTAGGTCATTCATAGTAGTATTGTCTTTTGTATTTTTCCTTCAGTTAGGTCATTCATAGTAGTATTGTCTTTTGTACTTTTCCTTCAGTTAGGTCATTCATGGTAGTATTGTCTTTTGTACTTTTCCTTCAGTTAGGTTATTCATAGTAGTATTGTCTTTTGTACTTTTCCTTTAGTTAGGTCATTCATAGTAGTATTGTCTTTTGTGCTTTTCCTTCAGTTAGGTCATTCATAGTAGTATTGTCTTTTGTACTTTTCCTTCAGTTAGGTCATTCATAGTAGTATTGTCTTTTGTGCTTTTCCTTCAGTTAGGTTATTCATAGTATTATTGTCTTTTGTACTTTTCCTTCAGTTAGGTCATTCATAGTAGTATTGTCGTTTGTACTTTTCCTTCAGTTAGGTCATTCATGGTAGTATTGTCTTTTGTACTTTTCCTTCAGTTAGGTCATTCATAGTAGTATTGTCTTTTGTACTTTTCCTTCAGTTAGGTCATTCGTAGTAGTATTGTCTTTTGTGCTTTTCATTCAGTTAGGTCATTCATAGTAGTATTGTCTTTTGTACCTTTCCTTCAGTTAGGTTATTCATAGTAGTATTGTCTTTTGTACTTTTCCTTCAGTTAGGTCATTCATGGTAGTATTGTTTTGTACTTTTCCTTCAGTTAGGTCATTCATAGTAGTATTGTCTTTTGTACTTTTCCTTCAGTTAGGTCATTCATAGTAGTATTATCTTTTGTACTTTTCCTTCAGTTAGGTCATTCATGGTAGTATTGTCTTTTGTATTTTTTCTTCAGTTAGGTCATTCATAGTAGTATTGTCTTTTGTACTTTTCCGTCAGTTAGGTCATTCATGGTAGTATTGTCTTTTGTATTTTTTCATCAGTTAGGTCATTCATAGTAGTATTATCTTTGGTACTTTTCCTTCAGTTAGGTCATTCATGTTAGTATTGTCTTTTGTACGTTTCCTTCAGTTAGGTCATTCATAGTAGTATTGTCTTGTTTACGTTTCCTTCAGTTAGGTCATTCATAGTAGTATTGTCTTTTGTACTTTTCCTTCAGTTAGGTCATTCATAGTAGTATTGTCTTTTGTACTTTTCCTTCAGTTAGGTCATTCATAGTAGTATTGTCTTTTGTACGTTTCCTTCAGTTAGGTCATTCATAGTAGTATTGTCTTTTGTACTTTTCCTTCAGTTAGGTCATTCATAGTAGTATTGTCTTTTGTACTTTTCCTTCAGGTAGGTCATTCATAGTAATATTGTCTTTTGTACTTTTCCTTCAGTTAGGTCATTCATAGTAGTATTGTCTTTTGTACTTTTCCTTCAGTTAGGTCATTCATAGTAGTATTGTCATTTGTACTTTTCCTTCAGTTAGGTCATTCATAGTAGTATTGTCTTTTGTACTTTTCCTTCAGTTAGGTTATTCATAGTAGTATTGTCTTTTGTGCTTTTCCTTCAGTTAGGTCATTAATAATAGTATTGTCTTTTGTACTTTTCCTTCAGTTAGGTCATTCATGGTAGTATTGTCTTTTGTACTTTTCCTTCAGTTAGGTCATTCACGGTAGTATTGTCTTTTGTACTTTTCATTCAGTTAGGTCATTCATGGTAGTATTGTCTTTTGTACGTTTCCTTCAGTTAGGTCATTCATGGTAGTATTGTCTTTTGTACTTTTCCTTCAGTTAGGTCATTCAAGGTAGTATTGTCTTTTGTACTTTTCCTTCAGTTAGATCATTCATAGTAGTATTGTCTTTTGTACTTTTCCTTCAGTTAGGTCATTCCTAGTAGTATTGTCTTTTGTACTTTTCCTTCAGTTAGGTCATTCATGGTAGTATTGTCTTTTGTACTTTTCCTTCAGTTAGGTCATTCATGGTAGTATTGTCTTTTTTACGTTTCCTTCAGTTAAGTCATTGATAATAGTATTGTCTTTTGTGCTTTTCCTTCAGTTAGGTCATTCATAGTAGTATTGTCTTTTGTACTTTTCCTTCAGTTAGGTCATTCATGGTAGTATTGTCTTTTGTACTTTTCCTTCAGTTAGGTCATTCATAGTAGTATTGTCTTTTGTACTTTTCCTTCAGTTAGGTCATTCATGGTAGTATTGTCTTTTGTACTTTTCCTTCAGTTAGGTCATTCATGGTAGTATTGTCTTTTGTACGTTTCCTTCAGTTAGGTCATTCATAGTAGTATTGTCTTTTGTACTTTTCCGTCAGTTAGGTCATTCATAGTAGTATTGTCTTTTGTACTTTTCCTTCAGGTAGGTCATCCATAGTAGTATTGTCTTTTGTACTTTTCCTTCAGTTAGGTCATTCATAGTAGTATTGTCTTTTGTACTTTTCCTTCAGTTAGGTCATTCATAGTAGTATTGTCATTTGTACTTTTCCTTCAGTTAGGTCATTCATAGTAGTATTGTCTTTTGTACTTTTCCTTCAGTTAGGTTATTCATAGTAGTATTGTCTTTTGTGCTTTTCCTTCAGTTAGGTCATTAATAATAGTATTGTCTTTTGTACTTTTCCTTCAGTTAGGTCATTCATGGTAGTATTGTCTTTTGTACGTTTCCTTCAGTTAGGTCATTCATGGTAGTATTGTCTTTTGTACTTTTCCTTCAGTTAGGTCATTCAAGGTATTATTGTCTTTTGTACTTTTCCTTCAGTTAGATCATTCATAGTAGTATTGTCTTTTGTACTTTTCCTTCAGTTAGGTCATTCATGGTAGTATTGTCTTTTGTACTTTTCCTTCAGTTAGGTCATTCCTAGTAGTATTGTCTTTTGTACGTTTCCTTCAGTAAGGTCATTCATGGTAGTATTGTCTTTTGTACTTTTCCTTCAGTTAGGTCATTCATGGTAGTATTGTCTTTTGTACTTTTCCTTCAGTTAGGTCATTCATGGTAGTATTGTCTTTTGTACTTTTCCTTCAGTTAGGTCATTCATGGTAGTATTGTCTTTTGTACCTTTCCTTCAGTTAGGTTATTCATAGTAGTATTGTCTTTTGTATTTTTTCTTTAGTTAGGTCATTCATAGTAATATTGTCTTTTGTACTTTTCCTTCAGTTAGGTCATTCACGGTAGTATTGTCTTTTGTACTTTTCATTCAGTTAGGTCATTCATGGTAGTATTGTCTTTTGTACGTTTCCTTCAGTTAGGTCATTCATGGTAGTATTGTCTTTTGTACTTTTCCTTCAGTTAGGTCATTCAAGGTAGTATTGTCTTTTGTACTTTTCCTTCAGTTAGATCATTCATAGTAGTATTGTCTTTTGTACTTTTCCTTCAGTTAGGTCATTCCTAGTAGTATTGTCTTTTGTACTTTTCCTTCAGTTAGGTCATTCATGGTAGTATTGTCTTTTGTACTTTTCCTTCAGTTAGGTCATTCATGGTAGTATTGTCTTTTGTACGTTTCCTTCAGTTAAGTCATTGATAATAGTATTGTCTTTTGTGCTTTTCCTTCAGTTAGGTCATTCATAGTAGTATTGTCTTTTGTACTTTTCCTTCAGTTAGGTCATTCATGGTAGTATTGTCTTTTGTACTTTTCCTTCAGTTAGGTCATTCATAGTAGTATTGTCTTTTGTACTTTTCCTTCAGTTAGGTCATTCATGGTAGTATTGTCTTTTGTACTTTTCCTTCAGTTAGGTCATTCATGGTAGTATTGTCTTTTGTACGTTTCCTTCAGTTAGGTCATTCATAGTAGTATTGTCTTTTGTACTTTTCCGTCAGTTAGGTCATTCATAGTAGTATTGTCTTTTGTACTTTTCCTTCAGGTAGGTCATTCATAGTAGTATTGTCTTTTGTACTTTTCCTTCAGTTAGGTCATTCATAGTAGTATTGTCTTTTGTACTTTTCCTTCAGTTAGGTCATTCATAGTAGTATTGTCATTTGTACTTTTCCTTCAGTTAGGTCATTCATAGTAGTATTGTCTTTTGTACTTTTCCTTCAGTTAGGTTATTCATAGTAGTATTGTCTTTTGTGCTTTTCCTTCAGTTAGGTCATTAATAATAGTATTGTCTTTTGTACTTTTCCTTCAGTTAGGTCATTCATGGTAGTATTGTCTTTTGTACGTTTCCTTCAGTTAGGTCATTCATGGTAGTATTGTCTTTTGTACTTTTCCTTCAGTTAGGTCATTCAAGGTATTATTGTCTTTTGTACTTTTCCTTCAGTTAGATCATTCATAGTAGTATTGTCTTTTGTACTTTTCCTTCAGTTAGGTCATTCATGGTAGTATTGTCTTTTGTACTTTTCCTTCAGTTAGGTCATTCCTAGTAGTATTGTCTTTTGTAAGTTTCCTTCAGTAAGGTCATTCATGGTAGTATTGTCTTTTGTACTTTTCCTTCAGTTAGGTCATTCATGGTAGTATTGTCTTTTGTACTTTTCCTTCAGTTAGGTCATTCATGGTAGTATTGTCTTTTGTACCTTTCCTTCAGTTAGGTTATTCATAGTAGTATTGTCTTTTGTATTTTTTCTTTAGTTAGGTCATTCATAGTAATATTGTCTTTTGTACTTTTCCTTCAGTTAGGTCATTCATAGTAGTATTGTCTTTTGTACTTTTCCTTCAGTTAGGTTATTCATAGTAGTATTGTCTTTTGTACTTTTCCTTCAGTTAGGTCATTCATAGTAGTATTGTCTTTTGTACTTTTCCTTCAGTTAGGTCATTCATAGTAGTATTGTCTTTTGTACTTTTCATTCAGTTATGTCATTCATGGTAGTATTGTCTTTTGTACATTTCCGTCAGTTAGGTCATTCATAGTAGTATTGTCCTTTGTACTTTTCCTTCAGTTAGGTCATTCATAGTAGTATTGTCTTTTGTACTTTTCCTTCAGTTAGGTTATTCATGGTAGTATTGTCTTTTGTACTTTTCCTTCAGTTAGGTCATTCATGGTAGTATTGTCTTTTGTACGTTTCCTTCAGTTAGGTCATTCATAGTAGTATTGTCTTTTGTACTTTTCCGTCAGTTAGGTCATTCATAGTAGTATTGTCTTTTGTACTTTTCCTTCAGGTAGGTCATTCATAGTAGTATTGTCTTTTGTACTTTTCCTTCAGTTAGGTCATTCATAGTAGTATTGTCTTTTGTACTTTTCCTTCAGTTAGGTCATTCATAGTAGTATTGTCATTTGTACTTTTCCTTCAGTTAGGTCATTCATAGTAGTATTGTCTTTTGTACTTTTCCTTCAGTTAGGTTATTCATAGTAGTATTGTCTTTTGTGCTTTTCCTTCAGTTAGGTCATTAATAATAGTATTGTCTTTTGTACTTTTCCTTCAGTTAGGTCATTCATGGTAGTATTGTCTTTTGTACGTTTCCTTCAGTTAGGTCATTCATGGTAGTATTGTCTTTTGTACTTTTCCTTCAGTTAGGTCATTCAAGGTATTATTGTCTTTTGTACTTTTCCTTCAGTTAGATCATTCATAGTAGTATTGTCTTTTGTACTTTTCCTTCAGTTAGGTCATTCATGGTAGTATTGTCTTTTGTACTTTTCCTTCAGTTAGGTCATTCCTAGTAGTATTGTCTTTTGTACGTTTCCTTCAGTAAGGTCATTCATGGTAGTATTGTCTTTTGTACTTTTCCTTCAGTTAGGTCATTCATGGTAGTATTGTCTTTTGTACTTTTCCTTCAGTTAGGTCATTCATGGTAGTATTGTCTTTTGTACCTTTCCTTCAGTTAGGTTATTCATAGTAGTATTGTCTTTTGTATTTTTTCTTTAGTTAGGTCATTCATAGTAATATTGTCTTTTGTACTTTTCCTTCAGTTAGGTCATTCATAGTAGTATTGTCTTTTGTACTTTTCCTTCAGTTAGGTTATTCATAGTAGTATTGTCTTTTGTACTTTTCCTTCAGTTAGGTCATTCATAGTAGTATTGTCTTTTGTACTTTTCCTTCAGTTAGGTCATTCATAGTAGTATTGTCTTTTGTACTTTTCATTCAGTTATGTCATTCATGGTAGTATTGTCTTTTGTACATTTCCGTCAGTTAGGTCATTCATAGTAGTATTGTCCTTTGTACTTTTCCTTCAGTTAGGTCATTCATAGTAGTATTGTCTTTTGTACTTTTCCTTCAGTTAGGTTATTCATAGTAGTATTGTCTTTTGTACTTTTCCTTCAGTTAGGTCATTCATAGTAGTATTGTTTTTTGTACTTTTCCTTCAGTTAGGTCATTCATGGTAGTATTGTCTTTTGAACTTTTCCTTCAGTTAGGTCATTCATAGTAGTATTGTCTTTTGTACGTTTCCTTCAGTTAGGTCATTCCTAGTAGTATTGTCTTTTGTACTTTTCCTTCAGTTAGGTTATTCATTGTAGTATTGTCTTTTGTACTTTTCCTTCAGTTAGGTCATTCATAGTAGTATTGTCTTTTGTACTTTTCCTTCAGTTAGATCATTCATAGTAGTATTGTCTTTTGTACTTTCCCTTCAGTTAGGTCATTCACAGTAGTATTGTCTTTTGTACTTTTCCTTCAGTTAGGTCATTCATTGTAGTATTGTCTTTTGTAATTTTCCTTCAGATAGGTCATTCATAGTAGTATTGTCTTTTGTACTTTTCCTTCAGTTAGGTTATTCATAGTAGTATTGTCTTTTGTACTTTTCCTTCAGTTAGATCATTCATAGTAGTATTGTCTTTTGTACTTTCCCTTCAGTTAGGTCATTCATAGTAGTATTGTCTTTTGTACTTTTCCTTCAGTTAGGTCATTCATTGTAGTATTGTCTTTTGTAATTTTCCTTCAGGTAGGTCATTCATAGTAGTATTGTCTTTTGTACTTTTCCTTCAGTTAGGTTATTCATAGTAGTATTGTCTTTTGTACTTTTCCTTCAGTTAGGTCATTCATAGTAGTATTGTCTTTTGTACTTTTCCTTCAGTTAGGTCATTCATGGTAGTATTGTCTTTTGTACTTTTCCTTCAGTTAGGTCATTCATTGTAGTATTGTCTTTTGTACTTTTCCTTCAGTTAGGTCATTCATGGTAGTATTGTCTTTTGTACTTTTCCTTCAGTTAGGTCATTCATAGTAGTATTGTCTTTTGTACTTTTCCTTCAGTTAGGTCATTCATGGTAGTATTGTCTTTTGTACTTTTCCTTCAGTTAGGTCATTCATGGTAGTATTGTCTTTTGTACTTTTCCTTCAGTTAGGTTATTCATAGTAGTATTGTCTTTTGTGCTTTTCCTTCAGTTAGATCATTAATAATAGTATTGTCTTTTGTACTTTTCCTTCAGTTAGGTCATTCATGGTAGTATTGTCTTTTGTACTTTTCCTTCAGTTAGGTCATTCACGGTAGTTTTGTCTTTTGTACTTTTCATTCAGTTAGGTCATTCATGGTAGTATTGTCTTTTGTACGTTTCCTTCAGTTAGGTCATTCAAGGTAGTATTGTCTTTTGTACTTTTCCTTCAGTTAGATCATTCATAGTAGTATTGTCTTTTGTACTTTTCCTTCAGTTAGGTCATTCCTAGTAGTATTGTCTTTTGTACTTTTCCTTCAGTTAGGTCATTCATGGTAGTATTGTCTTTTGTACTTTTCCTTCAGTTAGGTCATTCATGGTAGTATTGTCTTTTGTACGTTTCCTTCAGTTAAGTCATTGATAATAGTATTGTCTTTTGTGCTTTTCCTTCAGTTAGGTCATTCATAGTAGTATTGTCTTTTGTACTTTTCCTTCAGTTAGGTCATTCATGGTAGTATTGTCTTTTGTACTTTTCCTTCAGTTAGGTCATTCATAGTAGTATTGTCTTTTGTACTTTTCCTTCAGTTAGGTCATTCATGGTAGTATTGTCTTTTGTACTTTTCCTTCAGTTAGGTCATTCATGGTAGTATTGTCTTTTGTACGTTTCCTTCAGTTAGGTCATTCATAGTAGTATTGTCTTTTGTACTTTTCCGTCAGTTAGGTCATTCATAGTAGTATTGTCTTTTGTACTTTTCCTTCAGGTAGGTCATTCATAGTAGTATTGTCTTTTGTACTTTTCCTTCAGTTAGGTCATTCATAGTAGTATTGTCTTTTGTACTTTTCCTTCAGTTAGGTCATTCATAGTAGTATTGTCATTTGTACTTTTCCTTCAGTTAGGTCATTCATAGTAGTATTGTCTTTTGTACTTTTCCTTCAGTTAGGTTATTCATAGTAGTATTGTCTTTTGTGCTTTTCCTTCAGTTAGGTCATTAATAATAGTATTGTCTTTTGTACTTTTCCTTCAGTTAGGTCATTCATGGTAATATTGTCTTTTGTACGTTTCCTTCAGTTAGGTCATTCATGGTAGTATTGTCTTTTGTACTTTTCCTTCAGTTAGGTCATTCAAGGTATTATTGTCTTTTGTACTTTTCCTTCAGTTAGATCATTCATAGTAGTATTGTCTTTTGTACTTTTCCTTCAGTTAGGTCATTCATGGTAGTATTGTCTTTTGTACTTTTCCTTCAGTTAGGTCATTCCTAGTAGTATTGTCTTTTGTACGTTTCCTTCAGTAAGGTCATTCATGGTAGTATTGTCTTTTGTACTTTTCCTTCAGTTAGGTCATTCATGGTAGTATTGTCTTTTGTACTTTTCCTTCAGTTAGGTCATTCATGGTAGTATTGTCTTTTGTACTTTTCCTTCAGTTAGGTCATTCATGGTAGTATTGTCTTTTGTACCTTTCCTTCAGTTAGGTTATTCATAGTAGTATTGTCTTTTGTATTTTTTCTTTAGTTAGGTCATTCATAGTAATATTGTCTTTTGTACTTTTCCTTCAGTTAGGTCATTCATAGTAGTATTGTCTTTTGTACTTTTCCTTCAGTTAGGTTATTCATAGTAGTATTGTCTTTTGTACTTTTCCTTCAGTTAGGTCATTCATAGTAGTATTGTCTTTTGTACTTTTCCTTCAGTTAGGTCATTCATAGTAGTATTGTCTTTTGTACTTTTCATTCAGTTATGTCATTCATGGTAGTATTGTCTTTTGTACATTTCCGTCAGTTAGGTCATTCATAGTAGTATTGTCTTTTGTACTTTTCCTTCAGTTAGGTCATTCATAGTAGTATTGTCTTTTGTACTTTTCCTTCAGTTAGGTTATTCATAGTAGTATTGTCTTTTGTACTTTTCCTTCAGTTAGGTCATTCATAGTAGTATTGTTTTTTGTACTTTTCCTTCAGTTAGGTCATTCATGGTAGTATTGTCTTTTGAACTTTTCCTTCAGTTAGGTCATTCATGGTAGTATTGTCTTTTGTACTTTCCTTCAGTTAGGTCATTCATAGTAGTATTGTCTTTTGTACGTTTCCTTCAGTTAGGTCATTCCTAGTAGTATTGTCTTTTGTACTTTTCCTTCAGTTAGGTTATTCATTGTAGTATTGTCTTTTGTACTTTTCCTTCAGTTAGGTCATTCATAGTAGTATTGTCTTTTGTACTTTTCCTTCAGTTAGATCATTCATAGTAGTATTGTCTTTTGTACTTTCCCTTCAGTTAGGTCATTCACAGTAGTATTGTCTTTTGTACTTTTCCTTCAGTTAGGTCATTCATTGTAGTATTGTCTTTTGTAATTTTCCTTCAGATAGGTCATTCATAGTAGTATTGTCTTTTGTACTTTTCCTTCAGTTAGGTTATTCATAGTAGTATTGTCTTTTGTACTTTTCCTTCAGTTAGATCATTCATAGTAGTATTGTCTTTTGTACTTTCCCTTCAGTTAGGTCATTCATAGTAGTATTGTCTTTTGTACTTTTCCTTCAGTTAGGTCATTCATTGTAGTATTGTCTTTTGTAATTTTCCTTCAGGTAGGTCATTCATAGTAGTATTGTCTTTTGTACTTTTCCTTCAGTTAGGTTATTCATAGTAGTATTGTCTTTTGTACTTTTCCTTCAGTTAGGTCATTCATAGTAGTATTGTCTTTTGTACTTTTCCTTCAGTTAGGTCATTCATGGTAGTATTGTCTTTTGTACTTTTCCTTCAGTTAGGTCATTCATGGTAGTATTGTCTTTTGTACTTTTCCTTCAGTTAGGTCATTCATGGTAGTATTGTCTTTTGTACTTTTCCTTCAGTTAGGTTATTCATAGTAGTATTGTCTTTTGTACTTTTCCTTCAGCTAGGTCATTCATGGTAGTATTGTCTTTTGTACTTTTCCTTCAGTTAGGTCATTCATAGTAGTATTGTCTTTTGTACTTTTCCTTCAGTTAGGTCATTCCTAGTAGTATTGTCTTTTGTACTTTTCCTTCAGTTAGGTTATTCATAGTAGTATTGTCTTTTGTACTTTTCCTTCAGTTAGGTCATTCATGGTAGTATTGTCTTTTGTACTTTTCCGTCAGTTATGTCATTCATAGTAGTATTGTCTTTTGTACTTTTCCTTCAGTTAGGTCATTCCTAGTAGTATTGTCTTTTGTACTTTTCCTTCAGTTAGGTTATTCATAGTAGTATTGTCTTTTGTACTTTTCCTTCAGTTAGGTCATTCATGGTAGTATTGTCTTTTGTACTTTTCCTTCAGTTAGGTCATTCATAGTAGTATTGTCTTTTGTACTTTTCCTTCAGTTAGGTCATTCATAGTAGTAATGTCTTTTGTACTTTTCCTTCAGTTAGGTCATTCATTGTAGTATTGTCTTTTGTACTTTTCCTTCAGTTAGGTCATTCATGGTAGTATTGTCTTTTGTACTTTTCCTTCAGTTAGGTCATTCATGGTAGTATTGTCTTTTGTACTTTTCCTTCAGTTAGGTCATTCATGGTAGTATTGTCTTTTGTACTTTTCCTTCAGTTAGGTCATTCATAGTAGTATTGTCTTTTGTACTTTTCCTTCAGTTAGGTCATTCATGGTAGTATTGTCTTTTGTACTTTTCCTTCAGTTAGGTCATTCATGGTAGTATTGTCTTTTGTACTTTTCCTTCAGTTAGGTTATTCATAGTAGTATTGTCTTTTGTACTTTTCCTTCAGTTAGGTCATTCATGGTAGTATTGTCTTTTGTACTTTTCCTTCAGTTAGGTCATTCATAGTAGTATTGTCTTTTGTACTTTTCCTTCAGTTAGGTCATTCCTAGTAGTATTGTCTTTTGTACTTTTCCTTCAGTTAGGTTATTCATAGTAGTATTGTCTTTTGTACTTTTCCTTCAGTTAGGTCATTCATAGTAGTATTGTCTTTTGTACTTTTCCGTCAGTTAGGTCATTCATAGTAGTATTGTCTTTTGTACTTTTCCTTCAGTTAGGTCATTCCTAGTAGTATTGTCTTTTGTACTTTTCCTTCAGTTAGGTTATTCATAGTAGTATTGTCTTTTGTACTTTTCCTTCAGTTAGGTCATTCATGGTAGTATTGTCTTTTGTACTTTTCCTTCAGTTAGGTCATTCATAGTAGTATTGTCTTTTGTACTTTTCCTTCAGTTAGGTCATTCATAGTAGTAATGTCTTTTGTACTTTTCCTTCAGTTAGGTCATTCATTGTAGTATTGTCTTTTGTACTTTTCCTTCAGTTAGGTCATTTATAGTAGTATTGTCTTTTGTACTTTTCCTTCAGTTAGGTCATTCATTGTAGTATTGTCTTTTATACTTTTCCTTCAGTTAGGTCATTCATAGTAGTATTGTCTTTTGTACTTTTCCTTCAGTTAGGTTATTCATAGTAGTATTGTCTTTTGTACTTTTCCTTCAGTTAGGTCATTCATATTAGTATTGTCTTTTGTACTTTTCCTTCAGTTAGATCATTCATAGTAGTATTGTCTTTTGTACTTTTCCTTCAGTTAGGTCATTCATGGTAGTATTGTCTTTTGTACTTTTCCTTCAGTTAGGTCATTCATGGTAGTATTGTCTTTTGTACTTTTCCTTCAGTTAGGTCATTCATGGTAGTATTGTCTTTTGTACTTTTCCTTCAGTTAGGTTATTCATAGTAGTATTGTCTTTTGTACTTTTCCTTCAGCTAGGTCATTCATGGTAGTATTGTCTTTTGTACTTTTCCTTCAGTTAGGTCATTCATAGTAGTATTGTCTTTTGTACTTTTCCTTCAGTTAGGTCATTCCTAGTAGTATTGTCTTTTGTACTTTTCCTTCAGTTAGGTTATTCATAGTAGTATTGTCTTTTGTACTTTTCCTTCAGTTAGGTCATTCATGGTAGTATTGTCTTTTGTACTTTTCCGTCAGTTATGTCATTCATAGTAGTATTGTCTTTTGTACTTTTCCTTCAGTTAGGTCATTCCTAGTAGTATTGTCTTTTGTACTTTTCCTTCAGTTAGGTTATTCATAGTAGTATTGTCTTTTGTACTTTTCCTTCAGTTAGGTCATTCATGGTAGTATTGTCTTTTGTACTTTTCCTTCAGTTAGGTCATTCATAGTAGTATTGTCTTTTGTACTTTTCCTTCAGTTAGGTCATTCATAGTAGTAATGTCTTTTGTACTTTTCCTTCAGTTAGGTCATTCATTGTAGTATTGTCTTTTGTACTTTTCCTTCAGTTAGGTCATTCATGGTAGTATTGTCTTTTGTACTTTTCCTTCAGTTAGGTCATTCATGGTAGTATTGTCTTTTGTACTTTTCCTTCAGTTAGGTCATTCATGGTAGTATTGTCTTTTGTACTTTTCCTTCAGTTAGGTCATTCATAGTAGTATTGTCTTTTGTACTTTTCCTTCAGTTAGGTCATTCATGGTAGTATTGTCTTTTGTACTTTTCCTTCAGTTAGGTCATTCATGGTAGTATTGTCTTTTGTACTTTTCCTTCAGTTAGGTTATTCATAGTAGTATTGTCTTTTGTACTTTTCCTTCAGTTAGGTCATTCATGGTAGTATTGTCTTTTGTACTTTTCCTTCAGTTAGGTCATTCATAGTAGTATTGTCTTTTGTACTTTTCCTTCAGTTAGGTCATTCCTAGTAGTATTGTCTTTTGTACTTTTCCTTCAGTTAGGTTATTCATAGTAGTATTGTCTTTTGTACTTTTCCTTCAGTTAGGTCATTCATAGTAGTATTGTCTTTTGTACTTTTCCGTCAGTTAGGTCATTCATAGTAGTATTGTCTTTTGTACTTTTCCTTCAGTTAGGTCATTCCTAGTAGTATTGTCTTTTGTACTTTTCCTTCAGTTAGGTTATTCATAGTAGTATTGTCTTTTGTACTTTTCCTTCAGTTAGGTCATTCATGGTAGTATTGTCTTTTGTACTTTTCCTTCAGTTAGGTCATTCATAGTAGTATTGTCTTTTGTACTTTTCCTTCAGTTAGGTCATTCATAGTAGTAATGTCTTTTGTACTTTTCCTTCAGTTAGGTCATTCATTGTAGTATTGTCTTTTGTACTTTTCCTTCAGTTAGGTCATTTATAGTAGTATTGTCTTTTGTACTTTTCCTTCAGTTAGGTCATTCATTGTAGTATTGTCTTTTATACTTTTCCTTCAGTTAGGTCATTCATAGTAGTATTGTCTTTTGTACTTTTCCTTCAGTTAGGTTATTCATAGTAGTATTGTCTTTTGTACTTTTCCTTCAGTTAGGTCATTCATATTAGTATTGTCTTTTGTACTTTTCCTTCAGTTAGATCATTCATAGTAGTATTGTCTTTTGTACTTTTCCTTCAGTTAGGTCATTCATGGTAGTATTGTCTTTTGTACTTTTCCTTCAGTTAGGTCATTCATGGTAGTATTGTCTTTTGTACTTTTCCTTGAGTTAGGTCATTCCTAGTAGTATTGTCTTTTGTACTTTTCCTTCAGTTAGGTTATTCATAGTATTATTGTCTTTTGTACTTTTACTTCAGTTAGGTCATTCATGGTAGTATTGTCTTTTGTACTTTTCTTCCAGTTAGGTCATTTATAGTAGTATTGTCTTTTGTACTTTTCCTTCAGTTAGGTCATTCATTGTAGTATTGTCTTTTGTACTTTTCCTTCAGGTAGGTCATTCATAGTAGTATTGTCTTTTGTACTTTTCCTTCAGCTAGGTTATTCATAGTAGTATTGTCTTTTGTACTTTTCCTTCAGTTAGGTCATTCATAGTAATATTGTCGTTTGTACTTTTCCTTCAGTTAGGTCATTCATAGTAGTATTGTCTTTTGTACTTTTCCTTCAGTTAGGTCATTCATGGTAGTATTGTCTTTTGTACTTTTCCTTCAGTTAGGTCATTCATGGTAGTATTGTCTTTTGTACTTTTCCTTGAGTTAGGTCATTACTAGTAGTATTGTCTTTTGTACTTTTCCTTCAGTTAGGTTATTCATAGTATTATTGTCTTTTGTACTTTTCCTTCAGTTAGGTCATTCATGGTAGTATTGTCTTTTGTACTTTTCCTTCAGTTAGGTCATTCATGGTAGTATTGTCTTTTGTACTTTTCCTTCAGTTAGGTCATTTATAGTAGTATTGTCTTTTGTACTTTTCCTTCAGTTAGGTCATTCATGGTAGTATTGTCTTTTGTACTTTTCCTTCAGTTAGGTTATTCATAGTAGTATTGTCTTTTGTACTTTTCCTTCAGTTAGGTCATTCATAGTAGTATTGTCTTTTGTACTTTTCCTTCAGTTAGGTCATTCATAGTAGTATTGTCTTTTGTACTTTTCCTTCAGTTAGGTTATTCATAGTAGTATTGTCTTTTGTACTTTTCCTTTAGTTAGGTCATTCATAGTAGTATTGTCTTTTGTGCTTTTCCTTCAGTTAGGTCATTCATAGTAGTATTGTCTTTTGTACTTTTCCTTCAGTTAGGTCATTCATAGTAGTATTGTCTTTTGTACTTTTCCTTCAGTTAGGTCATTCATGGTAGTATTGTCTTTTGTACTTTTCCTTCAGTTAGGTCATTCATGATAGTATTGTCTTTTGTACTTTTCCTTCAGTTAGGTCATTCATGGTAGTATTGTATTTTGTACTTTTCCTTCAGTTAGGTCATTCATAGTAGTATTGTCTTTTGTACTATTCCTTCAGTTATGTCATTCATAGTAGTATTGTCTTTTGTACTTTTCCTTTAGTTAGGTTATTCATAGTAGTATTGTCTTTTGTATTTTTTCTTCAGTTAGGTCATTCAAGGTAGTATTGTCTTTTGTACTTTTCCTTCATTTAGGTCATTCATGGTAGTATTGTCTTTTGTACTTTTCCTTCAGTTAGGTCATTCATAGTAATATTGTCTTTTGTACTTTTCCTTCAGTTAGGTCATTCATAGTAGTATTGTCTTTTGTACTTTTCCTTCAGTTAGGTTATTCATAGTAGTATTGTCTTTTGTACTTTTCCTTCAGTTAGGTCATTCATAGTAGTATTGTCTTTTGTACTTTTCCTTCAGTTAGGTCATTCATAGTAGTATTGTCTTTTGTACTTTTCATTCAGTTATGTCATTCATGGTAGTAATGTCTTTTGTACATTTCCGTCAGTTAGGTCATTCATAGTAGCATTGTCTTTTGTACTTTTCCTTCAGTTAGGTCATTCATAGTAGTATTGTCTTTTGTACTTTTCCTTCAGTTAGGTTATTCATAGTAGTATTGTCTTTTGTACTTTTCCTTCTGATAGGTCATTCATAGTAGTATTGTCTTTTGTACTTTTCCTTCAGTTAGGTCATTCATGGTAGTATTGTCTTTTGTACTTTTCCTTCAGTTAGGTCATTCATGGTAGTATTGTCTTTTGTACTTTTCCTTCAGTTAGGTCATTCATAGTAGTATTGTCTTTTGTACGTTTCCTTCAGTTAGGTCATTCCTAGTAGTATTGTCTTTTGTACTTTTCCTTCAGTTAGGTTATTCATAGTAGTATTGTCTTTTGGACTTTTCCTTCAGTTAGGTCATTCATAGTAGTATTGTCTTTTGTACTTTTCCTTCAGTTAGATCATTCATAGTAGTATTGTCTTTTGTACTTTTCCTTCAGTTAGGTCATTCATAGTAGTATTGTCTTTTGTACTTGTCCTTCAGTTAGGTCATTCATTGTAGTATTGTCTTTTGTAATTTTCCTTCAGATAGGTCATTCATAGTAGTATTGTCTTTTGTACTTTTCCTTCAGTTAGGTTATTCATAGTAGTATTGTCTTTTGTACTTTTCCTTCAGTTAGATCATTCATAGTAGTATTGTCTTTTGTACTTTCCCTTCAGTGAGGTCATTCATAGTAGTATTGTCTTTTGTACTTTTCCTTCAGTTAGGTCATTCATTGTAGTAATGTCTTTTGTAATTTTCCTTCAGATAGGTCATTCATAGTAGTATTGTCTTTTGTACTTTTCCTTCAGTTAGGTTATTCATAGTAGTATTGTCTTTTGTACTTTTCCTTCAGTTAGGTCATTCATAGTAGTATTGTCTTTTGTACTTTTCCTTCAGTTAGGTCATTCATAGTAGTATTGTCTTTTGTACTTTTCCTTCAGTTAGGTCATTCATAGTAGTATTGTCTTTTGTACTTTTCCTTCAGTTAGATCATTCATAGTAGTATTGTCTTTTGTACTTTCCCTTCAGTTAAGTCATTCATAGTAGTATTGTCTTTTGTACTTTTCCTTCAGTTAGGTCATTCATTGTAGTATTGTCTTTTGTAATTTTCCTTCAGATAGGTCATTCATAGTAGTATTGTCTTTTGTACTTTTCCTTCAGTTAGGTTATTCATAGTAGTATTGTCTTTTGTACTTTTCCTTAAGTTAGGTCATTCATTGTAGTATTGTCTTTTGTAATTTTCCTTCAGATAGGTCATTCATAGTAGTATTGTCTTTTGTACTTATCCTTCAGTTAGGTTATTCATAGTAGTATTGTCTTTTGTACTTTTCCTTCAGTTAGGTCATTCATAGTAGTATTGTCTTTTGTACTTTTCCTTCAGTTAGGTCATTCATGGTAGTATTGTCTTTTGTACTTTTCCTTCAGTTAGGTCATTCATGGTAGTATTGTCTTTTGTACTTTTCCTTCAGTTAGGTCATTAATAGTAGTATTGTCTTTTGTACTTTTCCTTCAGTTAGGTCATTCATGGTAGTATTGTCTTTTGTACTTTTCCTTCAGTTAGGTTATTCATAGTAGTATTGTCTTTTGTACTTTTCCTTTAGTTAGGTCATTCATAGTAGTATTGTCTTTTGTATTTTTCCTTCAGTTAGGTCATTCATAGTAGTATTGTCTTTTGTACTTTTCCTTCAGTTAGGTCATTCATGGTAGTATTGTCTTTTGTACTTTTCCTTCAGTTAGGTTATTCATAGTAGTATTGTCTTTTGTACTTTTCCTTTAGTTAGGTCATTCATAGTAGTATTGTCTTTTGTGCTTTTCCTTCAGTTAGGTCATTCATAGTAGTATTGTCTTTTGTACTTTTCCTTCAGTTAGGTCATTCATAGTAGTATTGTCTTTTGTGCTTTTCCTTCAGTTAGGTTATTCATAGTATTATTGTCTTTTGTACTTTTCCTTCAGTTAGGTCATTCATAGTAGTATTGTCGTTTGTACTTTTCCTTCAGTTAGGTCATTCATGGTAGTATTGTCTTTTGTACTTTTCCTTCAGTTAGGTCATTCATTGTAGTATTGTCTTTTGTACTTTTCCTTCAGTTAGGTCATTCGTAGTAGTATTGTCTTTTGTGCTTTTCATTCAGTTAGGTCATTCATAGTAGTATTGTCTTTTGTACCTTTCCTTCAGTTAGGTTTAATCATAGTAGTATTGTCTTTTGTACTTTTCCTTCAGTTAGGTCATTCATGGTAGTATTGTTTTGTACTTTTCCTTCAGTTAGGTCATTCATAGTAGTATTGTCTTTTGTACTTTTCCTTCAGTTAGGTCATTCATAGTAGTATTATCTTTTGTACTTTTCCTTCAGTTAGGTCATTCATGGTAGTATTGTCTTTTGTATTTTTTCTTCAGTTAGGTCATTCATAGTAGTATTGTCTTTTGTACTTTTCCGTCAGTTAGGTCATTCATGGTAGTATTGTCTTTTGTATTTTTTCATCAGTTAGGTCATTCATAGTAGTATTATCTTTGGTACTTTTCCTTCAGTTAGGTCATTCATGTTAGTATTGTCTTTTGTACGTTTCCTTCAGTTAGGTCATTCATAGTAGTATTGTCTTGTGTACGTTTCCTTCAGTTAGGTCATTCATAGTAGTATTGTCTTTGTACTTTTCCTTCAGTTAGGTCATTCATAGTAGTATTGTCTTTTGTACTTTTCCTTCAGTTAGGTCATTCATAGTAGTATTGTCTTTTGTACGTTTCCTTCAGTTAGGTCATTCATAGTAGTATTGTCTTTTGTACTTTTCCTTCAGGTAGGTCATTCATAGTAGTATTGTCTTTTGTACTTTTCCTTCAGGTAGGTCATTCATAGTAGTATTGTCTTTTGTACTTTTCCTTCAGTTAGGTCATTCATAGTAGTATTGTCTTTTGTACTTTTCCTTCAGTTAGGTCATTCATAGTAGTATTGTCATTTGTACTTTTCCTTCAGTTAGGTCATTCATAGTAGTATTGTCTTTTGTACTTTTCCTTCAGTTAGGTTATTCATAGTAGTATTGTCTTTTGTGCTTTTCCTTCAGTTAGGTCATTAATAATAGTATTGTCTTTTGTACTTTTCCTTCAGTTAGGTCATTCATGGTAGTATTGTCTTTTGTACTTTTCCTTCAGTTAGGTCATTCACGGTAGTATTGTCTTTTGTACTTTTCATTCAGTTAGGTCATTCATGGTAGTATTGTCTTTTGTACTTTTCCTTCAGTTAGGTCATTCAAGGTAGTATTGTCTTTTGTACTTTTCCTTCAGTTAGATCATTCATAGTAGTATTGTCTTTTGTACTTTTCCTTCAGTTAGGTCATTCCTAGTAGTATTGTCTTTTGTACTTTTCCTTCAGTTAGGTCATTCATGGTAGTATTGTCTTTTGTACTTTTCCTTCAGTTAGGTCATTCATGGTAGTATTGTCTTTTGTACGTTTCCTTCAGTTAAGTCATTGATAATAGTATTGTCTTTTGTGCTTTTCCTTCAGTTAGGTCATTCATAGTAGTATTGTTTTTGTACTTTTCCTTCAGTTAGGTCATTCATGGTAGTATTGTCTTTTGTACTTTTCCTTCAGTTAGGTCATTCATAGTAGTATTGTCTTTTGTACTTTTCCTTCAGTTAGGTCATTCATGGTAGTATTGTCTTTTGTACTTTTCCTTCAGTTAGGTCATTCATGGTAGTATTGTCTTTTGTACGTTTCCTTCAGTTAGGTCATTCATAGTAGTATTGTCTTTTGTACTTTTCCGTCAGTTAGGTCATTCATAGTAGTATTGTCTTTTGTACTTTTCCTTCAGGTAGGTCATTCATAGTAGTATTGTCTTTTGTACTTTTCCTTCAGTTAGGTCATTCATAGTAGTATTGTCTTTTGTTCTTTTCCTTCAGTTAGGTCATTCATAGTAGTATTGTCTTTTGTACTTTTCCTTCAGTTAGGTTATTCATAGTAGTATTGTCTTTTGTGCTTTTCCTTCAGTTAGGTCATTAATAATAGTATTGTCTTTTGTACTTTTCCTTCAGTTAGGTCATTCATGGTAGTATTGTCTTTTGTACGTTTCCTTCAGTTAGGTCATTCAAGGTATTATTGTCTTTTGTACTTTTCCTTCAGTTAGATCATTCATAGTAGTATTGTCTTTTGTACTTTTCCTTCAGTTAGGTCATTCATGGTAGTATTGTCTTTTGTACTTTTCCTTCAGTTAGGTCATTCCTAGTAGTATTGTCTTTTGTACGTTTCCTTCAGTAAGGTCATTCATGGTAGTATTGTCTTTTGTACTTTTCCTTCAGTTAGGTCATTCATGGTAGTATTGTCTTTTGTACGTTTCCTTCAGTTAAGTCATTGATGGTAGTATTGTCTTTTGTACTTTTCCTTCAGTTAGGTCATTCCTAGTAGTATTGTCTTTTGTACTTTTCCTTCAGTTAGGTCATTCATAGTAGTATTGTCTTTTGTACTTTTCCTTCAGTTAGGTCATTCATGGTAGTATTGTCTTTTGTACTTTTCCTTCAGTTAGATCATTCATAGTAGTATTGTCTTTTGTACTTTTCCTTCAGTTAGGTTATTCATAGTAGTATTGTCTTTTGTACTTTACCTTCAGTTAGGTCATTCATTGTAGTATTGTCTTTTGTACTTTTCCTTCAGTTAGGTCATTTATAGTAGTATTGTCTTTTGTACTTTTCCTTCAGTTAGGTCATTCATTGTAGTATTGTCTTTTGTACTTTTCCTTCAGTTAGGTCATTCATAGTAGTATTGTCTTTTGTACTTTTCCTTCAGTTAGGTTATTCATAGTAGTATTGTCTTTTGTACTTTTCCTTCAGTTAGGTCATTCATAGTAGTATTGTCTTTTGTACTTTTCCCTCAGTTAGGTCATTCATTGTAGTATTGTCTTTTGTACCTTTCCTTCAGTTAGGTCATTCATGGTAGTATTGTCTTTTGTACTTTTCCTTCAGTTAGGTCATTCATGGTAGTATTGTCTTTTGTACTTTTCCTTGAGTTAGCTCATTCCTAGTAGTATTGTCTTTTGTACTTTTCCTTCAGTTAGGTCATTCATAGTAGTATTGTCTTTTGTACTTTTCCTTCAGTTAGGTTATTCATAGTAGTATTGTCTTTTGTGCTTTTCCTTCAGTTAGGTCATTAATAATAGTATTGTCTTTTGTACTTTTCCTTCAGTTAGGTCATTCATGGTAGTATTGTCTTTTGTACGTTTCCTTCAGTTAGGTCATTCATGGTAGTATTGTCTTTTGTACTTTTCCTTCAGTTAGGTCATTCAAGGTATTATTGTCTTTTGTACTTTTCCTTCAGTTAGATCATTCATAGTAGTATTGTCTTTTGTACTTTTCCTTCAGTTAGGTCATTCATAGTAGTATTGTCATTTGTACTTTTCCTTCAGTTAGGTCATTCATAGTAGTATTGTCTTTTGTACTTTTCCTTCAGTTAGGTTATTCATAGTAGTATTGTCTTTTGTGCTTTTCCTTCAGTTAGGTCATTAATAATAGTATTGTCTTTTGTACTTTTCCTTCAGTTAGGTCATTCATGGTAGTATTGTCTTTTGTACGTTTCCTTCAGTTAGGTCATTCATGGTAGTATTGTCTTTTGTACTTTTCCTTCAGTTAGGTCATTCAAGGTATTATTGTCTTTTGTACTTTTCCTTCAGTTAGATCATTCATAGTAGTATTGTCTTTTGTACTTTTCCTTCAGTTAGGTCATTCATGGTAGTATTGTCTTTTGTACTTTTCCTTCAGTTAGGTCATTCCTAGTAGTATTGTCTTTTGTACGTTTCCTTCAGTAAGGTCATTCATGGTAGTATTGTCTTTTGTACTTTTCCTTCAGTTAGGTCATTCATGGTAGTATTGTCTTTTGTACGTTTCCTTCAGTTAAGTCATTGATAGTAGTATTGTCTTTTGTACTTTTCCTTCAGTTAGGTCATTCCTAGTAGTATTGTCTTTTGTACTTTTCCTTCAGTTAGGTCATTCATAGTAGTATTGTCTTTTGTACTTTTCCTTCAGTTAGGTCATTCATGGTAGTATTGTCTTTTGTACTTTTCCTTCAGTTAGATCATTCATAGTAGTATTGTCTTTTGTACTTTTCCTTCAGTTAGGTCATTCATAGTAGTATTGTCTTTTGTACTTTTCCTTCAGTTAGGTCATTCATTGTAGTATTGTCTTTTGTACTTTTCCTTCAGTTAGGTCATTTATAGTAGTATTGTCTTTTGTACTTTTCCTTCAGTTAGGTCATTCATTGTAGTATTGTCTTTTGTACTTTTCCTTCAGTTAGGTCATTCATAGTAGTATTGTCTTTTGTACTTTTCCTTCAGTTAGGTTATTCATAGTAGTATTGTCTTTTGTACTTTTCCTTCAGTTAGGTCATTCATAGTAGTATTGTCTTTTGTACTTTTCCTTCAGTTAGGTCATTCATTGTAGTATTGTCTTTTGTACCTTTCCTTCAGTTAGGTCATTCATGGTAGTATTGTCTTTTGTACTTTTCCTTCAGTTAGGTCATTCATGGTAGTATTGTCTTTTGTACTTTTCCTTGAGTTAGCTCATTCCTAGTAGTATTGTCTTTTGTACTTTTCCTTCAGTTAGGTCATTCATAGTAGTATTGTCTTTTGTACTTTTCCTTCAGTTAGGTTATTCATAGTAGTATTGTCTTTTGTGCTTTTCCTTCAGTTAGGTCATTAATAATAGTATTGTCTTTTGTACTTTTCCTTCAGTTAGGTCATTCATGGTAGTATTGTCTTTTGTACGTTTCCTTCAGTTAGGTCATTCATGGTAGTATTGTCTTTTGTACTTTTCCTTCAGTTAGGTCATTCAAGGTATTATTGTCTTTTGTACTTTTCCTTCAGTTAGATCATTCATAGTAGTATTGTCTTTTGTACTTTTCCTTCAGTTAGGTCATTCCTAGTAGTATTGTCTTTTGTACTTTTCCTTCAGTTAGGTCATTCCTAGTAGTATTGTCTTTTGTACGTTTCCTTCAGTAAGGTCATTCATGGTAGTATTGTCTTTTGTACTTTTCCTTCAGTTAGGTCATTCATGGTAGTATTGTCTTTTGTACGTTTCCTTCAGTTAAGTCATTGATAGTAGTATTGTCTTTTGTACTTTTCCTTCAGTTAGGTCATTCCTAGTAGTATTGTCTTTTGTACTTTTCCTTCAGTTAGGTCATTCATAGTAGTATTGTCTTTTGTACTTTTCCTTCAGTTAGGTCATTTATAGTAGTATTGTCTTTTGTACTTTTCCTTCAGTTAGGTCATTCATAGTAGTATTGTCTTTTGTACTTTTCCTTCAGTTAGGTCATTCATTGTAGTATTGTCTTTTGTACTTTTCCTTCAGTTAGGTCATTTATAGTAGTATTGTCTTTTGTACTTTTCCTTCAGTTAGGTCATTCATTGTAGTATTGTCTTTTGTACTTTTCCTTCAGTTAGGTCATTCATAATAGTATTGTCTTTTGTACTTTTCCTTCAGTTAGGTTATTCATAGTAGTATTGTCTTTTGTACTTTTCCTTCAGTTAGGTCATTCATAGTAGTATTGTCTTTTGTACTTTTCCTTCAGTTAGGTCATTCATAGTAGTATTGTCTTTTGTACCTTTCCTTCAGTTAGGTCATTCATGGTAGTATTGTCTTTTGTACTTTTCCTTGAGTTAGCTCATTCCTAGTAGTATTGTCTTTTGTACTTTTCCTTCAGTTAGGTTATTCATAGTATTATTGTCTTTTGTACTTTTCCTTCAGTTAGGTCATTCATGGTAGTATTGTCTTTTGTACTTTTCCTTCAGTTAGGTCATTCATAGTAGTATTGTCTTTTGTACTTTTCCTTCAGTTAGGTCATTCATGGTAGTATTGTCTTTTGTACTTTTCCTTCAGTTAGGTCATTCATGGTAGTATTGTCTTTTGTACTTATCCTTCAGTTAGGTCATTCATGGTAGTATTGTCTTTTGTACTTTTCCTTCAGTTAGGTCATTTATAGTAGCATTGTCTTTTGTACTTTTCCTTCAGTTAGGTCATTCATAGTAGTATTGTCTTTTGTACTTTTCCTTCAGTTAGGTCATTCATTGTAGTATTGTCTTTGTTACTTTTCCTTCAGTTAGGTCATTCATAGTAGTATTGTCTTTTGTACTTTTCCTTCAGTTAGGTCATTCATTGTAGTATTGTCTTTGTTACTTTTCCTTCAGTTAGGTCATTCATAGTAGTATTGTCTTTTGTACTTTTCCTTCAGTTAGGTGATTCATAGTAGTATTGTCTTTGTTACTTTTCCTTCAGTTAGGTCATTCATAGTAGTATTGTCTTTTGTACTTTTCCTTCAGTTAGGTCATTCATAGTAGTATTGTCTTTTGTACTTTTCCTTCAGTTAGTTCATTCATGGTAGTATTGTCCTTTGTACTTTTCCTTCAGTTAGGTTATTCATAGTAGTATTGTCTTTTGTACCTTTCCTTCAGTTGGGTCATTCATAGTAGTATTGTCTTTTGTACTTTTCCTTCAGTTAGGTCATTCATAGTAGTATTGTCTTTTGTACTTTTCCTTTATTTAGGTCATTCATAGTAGTATTGTCTTTTGTGCTTTTCCTTCAGTTAGGTCATTCATAGTAGTATTGTCTTTTGTACTTTTCCTTTAGTTAGGTCATTCATAGTAGTATTGTCTTTTGTGCTTTTCCTTCAGTTAGGTCATTCATAGTAGTATTGTCTTTTGTACTTTTCCTTCAGTTAGGTCATTCCTAGTAGTATTGTCTTTTGTACTTTTCCTTCAGTAAGGTCATTCATGGTAGTATTGTCTTTTGTACTTTTCCTTCAGTTAGGTCATTCATGGTAGTATTGTCTTTTGTACGTTTCCTTCAGTTAAGTCATTGATAGTAGTATTGTCTTTTGTACTTTTCCTTCAGTTAGGTCATTCCTAGTAGTATGTCTTTTGTACTTTTCCTTCAGTTAGGTTATTCATAGTAGTATTGTCTTTTGTACTTTTCCTTCAGTTAGGTCATTCATGGTAGTATTGTCTTTTGTACTTTTCCTTCAGTTAGATCATTCATAGTAGTATTGTCTTTTGTACTTTTCCATCAGTTAGGTCATTCATAGTAGTATTGTCTTTTGTACTTTTCCTTCAGTTAGGTCATTCATTGTAGTATTGTCTTTTGTACTTTTCCTTCAGTTAGGTCATTTATAGTAGTATTGTCTTTTGTACTTTTCCTTCAGTTAAGTCATTCATTGTAGTATTGTCTTTTGTACTTTTCCTTCAGTTAGGTCATTCATAGTAGTATTGTCTTTTGTACTTTTCCTTCAGTTAGGTTATTCATAGTAGTATTGTCTTTTGTACTTTTCCTTCAGTTAGGTCATTCATAGTAGTATTGTCTTTTGTACTTTTCCTTCAGTTAGGTCATTCATAGTAGTATTGTCTTTTGTACCTTTCCTTCAGTTAAGTCATTCATGGTAGTATTGTCTTTTGTACTTTTCCTTCAGTTAGGTCATTCATGGTAGTATTGTCTTTTGTACTTTTCCTTCAGTTAGGTCATTCATAGTAGTATTGTCTTTTGTACTTTTCCTTCAGTTAGGTCATTCATGGTAGTATTGTCTTTTGTACTTTTCCTTCAGTTAGGTCATTCATGGTAGTATTGTCTTTTGTACTTTTTCTTCAGTTAGGTCATTCATGGTAGTATTGTCTTTTGTACTTTTCCTTCAATTAGGTCATTTATAGTAGTATTGTCTTTTGTACTTTTCCTTCAGTTAGGTCATTCATAGTAGTATTGTCTTTTGTACTTTTCCTTCAGTTAGGTCATTCATTGTAGTATTGTCTTTGTTACTTTTCCTTCAGTTAGGTCATTCATAGTAGTATTGTCTTTTGTACTTTTCCTTCAGTTAGGTCATTCATTGTAGTATTGTCTTTGTTACTTTTCCTTCAGTTAGGTCATTCATAGTAGTATTGTCTTTTGTACTTTTACTTCAGTTAGGTGATTCATAGTAGTATTGTCTTTGTTACTTTTCCTTCAGTTAGGTCATTCATAGTAGTATTGTCTTTTGTACTTTTCCTTCAGTTAGGTCATTCATAGTAGTATTGTCTTTTGTACTTTTCCTTCAGTTAGGTCATTCATGGTAGTATTGTCCTTTGTACTTTTCCTTCAGTTAGGTTATTCATAGTAGTATTGTCTTTTGTACCTTTCCTTCAGTTAGGTCATTCATAGTAGTATTGTCTTTTGTACTTTTCCTTCAGTTAGGTCATTCATAGTAGTATTGTCTTTGTACTTTTCCTTTATTTAGGTCATTCATAGTAGTATTGTCTTTTGTGATTTTCCTTCAGTTAGGTCATTCATAGTAGTATTGTCTTTTGTACTTTTCCTTCAGTTAGGTCATTCATAGTAGTATTGTCTTTTGTACTTTTCCTTCAGTTAGGTTATTCATAGTAGTATTGTCTTTTGTACTTTTCCTTTAGTTAGGTCATTCATAGTAGTATTGTCTTTTGTGCTTTTCCTTCACTTAGGTCATTCATAGTAGTATTGTCTTTTGTACTTTTCCTTCAGTTAGGTCATTCATGGTAGTATTGTCTTTTGTGCTTTTCCTTCAGTTAGGTTATTCATAGTATTATTGTCTTTTGTACTTTTCCTTCAGTTAGGTCATTCATAGTAGTATTGTCTTTTGTACTTTTCCTTCAGTTAGGTTATTCATGGTAGTATTGTCGTTTGCACTTTTCCTTCAATTAGGTCATTCATGGTAGTATTGTCTTTTGTACTTTTCCTTCAGTTAGGTCATTCATAGTAATATTGTCTTTTGTACCTTTCCTTCAGTTAGGTTATTCATAGTAGTATTGTCTTTTGTACTTTTCCTTCAGTTAGGTCATTCATGGTAGTATTGTCTTTTGTACTTTTCCTTCAGTTAGGTCATGCATAGTAGTATTGTCTTTTGTACTTTTCCTTCAGTTATGTCATTCATGGTAGTATTGTCTTTGGTACTTTTTCTTCAGTTAGGTCATTCATAGTAGTATTGTCTTTTGTACTTTTCCTTCAGTTAGGTCATTCATGGTAGTATTGTCTTTTGTATTTTTTCATCAGTTAGGTCATTCATAGTAGTATTATCTTTTGTACTTTTCCTTCAGTTATGTCATTCATGTTAGTATTGTCTTTTGTACGTTTCCTTCAGTTAGGTCATTCATGGTAGTATTTTCTTTTGTACTTTTCCTTCAGGTAGGTCATTCATAGTAGTATTGTCTTTTGTACTTTTCCTTCAGTTAGGTCATTCATAGTAGTATTGTCTTTTGTACTTTTCCTTCAGTTAGGTCATTCATAGTAGTATTGTCTTTTGTACTTTTCCTTCAGTTAGGTTATTCATAGTAGTATTGTCTTTTGTGCTTTTCCTTCAGTTAGGTCATTAATAATAGTATTGTCTTTTGTACTTTTCCTTCAGTTAGGTCATTCATGGTAGTATTGTCTTTTGTACTTTTCCTTCAGTTAGGTCATTCATAGTAGTATTGTCTTTTGTACTTTTCCTTCAGTTAGGTCATTCATGGTAGTATTGTCTTTTGTACGTTTCCTTCAGTTAGGTCATTCATGGTAGTATTGTCTTTTGTACTTTTCCTTTATTTAGGTCATTCATAGTAGTATTGTCTTTTGTGCTTTTCCTTCAGTTAGGTCATTCATAGTAGTATTGTCTTTTGTACTTTTCCTTCAGTTAGGTCATTCATAGTAGTATTGTCTTTTGTACTTTTCCTTCAGTTAGGTTATTCATAGTAGTATTGTCTTTTGTACTTTTCCTTTAGTTAGGTCATTCATAGTAGTATTGTCTTTTGTGCTTTTCCTTCAGTTAGGTCATTCATAGTAGTATTGTCTTTTGTACTTTTCCTTCAGTTAGGTCATTCATAGTAGTATTGTCTTTTGTGCTTTTCCTTCAGTTAGGTTATTCATAGTATTATTGTCTTTTGTACTTTTCCTTCAGTTAGGTCATTCATAGTAGTATTGTCTTTTGTACTTTTCCTTCAGTTAGGTTATTCATGGTAGTATTGTCGTTTGTACTTTTCCTTCAATTAGGTCATTCATGGTAGTATTGTCTTTTGTACTTTTCCTTCATTTAGGTCATTCATAGTAGTATTGTCTTTTGTACTTTTCCTTCAGTTAGGTCATTCGTTGTAGTATTGTCTTTTGTGCTTTTCATTCAGTTAGGTCATTCATAGTAGTATTGTCTTTTGTACCTTTCCTTCAGTTAGGTTATTCATAGTAGTATTGTCTTTGGTACTTTTCCTTCAGTTAGGTCATTCATGTTAGTATTGTCTTTTGTACGTTTCCTTCAGTTAGGTCATTCATAGTAGTATTGTCTTTTGTACTTTTCCTTCAGTTAGGTTATTCATAGTAGTATTGTCTTTTGTGCTTTTCCTTCAGTTAGGTCATTAATAATAGTATTGTCTTTTGTACTTTTCCTTCAGTTAGGTCATTCATGGTAGTATTGTCTTTTGTACTTTTCCTTCAGTTAGGTCATTCACGGTAGTATTGTCTTTTGTACTTTTCATTCAGTTAGGTCATTCATGGTAGTATTGTCTTTTGTACTTTTCCTTCAGTTAGGTCATTCAAGGTAGTATTGTCTTTTGTACTTTTCCTTCAGTTAGATCATTCATAGTAGTATTGTCTTTTGTACTTTTCCTTCAGTTAGGTCATTCCTAGTAGTATTGTCTTTTGTACTTTTCCTTCAGTTAGGTCATTCATGGTAGTATTGTCTTTTGTACTTTTCCTTCAGTTAGGTCATTCATGGTAGTATTGTCTTTTGTACGTTTCCTTCAGTTAAGTCATTGATAATAGTATTGTCTTTTGTGCTTTTCCTTCAGTTAGGTCATTCATAGTAGTATTGTTTTTGTACTTTTCCTTCAGTTAGGTCATTCATGGTAGTATTGTCTTTTGTACTTTTCCTTCAGTTAGGTCATTCATAGTAGTATTGTCTTTTGTACTTTTCCTTCAGTTAGGTCATTCATGGTAGTATTGTCTTTTGTACTTTTCCTTCAGTTAGGTCATTCATGGTAGTATTGTCTTTTGTACGTTTCCTTCAGTTAGGTCATTCATAGTAGTATTGTCTTTTGTACTTTTCCGTCAGTTAGGTCATTCATAGTAGTATTGTCTTTTGTACTTTTCCTTCAGGTAGGTCATTCATAGTAGTATTGTCTTTTGTACTTTTCCTTCAGTTAGGTCATTCATAGTAGTATTGTCTTTTGTTCTTTTCCTTCAGTTAGGTCATTCATAGTAGTATTGTCATTTGTACTTTTCCTTCAGTTAGGTCATTCATAGTAGTATTGTCTTTTGTACTTTTCCTTCAGTTAGGTTATTCATAGTAGTATTGTCTTTTGTGCTTTTCCTTCAGTTAGGTCATTAATAATAGTATTGTCTTTTGTACTTTTCCTTCAGTTAGGTCATTCATGGTAGTATTGTCTTTTGTACGTTTCCTTCAGTTAGGTCATTCATGGTAGTATTGTCTTTTGTACTTTTCCTTCAGTTAGGTCATTCAAGGTATTATTGTCTTTTGTACTTTTCCTTCAGTTAGATCATTCATAGTAGTATTGTCTTTTGTACTTTTCCTTCAGTTAGGTCATTCATGGTAGTATTGTCTTTTGTACTTTTCCTTCAGTTAGGTCATTCCTAGTAGTATTGTCTTTTGTACGTTTCCTTCAGTAAGGTCATTCATGGTAGTATTGTCTTTTGTACTTTTCCTTCAGTTAGGTCATTCATGGTAGTATTGTCTTTTGTACGTTTCCTTCAGTTAAGTCATTGATAGTAGTATTGTCTTTTGTACTTTTCCTTCAGTTAGGTCATTCCTAGTAGTATTGTCTTTTGTACTTTTCCTTCAGTTAGGTCATTCATAGTAGTATTGTCTTTTGTACTTTTCCTTCAGTTAGGTCATTCATGGTAGTATTGTCTTTTGTACTTTTCCTTCAGTTAGATCATTCATAGTAGTATTGTCTTTTGTACTTTTCCTTCAGTTAGGTTATTCATAGTAGTATTGTCTTTTGTACTTTACCTTCAGTTAGGTCATTCATTGTAGTATTGTCTTTTGTACTTTTCCTTCAGTTAGGTCATTTATAGTAGTATTGTCTTTTGTACTTTTCCTTCAGTTAGGTCATTCATTGTAGTATTGTCTTTTGTACTTTTCCTTCAGTTAGGTCATTCATAGTAGTATTGTCTTTTGTACTTTTCCTTCAGTTAGGTTATTCATAGTAGTATTGTCTTTTGTACTTTTCCTTCAGTTAGGTCATTCATAGTAGTATTGTCTTTTGTACTTTTCCCTCAGTTAGGTCATTCATTGTAGTATTGTCTTTTGTACCTTTCCTTCAGTTAGGTCATTCATGGTAGTATTGTCTTTTGTACTTTTCCTTCAGTTAGGTCATTCATGGTAGTATTGTCTTTTGTACTTTTCCTTGAGTTAGCTCATTCCTAGTAGTATTGTCTTTTGTACTTTTCCTTCAGTTAGGTCATTCATAGTAGTATTGTCTTTTGTACTTTTCCTTCAGTTAGGTTATTCATAGTAGTATTGTCTTTTGTGCTTTTCCTTCAGTTAGGTCATTAATAATAGTATTGTCTTTTGTACTTTTCCTTCAGTTAGGTCATTCATGGTAGTATTGTCTTTTGTACGTTTCCTTCAGTTAGGTCATTCATGGTAGTATTGTCTTTTGTACTTTTCCTTCAGTTAGGTCATTCAAGGTATTATTGTCTTTTGTACTTTTCCTTCAGTTAGATCATTCATAGTAGTATTGTCTTTTGTACTTTTCCTTCAGTTAGGTCATTCATAGTAGTATTGTCATTTGTACTTTTCCTTCAGTTAGGTCATTCATAGTAGTATTGTCTTTTGTACTTTTCCTTCAGTTAGGTTATTCATAGTAGTATTGTCTTTTGTGCTTTTCCTTCAGTTAGGTCATTAATAATAGTATTGTCTTTTGTACTTTTCCTTCAGTTAGGTCATTCATGGTAGTATTGTCTTTTGTACGTTTCCTTCAGTTAGGTCATTCATGGTAGTATTGTCTTTTGTACTTTTCCTTCAGTTAGGTCATTCAAGGTATTATTGTCTTTTGTACTTTTCCTTCAGTTAGATCATTCATAGTAGTATTGTCTTTTGTACTTTTCCTTCAGTTAGGTCATTCATGGTAGTATTGTCTTTTGTACTTTTCCTTCAGTTAGGTCATTCCTAGTAGTATTGTCTTTTGTACGTTTCCTTCAGTAAGGTCATTCATGGTAGTATTGTCTTTTGTACTTTTCCTTCAGTTAGGTCATTCATGGTAGTATTGTCTTTTGTACGTTTCCTTCAGTTAAGTCATTGATAGTAGTATTGTCTTTTGTACTTTTCCTTCAGTTAGGTCATTCCTAGTAGTATTGTCTTTTGTACTTTTCCTTCAGTTAGGTCATTCATAGTAGTATTGTCTTTTGTACTTTTCCTTCAGTTAGGTCATTCATGGTAGTATTGTCTTTTGTACTTTTCCTTCAGTTAGATCATTCATAGTAGTATTGTCTTTTGTACTTTTCCTTCAGTTAGGTCATTCATAGTAGTATTGTCTTTTGTACTTTTCCTTCAGTTAGGTCATTCATTGTAGTATTGTCTTTTGTACTTTTCCTTCAGTTAGGTCATTTATAGTAGTATTGTCTTTTGTACTTTTCCTTCAGTTAGGTCATTCATTGTAGTATTGTCTTTTGTACTTTTCCTTCAGTTAGGTCATTCATAGTAGTATTGTCTTTTGTACTTTTCCTTCAGTTAGGTTATTCATAGTAGTATTGTCTTTTGTACTTTTCCTTCAGTTAGGTCATTCATAGTAGTATTGTCTTTTGTACTTTTCCTTCAGTTAGGTCATTCATTGTAGTATTGTCTTTTGTACCTTTCCTTCAGTTAGGTCATTCATGGTAGTATTGTCTTTTGTACTTTTCCTTCAGTTAGGTCATTCATGGTAGTATTGTCTTTTGTACTTTTCCTTGAGTTAGCTCATTCCTAGTAGTATTGTCTTTTGTACTTTTCCTTCAGTTAGGTCATTCATAGTAGTATTGTCTTTTGTACTTTTCCTTCAGTTAGGTTATTCATAGTAGTATTGTCTTTTGTGCTTTTCCTTCAGTTAGGTCATTAATAATAGTATTGTCTTTTGTACTTTTCCTTCAGTTAGGTCATTCATGGTAGTATTGTCTTTTGTACGTTTCCTTCAGTTAGGTCATTCATGGTAGTATTGTCTTTTGTACTTTTCCTTCAGTTAGGTCATTCAAGGTATTATTGTCTTTTGTACTTTTCCTTCAGTTAGATCATTCATAGTAGTATTGTCTTTTGTACTTTTCCTTCAGTTAGGTCATTCCTAGTAGTATTGTCTTTTGTACTTTTCCTTCAGTTAGGTCATTCCTAGTAGTATTGTCTTTTGTACGTTTCCTTCAGTAAGGTCATTCATGGTAGTATTGTCTTTTGTACTTTTCCTTCAGTTAGGTCATTCATGGTAGTATTGTCTTTTGTACGTTTCCTTCAGTTAAGTCATTGATAGTAGTATTGTCTTTTGTACTTTTCCTTCAGTTAGGTCATTCCTAGTAGTATTGTCTTTTGTACTTTTCCTTCAGTTAGGTCATTCATAGTAGTATTGTCTTTTGTACTTTTCCTTCAGTTAGGTCATTTATAGTAGTATTGTCTTTTGTACTTTTCCTTCAGTTAGGTCATTCATAGTAGTATTGTCTTTTGTACTTTTCCTTCAGTTAGGTCATTCATTGTAGTATTGTCTTTTGTACTTTTCCTTCAGTTAGGTCATTTATAGTAGTATTGTCTTTTGTACTTTTCCTTCAGTTAGGTCATTCATTGTAGTATTGTCTTTTGTACTTTTCCTTCAGTTAGGTCATTCATAGTAGTATTGTCTTTTGTACTTTTCCTTCAGTTAGGTTATTCATAGTAGTATTGTCTTTTGTACTTTTCCTTCAGTTAGGTCATTCATAGTAGTATTGTCTTTTGTACTTTTCCTTCAGTTAGGTCATTCATAGTAGTATTGTCTTTTGTACCTTTCCTTCAGTTAGGTCATTCATGGTAGTATTGTCTTTTGTACTTTTCCTTGAGTTAGCTCATTCCTAGTAGTATTGTCTTTTGTACTTTTCCTTCAGTTAGGTTATTCATAGTATTATTGTCTTTTGTACTTTTCCTTCAGTTAGGTCATTCATGGTAGTATTGTCTTTTGTACTTTTCCTTCAGTTAGGTCATTCATAGTAGTATTGTCTTTTGTACTTTTCCTTCAGTTAGGTCATTCATGGTAGTATTGTCTTTTGTACTTTTCCTTCAGTTAGGTCATTCATGGTAGTATTGTCTTTTGTACTTATCCTTCAGTTAGGTCATTCATGGTAGTATTGTCTTTTGTACTTTTCCTTCAGTTAGGTCATTTATAGTAGCATTGTCTTTTGTACTTTTCCTTCAGTTAGGTCATTCATAGTAGTATTGTCTTTTGTACTTTTCCTTCAGTTAGGTCATTCATTGTAGTATTGTCTTTGTTACTTTTCCTTCAGTTAGGTCATTCATAGTAGTATTGTCTTTTGTACTTTTCCTTCAGTTAGGTCATTCATTGTAGTATTGTCTTTGTTACTTTTCCTTCAGTTAGGTCATTCATAGTAGTATTGTCTTTTGTACTTTTCCTTCAGTTAGGTGATTCATAGTAGTATTGTCTTTGTTACTTTTCCTTCAGTTAGGTCATTCATAGTAGTATTGTCTTTTGTACTTTTCCTTCAGTTAGGTCATTCATAGTAGTATTGTCTTTTGTACTTTTCCTTCAGTTAGGTCATTCATGGTAGTATTGTCCTTTGTACTTTTCCTTCAGTTAGGTTATTCATAGTAGTATTGTCTTTTGTACCTTTCCTTCAGTTGGGTCATTCATAGTAGTATTGTCTTTTGTACTTTTCCTTCAGTTAGGTCATTCATAGTAGTATTGTCTTTTGTACTTTTCCTTTATTTAGGTCATTCATAGTAGTATTGTCTTTTGTGCTTTTCCTTCAGTTAGGTCATTCATAGTAGTATTGTCTTTTGTACTTTTCCTTTAGTTAGGTCATTCATAGTAGTATTGTCTTTTGTGCTTTTCCTTCAGTTAGGTCATTCATAGTAGTATTGTCTTTTGTACTTTTCCTTCAGTTAGGTCATTCCTAGTAGTATTGTCTTTTGTACTTTTCCTTCAGTAAGGTCATTCATGGTAGTATTGTCTTTTGTACTTTTCCTTCAGTTAGGTCATTCATGGTAGTATTGTCTTTTGTACGTTTCCTTCAGTTAAGTCATTGATAGTAGTATTGTCTTTTGTACTTTTCCTTCTGTTAGGTCATTCCTAGTAGTATGTCTTTTGTACTTTTCCTTCAGTTAGGTTATTCATAGTAGTATTGTCTTTTGTACTTTTCCTTCAGTTAGGTCATTCATGGTAGTATTGTCTTTTGTACTTTTCCTTCAGTTAGATCATTCATAGTAGTATTGTCTTTTGTACTTTTCCATCAGTTAGGTCATTCATAGTAGTATTGTCTTTTGTACTTTTCCTTCAGTTAGGTCATTCATTGTAGTATTGTCTTTTGTACTTTTCCTTCAGTTAGGTCATTTATAGTAGTATTGTCTTTTGTACTTTTCCTTCAGTTAAGTCATTCATTGTAGTATTGTCTTTTGTACTTTTCCTTCAGTTAGGTCATTCATAGTAGTATTGTCTTTTGTACTTTTCCTTCAGTTAGGTTATTCATAGTAGTATTGTCTTTTGTACTTTTCCTTCAGTTAGGTCATTCATAGTAGTATTGTCTTTTGTACTTTTCCTTCAGTTAGGTCATTCATAGTAGTATTGTCTTTTGTACCTTTCCTTCAGTTAAGTCATTCATGGTAGTATTGTCTTTTGTACTTTTCCTTCAGTTAGGTCATTCATGGTAGTATTGTCTTTTGTACTTTTCCTTCAGTTAGGTCATTCATAGTAGTATTGTCTTTTGTACTTTTCCTTCAGTTAGGTCATTCATGGTAGTATTGTCTTTTGTACTTTTCCTTCAGTTAGGTCATTCATGGTAGTATTGTCTTTTGTACTTTTCCTTCAGTTAGGTCATTCATGGTAGTATTGTCTTTTGTACTTTTCCTTCAATTAGGTCATTTATAGTAGTATTGTCTTTTGTACTTTTCCTTCAGTTAGGTCATTCATAGTAGTATTGTCTTTTGTACTTTTCCTTCAGTTAGGTCATTCATTGTAGTATTGTCTTTGTTACTTTTCCTTCAGTTAGGTCATTCATAGTAGTATTGTCTTTTGTACTTTTCCTTCAGTTAGGTCATTCATTGTAGTATTGTCTTTGTTACTTTTCCTTCAGTTAGGTCATTCATAGTAGTATTGTCTTTTGTACTTTTACTTCAGTTAGGTGATTCATAGTAGTATTGTCTTTGTTACTTTTCCTTCAGTTAGGTCATTCATAGTAGTATTGTCTTTTGTACTTTTCCTTCAGTTAGGTCATTCAAGGTATTATTGTCTTTTGTACTTTTCCTTCAGTTAGATCATTCATAGTAGTATTGTCTTTTGTACTTTTCCTTCAGTTAGGTCATTCCTAGTAGTATTGTCTTTTGTACTTTTCCTTCAGTTAGGTCATTCCTAGTAGTATTGTCTTTTGTACGTTTCCTTCAGTAAGGTCATTCATGGTAGTATTGTCTTTTGTACTTTTCCTTCAGTTAGGTCATTCATGGTAGTATTGTCTTTTGTACGTTTCCTTCAGTTAAGTCATTGATAGTAGTATTGTCTTTTGTACTTTTCCTTCAGTTAGGTCATTCCTAGTAGTATTGTCTTTTGTACTTTTCCTTCAGTTAGGTCATTCATAGTAGTATTGTCTTTTGTACTTTTCCTTCAGTTAGGTCATTTATAGTAGTATTGTCTTTTGTACTTTTCCTTCAGTTAGGTCATTCATAGTAGTATTGTCTTTTGTACTTTTCCTTCAGTTAGGTCATTCATTGTAGTATTGTCTTTTGTACTTTTCCTTCAGTTAGGTCATTTATAGTAGTATTGTCTTTTGTACTTTTCCTTCAGTTAGGTCATTCATTGTAGTATTGTCTTTTGTACTTTTCCTTCAGTTAGGTCATTCATAGTAGTATTGTCTTTTGTACTTTTCCTTCAGTTAGGTTATTCATAGTAGTATTGTCTTTTGTACTTTTCCTTCAGTTAGGTCATTCATAGTAGTATTGTCTTTTGTACTTTTCCTTCAGTTAGGTCATTCATAGTAGTATTGTCTTTTGTACCTTTCCTTCAGTTAGGTCATTCATGGTAGTATTGTCTTTTGTACTTTTCCTTGAGTTAGCTCATTCCTAGTAGTATTGTCTTTTGTACTTTTCCTTCAGTTAGGTTATTCATAGTATTATTGTCTTTTGTACTTTTCCTTCAGTTAGGTCATTCATGGTAGTATTGTCTTTTGTACTTTTCCTTCAGTTAGGTCATTCATAGTAGTATTGTCTTTTGTACTTTTCCTTCAGTTAGGTCATTCATGGTAGTATTGTCTTTTGTACTTTTCCTTCAGTTAGGTCATTCATGGTAGTATTGTCTTTTGTACTTATCCTTCAGTTAGGTCATTCATGGTAGTATTGTCTTTTGTACTTTTCCTTCAGTTAGGTCATTTATAGTAGCATTGTCTTTTGTACTTTTCCTTCAGTTAGGTCATTCATAGTAGTATTGTCTTTTGTACTTTTCCTTCAGTTAGGTCATTCATTGTAGTATTGTCTTTGTTACTTTTCCTTCAGTTAGGTCATTCATAGTAGTATTGTCTTTTGTACTTTTCCTTCAGTTAGGTCATTCATTGTAGTATTGTCTTTGTTACTTTTCCTTCAGTTAGGTCATTCATAGTAGTATTGTCTTTTGTACTTTTCCTTCAGTTAGGTGATTCATAGTAGTATTGTCTTTGTTACTTTTCCTTCAGTTAGGTCATTCATAGTAGTATTGTCTTTTGTACTTTTCCTTCAGTTAGGTCATTCATAGTAGTATTGTCTTTTGTACTTTTCCTTCAGTTAGGTCATTCATGGTAGTATTGTCCTTTGTACTTTTCCTTCAGTTAGGTTATTCATAGTAGTATTGTCTTTTGTACCTTTCCTTCAGTTGGGTCATTCATAGTAGTATTGTCTTTTGTACTTTTCCTTCAGTTAGGTCATTCATAGTAGTATTGTCTTTTGTACTTTTCCTTTATTTAGGTCATTCATAGTAGTATTGTCTTTTGTGCTTTTCCTTCAGTTAGGTCATTCATAGTAGTATTGTCTTTTGTACTTTTCCTTTAGTTAGGTCATTCATAGTAGTATTGTCTTTTGTGCTTTTCCTTCAGTTAGGTCATTCATAGTAGTATTGTCTTTTGTACTTTTCCTTCAGTTAGGTCATTCCTAGTAGTATTGTCTTTTGTACTTTTCCTTCAGTAAGGTCATTCATGGTAGTATTGTCTTTTGTACTTTTCCTTCAGTTAGGTCATTCATGGTAGTATTGTCTTTTGTACGTTTCCTTCAGTTAAGTCATTGATAGTAGTATTGTCTTTTGTACTTTTCCTTCAGTTAGGTCATTCCTAGTAGTATGTCTTTTGTACTTTTCCTTCAGTTAGGTTATTCATAGTAGTATTGTCTTTTGTACTTTTCCTTCAGTTAGGTCATTCATGGTAGTATTGTCTTTTGTACTTTTCCTTCAGTTAGATCATTCATAGTAGTATTGTCTTTTGTACTTTTCCATCAGTTAGGTCATTCATAGTAGTATTGTCTTTTGTACTTTTCCTTCAGTTAGGTCATTCATTGTAGTATTGTCTTTTGTACTTTTCCTTCAGTTAGGTCATTTATAGTAGTATTGTCTTTTGTACTTTTCCTTCAGTTAAGTCATTCATTGTAGTATTGTCTTTTGTACTTTTCCTTCAGTTAGGTCATTCATAGTAGTATTGTCTTTTGTACTTTTCCTTCAGTTAGGTTATTCATAGTAGTATTGTCTTTTGTACTTTTCCTTCAGTTAGGTCATTCATAGTAGTATTGTCTTTTGTACTTTTCCTTCAGTTAGGTCATTCATAGTAGTATTGTCTTTTGTACCTTTCCTTCAGTTAAGTCATTCATGGTAGTATTGTCTTTTGTACTTTTCCTTCAGTTAGGTCATTCATGGTAGTATTGTCTTTTGTACTTTTCCTTCAGTTAGGTCATTCATAGTAGTATTGTCTTTTGTACTTTTCCTTCAGTTAGGTCATTCATGGTAGTATTGTCTTTTGTACTTTTCCTTCAGTTAGGTCATTCATGGTAGTATTGTCTTTTGTACTTTTCCTTCAGTTAGGTCATTCATGGTAGTATTGTCTTTTGTACTTTTCCTTCAATTAGGTCATTTATAGTAGTATTGTCTTTTGTACTTTTCCTTCAGTTAGGTCATTCATAGTAGTATTGTCTTTTGTACTTTTCCTTCAGTTAGGTCATTCATTGTAGTATTGTCTTTGTTACTTTTCCTTCAGTTAGGTCATTCATAGTAGTATTGTCTTTTGTACTTTTCCTTCAGTTAGGTCATTCATTGTAGTATTGTCTTTGTTACTTTTCCTTCAGTTAGGTCATTCATAGTAGTATTGTCTTTTGTACTTTTACTTCAGTTAGGTGATTCATAGTAGTATTGTCTTTGTTACTTTTCCTTCAGTTAGGTCATTCATAGTAGTATTGTCTTTTGTACTTTTCCTTCAGTTAGGTCATTCATAGTAGTATTGTCTTTTGTACTTTTCCTTCAGTTAGGTCATTCATGGTAGTATTGTCCTTTGTACTTTTCCTTCAGTTAGGTTATTCATAGTAGTATTGTCTTTTGTACCTTTCCTTCAGTTAGGTCATTCATAGTAGTATTGTCTTTTGTACTTTTCCTTCAGTTAGGTCATTCATAGTAGTATTGTCTTTGTACTTTTCCTTTATTTAGGTCATTCATAGTAGTATTGTCTTTTGTGATTTTCCTTCAGTTAGGTCATTCATAGTAGTATTGTCTTTTGTACTTTTCCTTCAGTTAGGTCATTCATAGTAGTATTGTCTTTTGTACTTTTCCTTCAGTTAGGTTATTCATAGTAGTATTGTCTTTTGTACTTTTCCTTTAGTTAGGTCATTCATAGTAGTATTGTCTTTTGTGCTTTTCCTTCACTTAGGTCATTCATAGTAGTATTGTCTTTTGTACTTTTCCTTCAGTTAGGTCATTCATGGTAGTATTGTCTTTTGTGCTTTTCCTTCAGTTAGGTTATTCATAGTATTATTGTCTTTTGTACTTTTCCTTCAGTTAGGTCATTCATAGTAGTATTGTCTTTTGTACTTTTCCTTCAGTTAGGTTATTCATGGTAGTATTGTCGTTTGCACTTTTCCTTCAATTAGGTCATTCATGGTAGTATTGTCTTTTGTACTTTTCCTTCAGTTAGGTCATTCATAGTAATATTGTCTTTTGTACCTTTCCTTCAGTTAGGTTATTCATAGTAGTATTGTCTTTTGTACTTTTCCTTCAGTTAGGTCATTCATGGTAGTATTGTCTTTTGTACTTTTCCTTCAGTTAGGTCATGCATAGTAGTATTGTCTTTTGTACTTTTCCTTCAGTTATGTCATTCATGGTAGTATTGTCTTTGGTACTTTTTCTTCAGTTAGGTCATTCATAGTAGTATTGTCTTTTGTACTTTTCCTTCAGTTAGGTCATTCATGGTAGTATTGTCTTTTGTATTTTTTCATCAGTTAGGTCATTCATAGTAGTATTATCTTTTGTACTTTTCCTTCAGTTATGTCATTCATGTTAGTATTGTCTTTTGTACGTTTCCTTCAGTTAGGTCATTCATGGTAGTATTTTCTTTTGTACTTTTCCTTCAGGTAGGTCATTCATAGTAGTATTGTCTTTTGTACTTTTCCTTCAGTTAGGTCATTCATAGTAGTATTGTCTTTTGTACTTTTCCTTCAGTTAGGTCATTCATAGTAGTATTGTCTTTTGTACTTTTCCTTCAGTTAGGTTATTCATAGTAGTATTGTCTTTTGTGCTTTTCCTTCAGTTAGGTCATTAATAATAGTATTGTCTTTTGTACTTTTCCTTCAGTTAGGTCATTCATGGTAGTATTGTCTTTTGTACTTTTCCTTCAGTTAGGTCATTCATAGTAGTATTGTCTTTTGTACTTTTCCTTCAGTTAGGTCATTCATGGTAGTATTGTCTTTTGTACGTTTCCTTCAGTTAGGTCATTCATGGTAGTATTGTCTTTTGTACTTTTCCTTTATTTAGGTCATTCATAGTAGTATTGTCTTTTGTGCTTTTCCTTCAGTTAGGTCATTCATAGTAGTATTGTCTTTTGTACTTTTCCTTCAGTTAGGTCATTCATAGTAGTATTGTCTTTTGTACTTTTCCTTCAGTTAGGTTATTCATAGTAGTATTGTCTTTTGTACTTTTCCTTTAGTTAGGTCATTCATAGTAGTATTGTCTTTTGTGCTTTTCCTTCAGTTAGGTCATTCATAGTAGTATTGTCTTTTGTACTTTTCCTTCAGTTAGGTCATTCATAGTAGTATTGTCTTTTGTGCTTTTCCTTCAGTTAGGTTATTCATAGTATTATTGTCTTTTGTACTTTTCCTTCAGTTAGGTCATTCATAGTAGTATTGTCTTTTGTACTTTTCCTTCAGTTAGGTTATTCATGGTAGTATTGTCGTTTGTACTTTTCCTTCAATTAGGTCATTCATGGTAGTATTGTCTTTTGTACTTTTCCTTCATTTAGGTCATTCATAGTAGTATTGTCTTTTGTACTTTTCCTTCAGTTAGGTCATTCGTTGTAGTATTGTCTTTTGTGCTTTTCATTCAGTTAGGTCATTCATAGTAGTATTGTCTTTTGTACCTTTCCTTCAGTTAGGTTATTCATAGTAGTATTGTCTTTGGTACTTTTCCTTCAGTTAGGTCATTCATGTTAGTATTGTCTTTTGTACGTTTCCTTCAGTTAGGTCATTCATGGTAGTATTGTCTTTTGTACTTTTCCTTCAGTTAGGTCATTCATAGTAGTATTGTCTTTTGTACTTTTCCTTCAGTTAGGTCATTCATAGTAGTATTGTCTTTTGTACTTTTCCTTCAGTTAGGTCATTCATAGTAGTATTGTCTTTCGTACGTTTCCTTCAGTTAGGTCATTCCTAGTAGTATTGTCTTTTGTACTTTTCCTTCAGTTAGGTCATTCATAGTAGTATTGTCTTTTGTACTTTTCCTTCAGGTAGGTCATTCATAGTAGTATTGTCTTTTGTACTTTTCCTTCAGTTAGGTCATTCATAGTAGTATTGTCTTTTGTACTTTTCCTTCAGTTAGGTGATTCATAGTAGTATTGTCATTTGTACTTTTCCTTCAGTTAGGTCATTCATAGTAGTATTGTCTTTTGTACTTTTCCTTCAGTTAGGTTATTCATAGTAGTATTGTCTTTTGTGCTTTTCCTTCAGTTAGGTCATTAATAATAGTATTGTCTTTTGTACTTTTCCTTCAGTTAGGTCATTCATGGTAGTATTGTCTTTTGTACTTTTCCTTCAGTTAGGTCATTCATGGTAGTATTGTCTTTTGTACTTTTCCTTCAGTTAGGTCATTCAAGGTAGTATTGTCTTTTGTACTTTTCCTTCAGTTAGATCATTCATAGTAGTATTGTCTTTTGTACTTTTCCTTCAGTTAGGTTATTCATAGTAGTATTGTCTTTTGTGCTTTTCCTTCAGTTAGGTCATTCATAGTAGTATTGTCTTTTGTACTTTTCCTACAGTTAGGTCATTCATGGTAGTATTGTCTTTTGTACGTTCCGTTCAGTTAGGTCATTCATAGTAGTATTGTCTTTTGTGCTTTTCCTTCAGTTAGGTTATTCATAGTATTATTGTCTTTTGTACTTTTCCTTCAGTTAGGTCATTCATAGTAGCATTGTCTTTTGTACTTTTCCTTCAGTTAGGTCATTCATAGTAGTATTGTCTTTTGTACTTTTCCTTCAGTTAGGTCATTCATGGTAGTATTGTCTTTTGTGCTTTTCCTTCAGTTAGGTTATTCATAGTATTATTGTCTTTTGTACTTTTCCTTCAGTTAGGTCATTCATAGTAGTATTGTCTTTTGTACTTTTCCTTCAGTTAGGTTATTCATGGTAGTATTGTCGTTTGTACTTTTCCTTCAATTAGGTCATTCATGGTAGTATTGTCTTTTGTACTTTTCCTTCAGTTAGGTCATTCATAGTAATATTGTCTTTTGTACTTTTCCTTCAGTTAGGTCATTCGTTGTAGTATTGTCTTTTGTGCTTTTCATTCAGTTAGGTCATTCATAGTAGTATTGTCTTTTGTACCTTTCCTTCAGTTAGGTTATTCATAGTAGTATTGTCTTTTGTACTTTTCCTTCAGTTAGGTCATTCATGGTAGTATTGTCTTTTGTACTTTTCCTTCAGTTAGGTCATTCATAGTAGTATTGTCTTTTGTACTTTTCCTTCAGTTATGTCATTCATGGTAGTATTGTCTTTTGTACTTTTTCTTCAGTTAGGTCATTCATAGTAGTATTGTCTTTTGTACTTTTCCTTCAGTTAGGTCATTCATGGTAGTATTGTCTTTTGTATTTTTTCATCAGTTAGGTCATTCATAGTAGTATTATCTTTGGTACTTTTCCTTCAGTTATGTCATTCATGTTAGTATTGTCTTTTGTACGTTTCCTTCAGTTAGGTCATTCATGGTAGTATTGTCTTTTGTACTTTTCCTTCAGGTAGGTCATTCATAGTAGTATTGTCTTTTGTACTTTTCCTTCAGTTAGGTCATTCATAGTAGTATTGTCTTTTGTACTTTTCCTTCAGTTAGGTTATTCATAGTAGTATTGTCTTTTGTGCTTTTCCTTCAGTTAGGTCATTAATAATAGTATTGTCTTTTGTACTTTTCCTTCAGTTAGGTCATTCATGGTAGTATTGTCTTTTGTACTTTTCCTTCAGTTAGGTCATTCATAGTAGTATTGTCTTTTGTACTTTTCCTTCAGTTAGGTCATTCATGGTAGTATTGTCTTTTGTACGTTTCCTTCAGTTAGGTCATTCATGGTACTATTGTCTTTTGTACTTTTCCTTTATTTAGGTCATTCATAGTAGTATTGTCTTTTGTGCTTTTCCTTCAGTTAGGTCATTCATAGTAGTATTGTCTTTTGTACTTTTCCTTCAGTTAGGTCATTCATAGTAGTATTGTCTTTTGTACTTTTCCTTCAGTTAGGTTATTCATAGTAGTATTGTCTTTTGTACTTTTCCTTCAGTTAGGTCATTCATAGTAGTATTGTCTTTTGTGCTTTTCCTTCAGTTAGGTCATTCATAGTAGTATTGTCTTTTGTACTTTTCCTTCAGTTAGGTCATTCATAGTAGTATTGTCTTTTGTGCTTTTCCTTCAGTTAGGTTATTCATAGTATTATTGTCTTTGTACTTTTCCTTCAGTTAGGTCATTCATAGTAGTATTGTCTTTTGTACTTTTCCTTCAGTTAGGTTATTCATGGTAGTATTGTCGTTTGTACTTTTCCTTCAATTAGGTCATTCATGGTAGTATTGTCTTTTGTACTTTTCCTTCAGTTAGGTCATTCATAGTAGTATTGTCTTTTGTACTTTTCCTTCAGTTAGGTCATTCGTTGTAGTATTGTCTTTTGTGCTTTTCATTCAGTTAGGTCATTCATAGTAGTATTGTCTTTTGTACCTTTCCTTTAGTTAGGTTATTCATAGTAGTATTGTCTTTGGTACTTTTCCTTCAGTTAGGTCATTCATGTTAGTATTGTCTTTTGTACGTTTCCTTCAGTTAGGTCATTCATGGTAGTATTGTCTTTTGTACTTTTCCTTCAGTTAGGTCATTCATAGTAGTATTGTCTTTTGTACTTTTCCTTCAGTTAGGTCATTCATAGTAGTATTGTCTTTTGTACTTTTCCTTCAGTTAGGTCATTCATAGTAGTATTGTCTTTTGTACGTTTCCTTCAGTTAGGTCATTCATAGTAGTATTGTCTTTTGTACTTTTCCTTCAGTTAGGTCATTCATAGTAGTATTGTCTTTTGTACTTTTCCTTCAGGTAGGTCATTCATAGTAGTATTGTCTTTTGTACTTTTCCTTCAGTTAGGTCATTCATAGTAGTATTGTCTTTTGTACTTTTCCTTCAGTTAGGTGATTCATAGTAGTATTGTCATTTGTACTTTTCCTTCAGTTAGGTCATTCATAGTAGTATTGTCTTTTGTACTTTTCCTTCAGTTAGGTTATTCATAGTAGTATTGTCTTTTGTGCTTTTCCTTCAGTTAGGTCATTAATAATAGTATTGTCTTTTGTACTTTTCCTTCAGTTAGGTCATTCATGGTAGTATTGTCTTTTGTACTTTTCCTTCAGTTAGGTCATTCATGGTAGTATTGTCTTTTGTACTTTTCCTTCAGTTAGGTCATTCAAGGTAGTATTGTCTTTTGTACTTTTCCTTCAGTTAGATCATTCATAGTAGTATTGTCTTTTGTACTTTTCCTTCAGTTAGGTTATTCATGGTAGTATTGTCTTTTGTACTTTTCCTTCAGTTAGGTCATTCATAGTAGTATTGTCTTTTGTACTTTTCCTTCAGTTATGTCATTCATGGTAGTATTGTCTTTTGTACTTTTTCTTCAGTTAGGTCATTCATAGTAGTATTGTCTTTTGTACTTTTCCTTCAGTTAGGTCATTCATGGTAGTATTGTCTTTTGTATTTTTTCATCAGTTAGGTCATTCATAGTAGTATTATCTTTGGTACTTTTCCTTCAGTTATGTCATTCATGTTAGTATTGTCTTTTGTACGTTTCCTTCAGTTAGGTCATTCATGGTAGTATTGTCTTTTGTACTTTTCCTTCAGGTAGGTCATTCATAGTAGTATTGTCTTTTGTACTTTTCCTTCAGTTAGGTCATTCATAGTAGTATTGTCTTTTGTACTTTTCCTTCAGTTAGGTCATTCATAGTAGTATTGTCTTTTGTACTTTTCCTTCAGTTAGGTTATTCATAGTAGTATTGTCTTTTGTGCTTTTCCTTCAGTTAGGTCATTAATAATAGTATTGTCTTTTGTACTTTTCCTTCAGTTAGGTCATTCATGGTAGTATTGTCTTTTGTACTTTTCCTTCAGTTAGGTCATTCATAGTAGTATTGTCTTTTGTACTTTTCCTTCAGTTAGGTCATTCATGGTAGTATTGTCTTTTGTACGTTTCCTTCAGTTAGGTCATTCATGTTAGTATTGTCTTTTGTACTTTTCCTTCAGTTAGGTCATTCATAGTAGTATTGTCTTTTGTACTTTTCCTTCAGTTAGGTCATTCATAGTAGTATTGTCTTTTGTACTTTTCCTTCAGTTAGGTCATTCATAGTAGTATTGTCTTTTGTACGTTTCCTTCAGTTAGGTCATTCCTAGTAGTATTGTCTTTTGTACTTTTCCTTCAGTTAGGTCATTCATAGTAGTATTGTCTTTTGTACTTTTCCTTCAGGTAGGTCATTCATAGTAGTATTGTCTTTTGTACTTTTCCTTCAGTTAGGTCATTCATAGTAGTATTGTCTTTTGTACTTTTCCTTCAGTTAGGTGATTCATAGTAGTATTGTCATTTGTACTTTTCCTTCAGTTAGGTCATTCATAGTAGTATTGTCTTTTGTACTTTTCCTTCAGTTAGGTTATTCATAGTAGTATTGTCTTTTGTGCTTTTCCTTCAGTTAGGTCATTAATAATAGTATTGTCTTTTGTACTTTTCCTTCAGTTAGGTCATTCATGGTAGTATTGTCTTTTGTACTTTTCCTTCAGTTAGGTCATTCATGGTAGTATTGTCTTTTGTACTTTTCCTTCAGTTAGGTCATTCAAGGTAGTATTGTCTTTTGTACTTTTCCTTCAGTTAGATCATTCATAGTAGTATTGTCTTTTGTACTTTTCCTTCAGTTAGGTTATTCATAGTAGTATTGTCTTTTGTGCTTTTCCTTCAGTTAGGTCATTCATAGTAGTATTGTCTTTTGTACTTTTCCTACAGTTAGGTCATTCATGGTAGTATTGTCTTTTGTACGTTCCCTTCAGTTAGGTCATTCATGGTAGTATTGTCTTTTGTGCTTTTCCTTCAGTTAGGTTATTCATAGTATTATTGTCTTTTGTACTTTTCCTTCAGTTAGGTCATTCATAGTAGCATTGTCTTTTGTACTTTTCCTTCAGTTAGGTCATTCATAGTAGTATTGTCTTTTGTACTTTTCCTTCAGTTAGGTCATTCATGGTAGTATTGTCTTTTGTGCTTTTCCTTCAGTTAGGTTATTCATAGTATTATTGTCTTTTGTACTTTTCCTTCAGTTAGGTCATTCATAGTAGTATTGTCTTTTGTACTTTTCCTTCAGTTAGGTTATTCATGGTAGTATTGTCGTTTGTACATTTCCTTCAATTAGGTCATTCATGGTAGTATTGTCTTTTGTACTTTTCCTTCAGTTAGGTCATTCATAGTAATATTGTCTTTTGTACTTTTCCTTCAGTTAGGTCATTCGTTGTAGTATTGTCTTTTGTGCTTTTCATTCAGTTAGGTCATTCATAGTAGTATTGTCTTTTGTACCTTTCCTTCAGTTAGGTTATTCATAGTAGTATTGTCTTTTGTACTTTTCCTTCAGTTAGGTCATTCATGGTAGTATTGTCTTTTGTACTTTTCCTTCAGTTAGGTCATTCATAGTAGTATTGTCTTTTGTACTTTTCCTTCAGTTATGTCATTCATGGTAGTATTGTCTTTTGTACTTTTTCTTCAGTTAGGTCATTCATAGTAGTATTGTCTTTTGTACTTTTCCTTCAGTTAGGTCATTCATGGTAGTATTGTCTTTTGTATTTTTTCATCAGTTAGGTCATTCATAGTAGTATTATCTTTGGTACTTTTCCTTCAGTTATGTCATTCATGTTAGTATTGTCTTTTGTACGTTTCCTTCAGTTAGGTCATTCATGGTAGTATTGTCTTTTGTAATTTTCCTTCAGGTAGGTCATTCATAGTAGTATTGTCTTTTGTACTTTTCCTTCAGTTAGGTCATTCATAGTAGTATTGTCTTTTGTACTTTTCCTTCAGTTAGGTCATTCATAGTAGTATTGTCTTTTGTACTTTTCCTTCAGTTAGGTTATTCATAGTAGTATTGTCTTTTGTGCTTTTCCTTCAGTTAGGTCATTAATAATAGTATTGTCTTTTGTACTTTTCCTTCAGTTAGGTCATTCATGGTAGTATTGTCTTTTGTACTTTTCCTTCAGTTAGGTCATTCATAGTAGTATTGTCTTTTGTACTTTTCCTTCAGTTAGGTCATTCATGGTAGTATTGTCTTTTGTACGTTTCCTTCAGTTAGGTCATTCATGGTACTATTGTCTTTTGTACTTTTCCTTTATTTAGGTCATTCATAGTAGTATTGTCTTTTGTGCTTTTCCTTCAGTTAGGTCATTCATAGTAGTATTGTCTTTTGTACTTTTCCTTCAGTTAGGTCATTCATAGTAGTATTGTCTTTTGTACTTTTCCTTCAGTTAGGTTATTCATAGTAGTATTGTCTTTTGTACTTTTCCTTTAGTTAGGTCATTCATAGTAGTATTGTCTTTTGTGCTTTTCCTTCTGTTAGGTCATTCATAGTAGTATTGTCTTTTGTACTTTTCCTTCAGTTAGGTCATTCATAGTAGTATTGTCTTTTGTGCTTTTCCTTCAGTTAGGTTATTCATAGTATTATTGTCTTTGTACTTTTCCTTCAGTTAGGTCATTCATAGTAGTATTGTCTTTTGTACTTTTCCTTCAGTTAGGTTATTCATGGTAGTATTGTCGTTTGTACTTTTCCTTCAATTAGGTCATTCATGGTAGTATTGTCTTTTGTACTTTTCCTTCAGTTAGGTCATTCATAGTAGTATTGTCTTTTGTACTTTTCCTTCAGTTAGGTCATTCGTTGTAGTATTGTCTTTTGTGCTTTTCATTCAGTTAGGTCATTCATAGTAGTATTGTCTTTTGTACCTTTCCTTCAGTTAGGTTATTCATAGTAGTATTGTCTTTGGTACTTTTCCTTCAGTTAGGTCATTCTTGTTAGTATTGTCTTTTGTACGTTTCCTTCAGTTAGGTCATTCATGGTAGTATTGTCTTTTGTACTTTTCCTTCAGTTAGGTCATTCATAGTAGTATTGTCTTTTGTACTTTTCCTTCAGTTAGGTCATTCATAGTAGTATTGTCTTTTGTACTTTTCCTTCAGTTAGGTCATTCATAGTAGTATTGTCTTTTGTACGTTTCCTTCAGTTAGGTCATTCATAGTAGTATTGTCTTTTGTACTTTTCCTTCAGTTAGGTCATTCATAGTAGTATTGTCTTTTGTACTTTTCCTTCAGGTAGGTCATTCATAGTAGTATTGTCTTTTGTACTTTTCCTTCAGTTAGGTCATTCATAGTAGTATTGTCTTTTGTACTTTTCCTTCAGTTAGGTGATTCATAGTAGTATTGTCATTTGTACTTTTCCTTCAGTTAGGTCATTCATAGTAGTATTGTCTTTTGTACTTTTCCTTCAGTTAGGTTATTCATAGTAGTATTGTCTTTTGTGCTTTTCCTTCAGTTAGGTCATTAATAATAGTATTGTCTTTTGTACTTTTCCTTCAGTTAGGTCATTCATGGTAGTATTGTCTTTTGTACTTTTCCTTCAGTTAGGTCATTCATGGTAGTATTGTCTTTTGTACTTTTCCTTCAGTTAGGTCATTCAAGGTAGTATTGTCTTTTGTACTTTTCCTTCAGTTAGATCATTCATAGTAGTATTGTCTTTTGTACTTTTCCTTCAGTTAGGTTATTCATGGTAGTATTGTCTTTTGTACTTTTCCTTCAGTTAGGTCATTCATAGTAGTATTGTCTTTTGTACTTTTCCTTCAGTTATGTCATTCATGGTAGTATTGTCTTTTGTACTTTTTCTTCAGTTAGGTCATTCATAGTAGTATTGTCTTTTGTACTTTTCCTTCAGTTAGGTCATTCATGGTAGTATTGTCTTTTGTATTTTTTCATCAGTTAGGTCATTCATAGTAGTATTATCTTTGGTACTTTTCCTTCAGTTATGTCATTCATGTTAGTATTGTCTTTTGTACGTTTCCTTCAGTTAGGTCATTCATGGTAGTATTGTCTTTTGTACTTTTCCTTCAGTTAGGTCATTCATAGTAGTATTGTCTTTTGTACTTTTCCTTCAGTTAGGTCATTCGTTGTAGTATTGTCTTTTGTGCTTTTCATTCAGTTAGGTCATTCATAGTAGTATTGTCTTTTGTACCTTTCCTTCAGTTAGGTTATTCATAGTAGTATTGTCTTTGGTACTTTTCCTTCAGTTAGGTCATTCATGTTAGTATTGTCTTTTGTACGTTTCCTTCAGTTAGGTCATTCATGGTAGTATTGTCTTTTGTACTTTTCCTTCAGTTAGGTCATTCATAGTAGTATTGTCTTTTGAACTTTTCCTTCAGTTAGGTCATTCATAGTAGTATTGTCTTTTGTACGTTTCCTTCAGTTAGGTCATTCATAGTAGTATTGTCTTTTGTACTTTTCCTTCAGTTAGGTCATTCATAGTAGTATTGTCTTTTGTACTTTTCCTTCAGGTAGGTCATTCATAGTAGTATTGTCTTTTGTACTTTTCCTTCAGTTAGGTCATTCATAGTAGTATTGTCTTTTGTACTTTTCCTTCAGTTAGGTGATTCATAGTAGTATTGTCATTTGTACTTTTCCTTCAGTTAGGTCATTCATAGTAGTATTGTCTTTTGTACTTTTCCTTCAGTTAGGTTATTCATAGTAGTATTGTCTTTTGTGCTTTTCCTTCAGTTAGGTCATTAATAATAGTATTGTCTTTTGTACTTTTCCTTCAGTTAGGTCATTCATGGTAGTATTGTCTTTTGTACTTTTCCTTCAGTTAGGTCATTCATGGTAGTATTGTCTTTTGTACTTTTCCTTCAGTTAGGTCATTCAAGGTAGTATTTTCTTTTGTACTTTTCCTTCAGTTAGATCATTCATAGTAGTATTGTCTTTTGTACTTTTCCTTCAGTTAGGTCATTCCTAGTAGTATTGTCTTTTGTACTTTTCCTTCAGTTAGGTCATTCAAGGTAGTATTTTCTTTTGTACTTTTCCTTCAGTTAGATCATTCATAGTAGTATTGTCTTTTGTACTTTTCCTTCAGTTAGGTCATTCCTAGTAGTATTGTCTTTTGTACTTTTCCTTCAGTTAGGTCATTCATGGTAGCATTGTCTTTTGTACTTTTCCTTCAGTTAGGTCATTCATGGTAGTATTGTCTTTTGTACGTTTCCTTCAGTTAAGTCATTCATAGTAGTATTGTCTTTTGTACTTTTCCTTCAGTTAGGTCATTCCTAGTAGTATTGTCTTTTGTACTTTTCCTTCAGTTAGGTTATTCATAGTAGTATTGTCTTTTGTACTTTTCCTTCAGTTAGGTCATTCATGGTAGTATTGTCTTTTGTACTTTTCCTTCAGTTAGATCATTCATAGTAGTATTGTCTTTTGTGCTTTTCCTTCAGTTAGGTCATTCATAGTAGTATTGTCTTTTGTACTTTTCCTTCAATTAGGTCATTCATAGTAGTATTGTCTTTTGTGCTTTTCCTTCAGTTAGGTTATTCATAGTATTATTGTCTTTTGTACTTTTCCTTCAGTTAGGTCATTCGTTGTAGTATTGTCTTTTGTGCTTTTCATTCAGTTAGGTCATTCATAGTAGTATTGTCTTTTGTACCTTTCCTTCAGTTAGGTTATTCATAGTAGTATTGTCTTTGGTACTTTTCCTTCAGTTAGGTCATTCATGTTAGTATTGTCTTTTGTACGTTTCCTTCAATTAGGTCATTCATGGTAGTATTGTCTTTTGTACTTTTCCTTCAGTTAGGTCATTCATAGTAGTATTGTCTTTTGTACTTTTCCTTCAGTTAGGTCATTCATAGTAGTATTGTCTTTTGTACTTTTCCTTCAGTTAGGTCATTCATAGTAGTATTGTCTTTTGTACGTTTCCTTCAGTTAGGTCATTCATAGTAGTATTGTCTTTTGTACTTTTCCTTCAGTTAGGTCATTCATAGTAGTATTGTCTTTTGTACTTTTCCTTCAGGTAGGTCATTCATAGTAGTATTGTCTTTTGTACTTTTCCTTCAGTTAGGTCATTCATAGTAGTATTGTCTTTTGTACTTTGCCTTCACTTAGGTGATTCATAGTAGTATTGTCATTTGTACTTTTCCTTCAGTTAGGTCATTCATAGTAGTATTGTCTTTTGTACTTTTCCTTCAGTTAGGTTATTCATAGTAGTATTGTCTTTTGTGCTTTTCCTTCAGTTAGGTCATTAATAATAGTATTGTCTTTTGTACTTTTCCTTCAGTTAGGTCATTCATGGTAGTATTGTCTTTTGTACTTTTCCTTCAGTTAGGTCATTCATGGTAGTATTGTCTTTTGTACTTTTCCTTCAGTTAGGTCATTCAAGGTAGTATTGTCTTTTGTACTTTTCCTTCAGTTAGATCATTCATAGTAGTATTGTCTTTTGTACTTTTCCTTCAGTTAGGTTATTCATAGTAGTATTGTCTTTTGTGCTTTTCCTTCAGTTAGGTCATTCATAGTAGTATTGTCTTTTGTACTTTTCCTACAGTTAGGTCATTCATGGTAGTATTGTCTTTTGTACGTTCCCTTCAGTTAGGTCATTCATGGTAGTATTGTCTTTTGTACTTTTCCTTCAGTTAGGTCATTCAAGGTAGTATTGTCTTTTGTACTTTTCCTTCAGTTAGATCATTCATAGTAGTATTGTCTTTTGTACTTTTCCTTCAGTTAGGTCATTCCTAGTAGTATTGTCTTTTGTACTTTTCCTTCAGTTAGGTCATTCATGGTAGCATTGTCTTTTGTACTTTTCCTTCAGTTAGGTCATTCATGGTAGTATTGTCTTTTGTACGTTTCCTTCAGTTAAGTCATTCATAGTAGTATTGTCTTTTGTACTTTTCCTTCAGTTAGGTCATTCCTAGTAGTATTGTCTTTTGTACTTTTCCTTCAGTTAGGTTATTCATAGTAGTATTGTCGTTTGTACTTTTCCTTCAGTTAGGTCATTCATGGTAGTATTGTCTTTTGTACTTTTCCTTCAGTTAGATCATTCATAGTAGTATTGTCTTTTGTACTTTTCCTTCAGTTAGGTCATTCATAGTAGTATTGTCTTTTGTACTTTTCCTTCAGTTAGGTCATTCATTGTAGTATTGTCTTTTGTACTTTTCCTTCAGTTAGGTCATTAATAGTAGTATTGTCTTTTGTACTTTTCCTTCAGTTAGGTCATTCATAGTAGTATTGTCTTTTGTACTTTTCCTTAAGTTAGGTCTTTCATAGTAGTATTGTCTTTTGTACTTTTCCTTCAGTTAGGTTATTCATAGTAGTATTGTCTTTTGTACTTTTCCTTCAGTTAGGTCATTCATAGTAGTATTGTCTTTTTTAATTTTCCTTCAGTTAGGTAATTCATGGTAGTATTGTCTTTTGTACTTTTCCTTCAGTTAGGTCATTCATGGTAGTATTGTCTTTTGTACTTTTCCTTCAGTTAGGTCATTCATGGTAGTATTGTCTTTTGTACTTTTCCTTGAGTTAGGTCATTCCTAGTAGTATTGTCTTTTGTACTTTTCCTTCAGTTAGGTTATTCATAGTATTATTGTCATTTGTACTTTTCCTTCAGTTAGGTCATTCATGGTAGTATTGTCTTTTGTACTTTTCCTTCAGTTAGGTCATTCATAGTAGTATTGCCTTTTGTACTTTTCCTTCAGTTAGGTCATTCATGGTAGTATTGTCTTTTGTACTTTTCCTTCAGTTATGTCATTCATGGTAGTATTGTCTTTTGTACTTTTCCTTCAGTTAGGTCATTCATAGTAGTATAGTCTTTTGTACTTTTCCTTCAGTTAGGTCATTTATAGTAGTATTGTCTTTTGTACTTTTCCTTCAGTTAGGTCATTCATAGTAGTATTGTCTTTTGTACTTTTCCTTCAGTTAGGTCATTCATTGTAGTATTGTCTTTGTTACTTTTCCTCCAGTTAGGTCATTCATAGTAGTATTGTCTTTTGTACTTTTCCTTCAGTTAGGTGATTCATAGTAGTATTGTCTTTGTTACTTTTCCTTCAGTTAGGTCATTCATAGTAGTATTGTCTTTTGTACTTTTCCTTCAGTTAGGTCATTCATGGTAGTATTGTCCTTTGTACTTTTCCTTCAGTTAGGTTATTCATAGTAGTATTGTCTTTTGTACCTTTCCTACAGTTAGGTCATTCATGGTAGTATTGTCTTTGTACTTTTCCTTCAGTTAGGTCATTCATGGTACTATTGTCTTTTGTACTTTTCCTCCAGTTAGGTCATTCATAGTAATATTGTCTTTTGTACATTTCCTTCAGTTAGGTCATTCATAGTAGTATTGTCTTTTGTACTTTTCCTTCAGTTAGGTCATTCATTGTAGTATTGTCTTTGTTACTTTTCCTTCAGTTAGGTCATTCATAGTAGTATTGTCTTTTGTACTTTTCCTTCAGTTAGGTCATTCATTGTAGTATTGTCTTTGTTACTTTTCCTTCAGTTAGGTCATTCATAGTAGTATTGTCTTTTGTACTTTTCCTTCAGTTAGGTGATTCATAGTAGTATTGTCTTTGTTACTTTTCCTTCAGTTAGGTCATTCATAGTAGTATTGTCTTTTGTACTTTTCCTTCAGTTAGGTCATTCATAGTAGTATTGTCTTTTGTACTTTTCCTTCAGTTAGGTCATTCATGGTAGTATTGTCCTTTGCACTTTTCCTTCAGTTAGGTTATTCATAGTAGTATTGTCTTTTGTACCTTTCCTTCAGTTAGGTCATTCATAGTAGTATTGTCTTTTGTACTTTTCCTTCAGTTAGGTCATTCATAGTAGTATTGTCTTTTGTACTTTTCCTTTAGTTAGGTCATTCATAGTAGTATTGTCTTTTGTGCTTTTCCTTCAGTTAGGTCATTCATAGTAGTATTGTCTTTTGTACTTTTCCTTCAGTTAGGTCATTCATGGTAGTATTGTCTTTTGTACTTTTCCTTCAGTTAAGTTATTCATAGTAGTATTGTCTTTTGTACTTTTCCTTTAGTTAAGTCATTCATAGTAGTATTGTCTTTTGTGCTTTTCCTTCAGTTAGGTCATTCATAGTAGTATTGTCTTTTGTACTTTTCCTTCAGTTAGGTCATTCATAGTAGTATTGTCTTTTGTACTTTTCCTTCAGTTAGGTCATTCATGGTAGTATTGTCTTTTGTACTTTTTCTTCAGTTAGGTCATTCATAGTAGTATTGTCTTTTGTACTTTTCCTTCAGTTAGGTCATTCATGGTAGTATTGTCTTTTGTATTTTTTCATCAGTTAGGTCATTCATAGTAGTATTATCTTTGGTACTTTTCCTTCAGTTAGGTCATGCATGTTAGTATTGTCTTTTGTACGTTTCCTTCAGTTAGGTCATTCATGGTAGTATTGTCTTTTGTACTTTTCCTTCAGTTAGGTCATTCATAGTAGTATTGTCTTTTGTACTTTTCCTTCAGTTAGGTCATTCATAGTAGTATTGTCTTTGGTACTTTTCCTTCAGTTAGGTCATTCATGGTAGTATTGTCTTTTGTACGTTTCCTTCAGTTAGGTCATTCATAGTAGTATTGTCTTTTGTACTTTTCCTTCAGTTAGGTCATTCATAGTAGTATTGTCTTTTGTACTTTTCCTTCAGGTAGGTCATTCATAGTAGTATTGTCTTTTGTACTTTTCCTTCAGTTAGGTCATTCATAGTAGTATTGTCTTTTGTACTTTTCCTTCAGTTAGGTGATTCATAGTAGTATTGTCATTTGTACTTTTCCTTCAGTTAGGTCATTCATAGTAGTATTGTCTTTTGTACTTTTCCTTCAGTTAGGTTATTCATAGTAGTATTGTCTTTTGTGCTTTTCCTTCAGTTAGGTCATTAATAATAGTATTGTCTTTTGTACTTTTCCTTCAGTTAGGTCATTCATGGTAGTATTGTCTTTTGTACTTTTCCTTCAGTTAGGTCATTCATAGTAGTATTGTATTTTGTACTTTTCCTTCAGTTAGGTCATTCATGGTAGTATTGTCTTTTGTTCGTTTCCTTCAGTTAGGTCATTCATGGTAGTATTGTCTTTTGTACTTTTCCTTCAGTTAGTTCATTCAAGGTAGTATTGTCTTTTGTACTTTTCCTTCAGTTAGATCATTCATAGTAGTATTGTCTTTTGTACTTTTCCTTCAGTTAGGTCATTCCTAGTAGTATTGTCTTTTGTACTTTTCCTTCAGTTAGGTCATTCATGGTAGCATTGTCTTTTGTACTTTTCCTTCAGTTAGGTCATTCATGGTAGTATTGTCTTTTGTACGTTTCCTTCAGTTAAGTCATTCATAGTAGTATTGTCTTTTGTACTTTTCCTTCAGTTAGGTCATTCCTAGTAGTATTGTCTTTTGTACTTTTCCTTCAGTTAGGTTATTCATAGTAGTATTGTCTTTTGTACTTTTCCTTCAGTTAGGTCATTCATGGTAGTATTGTCTTTTGTACTTTTCCTTCAGTTAGATCATTCATAGTAGTATTGTCTTTTGTACTTTTCCTTCAGTTAGGTGATTCATAGTAGTATTGTCTTTTGTACTTTTCCTTCAGTTAGGTCATTCATTGTAGTATTGTCTTTTGTACTTTTCCTTCAGTTAGGTCATTTATAGTAGTATTGTCTTTGTTACTTTTCCTTCAGTTAGGTAATTCATAGTAGTATTGTCTTTTGTACTTTTCCTTCAGTTAGGTGATTCATAGTAGTATTGTCTTTGTTACTTTTCCTTCAGTTAGGTCATTCATAGTAGTATTGTCTTTTGTACTTTTCCTTCAGTTAGGTCATTCATAGTAGTATTGTCTTTTGTACTTTTCCTTCAGTTAGGTCATTCATGGTAGTATTGTCCTTTGTACTTTTTCTTCAGTTAGGTTATTCATAGTAGTATTGTCTTTTGTACCTTTCCTTCAGTTAGGTCATTCATGGTAGTATTGTCTTTTGTACTTTTCCTTCAGTTAGGTCATTCATGGTAGTATTGTCTTTTGTACTTTTCCTTCAGTTAGGTCATTCATGGTAGTATTGTCTTTTGTACTTTTCCTTCAGTTAGGTCATTCATAGTAGTATTGTCTTTTGTACTTTTCCTTCAGTTAGGTCATTCATGGTAGTATTGTCTTTTGTACTTTTCCTTCAGTTAGGTCATTCATGGTAGTATTGTCTTTTGTACTTTTCCTTCAGTTAGGTCATTCATGGTAGTATTGTCTTTTGTACTTTTCCTTCAGTTTGGTCATTCATAGTAGTATTGTCTTTTGTACTTTTCCTTCAGTTAGGTCATTCATAGTAGTATTGTCTTTTGTACTTTTCCTTCAGTTAGGTCATTCATGGTAGTATTGTCTTTTGTACCTTTCCTTCAGTTAGGTCATTCATAGTAGTATTGTCTTTTGTACTTTTCCTTCAGTTAGGTCATTCATGATAGTATTGTCTTTTGTACCTTTCCTTCAGTTAGCTCATTCATAGTAGTATAGTCTTTTGTACTTTTCCTTCAGTTAGGTCATTCATAGTAGTATTGTCTTTTGTACTTTTCCTTCAGTTAGGTCATTCATAGTAGTATTGTCTTTTGTACCTTTCCTTCAGTTAGGTCATTCATAGTAGTATTGTCTTTTGTACTTTTCCTTCAGTTAGGTTATTCATAGTATTATTGTCATTTGTACTTTTCCTTCAGTTAGGTCATTCATGGTAGTATTGTCTTTTGTACTTTTCCTTCAGTTAGGTCATTCATAGTAGTATTGTCTTTTGTACTTTTCCTTCAGTTAGGTCATTCATGGTAGTATTGTCTTTTGTACTTTTCCTTCAGTTATGTCATTCATGATAGTATTGTCTTTCGTACTTTTCCTTCAGTTAGGTCATTCATAGTAGTATTGTCTTTTGTACTTTTCCTTCAGTTAGGTCATTTATAGTAGTATTGTCTTTTGTACTTTTCCTTCAGTTAGGTCATTCATAGTAGTATTGTCTTTTGTACTTTTCCTTCAGTTAGGTCATTCATTGTAGTATTGTCTTTGTTACTTTTCCGTCAGTTAGGTCATTCATAGTAGTATTGTCTTTTGTACTTTTCCTTCAGTTAGGTCATTCATTGTAGTATTGTCTTTGTTACTTTTCCTTCAGTTAGGTCATTCATAGTAGTATTGTCTTTTGTACTTTTCCTTCAGTTAGGTGATTCATAGTAGTATTGTCTTTGTTACTTTTCCTTCAGTTAGGTCATTCATAGTAGTATTGTCTTTTGTACTTTTCCTTCAGTTAGGTCATTCATAGTAGTATTGTCTTTTGTACTTTTCCTTCAGTTAGGTCATTCATGGTAGTATTGTCCTTTGTACTTTTCCTTCAGTTAGGTTATTCGTAGTAGTATTGTCTTTTGTACCTTTCCTTCAGTTAGGTCATTCATGGTAGTATTGTCTTTGTATTTTTCCTTCAGTTAGGTCATTCATGGTAGTATTGTCTTTTGTACTTTTCCTCCACTTAGGTCATTCATAGTAGTATTGTCTTTTGTACTTTTCCTTCAGTTAGGTCATTCATGTTAGTATTGTCTTTTGTACGTTTCCTTCAGTTAGGTCATTCATGGTAGTATTGTCTTTTGTAGTTTTCCTTCAGTTAGGTCATTCATAGTAGTATTGTCTTTTGTACTTTTCCTTCAGTTAGGTCATTCATAGTAGTATTGTCTTTTGTACTTTTCCTTCAGTTAGGTCATTCATGGTAGTATTGTCTTTTGTACGTTTCCTTCAGTTAGGTCATTCATAGTAGTATTGTCTTTTGTACTTTTCCTTCAGTTAGGTCATTCATAGTAGTATTGTCTTTTGTACTTTTCCTTCAGGTAGGTCATTCATAGTAGTATTGTCTTTTGTACTTTTCCTTCAGTTAGGTCATTCATAGTAGTATTGTCTTTTGTACTTTTCCTTCAGTTAGGTGATTCATAGTAGTATTGTCATTTGTACTTTTCCTTCAGTTAGGTCATTCATAGTAGTATTGTCTTTTGTACTTTTCCTTCAGTTAGGTTATTCATAGTAGTATTGTCTTTTGTGCTTTTCCTTCAGTTAGGTCATTAATAATAGTATTGTCTTTTGTACTTTTCCTTCAGTTAGGTCATTCATGGTAGTATTGTCTTTTGTACTTTTCCTTCAGTTAGGTCATTCATAGTAGTATTGTCTTTTGTACTTTTCCTTCAGTTAGGTCATTCATGGTAGTATTGTCTTTTGTTCGTTTCCTTCAGTTAGGTCATTCATTATAGTATTGTCTTTTGTACTTTTCCTTCAGTTAGTTCATTCAAGGTAGTATTGTCTTTTGTACTTTTCCTTCAGTTAGATCATTCATAGTAGTATTGTCTTTTGTACTTTTCCTTCAGTTAGGTCATTCCTAGTAGTATTGTCTTTTGTACTTTTCCTTCAGTTAGGTCATTCATGGTAGCATTGTCTTTTGTACTTTTCCTTCAGTTAGGTCATTCATGGTAGTATTGTCTTTTGTACGTTTCCTTCAGTTAAGTCATTCATAGTAGTATTGTCTTTTGTACTTTTCCTTCAGTTAGGTCATTCCTAGTAGTATTGTCTTTTGTACTTTTCCTTCAGTTAGGTTATTCATAGTAGTATTGTCTTTTGTACTTTTCCTTCAGTTAGGTCATTCATGGTAGTATTGTCTTTTGTACTTTTCCTTCAGTTAGATCATTCATAGTAGTATTGTCTTTTGTACTTTTCCTTCAGTTAGGTGATTCATAGTAGTATTGTCTTTTGTACTTTTCCTTCAGTTAGGTCATTCATTGTAGTATTGTCTTTTGTACTTTTCCTTCAGTTAGGTCATTTATAGTAGTATTGTCTTTTGTACTTTTCCTTCAGTTAGGTCATTCATGGTAGTATTGTCTTTTGTACTTTTCCTTCAGTTAGGTCATTTATAGTAGTATTGTCTTTTGTACTTTTCCTTCAGTTAGGTCATTCATAGTAGTATTGTCTTTTGTACTTTTCCTTCAGTTAGGTCATTCATTGTAGTATTGTCTTTGTTACTTTTCCGTCAGTTAGGTCATTCATAGTAGTATTGTCTTTTGTACTTTTCCTTCAGTTAGGTCATTCATTGTAGTATTGTCTTTGTTACTTTTCCTTCAGTTAGGTCATTCATAGTAGTATTGTCTTTTGTACTTTTCCTTCAGTTAGGTGATTCATAGTAGTATTGTCTTTGTTACTTTTCCTTCAGTTAGGTCATTCATAGTAGTATTGTCTTTTGTACTTTTCCTTCAGTTAGGTCATTCATTGTAGTATTGTCTTTTGTACTTTTCCTTCAGTTAGGTCATTTATAGTAGTATTGTCTTTTGTACTTTTCCTTCAGTTAGGTCATTCATAGTAGTATTGTCTTTTGTACTTTTCCTTCAGTTAGGTCATTCATTGTAGTATTGTCTTTGTTACTTTTTCGTCAGTTAGGTCATTCATAGTAGTATTGTCTTTTGTACTTTTCCTTCAGTTAGGTCATTCATTGTAGTATTGTCTTTGTTACTTTTCCTTCAGTTAGGTCATTCATAGTAGTATTGTCTTTTGTACTTTTCCTTCAGTTAGGTGATTCATAGTAGTATTGTCTTTGTTACTTTTCCTTCAGTTAGGTCATTCATAGTAGTATTGTCTTTTGTACTTTTCCTTCAGTTAGGTCATTCATAGTAGTATTGTCTTTTGTACTGTTCCTTCAGTTAGGTCATTCATGGTAGTATTGTCCTTTGTACTTTTCCTTCAGTTAGGTTATTCGTAGTAGTATTGTCTTTTGTACCTTTCCTTCAGTTAGGTCATTCATGGTAGTATTGTCTTTGTACTTTTCCTTCAGTTAGGTCATTCAAGGTAGTATTGTCTTTTGTACTTTTCCTTCAGTTAGATCATTCATAGTAGTATTGTCTTTTGTACTTTTCCTTCAGTTAGGTCATTCCTAGTAGTATTGTCTTTTGTACTTTTCCTTCAGTTAGGTCATTCATGTTAGTATTGTCTTTTGTACGTTTCCTTCAGTTAGGTCATTCATGGTAGTATTGTCTTTTGTACTTTTCCTTCAGTTAGGTCATTCATAGTAGTATTGTCTTTTGTACTTTTCCTTCAGTTAGGTCATTCATAGTAGTATTGTCTTTGGTACTTTTCCTTCAGTTAGGTCATTCATGGTAGTATTGTCTTTTGTACGTTTCCTTCAGTTAGGTCATTCATAGTAGTATTGTCTTTTGTACTTTTCCTTCAGTTAGGTCATTCATAGTAGTATTGTCTTTTGTACTTTTCCTTCAGGTAGGTCATTCATAGTAGTATTGTCTTTTGTACTTTTCCTTCAGTTAGGTCATTCATAGTAGTATTGTCTTTTGTACTTTTTCTTCAGTTAGGTGATTCATAGTAGTATTGTCATTTGTACTTTTCCTTCAGTTAGGTCATTCATAGTAGTATTGTCTTTTGTACTTTTCCTTCAGTTAGGTTATTCATAGTAGTATTGTCTTTTGTGCTTTTCCTTCAGTTAGGTCATTAATAATAGTATTGTCTTTTGTACTTTTCCTTCAGTTAGGTCATTCATGGTAGTATTGTCTTTTGTACTTTTCCTTCAGTTAGGTCATTCATAGTAGTATTGTCTTTTATACTTTTCCTTCAGTTAGGTCATTCATGGTAGTATTGTCTTTTGTTCGTTTCCTTCAGTTAGGTCATTCATTATAGTATTGTCTTTTGTACTTTTCCTTCAGTTAGTTCATTCAAGGTAGTATTGTCTTTTGTACTTTTCCTTCAGTTAGATCATTCATAGTAGTATTGTCTTTTGTACTTTTCCTTCAGTTAGGTCATTCCTAGTAGTATTGTCTTTTGTACTTTTCCTTCAGTTAGGTCATTCATGGTAGCATTGTCTTTTGTACTTTTCCTTCAGTTAGGTCATTCATGTTAGTATTGTCTTTTGTACGTTTCCTTCAGTTAAGTCATTCATAGTAGTATTGTCTTTTGTACTTTTCCTTCAGTTAGGTCATTCCTAGTAGTATTGTCTTTTGTACTTTTCCTTCAGTTAGGTTATTCATAGTAGTATTGTCTTTTGTACTTTTCCTTCAGTTAGATCATTCATAGTAGTATTGTCTTTTGTACTTTTCCTTCAGTTAGGTGATTCATAGTAGTATTGTCTTTTGTACTTTTCCTTCAGTTAGGTCATTCATTGTAGTATTGTCTTTTGTACTTTTCCTTCAGTTAGATCATTCATAGTAGTATTGTCTTTTGTACTTTTCCTTCAGTTAGGTGTTTCATAGTAGTATTGTCTTTTGTACTTTTCCTTCAGTTAGGTCATTCATTGTAGTATTGTCTTTTGTACTTTTCCTTCAGTTAGGTCATTTATAGTAGTATTGTCTTTTGTACTTTTCCTTCAGTTAGGTCATTCATTGTAGTATTGTCTTTTGTACTTTTCCTTCAGTTAGGTCATTTATAGTAGTATTGTCTTTTGTACTTTTCCTTCAGTTAGGTCATTCATAGTAGTATTGTCTTTTGTACTTTTCCTTCAGTTAGGTCATTCATTGTAGTATTGTCTTTGTTACTTTTCCGTCAGTTAGGTCATTCATAGTAGTATTGTCTTTTGTACTTTTCCTTCAGTTAGGTCATTCATTGTAGTATTGTCTTTGTTACTTTTCCTTCAGTTAGGTCATTCATAGTAGTATTGTCTTTTGTACTTTTCCTTCAGTTAGGTCATTCATAGTAGTATTGTCTTTGTTACTTTTCCTTCAGTTAGGTCATTCATAGTAGTATTGTCTTTTGTACTTTTCCTTCAGTTAGGTCATTCATTGTAGTATTGTCTTTTGTACTTTTCCTTCAGTTAGGTCATTTATAGTAGTATTGTCTTTTGTACTTTTCCTTCAGTTAGGTCATTCATAGTAGTATTGTCTTTTGTACTTTTCCTTCAGTTAGGTCATTCATTGTAGTATTGTCTTTGTTACTTTTCCGTCAGTTAGGTCATTCATAGTAGTATTGTCTTTTGTACTTTTCCTTCAGTTAGGTCATTCATTGTAGTATTGTCTTTGTTACTTTTCCTTCAGTTAGGTCATTCATAGTAGTATTGTCTTTTGTACTTTTCCTTCAGTTAGGTGATTCATAGTAGTATTGTCTTTGTTACTTTTCCTTCAGTTAGGTCATTCATAGTAGTATTGTCTTTTGTACTTTTCCTTCAGTTAGGTCATTCATAGTAGTATTGTCTTTTGTACTTTTCCTTCAGTTAGGTCATTCATGGTAGTATTGTCCTTTGTACTTTTCCTTCAGTTAGGTTATTCGTAGTAGTATTGTCTTTTGTACCTTTCCTTCAGTTAGGTCATTCATGGTAGTATTGTCTTTGTACTTTTCCTTCAGTTAGGTCATTCATGGTAGTATTGTCTTTTGTACTTTCCCTCCAGTTAGGTCATTCATAGTAGTATTGTCTTTTGTACTTTTCCTTCAGTTAGGTCATTCATGTTAGTATTGTCTTTTGTACGTTTCCTTCAGTTAGGTCATTCATGGTAGTATTGTCTTTTGTACTTTTCCTTCAGTTAGGTCATTCATAGTAGTATTGTCTTTTGTACTTTTCCTTCAGTTAGGTCATTCATAGTAGTATTGTCTTTGGTACTTTTCCTTCAGTTAGGTCATTCATGGTAGTATTGTCTTTTGTACGTTTCCTTCAGTTAGGTCATTCATAGTAGTATTGTCTTTTGTACTTTACCTTCAGTTAGGTCATTCATAGTAGTATTGTCTTTTGTACTTTTCCTTCAGGTAGGTCATTCATAGTAGTATTGTCTTTTGTACTTTTCCTTCAGTTAGGTCATTCATAGTAGTATTGTCTTTTGTACTTTTCCTTCAGTTAGGTCATTTATAGTAGTATTGTCTTTTGTACTTTTCCTTCAGTTAGGTCATTCATAGTAGTATTGTCTTTTGTACTTTTCCTTCAGTTAGGTCATTCATTGTAGTATTGTCTTTGTTACTTTTCCGTCAGTTAGGTCATTCATAGTAGTATTGTCTTTTGTACTTTTCCTTCAGTTAGGTCATTCATTGTAGTATTGTCTTTGTTACTTTTCCTTCAGTTAGGTCATTCATAGTAGTATTGTCTTTTGTACTTTTCCTTCAGTTAGGTGATTCATAGTAGTATTGTCTTTGTTACTTTTCCTTCAGTTAGGTCATTCATAGTAGTATTGTCTTTTGTACTTTTCCTTCAGTTAGGTCATTTATAGTAGTATTGTCTTTTGTACTTTTCCTTCAGTTAGGTCATTCATGGTAGTATTGTCCTTTGTACTTTTTCTTCAGTTAGGTTATTCATAGTAGTATTGTCTTTTGTACCTTTCCTTCAGTTAGGTCATTCATGGTAGTATTGTCTTTTGTACTTTTCCTTCAGTTAGGTCATTCATGGTAGTATTGTCTTTTGTACTTTTCCTTCAGTTAGGTCATTCATGGTAGTATTGTCTTTTGTACTTTTCCTTCAGTTAGGTCATTCATAGTAGTATTGTCTTTTGTACTTTTCCTTCAGTTAGGTCATTCATGGTAGTATTGTCTTTTGTACTTTTCCTTCAGTTAGGTCATTCATGGTAGTATTGTCTTTTGTACTTTTCCTTCAGTTAGGTCATTCATAGTAGTATTGTCTTTTGTACTTTTCCTTCAGTTAGGTCATTCATGATAGTATTGTCTTTTGTACCTTTCCTTCAGTTAGCTCATTCATAGTAGTATAGTCTTTTGTACTTTTCCTTCAGTTAGGTCATTCATAGTAGTATTGTCTTTTGTACCTTTCCTTCAGTTAGGTCATTCATAGTAGTATTGTCTTTTGTACTTTTCCTTCAGTTAGGTTATTCATAGTATTATTGTCATTTGTACTTTTCCTTCAGTTAGGTCATTCATGGTAGTATTGTCTTTTGTACTTTTCCTTCAGTTAGGTCATTCATAGTAGTATTGTCTTTTGTACTTTTCCTTCAGTTAGGTCATTCATGGTAGTATTGTCTTTTGTACTTTTCCTTCAGTTATGTCATTCATGGTAGTATTGTCTTTCGTACTTTTTCTTCAGTTAGGTCATTCATAGTAGTATTGTCTTTTGTACTTTTCCTTCAGTTAGGTCATTTATAGTAGTATTGTCTTTTGTACTTTTCCTTCAGTTAGGTCATTCATAGTAGTATTGTCTTTTGTACTTTTCCTTCAGTTAGGTCATTCATTGTAGTATTGTCTTTGTTACTTTTCCGTCAGTTAGGTCATTCATAGTAGTATTGTCTTTTGTACTTTTCCTTCAGTTAGGTCATTCATTGTAGTATTGTCTTTGTTACTTTTCCTTCAGTTAGGTCATTCATAGTAGTATTGTCTTTTGTACTTTTCCTTCAGTTAGGTGATTCATAGTAGTATTGTCTTTGTTACTTTTCCTTCAGTTAGGTCATTCATAGTAGTATTGTCTTTTGTACTTTTCCTTCAGTTAGGTCATTCATAGTAGTATTGTCTTTTGTACTTTTCCTTCAGTTAGGTCATTCATGGTAGTATTGTCCTTTGTATTTTTCCTTCAGTTAGGTGATTCATAGTAGTATTGTCATTTGTACTTTTCCTTCAGTTAGGTCATTCATAGTAGTATTGTCTTTTGTACTTTTCCTTCAGTTAGGTTATTCATAGTAGTATTGTCTTTTGTGCTTTTCCTTCAGTTAGGTCATTAATAATAGTATTGTCTTTTGTACTTTTCCTTCAGTTAGGTCATTCATGGTAGTATTGTCTTTTGTACTTTTCCTTCAGTTAGGTCATTCATAGTAGTATTGTCTTTTATACTTTTCCTTCAGTTAGGTCATTCATGGTAGTATTGTCTTTTGTTCGTTTCCTTCAGTTAGGTCATTCATTATAGTATTGTCTTTTGTACTTTTCCTTCAGTTAGTTCATTCAAGGTAGTATTGTCTTTTGTACTTTTCCTTCAGTTAGATCATTCATAGTAGTATTGTCTTTTGTACTTTTCCTTCAGTTAGGTCATTCCTAGTAGTATTGTCTTTTGTACTTTTCCTTCAGTTAGGTCATTCATGGTAGCATTGTCTTTTGTACTTTTCCTTCAGTTAGGTCATTCATGTTAGTATTGTCTTTTGTACGTTTCCTTCAGTTAAGTCATTCATAGTAGTATTGTCTTTTGTACTTTTCCTTCAGTTAGGTCATTCCTAGTAGTATTGTCTTTTGTACTTTTCCTTCAGTTAGGTTATTCATAGTAGTATTGTCTTTTGTACTTTTCCTTCAGTTAGATCATTCATAGTAGTATTGTCTTTTGTACTTTTCCTTCAGTTAGGTGATTCATAGTAGTATTGTCTTTTGTACTTTTCCTTCAGTTAGGTCATTCATTGTAGTATTGTCTTTTGTACTTTTCCTTCAGTTAGATCATTCATAGTAGTATTGTCTTTTGTACTTTTCCTTCAGTTAGGTGTTTCATAGTAGTATTGTCTTTTGTACTTTTCCTTCAGTTAGGTCATTCATTGTAGTATTGTCTTTTGTACTTTTCCTTCAGTTAGGTCATTTATAGTAGTATTGTCTTTTGTACTTTTCCTTCAGTTAGGTCATTCATTGTAGTATTGTCTTTTGTACTTTTCCTTCAGTTAGGTCATTTATAGTAGTATTGTCTTTTGTACTTTTCCTTCAGTTAGGTCATTCATAGTAGTATTGTCTTTTGTACTTTTCCTTCAGTTAGGTCATTCATTGTAGTATTGTCTTTGTTACTTTTCCGTCAGTTAGGTCATTCATAGTAGTATTGTCTTTTGTACTTTTCCTTCAGTTAGGTCATTCATTGTAGTATTGTCTTTGTTACTTTTCCTTCAGTTAGGTCATTCATAGTAGTATTGTCTTTTGTACTTTTCCTTCAGTTAGGTCATTCATAGTAGTATTGTCTTTGTTACTTTTCCTTCAGTTAGGTCATTCATAGTAGTATTGTCTTTTGTACTTTTCCTTCAGTTAGGTCATTCATTGTAGTATTGTCTTTTGTACTTTTCCTTCAGTTAGGTCATTTATAGTAGTATTGTCTTTTGTACTTTTCCTTCAGTTAGGTCATTCATAGTAGTATTGTCTTTTGTACTTTTCCTTCAGTTAGGTCATTCATTGTAGTATTGTCTTTGTTACTTTTCCGTCAGTTAGGTCATTCATAGTAGTATTGTCTTTTGTACTTTTCCTTCAGTTAGGTCATTCATTGTAGTATTGTCTTTGTTACTTTTCCTTCAGTTAGGTCATTCATAGTAGTATTGTCTTTTGTACTTTTCCTTCAGTTAGGTGATTCATAGTAGTATTGTCTTTGTTACTTTTCCTTCAGTTAGGTCATTCATAGTAGTATTGTCTTTTGTACTTTTCCTTCAGTTAGGTCATTCATAGTAGTATTGTCTTTTGTACTTTTCCTTCAGTTAGGTCATTCATGGTAGTATTGTCCTTTGTACTTTTCCTTCAGTTAGGTTATTCGTAGTAGTATTGTCTTTTGTACCTTTCCTTCAGTTAGGTCATTCATGGTAGTATTGTCTTTGTACTTTTCCTTCAGTTAGGTCATTCATGGTAGTATTGTCTTTTGTACTTTCCCTCCAGTTAGGTCATTCATAGTAGTATTGTCTTTTGTACTTTTCCTTCAGTTAGGTCATTCATGTTAGTATTGTCTTTTGTACGTTTCCTTCAGTTAGGTCATTCATGGTAGTATTGTCTTTTGTACTTTTCCTTCAGTTAGGTCATTCATAGTAGTATTGTCTTTTGTACTTTTCCTTCAGTTAGGTCATTCATAGTAGTATTGTCTTTGGTACTTTTCCTTCAGTTAGGTCATTCATGGTAGTATTGTCTTTTGTACGTTTCCTTCAGTTAGGTCATTCATAGTAGTATTGTCTTTTGTACTTTACCTTCAGTTAGGTCATTCATAGTAGTATTGTCTTTTGTACTTTTCCTTCAGGTAGGTCATTCATAGTAGTATTGTCTTTTGTACTTTTCCTTCAGTTAGGTCATTCATAGTAGTATTGTCTTTTGTACTTTTCCTTCAGTTAGGTCATTTATAGTAGTATTGTCTTTTGTACTTTTCCTTCAGTTAGGTCATTCATAGTAGTATTGTCTTTTGTACTTTTCCTTCAGTTAGGTCATTCATTGTAGTATTGTCTTTGTTACTTTTCCGTCAGTTAGGTCATTCATAGTAGTATTGTCTTTTGTACTTTTCCTTCAGTTAGGTCATTCATTGTAGTATTGTCTTTGTTACTTTTCCTTCAGTTAGGTCATTCATAGTAGTATTGTCTTTTGTACTTTTCCTTCAGTTAGGTGATTCATAGTAGTATTGTCTTTGTTACTTTTCCTTCAGTTAGGTCATTCATAGTAGTATTGTCTTTTGTACTTTTCCTTCAGTTAGGTCATTTATAGTAGTATTGTCTTTTGTACTTTTCCTTCAGTTAGGTCATTCATGGTAGTATTGTCCTTTGTACTTTTTCTTCAGTTAGGTTATTCATAGTAGTATTGTCTTTTGTACCTTTCCTTCAGTTAGGTCATTCATGGTAGTATTGTCTTTTGTACTTTTCCTTCAGTTAGGTCATTCATGGTAGTATTGTCTTTTGTACTTTTCCTTCAGTTAGGTCATTCATGGTAGTATTGTCTTTTGTACTTTTCCTTCAGTTAGGTCATTCATAGTAGTATTGTCTTTTGTACTTTTCCTTCAGTTAGGTCATTCATGGTAGTATTGTCTTTTGTACTTTTCCTTCAGTTAGGTCATTCATGGTAGTATTGTCTTTTGTACTTTTCCTTCAGTTAGGTCATTCATAGTAGTATTGTCTTTTGTACTTTTCCTTCAGTTAGGTCATTCATGATAGTATTGTCTTTTGTACCTTTCCTTCAGTTAGCTCATTCATAGTAGTATAGTCTTTTGTACTTTTCCTTCAGTTAGGTCATTCATAGTAGTATTGTCTTTTGTACCTTTCCTTCAGTTAGGTCATTCATAGTAGTATTGTCTTTTGTACTTTTCCTTCAGTTAGGTTATTCATAGTATTATTGTCATTTGTACTTTTCCTTCAGTTAGGTCATTCATGGTAGTATTGTCTTTTGTACTTTTCCTTCAGTTAGGTCATTCATAGTAGTATTGTCTTTTGTACTTTTCCTTCAGTTAGGTCATTCATGGTAGTATTGTCTTTTGTACTTTTCCTTCAGTTATGTCATTCATGGTAGTATTGTCTTTCGTACTTTTTCTTCAGTTAGGTCATTCATAGTAGTATTGTCTTTTGTACTTTTCCTTCAGTTAGGTCATTTATAGTAGTATTGTCTTTTGTACTTTTCCTTCAGTTAGGTCATTCATAGTAGTATTGTCTTTTGTACTTTTCCTTCAGTTAGGTCATTCATTGTAGTATTGTCTTTGTTACTTTTCCGTCAGTTAGGTCATTCATAGTAGTATTGTCTTTTGTACTTTTCCTTCAGTTAGGTCATTCATTGTAGTATTGTCTTTGTTACTTTTCCTTCAGTTAGGTCATTCATAGTAGTATTGTCTTTTGTACTTTTCCTTCAGTTAGGTGATTCATAGTAGTATTGTCTTTGTTACTTTTCCTTCAGTTAGGTCATTCATAGTAGTATTGTCTTTTGTACTTTTCCTTCAGTTAGGTCATTCATAGTAGTATTGTCTTTTGTACTTTTCCTTCAGTTAGGTCATTCATGGTAGTATTGTCCTTTGTATTTTTCCTTCAGTTAGGTTATTCGTAGTAGTATTGTCTTTTGTACCTTTCCTTCAGTTAGGTCATTCATGGTAGTATTGTCTTTGTACTTTTCCTTCAGTTAGGTCATTCATGGTAGTATTGTCTTTTGTACTTTTCCTCCAGTTAGGTCATTCATAGTAGTATTGTCTTTTGTACTTTTCCTTCAGTTAGGTCATTCATGTTAGTATTGTCTTTTGTACGTTTCCTTCAGTTAGGTCATTCATGGTAGTATTGTCTTTTGTACTTTTCCTTCAGTTAGGTCATTCATGGTAGTATTGTCTTTTGTACTTTTCCTTCAGTTATGTCATTCATGGTAGTATTGTCTTTCGTACTTTTTCTTCAGTTAGGTCATTCATAGTAGTATTGTCTTTTGTACTTTTCCTTCAGTTAGGTCATTTATAGTAGTATTGTCTTTTGTACTTTTCCTTCAGTTAGGTCATTCATAGTAGTATTGTCTTTTGTACTTTTCCTTCAGTTAGGTCATTCATTGTAGTATTGTCTTTGTTACTTTTCCGTCAGTTAGGTCATTCATAGTAGTATTGTCTTTTGTACTTTTCCTTCAGTTAGGTCATTCATTGTAGTATTGTCTTTGTTACTTTTCCTTCAGTTAGGTCATTCATAGTAGTATTGTCTTTTGTACTTTTCCTTCAGTTAGGTGATTCATAGTAGTATTGTCTTTGTTACTTTTCCTTCAGTTAGGTCATTCATAGTAGTATTGTCTTTTGTACTTTTCCTTCAGTTAGGTCATTCATAGTAGTATTGTCTTTTGTACTTTTCCTTCAGTTAGGTCATTCATGGTAGTATTGTCCTTTGTACTTTTCCTTCAGTTAGGTTATTCGTAGTAGTATTGTCTTTTGTACCTTTCCTTCAGTTAGGTCATTCATGGTAGTATTGTCTTTGTACTTTTCCTTCAGTTAGGTCATTCATGGTAGTATTGTCTTTTGTACTTTTCCTCCAGTTAGGTCATTCATAGTAGTATTGTCTTTTGTACTTTTCCTTCAGTTAGGTCATTCATGTTAGTATTGTCTTTTGTACGTTTCCTTCAGTTAGGTCATTCATGGTAGTATTGTCTTTTGTACTTTTCCTTCAGTTAGGTCATTCATAGTAGTATTGTCTTTTGTACTTTTCCTTCAGTTAGGTCATTCATAGTAGTATTGTCTTTGGTACTTTTCCTTCAGTTAGGTCATTCATGGTAGTATTGTCTTTTGTACGTTTCCTTCAGTTAGGTCATTCATAGTAGTATTGTCTTTTGTACTTTTCCTTCAGTTAGGTCATTCATAGTAGTATTGTCTTTTGTACTTTTCCTTCAGGTAGGTCATTCATAGTAGTATTGTCTTTTGTACTTTTCCTTCAGTTAGGTCATTCATAGTAGTATTGTCTTTTGTACTTTTCCTTCAGTTAGGTGATTTATAGTAGTATTGTCATTTGTACTTTTCCTTCAGTTAGGTCATTCATAGTAGTATTGTCTTTTGTACTTTTCCTTCAGTTAGGTTATTCATAGTAGTATTGTCTTTTGTGCTTTTCCTTCAGTTAGGTCATTAATAATAGTATTGTCTTTTGTACTTTTCCTTCAGTTAGGTCATTCATGGTAGTATTGTCTTTTGTACTTTTCCTTCAGTTAGGTCATTCATAGTAGTATTGTCTTTTGTACTTTTCCTTCAGTTAGGTCATTCATGGTAGTATTGTCTTTTGTTCGTTTCCTTCAGTTAGGTCATTCATTATAGTATTGTCTTTTGTACTTTTCCTTCAGTTAGTTCATTCAAGGTAGTATTGTCTTTTGTACTTTTCCTTCAGTTAGATCATTCATAGTGGTATTGTCTTTTGTACTTTTCCTTCAGTTAGGTCATTCCTAGTAGTATTGTCTTTTGTACTTTTCCTTCAGTTAGGTCATTCATGGTAGCATTGTCTTTTGTACTTTTCCTTCAGTTAGGTCATTCATGGTACTATTGTCTTTTGTACGTTTCCTTCAGTTAAGTCATTCATAGTAGTATTGTCTTTTGTACTTTTCCTTCAGTTAGGTCATTCCTAGTAGTATTGTCTTTTGTACTTTTCCTTCAGTTAGGTTATTCATAGTAGTATTGTCTTTTGTACTTTTCCTTCAGTTAGGTCATTCATGGTAGTATTGTCTTTTGTACTTTTCCTTCAGTTAGATCATTCATAGTAGTATTGTCTTTTGTACTTTTCCTTCAGTTAGGTGATTCATAGTAGTATTGTCTTTTGTACTTTTCCTTCAGTTAGGTCATTCATTGTAGTATTGTCTTTTGTACTTTTCCTTCAGTTAGGTCATTTATAGTAGTATTGTCTTTTGTACTTTTCCTTCAGTTAGGTCATTCATTGTAGTATTGTCTTTTGTACTTTTCCTTCAGTTAGGTCATTTATAGTAGTATTGTCTTTTGTACTTTTCCTTCAGTTAGGTCATTCATAGTAGTATTGTCTTTTGTACTTTTCCTTCAGTTAGGTCATTCATTGTAGTATTGTCTTTGTTACTTTTCCGTCAGTTAGGTCATTCATAGTAGTATTGTCTTTTGTACTTTTCCTTCAGTTAGGTCATTCATTGTAGTATTGTCTTTGTTACTTTTCCTTCAGTTAGGTCATTCATAGTAGTATTGTCTTTTGTACTTTTCCTTCAGTTAGGTGATTCATAGTAGTATTGTCTTTGTTACTTTTCCTTCAGTTAGGTCATTCATAGTAGTATTGTCTTTTGTACTTTTCCTTCAGTTAGGTCATTCATTGTAGTATTGTCTTTTGTACTTTTCCTTCAGTTAGGTCATTTATAGTAGTATTGTCTTTTGTACTTTTCCTTCAGTTAGGTCATTCATAGTAGTATTGTCTTTTGTACTTTTCCTTCAGTTAGGTCATTCATTGTAGTATTGTCTTTGTTACTTTTCCGTCAGTTAGGTCATTCATAGTAGTATTGTCTTTTGTACTTTTCCTTCAGTTAGGTCATTCATTGTAGTATTGTCTTTGTTACTTTTCCTTCAGTTAGGTCATTCATAGTAGTATTGTCTTTTGTACTTTTCCTTCAGTTAGGTGATTCATAGTAGTATTGTCTTTGTTACTTTTCCTTCAGTTAGGTCATTCATAGTAGTATTGTCTTTTGTACTTTTCCTTCAGTTAGGTCATTCATAGTAGTATTGTCTTTTGTACTTTTCCTTCAGTTAGGTCATTCATGGTAGTATTGTCCTTTGTACTTTTCCTTCAGTTAGGTTATTCGTAGTAGTATTGTCTTTTGTACCTTTCCTTCAGTTAGGTCATTCATGGTAGTATTGTCTTTGTACTTTTCCTTCAGTTAGGTCATTCAAGGTAGTATTGTCTTTTGTACTTTTCCTTCAGTTAGATCATTCATAGTAGTATTGTCTTTTGTACTTTTCCTTCAGTTAGGTCATTCCTAGTAGTATTGTCTTTTGTACTTTTCCTTCAGTTAGGTCATTCATGTTAGTATTGTATTTTGTACGTTTCCTTCAGTTAGGTCATTCATGGTAGTATTGTCTTTTGTACTTTTCCTTCAGTTAGGTCATTCATAGTAGTATTGTCTTTTGTACTTTTCCTTCAGTTAGGTCATTCATAGTAGTATTGTCTTTGGTACTTTTCCTTCAGTTAGGTCATTCATGGTAGTATTGTCTTTTGTACGTTTCCTTCAGTTAGGTCATTCATAGTAGTATTGTCTTTTGTACTTTTCCTTCAGTTAGGTCATTCATAGTAGTATTGTCTTTTGTACTTTTCCTTCAGGTAGGTCATTCATAGTAGTATTGTCTTTTGTACTTTTCCTTCAGTTAGGTCATTCATAGTAGTATTGTCTTTTGTACTTTTCCTTCAGTTAGGTGATTCATAGTAGTATTGTCATTTGTACTTTTCCTTCAGTTAGGTCATTCATAGTAGTATTGTCTTTTGTACTTTTCCTTCAGTTAGGTTATTCATAGTAGTATTGTCTTTTGTGCTTTTCCTTCAGTTAGGTCATTAATAATAGTATTGTCTTTTGTACTTTTCCTTCAGTTAGGTCATTCATGGTAGTATTGTCTTTTGTACTTTTCCTTCAGTTAGGTCATTCATAGTAGTATTGTCTTTTGTACTTTTCCTTCAGTTAGGTCATTCATGGTAGTATTGTCTTTTGTTCGTTTCCTTCAGTTAGGTCATTCATTATAGTATTGTCTTTTGTACCTTTCATTCAGTTAGTTCATTCAAGGTAGTATTGTCTTTTGTACTTTTCCTTCAGTTAGATCATTCATAGTAGTATTGTCTTTTGTACTTTTCCTTCAGTTAGGTCATTCCTAGTAGTATTGTCTTTTGTACTTTTCCTTCAGTTAGGTCATTCATGGTAGCATTGTCTTTTGTACGTTTCCTTCAGTTAGGTCATTCATGTTAGTATTGTCTTTTGTACGTTTCCTTCAGTTAAGTCATTCATAGTAGTATTGTCTTTTGTACTTTTCCTTCAGTTAGGTCATTCCTAGTAGTATTGTCTTTTGTACTTTTCCTTCAGTTAGGTTATTCATAGTAGTATTGTCTTTTGTACTTTTCCTTCAGTTAGATCATTCATAGTAGTATTGTCTTTTGTACTTTTCCTTCAGTTAGGTGATTCATAGTAGTATTGTCTTTGTTACTTTTCCTTCAGTTAGGTCATTCATAGTAGTATTGTCTTTTGTACTTTTCCTTCAGTTAGGTCATTCATAGTAGTATTGTCTTTTGTACTTTTCCTTCAGTTAGGTCATTCATGGTAGTATTGTCCTTTGTACTTTTCCTTCAGTTAGGTTATTCGTAGTAGTATTGTCTTTTGTACCTTTCCTTCAGTTAGGTCATTCATGGTAGTATTGTCTTTGTACTTTTCCTTCAGTTAGGTCATTCATGGTAGTATTGTCTTTTGTACTTTTCCTCCAGTTAGGTCATTCATAGTAGTATTGTCTTTTGTACTTTTCCTTCAGTTAGGTCATTCATGTTAGTATTGTCTTTTGTACGTTTCCTTCAGTTAGGTCATTCATGGTAGTATTGTCTTTTGTACTTTTCCTTCAGTTAGGTCATTCATAGTAGTATTGTCTTTTGTACTTTTCCTTCAGTTAGGTCATTCATAGTAGTATTGTCTTTGGTACTTTTCCTTCAGTTAGGTCATTCATGGTAGTATTGTCTTTTGTACGTTTCCTTCAGTTAGGTCATTCATAGTAGTATTGTCTTTTGTACTTTTCCTTCAGTTAGGTCATTCATAGTAGTATTGTCTTTTGTACTTTTCCTTCAGGTAGGTCATTCATAGTAGTATTGTCTTTTGTACTTTTCCTTCAGTTAGGTCATTCATAGTAGTATTGTCTTTTGTACTTTTCCTTCAGTTAGGTGATTTATAGTAGTATTGTCATTTGTACTTTTCCTTCAGTTAGGTCATTCATAGTAGTATTGTCTTTTGTACTTTTCCTTCAGTTAGGTTATTCATAGTAGTATTGTCTTTTGTGCTTTTCCTTCAGTTAGGTCATTAATAATAGTATTGTCTTTTGTACTTTTCCTTCAGTTAGGTCATTCATGGTAGTATTGTCTTTTGTACTTTTCCTTCAGTTAGGTCATTCATAGTAGTATTGTCTTTTGTACTTTTCCTTCAGTTAGGTCATTCATGGTAGTATTGTCTTTTGTTCGTTTCCTTCAGTTAGGTCATTCATTATAGTATTGTCTTTTGTACTTTTCCTTCAGTTAGTTCATTCAAGGTAGTATTGTCTTTTGTACTTTTCCTTCAGTTAGATCATTCATAGTGGTATTGTCTTTTGTACTTTTCCTTCAGTTAGGTCATTCCTAGTAGTATTGTCTTTTGTACTTTTCCTTCAGTTAGGTCATTCATGGTAGCATTGTCTTTTGTACTTTTCCTTCAGTTAGGTCATTCATGGTAGTATTGTCTTTTGTACGTTTCCTTCAGTTAAGTCATTCATAGTAGTATTGTCTTTTGTACTTTTCCTTCAGTTAGGTCATTCCTAGTAGTATTGTCTTTTGTACTTTTCCTTCAGTTAGGTTATTCATAGTAGTATTGTCTTTTGTACTTTTCCTTCAGTTAGGTCATTCATGGTAGTATTGTCTTTTGTACTTTTCCTTCAGTTAGATCATTCATAGTAGTATTGTCTTTTGTACTTTTCCTTCAGTTAGGTGATTCATAGTAGTATTGTCTTTTGTACTTTTCCTTCAGTTAGGTCATTCATTGTAGTATTGTCTTTTGTACTTTTCCTTCAGTTAGGTCATTTATAGTAGTATTGTCTTTTGTACTTTTCCTTCAGTTAGGTCATTCATTGTAGTATTGTCTTTTGTACTTTTCCTTCAGTTAGGTCATTTATAGTAGTATTGTCTTTTGTACTTTTCCTTCAGTTAGGTCATTCATAGTAGTATTGTCTTTTGTACTTTTCCTTCAGTTAGGTCATTCATTGTAGTATTGTCTTTGTTACTTTTCCGTCAGTTAGGTCATTCATAGTAGTATTGTCTTTTGTACTTTTCCTTCAGTTAGGTCATTCATTGTAGTATTGTCTTTGTTACTTTTCCTTCAGTTAGGTCATTCATAGTAGTATTGTCTTTTGTACTTTTCCTTCAGTTAGGTGATTCATAGTAGTATTGTCTTTGTTACTTTTCCTTCAGTTAGGTCATTCATAGTAGTATTGTCTTTTGTACTTTTCCTTCAGTTAGGTCATTCATTGTAGTATTGTCTTTTGTACTTTTCCTTCAGTTAGGTCATTTATAGTAGTATTGTCTTTTGTACTTTTCCTTCAGTTAGGTCATTCATAGTAGTATTGTCTTTTGTACTTTTCCTTCAGTTAGGTCATTCATTGTAGTATTGTCTTTGTTACTTTTCCGTCAGTTAGGTCATTCATAGTAGTATTGTCTTTTGTACTTTTCCTTCAGTTAGGTCATTCATTGTAGTATTGTCTTTGTTACTTTTCCTTCAGTTAGGTCATTCATAGTAGTATTGTCTTTTGTACTTTTCCTTCAGTTAGGTGATTCATAGTAGTATTGTCTTTGTTACTTTTCCTTCAGTTAGGTCATTCATAGTAGTATTGTCTTTTGTACTTTTCCTTCAGTTAGGTCATTCATAGTAGTATTGTCTTTTGTACTTTTCCTTCAGTTAGGTCATTCATGGTAGTATTGTCCTTTGTACTTTTCCTTCAGTTAGGTTATTCGTAGTAGTATTGTCTTTTGTACCTTTCCTTCAGTTAGGTCATTCATGGTAGTATTGTCTTTGTACTTTTCCTTCAGTTAGGTCATTCAAGGTAGTATTGTCTTTTGTACTTTTCCTTCAGTTAGATCATTCATAGTAGTATTGTCTTTTGTACTTTTCCTTCAGTTAGGTCATTCCTAGTAGTATTGTCTTTTGTACTTTTCCTTCAGTTAGGTCATTCATGTTAGTATTGTATTTTGTACGTTTCCTTCAGTTAGGTCATTCATGGTAGTATTGTCTTTTGTACTTTTCCTTCAGTTAGGTCATTCATAGTAGTATTGTCTTTTGTACTTTTCCTTCAGTTAGGTCATTCATAGTAGTATTGTCTTTGGTACTTTTCCTTCAGTTAGGTCATTCATGGTAGTATTGTCTTTTGTACGTTTCCTTCAGTTAGGTCATTCATAGTAGTATTGTCTTTTGTACTTTTCCTTCAGTTAGGTCATTCATAGTAGTATTGTCTTTTGTACTTTTCCTTCAGGTAGGTCATTCATAGTAGTATTGTCTTTTGTACTTTTCCTTCAGTTAGGTCATTCATAGTAGTATTGTCTTTTGTACTTTTCCTTCAGTTAGGTGATTCATAGTAGTATTGTCATTTGTACTTTTCCTTCAGTTAGGTCATTCATAGTAGTATTGTCTTTTGTACTTTTCCTTCAGTTAGGTTATTCATAGTAGTATTGTCTTTTGTGCTTTTCCTTCAGTTAGGTCATTAATAATAGTATTGTCTTTTGTACTTTTCCTTCAGTTAGGTCATTCATGGTAGTATTGTCTTTTGTACTTTTCCTTCAGTTAGGTCATTCATAGTAGTATTGTCTTTTGTACTTTTCCTTCAGTTAGGTCATTCATGGTAGTATTGTCTTTTGTTCGTTTCCTTCAGTTAGGTCATTCATTATAGTATTGTCTTTTGTACCTTTCATTCAGTTAGTTCATTCAAGGTAGTATTGTCTTTTGTACTTTTCCTTCAGTTAGATCATTCATAGTAGTATTGTCTTTTGTACTTTTCCTTCAGTTAGGTCATTCCTAGTAGTATTGTCTTTTGTACTTTTCCTTCAGTTAGGTCATTCATGGTAGCATTGTCTTTTGTACTTTTCCTTCAGTTAGGTCATTCATGTTAGTATTGTCTTTTGTACGTTTCCTTCAGTTAAGTCATTCATAGTAGTATTGTCTTTTGTACTTTTCCTTCAGTTAGGTCATTCCTAGTAGTATTGTCTTTTGTACTTTTCCTTCAGTTAGGTTATTCATAGTAGTATTGTCTTTTGTACTTTTCCTTCAGTTAGATCATTCATAGTAGTATTGTCTTTTGTACTTTTCCTTCAGTTAGGTGATTCATAGTAGTATTGTCTTTTGTACTTTTCCCTCAGTTAGGTCATTCATTGTAGTATTGTCTTTTGTACTTTTCCTTCAGTTAGATCATTCATAGTAGTATTGTCTTTTGTACTTTTCCTTCAGTTAGGTGATTCATAGTAGTATTGTCTTTTGTACTTTTCCTTCAGTTAGGTCATTCATTGTAGTATTGTCTTTTGTACTTTTCCTTCAGTTAGGTCATTTATAGTAGTATTGTCTTTTGTACTTTTCCTTCAGTTAGGTCATTCATTGTAGTATTGTCTTTTGTACTTTTCCTTCAGTTAGGTCATTTATAGTAGTATTGTCTTTTGTACTTTTTCTTCAGTTAGGTCATTCATAGTAGTATTGTCTTTTGTACTTTTCCTTCAGTTAGGTCATTCATTGTAGTATTGTCTTTGTTACTTTTCCGTCAGTTAGGTCATTCATAGTAGTATTGTCTTTTGTACTTTTCCTTCAGTTAGGTCATTCATTGTAGTATTGTCTTTGTTACTTTTCCTTCAGTTAGGTCATTCATAGTAGTATTGTCTTTTGTACTTTTCCTTCAGTTAGGTGATTCATAGTAGTATTGTCTTTGTTACTTTTCCTTCAGTTAGGTCATTCATAGTAGTATTGTCTTTTGTACTTTTCCTTCAGTTAGGTCATTCATTGTAGTATTGTCTTTTGTACTTTTCCTTCAGTTAGGTCATTTATAGTAGTATTGTCTTTTGTACTTTTCCTTCAGTTAGGTCATTCATAGTAGTATTGTCTTTTGTACTTTTCCTTCAGTTAGGTCATTCATTGTAGTATTGTCTTTGTTACTTTTCCGTCAGTTAGGTCATTCATAGTAGTATTGTCTTTTGTACTTTTCCTTCAGTTAGGTCATTCATTGTAGTATTGTCTTTGTTACTTTTCCTTCAGTTAGGTCATTCATAGTAGTATTGTCTTTTGTACTTTTCCTTCAGTTAGGTGATTCATAGTAGTATTGTCTTTGTTACTTTTCCTTCAGTTAGGTCATTCATAGTAGTATTGTCTTTTGTACTTTTCCTTCAGTTAGGTCATTCATGGTAGTATTGTCCTTTGTACTTTTCCTTCAGTTAGGTTATTCGTAGTAGTATTGTCTTTTGTACCTTTCCTTCAGTTAGGTCATTCATGGTAGTATTGTCTTTGTACTTTTCCTTCAGTTAGGTCATTCATGGTAGTATTGTCTTTTGTACTTTTCCTCCAGTTAGGTCATTCATAGTAGTATTGTCTTTTGTACTTTTCCTTCAGTTAGGTCATTCATGTTAGTATTGTCTTTTGTACGTTTCCTTCAGTTAGGTCATTCATGGTAGTATTGTCTTTTGTACTTTTCCTTCAGTTAGGTCATTCATAGTAGTATTGTCTTTTGTACTTTTCCTTCAGTTAGGTCATTCATAGTAGTATTGTCTTTGGTACTTTTCCTTCAGTTAGGTCATTCATGGTAGTATTGTCTTTTGTACGTTTCCTTCAGTTAGGTCATTCATAGTAGTATTGTCTTTTGTACTTTTCCTTCAGTTAGGTCATTCATAGTAGTATTGTCTTTTGTACTTTTCCTTCAGGTAGGTCATTCATAGTAGTATTGTCTTTTGTACTTTTCCTTCAGTTAGGTCATTCATAGTAGTATTGTCTTTTGTACTTTTCCTTCAGTTAGGTGATTCATAGTAGTATTGTCATTTGTACTTTTCCTTCAGTTAGGTCATTCATAGTAGTATTGTCTTTTGTACTTTTCCTTCAGTTAGGTTATTCATAGTAGTATTGTCTTTTGTGCTTTTCCTTCAGTTAGGTCATTAATAATAGTATTGTCTTTTGTACTTTTCCTTCAGTTAGGTCATTCATGGTAGTATTGTCTTTTGTACTTTTCCTTCAGTTAGGTCATTCATAGTAGTATTGTCTTTTGTACTTTTCCTTCAGTTAGGTCATTCATGGTAGTATTGTCTTTTGTTCGTTTCCTTCAGTTAGGTCATTCATTATAGTATTGTCTTTTGTACTTTTCCTTCAGTTAGTTCATTCAAGGTAGTATTGTCTTTTGTACTTTTCCTTCAGTTAGATCATTCATAGTAGTATTGTCTTTTGTACTTTTCCTTCAGTTAGGTCATTCCTAGTAGTATTGTCTTTTGTACTTTTCCTTCAGTTAGGTCATTCATGGTAGCATTGTCTTTTGTACTTTTCCTTCAGTTAGGTCATTCATGGTAGTATTGTCTTTTGTACGTTTCCTTCAGTTAAGTCATTCATAGTAGTATTGTCTTTTGTACTTTTCCTTCAGTTAGGTCATTCCTAGTAGTATTGTCTTTTGTACTTTTCCTTCAGTTAGGTTATTCATAGTAGTATTGTCTTTTGTACTTTTCCTTCAGTTAGGTCATTCATGGTAGTATTGTCTTTTGTACTTTTCCTTCAGTTAGATCATTCATAGTAGTATTGTCTTTTGTACTTTTCCTTCAGTTAGGTGATTCATAGTAGTATTGTCTTTTGTACTTTTCCTTCAGTTAGGTCATTCATTGTAGTATTGTCTTTTGTACTTTTCCTTCAGTTAGGTCATTTATAGTAGTATTGTCTTTTGTACTTTTCCTTCAGTTAGGTCATTCATTGTAGTATTGTCTTTTGTACTTTTCCTTCAGTTAGGTCATTCATAGTAGTATTGTCTTTTGTACTTTTCCTTCAGTTAGGTTATTCATAGTATTATTGTCATTTGTACTTTTCCTTCAGTTAGGTCATTCATGGTAGTATTGTCTTTTGTACTTTTCCTTCAGTTAGGTCATTCATTGTAGTAGTGTCTTTTGTACTTTTCCTTCAGTTTGGTCATTCATAGTAGTATTGTCTTTTGTACTTTTCCTTCAGTTAGGTCATTCATAGTAGTATTGTCTTTTGTACTTTTCCTTCAGTTAGGTCATTCATGGTAGTATTGTCTTTTGTACCTTTCCTTCAGTTAGGTCATTCATAGTAGTATTGTCTTTTGTACTTTTCCTTCAGTTAGGTCATTCATGATAGTATTGTCTTTTGTACCTTTCCTTCAGTTAGCTCATTCATAGTAGTATAGTCTTTTGTACTTTTCCTTCAGTTAGGTCATTCATAGTAGTATTGTCTTTTGTACTTTTCCTTCAGTTAGGTCATTCATAGTAGTATTGTCTTTTGTACCTTTCCTTCAGTTAGGTCATTCATAGTAGTATTGTCTTTTGTACTTTTCCTTCAGTTAGGTTATTCATAGTATTATTGTCATTTGTACTTTTCCTTCAGTTAGGTCATTCATGGTAGTATTGTCTTTTGTACTTTTCCTTCAGTTAGGTCATTCATAGTAGTATTGTCTTTTGTACTTTTCCTTCAGTTAGGTCATTCATGGTAGTATTGTCTTTTGTACTTTTCCTTCAGTTATGTCATTCATGATAGTATTGTCTTTCGTACTTTTCCTTCAGTTAGGTCATTCATAGTAGTATTGTCTTTTGTACTTTTCCTTCAGTTAGGTCATTTATAGTAGTATTGTCTTTTGTACTTTTCCTTCAGTTAGGTCATTCATAGTAGTATTGTCTTTTGTACTTTTCCTTCAGTTAGGTCATTCATTGTAGTATTGTCTTTGTTACTTTTCCGTCAGTTAGGTCATTCATAGTAGTATTGTCTTTTGTACTTTTCCTTCAGTTAGGTCATTCATTGTAGTATTGTCTTTGTTACTTTTCCTTCAGTTAGGTCATTCATAGTAGTATTGTCTTTTGTACTTTTCCTTCAGTTAGGTGATTCATAGTAGTATTGTCTTTGTTACTTTTCCTTCAGTTAGGTCATTCATAGTAGTATTGTCTTTTGTACTTTTCCTTCAGTTAGGTCATTCATAGTAGTATTGTCTTTTGTACTTTTCCTTCAGTTAGGTCATTCATGGTAGTATTGTCCTTTGTACTTTTCCTTCAGTTAGGTTATTCGTAGTAGTATTGTCTTTTGTACCTTTCCTTCAGTTAGGTCATTCATGGTAGTATTGTCTTTGTATTTTTCCTTCAGTTAGGTCATTCATGGTAGTATTGTCTTTTGTACTTTTCCTCCACTTAGGTCATTCATAGTAGTATTGTCTTTTGTACTTTTCCTTCAGTTAGGTCATTCATGTTAGTATTGTCTTTTGTACGTTTCCTTCAGTTAGGTCATTCATGGTAGTATTGTCTTTTGTAGTTTTCCTTCAGTTAGGTCATTCATAGTAGTATTGTCTTTTGTACTTTTCCTTCAGTTAGGTCATTCATAGTAGTATTGTCTTTTGTACTTTTCCTTCAGTTAGGTCATTCATGGTAGTATTGTCTTTTGTACGTTTCCTTCAGTTAGGTCATTCATAGTAGTATTGTCTTTTGTACTTTTCCTTCAGTTAGGTCATTCATAGTAGTATTGTCTTTTGTACTTTTCCTTCAGGTAGGTCATTCATAGTAGTATTGTCTTTTGTACTTTTCCTTCAGTTAGGTCATTCATAGTAGTATTGTCTTTTGTACTTTTCCTTCAGTTAGGTGATTCATAGTAGTATTGTCATTTGTACTTTTCCTTCAGTTAGGTCATTCATAGTAGTATTGTCTTTTGTACTTTTCCTTCAGTTAGGTTATTCATAGTAGTATTGTCTTTTGTGCTTTTCCTTCAGTTAGGTCATTAATAATAGTATTGTCTTTTGTACTTTTCCTTCAGTTAGGTCATTCATGGTAGTATTGTCTTTTGTACTTTTCCTTCAGTTAGGTCATTCATAGTAGTATTGTCTTTTGTACTTTTCCTTCAGTTAGGTCATTCATGGTAGTATTGTCTTTTGTTCGTTTCCTTCAGTTAGGTCATTCATTATAGTATTGTCTTTTGTACTTTTCCTTCAGTTAGTTCATTCAAGGTAGTATTGTCTTTTGTACTTTTCCTTCAGTTAGATCATTCATAGTAGTATTGTCTTTTGTACTTTTCCTTCAGTTAGGTCATTCCTAGTAGTATTGTCTTTTGTACTTTTCCTTCAGTTAGGTCATTCATGGTAGCATTGTCTTTTGTACTTTTCCTTCAGTTAGGTCATTCATGGTAGTATTGTCTTTTGTACGTTTCCTTCAGTTAAGTCATTCATAGTAGTATTGTCTTTTGTACTTTTCCTTCAGTTAGGTCATTCCTAGTAGTATTGTCTTTTGTACTTTTCCTTCAGTTAGGTTATTCATAGTAGTATTGTCTTTTGTACTTTTCCTTCAGTTAGGTCATTCATGGTAGTATTGTCTTTTGTACTTTTCCTTCAGTTAGATCATTCATAGTAGTATTGTCTTTTGTACTTTTCCTTCAGTTAGGTGATTCATAGTAGTATTGTCTTTTGTACTTTTCCTTCAGTTAGGTCATTCATTGTAGTATTGTCTTTTGTACTTTTCCTTCAGTTAGGTCATTTATAGTAGTATTGTCTTTTGTACTTTTCCTTCAGTTAGGTCATTCATGGTAGTATTGTCTTTTGTACTTTTCCTTCAGTTAGGTCATTTATAGTAGTATTGTCTTTTGTACTTTTCCTTCAGTTAGGTCATTCATAGTAGTATTGTCTTTTGTACTTTTCCTTCAGTTAGGTCATTCATTGTAGTATTGTCTTTGTTACTTTTCCGTCAGTTAGGTCATTCATAGTAGTATTGTCTTTTGTACTTTTCCTTCAGTTAGGTCATTCATTGTAGTATTGTCTTTGTTACTTTTCCTTCAGTTAGGTCATTCATAGTAGTATTGTCTTTTGTACTTTTCCTTCAGTTAGGTGATTCATAGTAGTATTGTCTTTGTTACTTTTCCTTCAGTTAGGTCATTCATAGTAGTATTGTCTTTTGTACTTTTCCTTCAGTTAGGTCATTCATTGTAGTATTGTCTTTTGTACTTTTCCTTCAGTTAGGTCATTTATAGTAGTATTGTCTTTTGTACTTTTCCTTCAGTTAGGTCATTCATAGTAGTATTGTCTTTTGTACTTTTCCTTCAGTTAGGTCATTCATTGTAGTATTGTCTTTGTTACTTTTTCGTCAGTTAGGTCATTCATAGTAGTATTGTCTTTTGTACTTTTCCTTCAGTTAGGTCATTCATTGTAGTATTGTCTTTGTTACTTTTCCTTCAGTTAGGTCATTCATAGTAGTATTGTCTTTTGTACTTTTCCTTCAGTTAGGTGATTCATAGTAGTATTGTCTTTGTTACTTTTCCTTCAGTTAGGTCATTCATAGTAGTATTGTCTTTTGTACTTTTCCTTCAGTTAGGTCATTCATAGTAGTATTGTCTTTTGTACTGTTCCTTCAGTTAGGTCATTCATGGTAGTATTGTCCTTTGTACTTTTCCTTCAGTTAGGTTATTCGTAGTAGTATTGTCTTTTGTACCTTTCCTTCAGTTAGGTCATTCATGGTAGTATTGTCTTTGTACTTTTCCTTCAGTTAGGTCATTCAAGGTAGTATTGTCTTTTGTACTTTTCCTTCAGTTAGATCATTCATAGTAGTATTGTCTTTTGTACTTTTCCTTCAGTTAGGTCATTCCTAGTAGTATTGTCTTTTGTACTTTTCCTTCAGTTAGGTCATTCATGTTAGTATTGTCTTTTGTACGTTTCCTTCAGTTAGGTCATTCATGGTAGTATTGTCTTTTGTACTTTTCCTTCAGTTAGGTCATTCATAGTAGTATTGTCTTTTGTACTTTTCCTTCAGTTAGGTCATTCATAGTAGTATTGTCTTTGGTACTTTTCCTTCAGTTAGGTCATTCATGGTAGTATTGTCTTTTGTACGTTTCCTTCAGTTAGGTCATTCATAGTAGTATTGTCTTTTGTACTTTTCCTTCAGTTAGGTCATTCATAGTAGTATTGTCTTTTGTACTTTTCCTTCAGGTAGGTCATTCATAGTAGTATTGTCTTTTGTACTTTTCCTTCAGTTAGGTCATTCATAGTAGTATTGTCTTTTGTACTTTTTCTTCAGTTAGGTGATTCATAGTAGTATTGTCATTTGTACTTTTCCTTCAGTTAGGTCATTCATAGTAGTATTGTCTTTTGTACTTTTCCTTCAGTTAGGTTATTCATAGTAGTATTGTCTTTTGTGCTTTTCCTTCAGTTAGGTCATTAATAATAGTATTGTCTTTTGTACTTTTCCTTCAGTTAGGTCATTCATGGTAGTATTGTCTTTTGTACTTTTCCTTCAGTTAGGTCATTCATAGTAGTATTGTCTTTTATACTTTTCCTTCAGTTAGGTCATTCATGGTAGTATTGTCTTTTGTTCGTTTCCTTCAGTTAGGTCATTCATTATAGTATTGTCTTTTGTACTTTTCCTTCAGTTAGTTCATTCAAGGTAGTATTGTCTTTTGTACTTTTCCTTCAGTTAGATCATTCATAGTAGTATTGTCTTTTGTACTTTTCCTTCAGTTAGGTCATTCCTAGTAGTATTGTCTTTTGTACTTTTCCTTCAGTTAGGTCATTCATGGTAGCATTGTCTTTTGTACTTTTCCTTCAGTTAGGTCATTCATGTTAGTATTGTCTTTTGTACGTTTCCTTCAGTTAAGTCATTCATAGTAGTATTGTCTTTTGTACTTTTCCTTCAGTTAGGTCATTCCTAGTAGTATTGTCTTTTGTACTTTTCCTTCAGTTAGGTTATTCATAGTAGTATTGTCTTTTGTACTTTTCCTTCAGTTAGATCATTCATAGTAGTATTGTCTTTTGTACTTTTCCTTCAGTTAGGTGATTCATAGTAGTATTGTCTTTTGTACTTTTCCTTCAGTTAGGTCATTCATTGTAGTATTGTCTTTTGTACTTTTCCTTCAGTTAGATCATTCATAGTAGTATTGTCTTTTGTACTTTTCCTTCAGTTAGGTGTTTCATAGTAGTATTGTCTTTTGTACTTTTCCTTCAGTTAGGTCATTCATTGTAGTATTGTCTTTTGTACTTTTCCTTCAGTTAGGTCATTTATAGTAGTATTGTCTTTTGTACTTTTCCTTCAGTTAGGTCATTCATTGTAGTATTGTCTTTTGTACTTTTCCTTCAGTTAGGTCATTTATAGTAGTATTGTCTTTTGTACTTTTCCTTCAGTTAGGTCATTCATAGTAGTATTGTCTTTTGTACTTTTCCTTCAGTTAGGTCATTCATTGTAGTATTGTCTTTGTTACTTTTCCGTCAGTTAGGTCATTCATAGTAGTATTGTCTTTTGTACTTTTCCTTCAGTTAGGTCATTCATTGTAGTATTGTCTTTGTTACTTTTCCTTCAGTTAGGTCATTCATAGTAGTATTGTCTTTTGTACTTTTCCTTCAGTTAGGTCATTCATAGTAGTATTGTCTTTGTTACTTTTCCTTCAGTTAGGTCATTCATAGTAGTATTGTCTTTTGTACTTTTCCTTCAGTTAGGTCATTCATTGTAGTATTGTCTTTTGTACTTTTCCTTCAGTTAGGTCATTTATAGTAGTATTGTCTTTTGTACTTTTCCTTCAGTTAGGTCATTCATAGTAGTATTGTCTTTTGTACTTTTCCTTCAGTTAGGTCATTCATTGTAGTATTGTCTTTGTTACTTTTCCGTCAGTTAGGTCATTCATAGTAGTATTGTCTTTTGTACTTTTCCTTCAGTTAGGTCATTCATTGTAGTATTGTCTTTGTTACTTTTCCTTCAGTTAGGTCATTCATAGTAGTATTGTCTTTTGTACTTTTCCTTCAGTTAGGTGATTCATAGTAGTATTGTCTTTGTTACTTTTCCTTCAGTTAGGTCATTCATAGTAGTATTGTCTTTTGTACTTTTCCTTCAGTTAGGTCATTCATAGTAGTATTGTCTTTTGTACTTTTCCTTCAGTTAGGTCATTCATGGTAGTATTGTCCTTTGTACTTTTCCTTCAGTTAGGTTATTCGTAGTAGTATTGTCTTTTGTACCTTTCCTTCAGTTAGGTCATTCATGGTAGTATTGTCTTTGTACTTTTCCTTCAGTTAGGTCATTCATGGTAGTATTGTCTTTTGTACTTTCCCTCCAGTTAGGTCATTCATAGTAGTATTGTCTTTTGTACTTTTCCTTCAGTTAGGTCATTCATGTTAGTATTGTCTTTTGTACGTTTCCTTCAGTTAGGTCATTCATGGTAGTATTGTCTTTTGTACTTTTCCTTCAGTTAGGTCATTCATAGTAGTATTGTCTTTTGTACTTTTCCTTCAGTTAGGTCATTCATAGTAGTATTGTCTTTGGTACTTTTCCTTCAGTTAGGTCATTCATGGTAGTATTGTCTTTTGTACGTTTCCTTCAGTTAGGTCATTCATAGTAGTATTGTCTTTTGTACTTTACCTTCAGTTAGGTCATTCATAGTAGTATTGTCTTTTGTACTTTTCCTTCAGGTAGGTCATTCATAGTAGTATTGTCTTTTGTACTTTTCCTTCAGTTAGGTCATTCATAGTAGTATTGTCTTTTGTACTTTTCCTTCAGTTAGGTCATTTATAGTAGTATTGTCTTTTGTACTTTTCCTTCAGTTAGGTCATTCATAGTAGTATTGTCTTTTGTACTTTTCCTTCAGTTAGGTCATTCATTGTAGTATTGTCTTTGTTACTTTTCCGTCAGTTAGGTCATTCATAGTAGTATTGTCTTTTGTACTTTTCCTTCAGTTAGGTCATTCATTGTAGTATTGTCTTTGTTACTTTTCCTTCAGTTAGGTCATTCATAGTAGTATTGTCTTTTGTACTTTTCCTTCAGTTAGGTGATTCATAGTAGTATTGTCTTTGTTACTTTTCCTTCAGTTAGGTCATTCATAGTAGTATTGTCTTTTGTACTTTTCCTTCAGTTAGGTCATTTATAGTAGTATTGTCTTTTGTACTTTTCCTTCAGTTAGGTCATTCATGGTAGTATTGTCCTTTGTACTTTTTCTTCAGTTAGGTTATTCATAGTAGTATTGTCTTTTGTACCTTTCCTTCAGTTAGGTCATTCATGGTAGTATTGTCTTTTGTACTTTTCCTTCAGTTAGGTCATTCATGGTAGTATTGTCTTTTGTACTTTTCCTTCAGTTAGGTCATTCATGGTAGTATTGTCTTTTGTACTTTTCCTTCAGTTAGGTCATTCATAGTAGTATTGTCTTTTGTACTTTTCCTTCAGTTAGGTCATTCATGGTAGTATTGTCTTTTGTACTTTTCCTTCAGTTAGGTCATTCATGGTAGTATTGTCTTTTGTACTTTTCCTTCAGTTAGGTCATTCATAGTAGTATTGTCTTTTGTACTTTTCCTTCAGTTAGGTCATTCATGATAGTATTGTCTTTTGTACCTTTCCTTCAGTTAGCTCATTCATAGTAGTATAGTCTTTTGTACTTTTCCTTCAGTTAGGTCATTCATAGTAGTATTGTCTTTTGTACCTTTCCTTCAGTTAGGTCATTCATAGTAGTATTGTCTTTTGTACTTTTCCTTCAGTTAGGTTATTCATAGTATTATTGTCATTTGTACTTTTCCTTCAGTTAGGTCATTCATGGTAGTATTGTCTTTTGTACTTTTCCTTCAGTTAGGTCATTCATAGTAGTATTGTCTTTTGTACTTTTCCTTCAGTTAGGTCATTCATGGTAGTATTGTCTTTTGTACTTTTCCTTCAGTTATGTCATTCATGGTAGTATTGTCTTTCGTACTTTTTCTTCAGTTAGGTCATTCATAGTAGTATTGTCTTTTGTACTTTTCCTTCAGTTAGGTCATTTATAGTAGTATTGTCTTTTGTACTTTTCCTTCAGTTAGGTCATTCATAGTAGTATTGTCTTTTGTACTTTTCCTTCAGTTAGGTCATTCATTGTAGTATTGTCTTTGTTACTTTTCCGTCAGTTAGGTCATTCATAGTAGTATTGTCTTTTGTACTTTTCCTTCAGTTAGGTCATTCATTGTAGTATTGTCTTTGTTACTTTTCCTTCAGTTAGGTCATTCATAGTAGTATTGTCTTTTGTACTTTTCCTTCAGTTAGGTGATTCATAGTAGTATTGTCTTTGTTACTTTTCCTTCAGTTAGGTCATTCATAGTAGTATTGTCTTTTGTACTTTTCCTTCAGTTAGGTCATTCATAGTAGTATTGTCTTTTGTACTTTTCCTTCAGTTAGGTCATTCATGGTAGTATTGTCCTTTGTACTTTTCCTTCAGTTAGGTTATTCGTAGTAGTATTGTCTTTTGTACCTTTCCTTCAGTTAGGTCATTCATGGTAGTATTGTCTTTGTACTTTTCCTTCAGTTAGGTCATTCATGGTAGTATTGTCTTTTGTACTTTTCCTCCAGTTAGGTCATTCATAGTAGTATTGTCTTTTGTACTTTTCCTTCAGTTAGGTCATTCATGTTAGTATTGTCTTTTGTACGTTTCCTTCAGTTAGGTCATTCATGGTAGTATTGTCTTTTGTACTTTTCCTTCAGTTAGGTCATTCATGGTAGTATTGTCTTTTGTACTTTTCCTTCAGTTATGTCATTCATGGTAGTATTGTCTTTCGTACTTTTTCTTCAGTTAGGTCATTCATAGTAGTATTGTCTTTTGTACTTTTCCTTCAGTTAGGTCATTTATAGTAGTATTGTCTTTTGTACTTTTCCTTCAGTTAGGTCATTCATAGTAGTATTGTCTTTTGTACTTTTCCTTCAGTTAGGTCATTCATTGTAGTATTGTCTTTGTTACTTTTCCGTCAGTTAGGTCATTCATAGTAGTATTGTCTTTTGTACTTTTCCTTCAGTTAGGTCATTCATTGTAGTATTGTCTTTGTTACTTTTCCTTCAGTTAGGTCATTCATAGTAGTATTGTCTTTTGTACTTTTCCTTCAGTTAGGTGATTCATAGTAGTATTGTCTTTGTTACTTTTCCTTCAGTTAGGTCATTCATAGTAGTATTGTCTTTTGTACTTTTCCTTCAGTTAGGTCATTCATAGTAGTATTGTCTTTTGTACTTTTCCTTCAGTTAGGTCATTCATGGTAGTATTGTCCTTTGTACTTTTCCTTCAGTTAGGTTATTCGTAGTAGTATTGTCTTTTGTACCTTTCCTTCAGTTAGGTCATTCATGGTAGTATTGTCTTTGTACTTTTCCTTCAGTTAGGTCATTCATGGTAGTATTGTCTTTTGTACTTTTCCTCCAGTTAGGTCATTCATAGTAGTATTGTCTTTTGTACTTTTCCTTCAGTTAGGTCATTCATGTTAGTATTGTCTTTTGTACGTTTCCTTCAGTTAGGTCATTCATGGTAGTATTGTCTTTTGTACTTTTCCTTCAGTTAGGTCATTCATAGTAGTATTGTCTTTTGTACTTTTCCTTCAGTTAGGTCATTCATAGTAGTATTGTCTTTGGTACTTTTCCTTCAGTTAGGTCATTCATGGTAGTATTGTCTTTTGTACGTTTCCTTCAGTTAGGTCATTCATAGTAGTATTGTCTTTTGTACTTTTCCTTCAGTTAGGTCATTCATAGTAGTATTGTCTTTTGTACTTTTCCTTCAGGTAGGTCATTCATAGTAGTATTGTCTTTTGTACTTTTCCTTCAGTTAGGTCATTCATAGTAGTATTGTCTTTTGTACTTTTCCTTCAGTTAGGTGATTTATAGTAGTATTGTCATTTGTACTTTTCCTTCAGTTAGGTCATTCATAGTAGTATTGTCTTTTGTACTTTTCCTTCAGTTAGGTTATTCATAGTAGTATTGTCTTTTGTGCTTTTCCTTCAGTTAGGTCATTAATAATAGTATTGTCTTTTGTACTTTTCCTTCAGTTAGGTCATTCATGGTAGTATTGTCTTTTGTACTTTTCCTTCAGTTAGGTCATTCATAGTAGTATTGTCTTTTGTACTTTTCCTTCAGTTAGGTCATTCATGGTAGTATTGTCTTTTGTTCGTTTCCTTCAGTTAGGTCATTCATTATAGTATTGTCTTTTGTACTTTTCCTTCAGTTAGTTCATTCAAGGTAGTATTGTCTTTTGTACTTTTCCTTCAGTTAGATCATTCATAGTGGTATTGTCTTTTGTACTTTTCCTTCAGTTAGGTCATTCCTAGTAGTATTGTCTTTTGTACTTTTCCTTCAGTTAGGTCATTCATGGTAGCATTGTCTTTTGTACTTTTCCTTCAGTTAGGTCATTCATGGTACTATTGTCTTTTGTACGTTTCCTTCAGTTAAGTCATTCATAGTAGTATTGTCTTTTGTACTTTTCCTTCAGTTAGGTCATTCCTAGTAGTATTGTCTTTTGTACTTTTCCTTCAGTTAGGTTATTCATAGTAGTATTGTCTTTTGTACTTTTCCTTCAGTTAGGTCATTCATGGTAGTATTGTCTTTTGTACTTTTCCTTCAGTTAGATCATTCATAGTAGTATTGTCTTTTGTACTTTTCCTTCAGTTAGGTGATTCATAGTAGTATTGTCTTTTGTACTTTTCCTTCAGTTAGGTCATTCATTGTAGTATTGTCTTTTGTACTTTTCCTTCAGTTAGGTCATTTATAGTAGTATTGTCTTTTGTACTTTTCCTTCAGTTAGGTCATTCATTGTAGTATTGTCTTTTGTACTTTTCCTTCAGTTAGGTCATTTATAGTAGTATTGTCTTTTGTACTTTTCCTTCAGTTAGGTCATTCATAGTAGTATTGTCTTTTGTACTTTTCCTTCAGTTAGGTCATTCATTGTAGTATTGTCTTTGTTACTTTTCCGTCAGTTAGGTCATTCATAGTAGTATTGTCTTTTGTACTTTTCCTTCAGTTAGGTCATTCATTGTAGTATTGTCTTTGTTACTTTTCCTTCAGTTAGGTCATTCATAGTAGTATTGTCTTTTGTACTTTTCCTTCAGTTAGGTGATTCATAGTAGTATTGTCTTTGTTACTTTTCCTTCAGTTAGGTCATTCATAGTAGTATTGTCTTTTGTACTTTTCCTTCAGTTAGGTCATTCATTGTAGTATTGTCTTTTGTACTTTTCCTTCAGTTAGGTCATTTATAGTAGTATTGTCTTTTGTACTTTTCCTTCAGTTAGGTCATTCATAGTAGTATTGTCTTTTGTACTTTTCCTTCAGTTAGGTCATTCATTGTAGTATTGTCTTTGTTACTTTTCCGTCAGTTAGGTCATTCATAGTAGTATTGTCTTTTGTACTTTTCCTTCAGTTAGGTCATTCATTGTAGTATTGTCTTTGTTACTTTTCCTTCAGTTAGGTCATTCATAGTAGTATTGTCTTTTGTACTTTTCCTTCAGTTAGGTGATTCATAGTAGTATTGTCTTTGTTACTTTTCCTTCAGTTAGGTCATTCATAGTAGTATTGTCTTTTGTACTTTTCCTTCAGTTAGGTCATTCATAGTAGTATTGTCTTTTGTACTTTTCCTTCAGTTAGGTCATTCATGGTAGTATTGTCCTTTGTACTTTTCCTTCAGTTAGGTTATTCGTAGTAGTATTGTCTTTTGTACCTTTCCTTCAGTTAGGTCATTCATGGTAGTATTGTCTTTGTACTTTTCCTTCAGTTAGGTCATTCAAGGTAGTATTGTCTTTTGTACTTTTCCTTCAGTTAGATCATTCATAGTAGTATTGTCTTTTGTACTTTTCCTTCAGTTAGGTCATTCCTAGTAGTATTGTCTTTTGTACTTTTCCTTCAGTTAGGTCATTCATGTTAGTATTGTATTTTGTACGTTTCCTTCAGTTAGGTCATTCATGGTAGTATTGTCTTTTGTACTTTTCCTTCAGTTAGGTCATTCATAGTAGTATTGTCTTTTGTACTTTTCCTTCAGTTAGGTCATTCATAGTAGTATTGTCTTTGGTACTTTTCCTTCAGTTAGGTCATTCATGGTAGTATTGTCTTTTGTACGTTTCCTTCAGTTAGGTCATTCATAGTAGTATTGTCTTTTGTACTTTTCCTTCAGTTAGGTCATTCATAGTAGTATTGTCTTTTGTACTTTTCCTTCAGGTAGGTCATTCATAGTAGTATTGTCTTTTGTACTTTTCCTTCAGTTAGGTCATTCATAGTAGTATTGTCTTTTGTACTTTTCCTTCAGTTAGGTGATTCATAGTAGTATTGTCATTTGTACTTTTCCTTCAGTTAGGTCATTCATAGTAGTATTGTCTTTTGTACTTTTCCTTCAGTTAGGTTATTCATAGTAGTATTGTCTTTTGTGCTTTTCCTTCAGTTAGGTCATTAATAATAGTATTGTCTTTTGTACTTTTCCTTCAGTTAGGTCATTCATGGTAGTATTGTCTTTTGTACTTTTCCTTCAGTTAGGTCATTCATAGTAGTATTGTCTTTTGTACTTTTCCTTCAGTTAGGTCATTCATGGTAGTATTGTCTTTTGTTCGTTTCCTTCAGTTAGGTCATTCATTATAGTATTGTCTTTTGTACCTTTCATTCAGTTAGTTCATTCAAGGTAGTATTGTCTTTTGTACTTTTCCTTCAGTTAGATCATTCATAGTAGTATTGTCTTTTGTACTTTTCCTTCAGTTAGGTCATTCCTAGTAGTATTGTCTTTTGTACTTTTCCTTCAGTTAGGTCATTCATGGTAGCATTGTCTTTTGTACGTTTCCTTCAGTTAGGTCATTCATGTTAGTATTGTCTTTTGTACGTTTCCTTCAGTTAAGTCATTCATAGTAGTATTGTCTTTTGTACTTTTCCTTCAGTTAGGTCATTCCTAGTAGTATTGTCTTTTGTACTTTTCCTTCAGTTAGGTTATTCATAGTAGTATTGTCTTTTGTACTTTTCCTTCAGTTAGATCATTCATAGTAGTATTGTCTTTTGTACTTTTCCTTCAGTTAGGTGATTCATAGTAGTATTGTCTTTGTTACTTTTCCTTCAGTTAGGTCATTCATAGTAGTATTGTCTTTTGTACTTTTCCTTCAGTTAGGTCATTCATAGTAGTATTGTCTTTTGTACTTTTCCTTCAGTTAGGTCATTCATGGTAGTATTGTCCTTTGTACTTTTCCTTCAGTTAGGTTATTCGTAGTAGTATTGTCTTTTGTACCTTTCCTTCAGTTAGGTCATTCATGGTAGTATTGTCTTTGTACTTTTCCTTCAGTTAGGTCATTCATGGTAGTATTGTCTTTTGTACTTTTCCTCCAGTTAGGTCATTCATAGTAGTATTGTCTTTTGTACTTTTCCTTCAGTTAGGTCATTCATGTTAGTATTGTCTTTTGTACGTTTCCTTCAGTTAGGTCATTCATGGTAGTATTGTCTTTTGTACTTTTCCTTCAGTTAGGTCATTCATAGTAGTATTGTCTTTTGTACTTTTCCTTCAGTTAGGTCATTCATAGTAGTATTGTCTTTGGTACTTTTCCTTCAGTTAGGTCATTCATGGTAGTATTGTCTTTTGTACGTTTCCTTCAGTTAGGTCATTCATAGTAGTATTGTCTTTTGTACTTTTCCTTCAGTTAGGTCATTCATAGTAGTATTGTCTTTTGTACTTTTCCTTCAGGTAGGTCATTCATAGTAGTATTGTCTTTTGTACTTTTCCTTCAGTTAGGTCATTCATAGTAGTATTGTCTTTTGTACTTTTCCTTCAGTTAGGTGATTTATAGTAGTATTGTCATTTGTACTTTTCCTTCAGTTAGGTCATTCATAGTAGTATTGTCTTTTGTACTTTTCCTTCAGTTAGGTTATTCATAGTAGTATTGTCTTTTGTGCTTTTCCTTCAGTTAGGTCATTAATAATAGTATTGTCTTTTGTACTTTTCCTTCAGTTAGGTCATTCATGGTAGTATTGTCTTTTGTACTTTTCCTTCAGTTAGGTCATTCATAGTAGTATTGTCTTTTGTACTTTTCCTTCAGTTAGGTCATTCATGGTAGTATTGTCTTTTGTTCGTTTCCTTCAGTTAGGTCATTCATTATAGTATTGTCTTTTGTACTTTTCCTTCAGTTAGTTCATTCAAGGTAGTATTGTCTTTTGTACTTTTCCTTCAGTTAGATCATTCATAGTGGTATTGTCTTTTGTACTTTTCCTTCAGTTAGGTCATTCCTAGTAGTATTGTCTTTTGTACTTTTCCTTCAGTTAGGTCATTCATGGTAGCATTGTCTTTTGTACTTTTCCTTCAGTTAGGTCATTCATGGTAGTATTGTCTTTTGTACGTTTCCTTCAGTTAAGTCATTCATAGTAGTATTGTCTTTTGTACTTTTCCTTCAGTTAGGTCATTCCTAGTAGTATTGTCTTTTGTACTTTTCCTTCAGTTAGGTTATTCATAGTAGTATTGTCTTTTGTACTTTTCCTTCAGTTAGGTCATTCATGGTAGTATTGTCTTTTGTACTTTTCCTTCAGTTAGATCATTCATAGTAGTATTGTCTTTTGTACTTTTCCTTCAGTTAGGTGATTCATAGTAGTATTGTCTTTTGTACTTTTCCTTCAGTTAGGTCATTCATTGTAGTATTGTCTTTTGTACTTTTCCTTCAGTTAGGTCATTTATAGTAGTATTGTCTTTTGTACTTTTCCTTCAGTTAGGTCATTCATTGTAGTATTGTCTTTTGTACTTTTCCTTCAGTTAGGTCATTTATAGTAGTATTGTCTTTTGTACTTTTCCTTCAGTTAGGTCATTCATAGTAGTATTGTCTTTTGTACTTTTCCTTCAGTTAGGTCATTCATTGTAGTATTGTCTTTGTTACTTTTCCGTCAGTTAGGTCATTCATAGTAGTATTGTCTTTTGTACTTTTCCTTCAGTTAGGTCATTCATTGTAGTATTGTCTTTGTTACTTTTCCTTCAGTTAGGTCATTCATAGTAGTATTGTCTTTTGTACTTTTCCTTCAGTTAGGTGATTCATAGTAGTATTGTCTTTGTTACTTTTCCTTCAGTTAGGTCATTCATAGTAGTATTGTCTTTTGTACTTTTCCTTCAGTTAGGTCATTCATTGTAGTATTGTCTTTTGTACTTTTCCTTCAGTTAGGTCATTTATAGTAGTATTGTCTTTTGTACTTTTCCTTCAGTTAGGTCATTCATAGTAGTATTGTCTTTTGTACTTTTCCTTCAGTTAGGTCATTCATTGTAGTATTGTCTTTGTTACTTTTCCGTCAGTTAGGTCATTCATAGTAGTATTGTCTTTTGTACTTTTCCTTCAGTTAGGTCATTCATTGTAGTATTGTCTTTGTTACTTTTCCTTCAGTTAGGTCATTCATAGTAGTATTGTCTTTTGTACTTTTCCTTCAGTTAGGTGATTCATAGTAGTATTGTCTTTGTTACTTTTCCTTCAGTTAGGTCATTCATAGTAGTATTGTCTTTTGTACTTTTCCTTCAGTTAGGTCATTCATAGTAGTATTGTCTTTTGTACTTTTCCTTCAGTTAGGTCATTCATGGTAGTATTGTCCTTTGTACTTTTCCTTCAGTTAGGTTATTCGTAGTAGTATTGTCTTTTGTACCTTTCCTTCAGTTAGGTCATTCATGGTAGTATTGTCTTTGTACTTTTCCTTCAGTTAGGTCATTCAAGGTAGTATTGTCTTTTGTACTTTTCCTTCAGTTAGATCATTCATAGTAGTATTGTCTTTTGTACTTTTCCTTCAGTTAGGTCATTCCTAGTAGTATTGTCTTTTGTACTTTTCCTTCAGTTAGGTCATTCATGTTAGTATTGTATTTTGTACGTTTCCTTCAGTTAGGTCATTCATGGTAGTATTGTCTTTTGTACTTTTCCTTCAGTTAGGTCATTCATAGTAGTATTGTCTTTTGTACTTTTCCTTCAGTTAGGTCATTCATAGTAGTATTGTCTTTGGTACTTTTCCTTCAGTTAGGTCATTCATGGTAGTATTGTCTTTTGTACGTTTCCTTCAGTTAGGTCATTCATAGTAGTATTGTCTTTTGTACTTTTCCTTCAGTTAGGTCATTCATAGTAGTATTGTCTTTTGTACTTTTCCTTCAGGTAGGTCATTCATAGTAGTATTGTCTTTTGTACTTTTCCTTCAGTTAGGTCATTCATAGTAGTATTGTCTTTTGTACTTTTCCTTCAGTTAGGTGATTCATAGTAGTATTGTCATTTGTACTTTTCCTTCAGTTAGGTCATTCATAGTAGTATTGTCTTTTGTACTTTTCCTTCAGTTAGGTTATTCATAGTAGTATTGTCTTTTGTGCTTTTCCTTCAGTTAGGTCATTAATAATAGTATTGTCTTTTGTACTTTTCCTTCAGTTAGGTCATTCATGGTAGTATTGTCTTTTGTACTTTTCCTTCAGTTAGGTCATTCATAGTAGTATTGTCTTTTGTACTTTTCCTTCAGTTAGGTCATTCATGGTAGTATTGTCTTTTGTTCGTTTCCTTCAGTTAGGTCATTCATTATAGTATTGTCTTTTGTACCTTTCATTCAGTTAGTTCATTCAAGGTAGTATTGTCTTTTGTACTTTTCCTTCAGTTAGATCATTCATAGTAGTATTGTCTTTTGTACTTTTCCTTCAGTTAGGTCATTCCTAGTAGTATTGTCTTTTGTACTTTTCCTTCAGTTAGGTCATTCATGGTAGCATTGTCTTTTGTACTTTTCCTTCAGTTAGGTCATTCATGTTAGTATTGTCTTTTGTACGTTTCCTTCAGTTAAGTCATTCATAGTAGTATTGTCTTTTGTACTTTTCCTTCAGTTAGGTCATTCCTAGTAGTATTGTCTTTTGTACTTTTCCTTCAGTTAGGTTATTCATAGTAGTATTGTCTTTTGTACTTTTCCTTCAGTTAGATCATTCATAGTAGTATTGTCTTTTGTACTTTTCCTTCAGTTAGGTGATTCATAGTAGTATTGTCTTTTGTACTTTTCCCTCAGTTAGGTCATTCATTGTAGTATTGTCTTTTGTACTTTTCCTTCAGTTAGATCATTCATAGTAGTATTGTCTTTTGTACTTTTCCTTCAGTTAGGTGATTCATAGTAGTATTGTCTTTTGTACTTTTCCTTCAGTTAGGTCATTCATTGTAGTATTGTCTTTTGTACTTTTCCTTCAGTTAGGTCATTTATAGTAGTATTGTCTTTTGTACTTTTCCTTCGGTTAGGTCATTCATTGTAGTATTGTCTTTTGTACTTTTCCTTCAGTTAGGTCATTTATAGTAGTATTGTCTTTTGTACTTTTTCTTCAGTTAGGTCATTCATAGTAGTATTGTCTTTTGTACTTTTCCTTCAGTTAGGTCATTCATTGTAGTATTGTCTTTGTTACTTTTCCGTCAGTTAGGTCATTCATAGTAGTATTGTCTTTTGTACTTTTCCTTCAGTTAGGTCATTCATTGTAGTATTGTCTTTGTTACTTTTCCTTCAGTTAGGTCATTCATAGTAGTATTGTCTTTTGTACTTTTCCTTCAGTTAGGTGATTCATAGTAGTATTGTCTTTGTTACTTTTCCTTCAGTTAGGTCATTCATAGTAGTATTGTCTTTTGTACTTTTCCTTCAGTTAGGTCATTCATTGTAGTATTGTCTTTTGTACTTTTCCTTCAGTTAGGTCATTTATAGTAGTATTGTCTTTTGTACTTTTCCTTCAGTTAGGTCATTCATAGTAGTATTGTCTTTTGTACTTTTCCTTCAGTTAGGTCATTCATTGTAGTATTGTCTTTGTTACTTTTCCGTCAGTTAGGTCATTCATAGTAGTATTGTCTTTTGTACTTTTCCTTCAGTTAGGTCATTCATTGTAGTATTGTCTTTGTTACTTTTCCTTCAGTTAGGTCATTCATAGTAGTATTGTCTTTTGTACTTTTCCTTCAGTTAGGTGATTCATAGTAGTATTGTCTTTGTTACTTTTCCTTCAGTTAGGTCATTCATAGTAGTATTGTCTTTTGTACTTTTCCTTCAGTTAGGTCATTCATGGTAGTATTGTCCTTTGTACTTTTCCTTCAGTTAGGTTATTCGTAGTAGTATTGTCTTTTGTACCTTTCCTTCAGTTAGGTCATTCATGGTAGTATTGTCTTTGTACTTTTCCTTCAGTTAGGTCATTCATGGTAGTATTGTCTTTTGTACTTTTCCTCCAGTTAGGTCATTCATAGTAGTATTGTCTTTTGTACTTTTCCTTCAGTTAGGTCATTCATGTTAGTATTGTCTTTTGTACGTTTCCTTCAGTTAGGTCATTCATGGTAGTATTGTCTTTTGTACTTTTCCTTCAGTTAGGTCATTCATAGTAGTATTGTCTTTTGTACTTTTCCTTCAGTTAGGTCATTCATAGTAGTATTGTCTTTGGTACTTTTCCTTCAGTTAGGTCATTCATGGTAGTATTGTCTTTTGTACGTTTCCTTCAGTTAGGTCATTCATAGTAGTATTGTCTTTTGTACTTTTCCTTCAGTTAGGTCATTCATAGTAGTATTGTCTTTTGTACTTTTCCTTCAGGTAGGTCATTCATAGTAGTATTGTCTTTTGTACTTTTCCTTCAGTTAGGTCATTCATAGTAGTATTGTCTTTTGTACTTTTCCTTCAGTTAGGTGATTCATAGTAGTATTGTCATTTGTACTTTTCCTTCAGTTAGGTCATTCATAGTAGTATTGTCTTTTGTACTTTTCCTTCAGTTAGGTTATTCATAGTAGTATTGTCTTTTGTGCTTTTCCTTCAGTTAGGTCATTAATAATAGTATTGTCTTTTGTACTTTTCCTTCAGTTAGGTCATTCATGGTAGTATTGTCTTTTGTACTTTTCCTTCAGTTAGGTCATTCATAGTAGTATTGTCTTTTGTACTTTTCCTTCAGTTAGGTCATTCATGGTAGTATTGTCTTTTGTTCGTTTCCTTCAGTTAGGTCATTCATTATAGTATTGTCTTTTGTACTTTTCCTTCAGTTAGTTCATTCAAGGTAGTATTGTCTTTTGTACTTTTCCTTCAGTTAGATCATTCATAGTAGTATTGTCTTTTGTACTTTTCCTTCAGTTAGGTCATTCCTAGTAGTATTGTCTTTTGTACTTTTCCTTCAGTTAGGTCATTCATGGTAGCATTGTCTTTTGTACTTTTCCTTCAGTTAGGTCATTCATGGTAGTATTGTCTTTTGTACGTTTCCTTCAGTTAAGTCATTCATAGTAGTATTGTCTTTTGTACTTTTCCTTCAGTTAGGTCATTCCTAGTAGTATTGTCTTTTGTACTTTTCCTTCAGTTAGGTTATTCATAGTAGTATTGTCTTTTGTACTTTTCCTTCAGTTAGGTCATTCATGGTAGTATTGTCTTTTGTACTTTTCCTTCAGTTAGATCATTCATAGTAGTATTGTCTTTTGTACTTTTCCTTCAGTTAGGTGATTCATAGTAGTATTGTCTTTTGTACTTTTCCTTCAGTTAGGTCATTCATTGTAGTATTGTCTTTTGTACTTTTCCTTCAGTTAGGTCATTTATAGTAGTATTGTCTTTTGTACTTTTCCTTCAGTTAGGTCATTCATTGTAGTATTGTCTTTTGTACTTTTCCTTCAGTTAGGTCATTCATAGTAGTATTGTCTTTTGTACTTTTCCTTCAGTTAGGTTATTCATAGTATTATTGTCATTTGTACTTTTCCTTCAGTTAGGTCATTCATGGTAGTATTGTCTTTTGTACTTTTCCTTCAGTTAGGTCATTCATGGTAGTAGTGTCTTTTGTACTTTTCCTTCAGTTAGGTCATTCATAGTAGTATTGTCTTTTGTACTTTTCCTTCAGTTAGGTCATTCATGGTAGTATTGTCTTTTGTACTTTTCCTTCAGTTAGGTCATTCATGGTAGTATTGTCTTTTGTACTTTTCCTTCAGTTAGGTCATTCATAGTAGTATTGTCTTTTGTACTTTTCCTTCAGTTAGGTAATTTATAGTAGTATTGTCTTTTGTACTTTTCCTTCAGTTAGGTCATTCATAGTAGTATTGTCTTTTGTACTTTTCCTTCAGTTAGGTCATTCATTGTAGTATTGTCTTTGTTACTTTTCCGTGAGTTAGGTCATTCATAGTAGTATTGTCTTTTGTACTTTTCCTTCAGTTAGGTCATTCATTGTAGTATTGTCTTTGTTACTTTTCCTTCAGTTAGGTCATTCATAGTAGTATTGTCTTTTGTACTTTTCCTTCAGTTAGGTGATTCATAGTAGTATTGTCTTTGTTACTTTTCCTTCAGTTAGGTCATTCATAGTAGTATTGTCTTTTGTACTTTTCCTTCAGTTAGGTCATTCATGATAGTATTGTCTTTTGTACCTTTCCTTCAGTTAGCTCATTCATAGTAGTATAGTCTTTTGTACTTTTCCTTCAGTTAGGTCATTCATAGTAGTATTGTCTTTTGTACTTTTCCTTCAGTTAGGTCATTCATAGTAGTATTGTCTTTTGTACCTTTCCTTCAGTTAGGTCATTCATAGTAGTATTGTCTTTTGTACTTTTCCTTCAGTTAGGTTATTCATAGTATTATTGTCATTTGTACTTTTCCTTCAGTTAGGTCATTCATGGTAGTATTGTCTTTTGTACTTTTCCTTCAGTTAGGTCATTCATAGTAGTATTGTCTTTTGTACTTTTCCTTCAGTTAGGTCATTCATGGTAGTATTGTCTTTTGTACTTTTCCTTCAGTTATGTCATTCATGGTAGTATTGTCTTTCGTACTTTTCCTTCAGTTAGGTCATTCATAGTAGTATTGTCTTTTGTACTTTTCCTTCAGTTAGGTCATTTATAGTAGTATTGTCTTTTGTACTTTTCCTTCAGTTAGGTCATTCATAGTAGTATTGTCTTTTGTACTTTTCCTTCAGTTAGGTCATTCATTGTAGTATTGTCTTTGTTACTTTTCCGTCAGTTAGGTCATTCATAGTAGTATTGTCTTTTGTACTTTTCCTTCAGTTAGGTCATTCATTGTAGTATTGTCTTTGTTACTTTTCCTTCAGTTAGGTCATTCATAGTAGTATTGTCTTTTGTACTTTTCCTTCAGTTAGGTGATTCATAGTAGTATTGTCTTTGTTACTTTTCCTTCAGTTAGGTCATTCATAGTAGTATTGTCTTTTGTACTTTTCCTTCAGTTAGGTCATTCATAGTAGTATTGTCTTTTGTACTTTTCCTTCAGTTAGGTCATTCATGGTAGTATTGTCTTTTGTACTTTTCCTTCAGTTAGGTTATTCGTAGTATTATTGTCTTTTGTACCTTTCCTTCAGTTAGGTCATTCATGGTAGTATTGTCTTTGTACTTTTCCTTCAGTTAGGTCATTCATGGTAGTATTGTCTTTTGTACTTTTCCTCCAGTTAGGTCATTCATAGTAGTATTGTCTTTTGTACTTTTCCTTCAGTTAGGTCATTCATGTTAGTATTGTCTTTTGTACGTTTCCTTCAGTTAGGTCATTCATGGTAGTATTGTCTTTTGTACTTTTCCTTCAGTTAGGTCATTCATAGTAGTATTGTCTTTTGTACTTTTCCTTCAGTTAGGTCATTCATAGTAGTATTGTCTTTGGTACTTTTCCTTCAGTTAGGTCATTCATGGTAGTATTGTCTTTTGTACGTTTCCTTCAGTTAGGTCATTCATAGTAGTATTGTCTTTTGTACTTTTCCTTCAGTTAGGTCATTCATAGTAGTATTGTCTTTTGTACTTTTCCTTCAGGTAGGTCATTCATAGTAGTATTGTCTTTTGTACTTTTCCTTCAGTTAGGTCATTCATAGTAGTATTGTCTTTTGTACTTTTCCTTCAGTTAGGTTATTCATAGTAGTATTGTCTTTTGTGCTTTTCCTTCAGTTAGGTCATTAATAATAGTATTGTCTTTTGTACTTTTCCTTCAGTTAGGTCATTCATGGTAGTATTGTCTTTTGTACTTTTCCTTCAGTTAGGTCATTCATAGTAGTATTGTCTTTTGTACTTTTCCTTCAGTTAGGTCATTCATAGTAGTATTGTCTTTGGTACTTTTCCTTCAGTTAGGTCATTCATGGTAGTATTGTCTTTTGTACGTTTCCTTCAGTTAGGTCATTCATAGTAGTATTGTCTTTTGTACTTTTCCTTCAGTTAGGTCATTCATAGTAGTATTGTCTTTTGTACTTTTCCTTCAGGTAGGTCATTCATAGTAGTATTGTCTTTTGTACTTTTCCTTCAGTTAGGTCATTCATAGTAGTATTGTCTTTTGTACTTTTCCTTCAGTTAGGTTATTCATAGTAGTATTGTCTTTTGTGCTTTTCCTTCAGTTAGGTCATTAATAATAGTATTGTCTTTTGTACTTTTCCTTCAGTTAGGTCATTCATGGTAGTATTGTCTTTTGTACTTTTCCTTCAGTTAGGTCATTCATAGTAGTATTGTCTTTTGTACTTTTCCTTCAGTTAGGTCATTCATGGTAGTATTGTCTTTTGTTCGTTTCCTTCAGTTAGGTCATTCATGGTAGTATTGTCTTTTGTACTTTTCCTTCAGTTAGTTCATTCAAGGTAGTATTGTCTTTTGTACTTTTCCTTCAGTTAGATCATTCATAGTAGTATTGTCTTTTGTACTTTTCCTTCAGTTAGGTCATTCCTAGTAGTATTGTCTTTTGTACTTTTCCTTCAGTTAGGTCATTCATGGTAGCATTGTCTTTTGTACTTTTCCTTCAGTTAGGTCATTCATGGTAGTATTGTCTTTTGTACGTTTACTTCAGTTAAGTCATTCATAGTAGTATTGTCTTTTGTACTTTTCCTTCAGTTAGGTCATTCCTAGTAGTATTGTCTTTTGTACTTTTCCTTCAGTTAGGTTATTCATAGTAGTATTGTCTTTTGTACTTTTCCTTCAGTTAGGTCATTCATGGTAGTATTGTCTTTTGTACTTTTCCTTCAGTTAGGTGATTCATAGTAGTATTGTATTTTGTACTTTTCCTTCAGTTAGGTCATTCCTAGTAGTATTGTCTTTTGTACTTTTCCTTCAGTTAGGTTATTCATAGTAGTATTGTCTTTTGTACTTTTCCTTCAGTTAGATCATTCATAGTAGTATTGTCTTTTGTACTTTTCCTTCAGTTAGGTGATTCATAGTAGTATTGTCTTTTGTACTTTTCCTTCAGTTAGGTCATTCATTGTAGTATTGTCTTTTGTACTTTTCCTTCAGTTAGGTCATTTATAGTAGTATTGTCTTTTGTACTTTTCCTTCAGTTAGGTCATTCATTGTAGTATTGTCTTTTGTACTTTTCCTTCAGTTGGGTCATTCATAGTAGTATTGTCTTTGTACTTTTCCTTCAGTTAGGTCATTCATGGTAGTATTGTCTTTTGTACTTTTCCTTCAGTTAGGTCATTCATGGTAGTATTGTCTTTTGTACTTTTCCTTGAGTTAGGTCATTCCTAGTAGTATTGCCTTTTGTACTTTTCCTTCAGTTAGGTTATTCATAGTATTATTGTCATTTGTACTTTTCCTTCAGTTAGGTCATTCATGGTAGTATTGTCTTTTGTACTTTTCCTTCAGTTAGATCATTCATAGTAGTATTGTCTTTTGTACTTTTCCTTCAGTTAGGTCATTCCTAGTAGTATTGTCTTTTGTACTTTTCCTTCAGTTAGGTCATTCATGGTAGCATTGTCTTTTGTACTTTTCCTTCAGTTAGGTCATTCATGGTAGTATTGTCTTTTGTACGTTTACTTCAGTTAAGTCATTCATAGTAGTATTGTCTTTTGTACTTTTCCTTCAGTTAGGTCATTCCTAGTAGTATTGTCTTTTGTACTTTTCCTTCAGTTAGGTCATTCATGGTAGTATTGTCTTTTGTACTTTTCCTTCAGTTAGGTGATTCATAGTAGTATTGTCTTTTGTACTTTTCCTTCAGTTAGGTCATTCCTAGTAGTATTGTCTTTTGTACTTTTCCTTCAGTTAGGTTATTCATAGTAGTATTGTCTTTTGTACTTTTCCTTCAGTTAGATCATTCATAGTAGTATTGTCTTTTGTACTTTTCCTTCAGTTAGGTGATTCATAGTAGTATTGTCTTTTGTACTTTTCCTTCAGTTAGGTCATTCATTGTAGTATTGTCTTTTGTACTTTTCCTTCAGTTAGGTCATTTATAGTAGTATTGTCTTTTGTACTTTTCCTTCAGTTAGGTCATTCATTGTAGTATTGTCTTTTGTACTTTTCCTTCAGTTGGGTCATTCATAGTAGTATTGTCTTTTGTACTTTTCCTTCAGTTAGGTCATTCATGGTAGTATTGTCTTTTGTACTTTTCCTTCAGTTAGGTCATTCATGGTAGTATTGTCTTTTGTACTTTTCCTTGAGTTAGGTCATTCCTAGTAGTATTGCCTTTTGTACTTTTCCTTCAGTTAGGTTATTCATAGTATTATTGTCATTTGTACTTTTCCTTCAGTTAGGTCATTCATGGTAGTATTGTCTTTTGTACTTTTCCTTCAGTTAGATCATTCATAGTAGTATTGTCTTTTGTACTTTTCCTTCAGTTAGGTCATTCCTAGTAGTATTGTCTTTTGTACTTTTCCTTCAGTTAGGTCATTCATGGTAGCATTGTCTTTTGTACTTTTCCTTCAGTTAGGTCATTCATGGTAGTATTGTCTTTTGTACGTTTACTTCAGTTAAGTCATTCATAGTAGTATTGTCTTTTGTACTTTTCCTTCAGTTAGGTCATTCCTAGTAGTATTGTCTTTTGTACTTTTCCTTCAGTTAGGTTATTCATAGTAGTATTGTCTTTTGTACTTTTCCTTCAGTTAGGTCATTCATGGTAGTATTGTCTTTTGTACTTTTCCTTCAGTTAGGTGATTCATAGTAGTATTGTCTTTTGTACTTTTCCTTCAGTTAGGTCATTCATAGTAGTATTGTCTTTTGTACTTTTCCTTCAGTTAGATCATTCATAGTAGTATTGTCTTTTGTACTTTTCCTTCAGTTAGGTGATTCATAGTAGTATTGTCTTTTGTACTTTTCCTTCAGTTAGGTCATTCATTGTAGTATTGTCTTTTGTACTTTTCCTTCAGTTAGGTTATTCATAGTAGTATTGTCTTTTGTACTTTTCCTTCAGTTAGATCATTCATAGTAGTATTGTCTTTTGTACTTTTCCTTCAGTTAGGTGATTCATAGTAGTATTGTCTTTTGTACTTTTCCTTCAGTTAGGTCATTCATTGTAGTATTGTCTTTTGTACTTTTCCTTTAGTTAGGTCATTTATAGTAGTATTGTCTTTTGTACTTTTCCTTCAGTTAGGTCATTCATTGTAGTATTGTCTTTTGTACTTTTCCTTCAGTTGGGTCATTCATAGTAGTATTGTCTTTTGTACTTTTCCTTCAGTTAGGTCATTCATGGTAGTATTGTCTTTTGTACTTTTCCTTCAGTTAGGTCATTCATGGTAGTATTGTCTTTTGTACTTTTCCTTGAGTTAGGTCATTCCTAGTAGTATTGCCTTTTGTACTTTTCCTTCAGTTAGGTTATTCATAGTATTATTGTCATTTGTACTTTTCCTTCAGTTAGGTCATTCATGGTAGTATTGTCTTTTGTACTTTTCCTTCAGTTAGGTCATTCATGGTAGTAGTGTCTTTTGTACTTTTCCTTCAGTTAGGTCATTCATAGTAGTATTGTCTTTTGTACTTTTCCTTCAGTTAGGTCATTCATGGTAGTATTGTCTTTTGTACTTTTCCTTCAGTTAGGTCATTCATGGTAGTATTGTCTTTTGTACTTTTCCTTCAGTTAGGTCATTCATAGTAGTATTGTCTTTTGTACTTTTCCTTCAGTTAGGTCATTTATAGTAGTATTGTCTTTTGTACTTTTCCTTCAGTTAGGTCATTCATAGTAGTATTGTCTTTTGTACTTTTCCTTCAGTTAGGTCATTCATTGTAGTATTGTCTTTGTTACTTTTCCGTCAGTTAGGTCATTCATAGTAGTATTGTCTTTTGTACTTTTCCTTCAGTTAGGTCATTCATTGTAGTATTGTCTTTGTTACTTTTCCTTCAGTTAGGTCATTCATAGTAGTATTGTCTTTTGTACTTTTCCTTCAGTTAGGTGATTCATAGTAGTATTGTCTTTGTTACTTTTCCTTCAGTTAGGTCATTCATAGTAGTATTGTCTTTTGTACTTTTCCTTCAGTTAGGTCATTCATAGTAGTATTGTCTTTTGTACTTTTCCTTCAGTTAGGTCATTCATGGTAGTATTGTCCTTTGTACTTTTTCTTCAGTTAGGTTATTCATAGTAGTATTGTCTTTTGTACCTTTCCTTCAGTTAGGTCATTCATGGTAGTATTGTCTTTTGTACTTTTCCTTCAGTTAGGTCATTCATGGTAGTATTGTCTTTTGTACTTTTCCTTCAGTTAGGTCATTCATAGTAGTATTGTCTTTTGTACTTTTCCTTCAGTTAGGTCATTCATGGTAGTATTGTCTTTTGTACTTTTCCTTCAGTTAGGTCATTCATGGTAGTATTGTCTTTTGTACTTTTCCTTCAGTTAGGTCATTCATGGTAGTATTGTCTTTTGTACTTTTCCTTCAGTTTGGTCATTCATAGTAGTATTGTCTTTTGTACTTTTCCTTCAGTTAGGTCATTCATAGTAGTATTGTCTTTTGTACTTTTCCTTCAGTTAGGTCATTCATGGTAGTATTGTCTTTTGTACCTTTCCTTCAGTTAGGTCATTCATAGTAGTATTGTCTTTTGTACTTTTCCTTCAGTTAGGTCATTCATGATAGTATTGTCTTTTGTACCTTTCCTTCAGTTAGCTCATTCATAGTAGTATAGTCTTTTGTACTTTTCCTTCAGTTAGGTCATTCATAGTAGTATTGTCTTTTGTACTTTTCCTTCAGTTAGGTCATTCATAGTAGTATTGTCTTTTGTACCTTTCCTTCAGTTAGGTCATTCATAGTAGTATTGTCTTTTGTACTTTTCCTTCAGTTAGGTTATTCATAGTATTATTGTCATTTGTACTTTTCCTTCAGTTAGGTCATTCATGGTAGTATTGTCTTTTGTACTTTTCCTTCAGTTAGGTCATTCATAGTAGTATTGTCTTTTGTACTTTTCCTTCAGTTAGGTCATTCATGGTAGTATTGTCTTTTGTACTTTTCCTTCAGTTATGTCATTCATGGTAGTATTGTCTTTCGTACTTTTCCTTCAGTTAGGTCATTCATAGTAGTATTGTCTTTTGTACTTTTCCTTCAGTTAGGTCATTTATAGTAGTATTGTCTTTTGTACTTTTCCTTCAGTTAGGTCATTCATAGTAGTATTGTCTTTTGTACTTTTCCTTCAGTTAGGTCATTCATTGTAGTATTGTCTTTGTTACTTTTCCGTCAGTTAGGTCATTCATAGTAGTATTGTCTTTTGTACTTTTCCTTCAGTTAGGTCATTCATTGTAGTATTGTCTTTGTTACTTTTCCTTCAGTTAGGTCATTCATAGTAGTATTGTCTTTTGTACTTTTCCTTCAGTTAGGTGATTCATAGTAGTATTGTCTTTGTTACTTTTCCTTCAGTTAGGTCATTCATAGTAGTATTGTCTTTTGTACTTTTCCTTCAGTTAGGTCATTCATAGTAGTATTGTCTTTTGTACTTTTCCTTCAGTTAGGTCATTCATGGTAGTATTGTCCTTTGTACTTTTCCTTCAGTTAGGTTATTCATAGTAGTATTGTCTTTTGTACCTTTCCTTCAGTTAGGTCATTCATGGTAGTATTGTCTTTGTACTTTTCCTTCAGTTAGGTCATTCATGGTAGTATTGTCTTTTGTACTTTTCCTCCAGTTAGGTCATTCATAGTAGTATTGTCTTTTGTACTTTTCCTTCAGTTAGGTCATTCATAGTAGTATTGTCTTTTGTACTTTTCCTTCAGTTAGGTCATTCATTGTAGTATTGTCTTTGTTACTTTTCCTTCAGTTAGGTCATTCATAGTAGTATTGTCTTTTGTACTTTTCCTTCAGTTAGGTCATTCATTGTAGTATTGTCTTTGTTACTTTTCCTTCAGTTAGGTCATTCATAGTAGTATTGTCTTTTGTACTTTTCCTTCAGTTAGGTGATTCATAGTAGTATTGTCTTTGTTACTTTTCCTTCAGTTAGGTCATTCATAGTAGTATTGTCTTTTGTACTTTTCCTTCAGTTAGGTCATTCATAGTAGTATTGTCTTTTGTACTTTTCCTTCAGTTAGGTCATTCATGGTAGTATTGTCCTTTGTACTTTTCCTTCAGTTAGGTTATTCATAGTAGTATTGTCTTTTGTACCTTTCCTTCAGTTAGGTCATTCATAGTAGTATTGTCTTTTGTACCTTTCCTTCAGTTAGGTCATTCATAGTAGTATTGTCTTTTGTACTTTTCCTTTAGTTAGGTCATTCATAGTAGTATTGTCTTTTGTGCTTTTCCTTCAGTTAGGTAATTCATAGTAGTATTGTCTTTTGTACTTTTCCTTCAGTTAGGTCATTCATGGTAGTATTGTCTTTTGTACTTTTCCTTCAGTTAGGTTATTCATAGTAGTATTGTCTTTTGTACTTTTCCTTTAGTTAGGTCATTCATAGTAGTATTGTCTTTTGTGCTTTTCCTTCAGTTAGGTCATTCATAGTAGTATTGTCTTTTGTACTTTTCCTTCAGTTAGGTCATTCATAGTAGTATTGTCTTTTGTGCTTTTCCTTCAGTTAGGTTATTCATAGTATTATTGTCTTTTGTACTTTTCCTTCAGTTAGGTCATTCATAGTAGTATTGTCTTTTGTACTTTTCCTTCAGTTAGGTCATTCATGGTAGTATTGTCTTTTGTACTTTTCCTTCAGTTAGGTCATTCATAGTAGTATTGTCTTTTGTACTTTTCCTTCAGTTAGGTCATTCGTTGTAGTATTGTCTTTTGTGCTTTTCATTCAGTTAGGTCATTCATAGTAGTATTGTCTTTTGTACCTTTCCTTCAGTTAGGTTATTCATAGTAGTATCGTCTTTTGTACTTTTCCTTCAGTTAGGTCATTCATGGTAGTATTGTCTTTTGTACTTTTCCTTCAGTTAGGTCATTCATAGTAGTATTGTCTTTTGTACTTTTCCTTCAGTTAGGTCATTCATGGTAGTATTGTCTTTTGTACTTTTTCTTCAGTTAGGTCATTCATAGTAGTATTGTCTTTTGTACTTTTCCTTCAGTTAGGTCATTCATGGTAGTATTGTCTTTTGTATTTTTTCATCAGTTAGGTCATTCATAGTAGTATTATCTTTGGTACTTTTCTTTCAGTTAGGTCATTCATGTTAGTATTGTCTTTCGTACGTTTCCTTCAGTTAGGTCATTCATGGTAGTATTGTCTTTTGTACTTTTCCTTCAGTTAGGTCATTCATAGTAGTATTGTCTTTTGTACTTTTCCTTCAGTTAGGTCATTCATAGTAGTATTGTCTTTGGTACTTTTCCTTCAGTTAGGTCATTCATGGTAGTATTGTCTTTTGTGCGTTTCCTTCAGTTAGGTCATTCATAGTAGTATTGTCTTTTGTACTTTTCCTTCAGTTAGGTCATTCATAGTAGTATTGTCTTTTGTACTTTTCCTTCATGTAGGTCATTCATAGTAGTATTGTCTTTTGTACTTTTCCTTCAGTTAGGTCATTCATAGTAGTATTGTCTTTTGTACTTTTCCTTCAGTTAGGTGATTCATAGTAGTATTGTCATTTGTACTTTTCCTTCAGTTAGGTCATTCATAGTAGTATTGTCTTTTGTACTTTTCCTTCAGTTAGGTTATTCATAGTAGTATTGTCTTTTGTGCTTTTCCTTCAGTTAGTTCATTCAAGGTAGTATTGTCTTTTGTACTTTTCCTTCAGTTAGATCATTCATAGTAGTATTGTCTTTTGTACTTTTCCTTCAGTTAGGTCATTCCTAGTAGTATTGTCTTTTGTACTTTTCCTTCAGTTAGGTCATTCATGGTAGCATTGTCTTTTGTACTTTTCCTTCAGTTAGGTCATTCATGGTAGTATTGTCTTTTGTACGTTTCCTTCAGTTAAGTCATTCATAGTAGTATTGTCTTTTGTACTTTTCCTTCAGTTAGGTCATTCCTAGTAGTATTGTCTTTTGTACTTTTCCTTCAGTTAGGTTATTCATAGTAGTATTGTCTTTTGTACTTTTCCTTCAGTTAGGTCATTCATGGTAGTATTGTCTTTTGTACTTTTCCTTCAGTTAGATCATTCATAGTAGTATTGTCTTTTGTACTTTTCCTTCAGTTAGGTGATTCATAGTAGTATTGTCTTTTGTACTTTTCCTTCAGTTAGGTCATTCATTGTAGTATTGTCTTTTGTACTTTTCCTTCAGTTAGGTCATTTATAGTAGTATTGTCTTTTGTACTTTTCCTTCAGTTAGGTCATTCATGGTAGTATTGTCTTTTGTACTTTTCCTTCAGTTAGGTCATTCATGGTAGTATTGTCTTTTGTACTTTTCCTTGAGTTAGGTCATTCCTAGTAGTATTGTCTTTTGTACTTTTCCTTCAGTTAGGTTATTCATAGTATTATTGTCATTTGTACTTTTCCTTCAGTTAGGTCATTCATGGTAGTATTGTCTTTTGTACTTTTCCTTCAGTTAGGTCATTCATGGTAGTATTGTCTTTTGTACTTTTCCTTCAGTTAGGTCATTCATAGTAGTATTGTCTTTTGTACTTTTCCTTCAGTTAGGTCATTCATGGTAGTATTGTCTTTTGTACTTTTCCTTCAGTTAGGTCATTCATGGTAGTATTGTCTTTTGTACTTTTCCTTCAGTTAGGTCATTCATAGTAGTATTGTCTTTTGTACTTTTCCTTCAGTTAGGTCATTTATAGTAGTATTGTCTTTTGTACTTTTCCTTCAGTTAGGTCATTCATAGTAGTATTGTCTTTTGTACTTTTCCTTCAGTTAGGTCATTCATTGTAGTATTGTCTTTGTTACTTTTCCGTCAGTTAGGTCATTCATAGTAGTATTGTCTTTTGTACTTTTCCTTCAGTTAGGTCATTCATTGTAGTATTGTCTTTGTTACTTTTCCTTCAGTTAGGTCATTCATAGTAGTATTGTCTTTTGTACTTTTCCTTCAGTTAGGTGATTCATAGTAGTATTGTCTTTGTTACTTTTCCTTCAGTTAGGTCATTCATAGTAGTATTGTCTTTTGTACTTTTCCTTCAGTTAGGTCATTCATAGTAGTATTGTCTTTTGTACTTTTCCTTCAGTTAGGTCATTCATGGTAGTATTGTCCTTTGTACTTTTCCTTCAGTTAGGTTATTCATAGTAGTATTGTCTTTTGTACCTTTCCTTCAGTTAGGTCATTCATGGTAGTATTGTCTTTTGTACTTTTCCTTCAGTTAGGTCATTCATGGTAGTATTGTCTTTTGTACTTTTCCTTCAGTTAGGTCATTCATGGTAGTATTGTCTTTTGTACTTTTCCTTCAGTTAGGTCATTCATTGTAGTATTGTCTTTTGTACTTTTCCTTCAGTTTGGTCATTCATAGTAGTATTGTCTTTTGTACTTTTCCTTCAGTTAGGTCATTCATAGTAGTATTGTCTTTTGTACTTTTCCTTCAGTTAGGTCATTCATGGTAGTATTGTCTTTTGTACCTTTCCTTCAGTTAGGTCATTCATAGTAGTATTGTCTTTTGTACTTTTCCTTCAGTTAGGTCATTTATGATAGTATTGTCTTTTGTACCTTTCCTTCAGTTAGCTCATTCATAGTAGTATAGTCTTTTGTACTTTTCCTTCAGTTAGGTCATTCATAGTAGTATTGTCTTTTGTACTTTTCCTTCAGTTAGGTCATTCATAGTAGTATTGTCTTTTGTACCTTTCCTTCAGTTAGGTCATTCATAGTAGTATTGTCTTTTGTACTTTTCCTTCAGTTAGGTCATTCATGATAGTATTGTCTTTTGTACCTTTCCTTCAGTTAGGTCATTCATAGTAGTATTGTCTTTTGTACTTTTCCTTCAGTTAGGTCATTCATGATAGTATTGTCTTTTGTACCTTTCCTTCAGTTAGGTCATTCATAGTAGTATTGTCTTTTGTACTTTTCCTTCAGTTAGGTCATTCATAGTAGTATTGTCTTTTGTACCTTTCCTTCAGTTAGGTCATTCATAGTAGTATTGTCTTTTGTACTTTTCCTTCAGTTAGGTCATTCATGATAGTATTGTCTTTTGTACCTTTCCTTCAGTTAGGTCATTCATAGTAGTATTGTCTTTTGTACTTTTCCTTCAGTTAGGTCATTCATTGTAGTATTGTCTTTTGTACTTTTCCTTCAGTTAGGTCATTCATAGTAGTATTGTCTTTTGTACTTTTCCTTCAGTTAGGTCATTCCTAGTAGTATTGTCTTTTGTACCTTTCCTTCAGTTAGGTCATTCATAGTAGTATTGTCTTTTGTACTTTTCCTTCAGTTAGGTCATTCATGAAAGTATTGTCTTGTGTACTTTTCCTTGAGTTAGGTCATTCATTGTAGTATTGTCTTTGTTACTTTTCCTTCAGTTAGGTGATTCATAGTAGTATTGTCTTTTGTACTTTTCCTTCAGTTAGGTGATTCATAGTAGTATTGTCTTTGTTACTTTTCCTTCAGTTAGGTCATTCATAGTAGTATTGTCTTTTGTACTTTTCCTTCAGTTAGGTCATTCATAGTAGTATTGTCTTTTGTACTTTTCCTTCAGTTAGGTCATTCATGGTAGTATTGTCTTTTGTACTTTTCCTTCAGTTAGGTTATTCATAGTAGTATTGTCTTTTGTACTTTTCCTTTAGTTAGGTCATTCATAGTAGTATTGTCTTTTGTGCTTTTCCTTCAGTTAGGTCATTCATAGTAGTATTGTCTTTTGTACTTTTCCTTCAGTTAGGTTATTCATAGTAGTATTGTCGTTTGTACTTTTCCTTCAGTTAGGTCATTCAAGGTAGTATTGTCTTTTGTACTTTTCCTTCAGTTAGGTCATTCATAGTAGTATTGTCTTTTGTACTTTTCCTTCAGTTAGGTCATTCATGGTAGTATTGTCTTTTGTACGTTTCCTTCAGTTAGGTCATTCATAGTAGTATTGTCTTTTGTACTTTTCCTTCAGTTAGGTCATTCATGATAGTATTGTCTTTTGTACCTTTCCTTCAGTTAGGTCATTCATAGTAGTATTGTCTTTTGTACTTTTCCTTCAGTTAGGTCATTCATGATAGTATTGTCTTTTGTACCTTTCCTTCAGTTAGGTCATTCATAGTAGTATTGTCTTTTGTACTTTTCCTTCAGTTAGGTCATTCATAGTAGTATTGTCTTTTGTACCTTTCCTTCAGTTAGGTCATTCATAGTAGTATTGTCTTTTGTACTTTTCCTTCAGTTAGGTCATTCATGATAGTATTGTCTTTTGTACCTTTCCTTCAGTTAGGTCATTCATAGTAGTATTGTCTTTTGTACTTTTCCTTCAGTTAGGTCATTCATTGTAGTATTGTCTTTTGTACTTTTCCTTCAGTTAGGTCATTCATAGTAGTATTGTCTTTTGTACTTTTCCTTCAGTTAGGTCATTCCTAGTAGTATTGTCTTTTGTACCTTTCCTTCAGTTAGGTCATTCGTTGTAGTATTGTCTTTTGTGCTTTTCATTCTGTTAGGTCATTCATAGTAGTATTGTCTTCTGTACCTTTCCTTCAGTTAGGTTATTCATAGTAGTATTGTCTTTTGTACTTTTCCTTCAGTTAGGTCATTCATGGTAGTATTGTCTTTTGTACTTTTCCTTCAGTTAGGTCATTCATAGTAGTATTGTCTTTTGTACTTTTCCTTCAGTTAGGTCATTCATAGTAGTATTGTCTTTTGTACTTTTCCTTCAGTTAGGTCATTCATGGTAGTATTGTCTTTTGTACTTTTTCTTCAGTTAGGTCATTCATAGTAGTATTGTCTTTTGTACTTTTCCTTCAGTTAGGTCATTCATGGTAGTATTGTCTTTTGTATTTTTTCATCAGTTAGGTCATTCATAGTAGTATTATCTTTGGTACTTTTCCTTCAGTTAGGTCATTCATGTTAGTATTGTCTTTTGTACGTTTCCTTCAGTTAGGTCATTCATGGTAGTATTGTCTTTTGTACTTTTCCTTCAGTTAGGTCATTCATAGTAGTATTGTCTTTTGTACTTTTCCTTCAGTTAGGTCATTCATAGTAGTATTGTCTTTGGTACTTTTCCTTCAGTTAGGTCATTCATGGTAGTATTGTCTTTTGTACGTTTCCTTCAGTTAGGTCATTCATAGTAGTATTGTCTTTTGTACTTTTCCTTCAGTTAGGTCATTCATAGTAGTATTGTCTTTTGTACTTTTCCTTCAGGTAGGTCATTCATAGTAGTATTGTCTTTTGTACTTTTCCTTCAGTTAGGTCATTCATGGTAGTATTGTCTTTTGTACTTTTCCTTCAGTTAGGTGATTCATAGTAGTATTGTCATTTGTACTTTTCCTTCAGGTAGGTCATTCATAGTAGTATTGTCTTTTGTACTTTTCCTTCAGTTAGGTTATTCATAGTAGTATTGTCTTTTGTACTTTTCCTTCAGTTAGGTCATTCATAGTAGTATTGTCTTTGGTACTTTTCCTTCAGTTAGGTCATTCATGGTAGTATTGTCTTTTGTACGTTTCCTTCAGTTAGGTCATTCATAGTAGTATTGTCTTTTGTACTTTTCCTTCAGTTAGGTCATTCATAGTAGTATTGTCTTTTGTACTTTTCCTTCAGGTAGGTCATTCATAGTAGTATTGTCTTTTGTACTTTTCCTTCAGTTAGGTCATTCATGGTAGTATTGTCTTTTGTATTTTTCCTTCAGTTAGGTCATTCATAGTAGTATTGTCTTTTGTACTTTTCCTTCAGTTAGGTTATTCATAGTAGTATTGTCTTTTGTGCTTTTCCTTCAGTTAGGTCATAAATAATAGTATTGTCTTTTGTACTTTTTCTTCAGTTAGGTCATTCATGGTAGTATTGTCTTTTGTACTTTTCCTTCGGTTAGGTCATTCATAGAAGTATTGTCTTTTGTACTTTTCCTTCAGTTAGGTCATTCATGGTAGTATTGTCTTTTGTACGTTTCCTTCAGTTAGGTCATTCATTGTAGTATTGTCTTTTGTACTTTTCCTTCAATTAGGTCATTCAAGGTAGTATTGTCTTTTGTACTTTTCCTTCAGTTAGATCATTCATAGTAGTATTGTCTTTTGTACTTTTCCTTCAGTTAGGTCATTCCTAGTAGTATTGTCTTTTGTACTTTTCCTTCAGTTAGGTCATTCATGGTAGTATTGTCTTTTGTACTTTTCCTTCAGTTAGGTCATTCATGGTAGTATTGTCTTTTGTACGTTTCCTTCAGTTAAGTCATTCATAGTAGTATTGTCTTTTGTACTTTTCCTTCAGTTAGGTCATTCATAGTAGTATTGTCTTTTGTACTTTTCCTTCAGTTAGGTCATTCATAGTAGTATTGTCTTTTGTACTTTTCCTTCAGTTAGGTCATTCATGGTAGTATTGTCTTTTGTACTTTTCCTTCAGTTAAGTCATTCATAGTAGTATTGTCTTTTGTACTTTTCATTCAGTTAGGTCATTCATAGTAGTATAGTCTTTTGTACTTTTCCTTCAGTTAGGTCATTCATTGTAGTATTGTCTTTTGTACTTTTCCTTCAGTTAGGTCATTCATAGTAGTATTGTCTTTTGTACTTTTCCTTCAGTTAGGTCATTCATGGTAGTATTGTCTTTTGTACTTTTCCTTCAGTTAGGTCATTCATTGTAGTATTGTCTTTTGTACTTTTCCTTCAGTTAGGTCATTTATAGTAGTATTGTCTTTTGTACTTTTCCTTCAGTTAGGTCATTCATTGTAGTATTGTCTTTTGTACTTTTCCTTCAGTTAGGTCATTCATGGTAGTATTGTCTTTTGTACTTTTCCTTCAGTTAGGTTATTCATAGTAGTATTGTCTTTTGTACTTTTCCTTCAGTTAGGTCATTCATAGTAGTATTGTCTTTTGTACTTTTCCTTCAGTTAGGTAATTCATGGTAGTATTGTCTTTTGTACTTTTCCTTCAGTTAGGTCATTCATGGTAGTATTGTCTTTTGTACTTTTCCTTCAGTTAGGTCATTCATGGTAGTATTGTCTTTTGTACTTTTCCTTCAGTTAGGTCATTCATAGTAGTATTGTCTTTTGTACTTTTCCTTCAGTTAGGTCATTCATGGTAGTATTGTCTTTTGTACTTTTCCTTCAGTTAGGTCATTCATGGTAGTATTGTCTTTTGTACTTTTCCTTCAGTTAGGTCATTCATAGTAGTATTGTCTTTTGTACTTTTCCTTCAGTTAGGTCATTTATAGTAGTATTGTCTTTTGTACTTTTCCTTCAGTTAGGTCATTCATAGTAGTATTGTCTTTTGTACTTTTCCTTCAGTTAGGTCATTCATTGTAGTATTGTCTTTGTTACTTTTCCGTCAGTTAGGTCATTCATAGTAGTATTGTCTTTTGTACTTTTCCTTCAGTTAGGTCATTCATTGTAGTATTGTCTTTGTTACTTTTCCTTCAGTTAGGTCATTCATAGTAGTATTGTCTTTTGTACTTTTCCTTCAGTTAGGTGATTCATAGTAGTATTGTCTTTGTTACTTTTCCTTCAGTTAGGTCATTCATAGTAGTATTGTCTTTTGTACTTTTCCTTCAGTTAGGTCATTCATAGTAGTATTGTCTTTTGTACTTTTCCTTCAGTTAGGTCATTCATGGTAGTATTGTCCTTTGTACTTTTCCTTCAGTTAGGTTATTCATAGTAGTATTGTCTTTTGTACCTTTCCTTCAGTTAGGTCATTCATGGTAGTATTGTCTTTTGTACTTTTCCTTCAGTTAGGTCATTCATGGTAGTATTGTCTTTTGTACTTTTCCTTCAGTTAGGTCATTCATGGTAGTATTGTCTTTTGTACTTTTCCTTCAGTTAGGTCATTCATAGTAGTATTGTCTTTTGTACTTTTCCTTCAGTTAGGTCATTCATGGTAGTATTGTCTTTTGTACTTTTCCTTCAGTTAGGTCATTCATGGTAGTATTGTCTTTTGTACTTTTCCTTCAGTTAGGTCATTCATAGTAGTATTGTCTTTTGTACTTTTCCTTCAGTTAGGTCATTCATGGTAGTATTGTCTTTTGTACCTTTCCTTCAGTTAGGTCATTCATAGTAGTATTGTCTTTTGTACTTTTCCTTCAGTTAGGTCATTCATGATAGTATTGTCTTTTGTACCTTTCCTTCAGTTAGCTCATTCATAGTAGTATAGTCTTTTGTACTTTTCCTTCAGTTAGGTCATTCATAGTAGTATTGTCTTTTGTACTTTTCTTTCAGTTAGGTCATTCATAGTAGTATTGTCTTTTGTACCTTTCCTTCAGTTAGGTCATTCATAGTAGTATTGTCTTTTGTACTTTTCCTTCAGTTAGGTCATTCATGATAGTATTGTCTTTTGTACCTTTCCTTCAGTTAGGTCATTCATAGTAGTATTGTCTTTTGTACTTTTCCTTCAGTTAGGTCATTCATGATAGTATTGTCTTTTTTACCTTTCCTTCAGTTAGGTCATTCATAGTAGTATTGTCTTTTGTACTTTTCCTTCAGTTAGGTCATTCATAGTAGTATTGTCTTTTGTACCTTTCCTTCAGTTAGGTCATTCATAGTAGTATTGTCTTTTGTACTTTTCCTTCAGTTAGGTCATTCATGATAGTATTGTCTTTTGTACCTTTCCTTCAGTTAGGTCATTCATAGTAGTATTGTCTTTTGTACTTTTCCTTCAGTTAGGTCATTCATTGTAGTATTGTCTTTTGTACTTTTCCTTCAGTTAGGTCATTCATAGTAGTATTGTCTTTTGTACTTTTCCTTCAGTTAGGTCATTCCTAGTAGTATTGTCTTTTGTACCTTTCCTTCAGTTAGGTCATTCATAGTAGTATTGTCTTTTGTACTTTTCCTTCAGTTAGGTCATTCATGAAAGTATTGTCTTGTGTACTTTTCCTTGAGTTAGGTCATTCATTGTAGTATTGTCTTTTGTACTTTTCCTTCAGTTTGGTCATTCATAGTAGTATTGTCTTTTGTACTTTTCCTTCAGTTAGGTCATTCATAGTAGTATTGTCTTTTGTACTTTTCCTTCAGTTAGGTCATTCATGGTAGTATTGTCTTTTGTACCTTTCCTTCAGTTAGGTCATTCATAGTAGTATTGTCTTTTGTACTTTTCCTTCAGTTAGGTCATTTATGATAGTATTGTCTTTTGTACCTTTCCTTCAGTTAGCTCATTCATAGTAGTATAGTCTTTTGTACTTTTCCTTCAGTTAGGTCATTCATAGTAGTATTGTCTTTTGTACTTTTCCTTCAGTTAGGTCATTCATAGTAGTATTGTCTTTTGTACCTTTCCTTCAGTTAGGTCATTCATAGTAGTATTGTCTTTTGTACTTTTCCTTCAGTTAGGTCATTCATGATAGTATTGTCTTTTGTACCTTTCCTTCAGTTAGGTCATTCATAGTAGTATTGTCTTTTGTACTTTTCCTTCAGTTAGGTCATTCATGATAGTATTGTCTTTTGTACCTTTCCTTCAGTTAGGTCATTCATAGTAGTATTGTCTTTTGTACTTTTCCTTCAGTTAGGTCATTCATAGTAGTATTGTCTTTTGTACCTTTCCTTCAGTTAGGTCATTCATAGTAGTATTGTCTTTTGTACTTTTCCTTCAGTTAGGTCATTCATGATAGTATTGTCTTTTGTACCTTTCCTTCAGTTAGGTCATTCATAGTAGTATTGTCTTTTGTACTTTTCCTTCAGTTAGGTCATTCATTGTAGTATTGTCTTTTGTACTTTTCCTTCAGTTAGGTCATTCATAGTAGTATTGTCTTTTGTACTTTTCCTTCAGTTAGGTCATTCCTAGTAGTATTGTCTTTTGTACCTTTCCTTCAGTTAGGTCATTCATAGTAGTATTGTCTTTTGTACTTTTCCTTCAGTTAGGTCATTCATGAAAGTATTGTCTTGTGTACTTTTCCTTGAGTTAGGTCATTCATTGTAGTATTGTCTTTGTTACTTTTCCTTCAGTTAGGTGATTCATAGTAGTATTGTCTTTTGTACTTTTCCTTCAGTTAGGTGATTCATAGTAGTATTGTCTTTGTTACTTTTCCTTCAGTTAGGTCATTCATAGTAGTATTGTCTTTTGTACTTTTCCTTCAGTTAGGTCATTCATAGTAGTATTGTCTTTTGTACTTTTCCTTCAGTTAGGTCATTCATGGTAGTATTGTCTTTTGTACTTTTCCTTCAGTTAGGTTATTCATAGTAGTATTGTCTTTTGTACTTTTCCTTTAGTTAGGTCATTCATAGTAGTATTGTCTTTTGTGCTTTTCCTTCAGTTAGGTCATTCATAGTAGTATTGTCTTTTGTACTTTTCCTTCAGTTAGGTTATTCATAGTAGTATTGTCGTTTGTACTTTTCCTTCAGTTAGGTCATTCAAGGTAGTATTGTCTTTTGTACTTTTCCTTCAGTTAGGTCATTCATAGTAGTATTGTCTTTTGTACTTTTCCTTCAGTTAGGTCATTCATGGTAGTATTGTCTTTTGTACGTTTCCTTCAGTTAGGTCATTCATAGTAGTATTGTCTTTTGTACTTTTCCTTCAGTTAGGTCATTCATGATAGTATTGTCTTTTGTACCTTTCCTTCAGTTAGGTCATTCATAGTAGTATTGTCTTTTGTACTTTTCCTTCAGTTAGGTCATTCATGATAGTATTGTCTTTTGTACCTTTCCTTCAGTTAGGTCATTCATAGTAGTATTGTCTTTTGTACTTTTCCTTCAGTTAGGTCATTCATAGTAGTATTGTCTTTTGTACCTTTCCTTCAGTTAGGTCATTCATAGTAGTATTGTCTTTTGTACTTTTCCTTCAGTTAGGTCATTCATGATAGTATTGTCTTTTGTACCTTTCCTTCAGTTAGGTCATTCATAGTAGTATTGTCTTTTGTACTTTTCCTTCAGTTAGGTCATTCATTGTAGTATTGTCTTTTGTACTTTTCCTTCAGTTAGGTCATTCATAGTAGTATTGTCTTTTGTACTTTTCCTTCAGTTAGGTCATTCCTAGTAGTATTGTCTTTTGTACCTTTCCTTCAGTTAGGTCATTCGTTGTAGTATTGTCTTTTGTGCTTTTCATTCTGTTAGGTCATTCATAGTAGTATTGTCTTCTGTACCTTTCCTTCAGTTAGGTTATTCATAGTAGTATTGTCTTTTGTACTTTTCCTTCAGTTAGGTCATTCATGGTAGTATTGTCTTTTGTACTTTTCCTTCAGTTAGGTCATTCATAGTAGTATTGTCTTTTGTACTTTTCCTTCAGTTAGGTCATTCATAGTAGTATTGTCTTTTGTACTTTTCCTTCAGTTAGGTCATTCATGGTAGTATTGTCTTTTGTACTTTTTCTTCAGTTAGGTCATTCATAGTAGTATTGTCTTTTGTACTTTTCCTTCAGTTAGGTCATTCATGGTAGTATTGTCTTTTGTATTTTTTCATCAGTTAGGTCATTCATAGTAGTATTATCTTTGGTACTTTTCCTTCAGTTAGGTCATTCATGTTAGTATTGTCTTTTGTACGTTTCCTTCAGTTAGGTCATTCATGGTAGTATTGTCTTTTGTACTTTTCCTTCAGTTAGGTCATTCATAGTAGTATTGTCTTTTGTACTTTTCCTTCAGTTAGGTCATTCATAGTAGTATTGTCTTTGGTACTTTTCCTTCAGTTAGGTCATTCATGGTAGTATTGTCTTTTGTACGTTTCCTTCAGTTAGGTCATTCATAGTAGTATTGTCTTTTGTACTTTTCCTTCAGTTAGGTCATTCATAGTAGTATTGTCTTTTGTACTTTTCCTTCAGGTAGGTCATTCATAGTAGTATTGTCTTTTGTACTTTTCCTTCAGTTAGGTCATTCATGGTAGTATTGTCTTTTGTACTTTTCCTTCAGTTAGGTGATTCATAGTAGTATTGTCATTTGTACTTTTCCTTCAGTTAGGTCATTCATAGTAGTATTGTCTTTTGTACTTTTCCTTCAGTTAGGTTATTCATAGTAGTATTGTCTTTTGTGCTTTTCCTTCAGTTAGGTCATAAATAATAGTATTGTCTTTTGTACTTTTTCTTCAGTTAGGTCATTCATGGTAGTATTGTCTTTTGTACTTTTCCTTCGGTTAGGTCATTCATAGAAGTATTGTCTTTTGTACTTTTCCTTCAGTTAGGTCATTCATGGTAGTATTGTCTTTTGTACGTTTCCTTCAGTTAGGTCATTCATTGTAGTATTGTCTTTTGTACTTTTCCTTCAATTAGGTCATTCAAGGTAGTATTGTCTTTTGTACTTTTCCTTCAGTTAGATCATTCATAGTAGTATTGTCTTTTGTACTTTTCCTTCAGTTAGGTCATTCCTAGTAGTATTGTCTTTTGTACTTTTCCTTCAGTTAGGTCATTCATGGTAGTATTGTCTTTTGTACTTTTCCTTCAGTTAGGTCATTCATGGTAGTATTGTCTTTTGTACGTTTCCTTCAGTTAAGTCATTCATAGTAGTATTGTCTTTTGTACTTTTCCTTCAGTTAGGTCATTCATAGTAGTATTGTCTTTTGTACTTTTCCTTCAGTTAGGTCATTCATAGTAGTATTGTCTTTTGTACTTTTCCTTCAGTTAGGTCATTCATGGTAGTATTGTCTTTTGTACTTTTCCTTCAGTTAAGTCATTCATAGTAGTATTGTCTTTTGTACTTTTCATTCAGTTAGGTCATTCATAGTAGTATAGTCTTTTGTACTTTTCCTTCAGTTAGGTCATTCATTGTAGTATTGTCTTTTGTACTTTTCCTTCAGTTAGGTCATTCATAGTAGTATTGTCTTTTGTACTTTTCCTTCAGTTAGGTCATTCATGGTAGTATTGTCTTTTGTACTTTTCCTTCAGTTAGGTCATTCATTGTAGTATTGTCTTTTGTACTTTTCCTTCAGTTAGGTCATTTATAGTAGTATTGTCTTTTGTACTTTTCCTTCAGTTAGGTCATTCATTGTAGTATTGTCTTTTGTACTTTTCCTTCAGTTAGGTCATTCATGGTAGTATTGTCTTTTGTACTTTTCCTTCAGTTAGGTTATTCATAGTAGTATTGTCTTTTGTACTTTTCCTTCAGTTAGGTCATTCATAGTAGTATTGTCTTTTGTACTTTTCCTTCAGTTAGGTAATTCATGGTAGTATTGTCTTTTGTACTTTTCCTTCAGTTAGGTCATTCATGGTAGTATTGTCTTTTGTACTTTTCCTTCAGTTAGGTCATTCATGGTAGTATTGTCTTTTGTACTTTTCCTTCAGTTAGGTCATTCATAGTAGTATTGTCTTTTGTACTTTTCCTTCAGTTAGGTCATTCATGGTAGTATTGTCTTTTGTACTTTTCCTTCAGTTAGGTCATTCATGGTAGTATTGTCTTTTGTACTTTTCCTTCAGTTAGGTCATTCATAGTAGTATTGTCTTTTGTACTTTTCCTTCAGTTAGGTCATTTATAGTAGTATTGTCTTTTGTACTTTTCCTTCAGTTAGGTCATTCATAGTAGTATTGTCTTTTGTACTTTTCCTTCAGTTAGGTCATTCATTGTAGTATTGTCTTTGTTACTTTTCCGTCAGTTAGGTCATTCATAGTAGTATTGTCTTTTGTACTTTTCCTTCAGTTAGGTCATTCATTGTAGTATTGTCTTTGTTACTTTTCCTTCAGTTAGGTCATTCATAGTAGTATTGTCTTTTGTACTTTTCCTTCAGTTAGGTGATTCATAGTAGTATTGTCTTTGTTACTTTTCCTTCAGTTAGGTCATTCATAGTAGTATTGTCTTTTGTACTTTTCCTTCAGTTAGGTCATTCATAGTAGTATTGTCTTTTGTACTTTTCCTTCAGTTAGGTCATTCATGGTAGTATTGTCCTTTGTACTTTTCCTTCAGTTAGGTTATTCATAGTAGTATTGTCTTTTGTACCTTTCCTTCAGTTAGGTCATTCATGGTAGTATTGTCTTTTGTACTTTTCCTTCAGTTAGGTCATTCATGGTAGTATTGTCTTTTGTACTTTTCCTTCAGTTAGGTCATTCATGGTAGTATTGTCTTTTGTACTTTTCCTTCAGTTAGGTCATTCATAGTAGTATTGTCTTTTGTACTTTTCCTTCAGTTAGGTCATTCATGGTAGTATTGTCTTTTGTACTTTTCCTTCAGTTAGGTCATTCATGGTAGTATTGTCTTTTGTACTTTTCCTTCAGTTAGGTCATTCATAGTAGTATTGTCTTTTGTACTTTTCCTTCAGTTAGGTCATTCATGGTAGTATTGTCTTTTGTACCTTTCCTTCAGTTAGGTCATTCATAGTAGTATTGTCTTTTGTACTTTTCCTTCAGTTAGGTCATTCATGATAGTATTGTCTTTTGTACCTTTCCTTCAGTTAGCTCATTCATAGTAGTATAGTCTTTTGTACTTTTCCTTCAGTTAGGTCATTCATAGTAGTATTGTCTTTTGTACTTTTCTTTCAGTTAGGTCATTCATAGTAGTATTGTCTTTTGTACCTTTCCTTCAGTTAGGTCATTCATAGTAGTATTGTCTTTTGTACTTTTCCTTCAGTTAGGTCATTCATGATAGTATTGTCTTTTGTACCTTTCCTTCAGTTAGGTCATTCATAGTAGTATTGTCTTTTGTACTTTTCCTTCAGTTAGGTCATTCATGATAGTATTGTCTTTTTTACCTTTCCTTCAGTTAGGTCATTCATAGTAGTATTGTCTTTTGTACTTTTCCTTCAGTTAGGTCATTCATAGTAGTATTGTCTTTTGTACCTTTCCTTCAGTTAGGTCATTCATAGTAGTATTGTCTTTTGTACTTTTCCTTCAGTTAGGTCATTCATGATAGTATTGTCTTTTGTACCTTTCCTTCAGTTAGGTCATTCATAGTAGTATTGTCTTTTGTACTTTTCCTTCAGTTAGGTCATTCATTGTAGTATTGTCTTTTGTACTTTTCCTTCAGTTAGGTCATTCATAGTAGTATTGTCTTTTGTACTTTTCCTTCAGTTAGGTCATTCCTAGTAGTATTGTCTTTTGTACCTTTCCTTCAGTTAGGTCATTCATAGTAGTATTGTCTTTTGTACTTTTCCTTCAGTTAGGTCATTCATGATAGTATTGTCTTTTGTACTTTTCCTTGAGTTAGGTCATTCATTGTAGTATTGTCTTTGTTACTTTTCCTTCAGTTAGGTCATTCATAGTAGTATTGTCTTTTGTACTTTTCCTTCAGTTAGGTGATTCATAGTAGTATTGTCTTTGTTACTTTTCCTTCAGTTAGGTCATTCATAGTAGTATTGTCTTTTGTACTTTTCCTTCAGTTAGGTCATTCATAGTAGTATTGTCTTTTGTACTTTTCCTTCAGTTATGTCATTCATGGTAGTATTGTCTTTTGTACTTTTCCTTCAGTTAGGTTATTCATAGTAGTATTGTCTTTTGTACTTTTCCTTTAGTTAGGTCATTCATAGTAGTATTGTCTTTTGTGCTTTTCCTTCAGTTAGGTCATTCATAGTAGTATTGTCTTTTGTACTTTTCCTTCAGTTAGGTTATTCATGGTAGTATTGTCGTTTGTACTTTTCCTTCAGTTAGGTCATTCAAGGTAGTATTGTCTTTTGTACTTTTCCTTCAGTTAGGTCATTCATAGTAGTATTGTCTTTTGTACTTTTCCTTCAGTTAGGTCATTCGTTGTAGTATTGTCTTTTGTGCTTTTCATTCTGTTAGGTCATTCATAGTAGTATTGTCTTCTGTACCTTTCCTTCAGTTAGGTTATTCATAGTAGTATTGTCTTTTGTACTTTTCCTTCAGTTAGGTCATTCATGGTAGTATTGTCTTTTGTACTTTTCCTTCAGTTAGGTCATTCATAGTAGTATTGTCTTCTGTACCTTTCCTTCAGTTAGGTTATTCATGGTAGTATTGTCGTTTGTACTTTTCCTTCAGTTAGGTCATTCAAGGTAGTATTGTCTTTTGTACCTTTCCTTCAGTTAGGTCATTCATAGTAGTATTGTCTTTTGTACTTTTCCTTCAGTTAGGTCATTCATTGTAGTATTGTCTTTTGTACTTTTCCTTCAGTTAGGTCATTCATAGTAGTATTGTCTTTTGTACCTTTCCTTCAGTTAGGTCATTCCTAGTAGTATTGTCTTTTGTATCTTTCCTTCAGTTAGGTCATTCATAGTAGTATTGTCTTTTGTACTTTTCCTTCAGTTAGGTCATTCATGATAGTATTGTCTTTTGTACTTTTCCTTGAGTTAGGTCATTCATTGTAGTATTGTCTTTGTTACTTTTCCTTCAGTTAGGTCATTCATAGTAGTATTGTCTTTTGTACTTTTCCTTCAGTTAGGTGATTCATAGTAGTATTGTCTTTGTTACTTTTCCTTCAGTTAGGTCATTCATAGTAGTATTGTCTTTTGTACTTTTCCTTCAGTTAGGTCATTCATAGTAGTATTGTCTTTTGTACTTTTCCTTCAGTTAGGTCATTCATGGTAGTATTGTCTTTTGTACTTTTCCTTAAGTTAGGTTATTCATAGTAGTATTGTCTTTTGTACCTTTCCTTCAGTTAGGTCATTCATAGTAGTATTGTCTTTTGTACTTTTCCTTCAGTTAGGTCATTCATAGTAGTATTGTCTTTTGTACTTTTCCTTTAGTTAGGTCATTCATAGTAGTATTGTCTTTTGTGCTTTTCCTTCAGTTAGGTCATTCATAGTAGTATTGTCTTTTGTACTTTTCCTTCAGTTAGGTCATTCATGGTAGTATTGTCTTTTGTACTTTTCCTTCAGTTAGGTCATTCATGGTAGTATTGTCTTTTGTACTTTTCCTTCAGTTAGGTCATTCATAGTAGTATTGTCTTTTGTACTTTTCCTTCAGTTAGGTCATTTATAGTAGTATTGTCTTTTGTACTTTTCCTTCAGTTAGGTCATTCATAGTAGTATTGTCTTTTGTACTTTTCCTTCAGTTAGGTCATTCATTGTAGTATTGTCTTTGTTACTTTTCAGTCAGTTAGGTCATTCATAGTAGTATTGTCTTTTGTACTTTTCCTTCAGTTAGGTCATTCATTGTAGTATTGTCTTTGTTACTTTTCCTTCAGTTAGGTCATTCATAGTAGTATTGTCTTTTGTACTTTTCCTTCAGTTAGGTGATTCATAGTAGTATTGTCTTTGTTACTTTTCCTTCAGTTAGGTCATTCATAGTAGTATTGTCTTTTGTACTTTTCCTTCAGTTAGGTCATTCATAGTAGTATTGTCTTTTGTACTTTTCCTTCAGTTAGGTCATTCATGGTAGTATTGTCTTTTGTACTTTTTCTTCAGTTAGGTCATTCATAGTAGTATTGTCTTTTGTACTTTTCCTTCAGTTAGGTCATTCATGGTAGTATTGTCTTTTGTATTTTTTCATCAGTTAGGTCATTCATAGTAGTATTATCTTTGGTACTTTTCCTTCAGTTAGGTCATTCATGTTAGTATTGTCTTTTGTACGTTTCCTTCAGTTAGGTCATTCATGGTAGTATTGTCTTTTGTACTTTTCCTTCAGTTAGGTCATTCATAGTAGTATTGTCTTTTGTACTTTTCCTTCAGTTAGGTCATTCATAGTAGTATTGTCTTTGGTACTTTTCCTTCAGTTAGGTCATTCATGGTAGTATTGTCTTTTGTACTTTCCTTCAGTTAGGTCATTCATAGTAGTATTGTCTTTTGTACTTTTCCTTCAGTTAGGTCATTCATAGTAGTATTGTCTTTTGTACTTTTCCTTCAGGTAGGTCATTCATAGTAGTATTGTCTTTTGTACTTTTCCTTCAGTTAGGTCATTCATGGTAGTATTGTCTTTTGTACTTTTCCTTCAGTTAGGTGATTCATAGTAGTATTGTCATTTGTACTTTTCCTTCAGTTAGGTCATTCATAGTAGTATTGTCTTTTGTACTTTTCCTTCAGTTAGGTTATTCATAGTAGTATAGTCTTTTGTGCTTTTCCTTCAGTTAGGTCATAAATAATAGTATTGTCTTTTGTACTTTTTCTTCAGTTAGGTCATTCATGGTAGTATTGTCTTTTGTACTTTTTCTTCGGTTAGGTCATTCATAGAAGTATTGTCTTTTGTACTTTTCCTTCAGTTAGGTCATTCATGGTAGTATTGTCTTTTGTACGTTTCCTTCAGTTAGGTCATTCATTGTAGTATTGTCTTTTGTACTTTTCTTTCAATTAGGTCATTCAAGGTAGTATTGTCTTTTGTACTTTTCCTTCAATTAGATCATTCATAGTAGTATTGTCTTTTGTACTTTTCCTTCAGTTAGGTCATTCCTAGTAGTATTGTCTTTTGTACTTTTCCTTCAGTTAGGTCATTCATGGTAGTATTGTCTTTTGTACTTTTCCTTCAGTTAGGTCATTCATGGTAGTATTGTCTTTTGTACGTTTCCTTCAGTTAAGTCATTCATAGTAGTATTGTCTTTTGTACTTTTCCTTCAGTTAGGTCATTCATAGTAGTATTGTCTTTTGTACTTTTCCTTCAGTTAGGTCATTCATAGTAGTATTGTCTTTTGTACTTTTCCTTCAGTTAGGTCATTCATGGTAGTATTGTCTTTTGTACTTTTCCTTCAGTTAAGTCATTCATAGTAGTATTGTCTTTTGTACTTTTCCTTCAGTTAGGTCATTCATAGTAGTATTGTCTTTTGTACTTTTCCTTCAGTTAGGTCATTCATTGTAGTATTGTCTTTTGTACTTTTCCTTCAGTTAGGTCATTCATAGTAGTATTGTCTTTTGTACTTTTCCTTCAGTTAGGTCATTCATGGTAGTATTGTCTTTTGTACTTTTCCTTCAGTTAGGTCATTCATTGTAGTATTGTCTTTTGTACTTTTCCTTCAGTTAGGTCATTTATAGTAGTATTGTCTTTTGTACTTTTCCTTCAGTTAGGTCATTCATTGTAGTATTGTCTTTTGTACTTTTCCTTCAGTTAGGTCATTCATAGTAGTATTGTCTTTTGTACTTTTCCTTCAGTTAGGTTATTCATTGTAGTATTGTCTTTTGTACTTTTCCTTCAGTTAGGTCATTTATAGTAGTATTGTCTTTTGTACTTTTCCTTCAGTTAGGTCATTCATAGAAGTATTGTCTTTTGTACTTTTCCTTCAGTTAGGTCATTCATGGTAGTATTGTCTTTTGTACGTTTCCTTCAGTTAGGTCATTCATTGTAGTATTGTCTTTTGTACTTTTCCTTCAATTAGGTCATTCAAGGTAGTATTGTCTTTTGTACTTTTCCTTCAGTTAGATCATTCATAGTAGTATTGTCTTTTGTACTTTTCCTTCAGTTAGGTCATTCCTAGTAGTATTGTCTTTTGTACTTTTCCTTCAGTTAGGTCATTAATGGTAGTATTGTCTTTTGTACTTTTCCTTCAGTTAGGTCATTCATGGTAGTATTGTCTTTTGTACGTTTCCTTCAGTTAAGTCATTCATAGTAGTATTGTCTTTTGTAATTTTCCTTCAGTTAGGTCATTCATAGTAGTATTGTCTTTTGTACTTTTCCTTCAGTTAGGTCATTCATAGTAGTATTGTCTTTTGTACTTTTCCTTCAGTTAGGTCATTCATGGTAGTATTGTCTTTTGTACTTTTCCTTCAGTTAAGTCATTCATAGTAGTATTGTCTTTTGTACTTTTCCTTCAGTTAGGTCATTCATAGTAGTATTGTCTTTTGTACTTTTCCTTCAGTTAGGTCATTCATTGTAGTATTGTCTTTTGTACTTTTCCTTCAGTTAGGTCATTCATAGTAGTATTGTCTTTTGTACTTTTCCTTCAGTTAGGTCATTCATGGTAGTATTGTCTTTTGTACTTTTCCTTCAGTTAGGTCATTCATTGTAGTATTGTCTTTTGTACTTTTCCTTCAGTTAGGTCATTTATAGTAGTATTGTCTTTTGTACTTTTCCTTCAGTTAGGTTATTCATAGTAGTATTGTCTTTTGTACTTTTCCTTCAGTTAGGTCATTCATAGTAGTATTGTCTTTTGTACTTTTCCTTCAGTTAGGTAATTCATGGTAGTATTGTCTTTTGTACTTTTCCTTCAGTTAGGTCATTCATGGTAGTATTGTCTTTTGTACTTTTCCTTCAGTTAGGTCATTCATGGTAGTGTTGTCTTTTGTACTTTTCCTTCAGTTAGGTCATTCATAGTAGTATTGTCTTTTGTACTTTTCCTTCAGTTAGGTCATTCATGGTAGTATTGTCTTTTGTACTTTTCCTTCAGTTAGGTCATTCATGGTAGTATTGTCTTTTGTACTTTTCCTTCAGTTAGGTCATTCATAGTAGTATTGTCTTTTGTACTTTTCCTTCAGTTAGGTCATTTATAGTAGTATTGTCTTTTGTACTTTTCCTTCAGTTAGGTCATTCATAGTAGTATTGTCTTTTGTACTTTTCCTTCAGTTAGGTCATTCATTGTAGTATTGTCTTTGTTACTTTTCCGTCAGTTAGGTCATTCATAGTAGTATTGTCTTTTGTACTTTTCCTTCAGTTAGGTCATTCATTGTAGTATTGTCTTTGTTACTTTTCCTTCAGTTAGGTCATTCATAGTAGTATTGTCTTTTGTACTTTTCCTTCAGTTAGGTGATTCATAGTAGTATTCTCTTTGTTACTTTTCCTTCAGTTAGGTCATTCATAGTAGTATTGTCTTTTGTACTTTTCCTTCAGTTAGGTCATTCATAGTAGTATTGTCTTTTGTACTTTTCCTTCAGTTAGGTCATTCATGGTAGTATTGTCCTTTGTACTTTTCCTTCAGTTAGGTTATTCATAGTAGTATTGTCTTTTGTACCTTTCCTTCAGTTAGGTCATTCATGGTAGTATTGTCTTTTGTACTTTTCCTTCAGTTAGGTCATTCATGGTAGTATTGTCTTTTGTACTTTTCCTTCAGTTAGGTCATTCATGGTAGTATTGTCTTTTGTACTTTTCCTTCAGTTAGGTCATTCATAGTAGTATTGTCTTTTGTACTTTTCCTTCAGTTAGGTCATTCATGGTAGTATTGTCTTTTGTACTTTTCCTTCAGTTAGGTCATTCATGGTAGTATTGTCTTTTGTACTTTTCCTTCAGTTAGGTCATTCATGGTAGTATTGTCTTTTGTACTTTTCCTTCAGTTAGGTCATTCATAGTAGTATTGTCTTTTGTACTTTTCCTTCAGTTAGGTCATTCATAGTAGTATTGTCTTTTGTACTTTTCCTTCAGTTAGGTCATTCATGGTAGTATTGTCTTTTGTACCTTTCCTTCAGTTAGGTCATTCATAGTAGTATTGTCTTTTGTACTTTTCCTTCAGTTAGGTCATTCATGATAGTATTGTCTTTTGTACCTTTCCTTCAGTTAGCTCATTCATAGTAGTATAGTCTTTTGTACTTTTCCTTCAGTTAGGTCATTCATAGTAGTATTGTCTTTTGTACTTTTCCTTCAGTTAGGTCATTCATAGTAGTATTGTCTTTTGTACCTTTCCTTCAGTTAGGTCATTCATAGTAGTATTGTCTTTTGTACTTTTCCTTCAGTTAGGTCATTCATGATAGTATTGTCTTTTGTACCTTTCCTTCAGTTAGGTCATTCATAGTAGTATTGTCTTTTGTACTTTTCCTTCAGTTAGGTCATTCATGATAGTATTGTCTTTTGTACCTTTCCTTCAGTTAGGTCATTCATAGTAGTATTGTCTTTTGTACTTTTCCTTCAGTTAGGTCATTCATAGTAGTATTGTCTTTTGTACCTTTCCTTCAGTTAGGTCATTCATAGTAGTATTGTCTTTTGTACTTTTCCTTCAGTTAGGTCATTCATGATAGTATTGTCTTTTGTACCTTTCCTTCAGTTAGGTCATTCATAGTAGTATTGTCTTTTGTACTTTTCCTTCAGTTAGGTCATTCATTGTAGTATTGTCTTTTGTACTTTTCCTTCAGTTAGGTCATTCATAGTAGTATTGTCTTTTGTACCTTTCCTTCAGTTAGGTCATTCCTAGTAGTATTGTCTTTTGTATCTTTCCTTCAGTTAGGTCATTCATAGTAGTATTGTCTTTTGTACTTTTCCTTCAGTTAGGTCATTCATGATAGTATTGTCTTTTGTACTTTTCCTTGAGCTAGGTCATTCATTGTAGTATTGTCTTTGTTACTTTTCCTTCAGTTAGGTCATTCATAGTAGTATTGTCTTTTGTACTTTTCCTTTAGTTAGGTCATTCATAGTAGTATTGTCTTTTGTGCTTTTCCTTCAGTTAGGTCATTCATAGTAGTATTGTCTTTTGTACTTTTCCTTCAGTTAGGTCATTCATAGTAGTATTGTCTTTTGTACTTTTCCTTCAGTTAGGTCATTCATGGTAGTATTGTCTTTTGTACTTTTCCTTCAGTTAGGTCATTCATAGTAGTATTGTCTTTTGTACTTTTCCTTCAGTTAGGTCATTTATAGTAGTATTGTCTTTTGTACTTTTCCTTCAGTTAGGTCATTCATAGTAGTATTGTCTTTTGTACTTTTCCTTCAGTTAGGTCATTCATTGTAGTATTGTCTTTGTTACTTTTCCGTCAGTTAGGTCATTCATAGTAGTATTGTCTTTTGTACTTTTCCTTCAGTTAGGTCATTCATTGTAGTATTGTCTTTGTTACTTTTCCTTCAGTTAGGTCATTCATAGTAGTATTGTCTTTTGTACTTTTCCTTCAGTTAGGTGATTCATAGTAGTATTGTCTTTGTTACTTTTCCTTCAGTTAGGTCATTCATAGTAGTATTGTCTTTTGTACTTTTCCTTCAGTTAGGTCATTCATAGTAGTATTGTCTTTTGTACTTTTCCTTCAGTTAGGTCATTCATGGTAGTATTGTCCTTTGTACTTTTCCTTCAGTTAGGTTATTCATAGTAGTATTGTCTTTTGTACCTTTCCTTCAGTTAGGTCATTCATGGTAGTATTGTCTTTTGTACTTTTCCTTCAGTTAGGTCATTCATGGTAGTATTGTCTTTTGTACTTTTCCTTCAGTTAGGTCATTCATGGTAGTATTGTCTTTTGTACTTTTCCTTCAGTTAGGTCATTCATAGTAGTATTGTCTTTTGTACTTTTCCTTCAGTTAGGTCATTCATGGTAGTATTGTCTTTTGTACTTTTCCTTCAGTTAGGTCATTCATGGTAGTATTGTCTTTTGTACTTTTCCTTCAGTTAGGTCATTCATGGTAGTATTGTCTTTTGTACTTTTCCTTCAGTTTGGTCATTCATAGTAGTATTGTCTTTTGTACTTTTCCTTCAGTTAGGTCATTCATAGTAGTATTGTCTTTTGTACTTTTCCTTCAGTTAGGTCATTCATGGTAGTATTGTCTTTTGTACCTTTCCTTCAGTTAGGTCATTCATAGTAGTATTGTCTTTTGTACTTTTCCTTCAGTTAGGTCATTCATGATAGTATTGTCTTTTGTACCTTTCCTTCAGTTAGCTCATTCATAGTAGTATAGTCTTTTGTACTTTTCCTTCAGTTAGGTCATTCATAGTAGTATTGTCTTTTGTACTTTTCCTTCAGTTAGGTCATTCATAGTAGTATTGTCTTTTGTACCTTTCCTTCAGTTAGGTCATTCATAGTAGTATTGTCTTTTGTACTTTTCCTTCAGTTAGGTCATTCATGATAGTATTGTCTTTTGTACCTTTCCTTCAGTTAGGTCATTCATAGTAGTATTGTCTTTTGTACTTTTCCTTCAGTTAGGTCATTCATGATAGTATTGTCTTTTGTACCTTTCCTTCAGTTAGGTCATTCATAGTAGTATTGTCTTTTGTACTTTTCCTTCAGTTAGGTCATTCATAGTAGTATTGTCTTTTGTACCTTTCCTTCAGTTAGGTCATTCATAGTAGTATTGTCTTTTGAACTTTTCCTTCAGTTAGGTCATTCATGATAGTATTGTCTTTTGTACCTTTCCTTCAGTTAGGTCATTCATAGTAGTATTGTCTTTTGTACTTTTCCTTCAGTTAGGTCATTCATTGTAGTATTGTCTTTTGTACTTTTCCTTCAGTTAGGTCATTCATAGTAGTATTGTCTTTTGTACCTTTCCTTCAGTTAGGTCATTCCTAGTAGTATTGTCTTTTGTATCTTTCCTTCAGTTAGGTCATTCATAGTAGTATTGTCTTTTGTACTTTTCCTTCAGTTAGGTCATTCATGATAGTATTGTCTTTTGTACTTTTCCTTGAGTTAGGTCATTCATTGTAGTATTGTCTTTGTTACTTTTCCTTCAGTTAGGTCATTCATAGTAGTATTGTCTTTTGTACTTTTCCTTCAGTTAGGTGATTCATAGTAGTATTGTCTTTGTTACTTTTCCTTCAGTTAGGTCATTCATAGTAGTATTGTCTTTTGTACTTTTCCTTCAGTTAGGTCATTCATAGTAGTATTGTCTTTTGTACTTTTCCTTCAGTTAGGTCATTCATGGTAGTATTGTCTTTTGTACTTTTCCTTAAGTTAGGTTATTCATAGTAGTATTGTCTTTTGTACCTTTCCTTCAGTTAGGTCATTCATAGTAGTATTGTCTTTTGTACTTTTCCTTCAGTTAGGTCATTCATAGTAGTATTGTCTTTTGTACTTTTCCTTTAGTTAGGTCATTCATAGTAGTATTGTCTTTTGTGCTTTTCCTTCAGTTAGGTCATTCATAGTAGTATTGTCTTTTGTACTTTTCCTTCAGTTAGGTCATTCATGGTAGTATTGTCTTTTGTACTTTTCCTTCAGTTAGGTCATTCATGGTAGTATTGTCTTTTCTACTTTTCCTTCAGTTAGGTCATTCATAGTAGTATTGTCTTTTGTACTTTTCCTTCAGTTAGGTCATTTATAGTAGTATTGTCTTTTGTACTTTTCCTTCAGTTATGTCATTCATAGTAGTATTGTCTTTTGTACTTTTCCTTCAGTTAGGTCATTCATTGTAGTATTGTCTTTGTTACTTTTCAGTCAGTTAGGTCATTCATAGTAGTATTGTCTTTTGTACTTTTCCTTCAGTTAGGTCATTCATTGTAGTATTGTCTTTGTTACTTTTCCTTCAGTTAGGTCATTCATAGTAGTATTGTCTTTTGTACTTTTCCTTCAGTTAGGTGATTCATAGTAGTATTGTCTTTGTTACTTTTCCTTCAGTTAGGTCATTCATAGTAGTATTGTCTTTTGTACTTTTCCTTCAGTTAGGTCATTCATAGTAGTATTGTCTTTTGTACTTTTCCTTCAGTTAGGTCATTCATGGTAGTATTGTCCTTTGTACTTTTCCTTCAGTTAGGTTATTCATAGTAGTATTGTCTTTTGTACCTTTCCTTCAGTTAGGTCATTCATGGTAGTATTGTCTTTTGTACTTTTCCTTCAGTTAGGTCATTCATGGTAGTATTGTCTTTTGTACTTTTCCTTCAGTTAGGTCATTCATGGTAGTATTGTCTTTTGTACTTTTCCTTCAGTTTGGTCATTCATAGTAGTATTGTCTTTTGTACTTTTCCTTCAGTTAGGTCATTCATAGTAGTATTGTCTTTTGTACTTTTCCTTTAGTTAGGTCATTCATGGTAGTATTGTCTTTTGTACCTTTCCTTCAGTTAGGTCATTCATAGTAGTATTGTCTTTTGTACTTTTCCTTCAGTTAGGTCATTCATGATAGTATTGTCTTTTGTACCTTTCCTTCAGTTAGCTCATTCATAGTAGTATAGTCTTTTGTACTTTTCCTTCAGTTAGGTCATTCATAGTAGTATTGTCTTTTGTACTTTTCCTTCAGTTAGGTCATTCATAGTAGTATTGTCTTTTGTACCTTTCCTTCAGTTAGGTCATTCATAGTAGTATTGTCTTTTGTACTTTTCCTTCAGTTAGGTTATTCATGATAGTATTGTCTTTTGTACCTTTCCTTCAGTTAGGTCATTCATAGTAGTATTGTCTTTTGTACTTTTCCTTCAGTTAGGTCATTCATGATAGTATTGTCTTTTGTACCTTTCCTTCAGTTAGGTCATTCATAGTAGTATTGTCTTTTGTACTTTTCCTTCAGTTAGGTCATTCATAGTAGTATTGTCTTTTGTACCTTTCCTTCAGTTAGGTCATTCATAGTAGTATTGTCTTTTGTACTTTTCCTTCAGTTAGGTCATTCATGATAGTATTGTCTTTTGTACCTTTCCTTCAGTTAGGTCATTCATAGTAGTATTGTCTTTTGTACTTTTCCTTCAGTTAGGTCATTCATTGTAGTATTGTCTTTTGTACTTTTCCTTCAGTTAGGTCATTCATAGTAGTATTGTCTTTTGTACCTTTCCTACAGTTAGGTCATTCCTAGTAGTATTGTCTTTTGTATCTTTCCTTCAGTTAGGTCATTCATAGTAGTATTGTCTTTTGTACTTTTCCTTCAGTTAGGTCATTCATGATAGTATTGTCTTTTGTACTTTTCCTTTAGTTAGGTCATTCATTGTAGTATTGTCTTTGTTACTTTTCCTTCAGTTAGGTCATTCATAGTAGTATTGTCTTTTGTACTTTTCCTTCAGTTAGGTGATTCATAGTAGTATTGTCTTTGTTACTTTTCCTTCAGTTAGGTCATTCATAGTAGTATTGTCTTTTGTACTTTTCCTTCAGTTAGGTCATTCATAGTAGTATTGTCTTTTGTACTTTTCCTTCAGTTAGGTCATTCATGGTAGTATTGTCCTTTGTACTTTTCCTTCAGTTAGGTTATTCATAGTAGTATTGTCTTTTGTACCTTTCCTTCAGTTAGGTCATTCATGGTAGTATTGTCTTTTGTACTTTTCCTTCAGTTAGGTCATTCATGGTAGTATTGTCTTTTGTACTTTTCCTTCAGTTAGGTCATTCATGGTAGTATTGTCTTTTGTACTTTTCCTTCAGTTTGGTCATTCATAGTAGTATTGTCTTTTGTACTTTTCCTTCAGTTAGGTCATTCATAGTAGTATTGTCTTTTGTACTTTTCCTTCAGTTAGGTCATTCATGGTAGTATTGTCTTTTGTACCTTTCCTTCAGTTAGGTCATTCATAGTAGTATTGTCTTTTGTACTTTTCCTTCAGTTAGGTCATTCATGATAGTATTGTCTTTTGTACCTTTCCTTCAGTTAGCTCATTCATAGTAGTATAGTCTTTTGTACTTTTCCTTCAGTTAGGTCATTCATAGTAGTATTGTCTTTTGTACTTTTCCTTCAGTTAGGTCATTCATAGTAGTATTGTCTTTTGTACCTTTCCTTCAGTTAGGTCATTCATAGTAGTATTGTCTTTTGTACTTTTCCTTCAGTTAGGTTATTCATGATAGTATTGTCTTTTGTACCTTTCCTTCAGTTAGGTCATTCATAGTAGTATTGTCTTTTGTACTTTTCCTTCAGTTAGGTCATTCATGATAGTATTGTCTTTTGTACCTTTCCTTCAGTTAGGTCATTCATAGTAGTATTGTCTTTTGTACTTTTCCTTCAGTTAGGTCATTCATAGTAGTATTGTCTTTTGTACCTTTCCTTCAGTTAGGTCATTCATAGTAGTATTGTCTTTTGTACTTTTCCTTCAGTTAGGTCATTCATGATAGTATTGTCTTTTGTACCTTTCCTTCAGTTAGGTCATTCATAGTAGTATTGTCTTTTGTACTTTTCCTTCAGTTAGGTCATTCATTGTAGTATTGTCTTTTGTACTTTTCCTTCAGTTAGGTCATTCATAGTAGTATTGTCTTTTGTACCTTTCCTTCAGTTAGGTCATTCCTAGTAGTATTGTCTTTTGTATCTTTCCTTCAGTTAGGTCATTCATAGTAGTATTGTCTTTTGTACTTTTCCTTCAGTTAGGTCATTCATGATAGTATTGTCTTTTGTACTTTTCCTTGAGTTAGGTCATTCATTGTAGTATTGTCTTTGTTACTTTTCCTTCAGTTAGGTCATTCATAGTAGTATTGTCTTTTGTACTTTTCCTTCAGTTAGGTGATTCATAGTAGTATTGTCTTTGTTACTTTTCCTTCAGTTAGGTCATTCATAGTAGTATTGTCTTTTGTACTTTTCCTTCAGTTAGGTCATTCATAGTAGTATTGTCTTTTGTACTTTTCCTTCAGTTAGGTCATTCATGGTAGTATTGTCTTTTGTACTTTTCCTTAAGTTAGGTTATTCATAGTAGTATTGTCTTTTGTACCTTTCCTTCAGTTAGGTCATTCATAGTAGTATTGTCTTTTGTACTTTTCCTTCAGTTAGGTCATTCATAGTAGTATTGTCTTTTGTACTTTTCCTTTAGTTAGGTCATTCATAGTAGTATTGTCTTTTGTGCTTTTCCTTCAGTTAGGTCATTCATAGTAGTATTGTCTTTTGTACTTTTCCTTCAGTTAGGTCATTCATGGTAGTATTGTCTTTTGTACTTTTCCTTCAGTTAGGTCATTCATGGTAGTATTGTCTTTTGTACTTTTCCTTCAGTTAGGTCATTCATAGTAGTATTGTCTTTTGTACTTTTCCTTCAGTTAGGTCATTTATAGTAGTATTGTCTTTTGTACTTTTCCTTCAGTTATGTCATTCATAGTAGTATTGTCTTTTGTACTTTTCCTTCAGTTAGGTCATTCATAGTAGTATTGTCTTTTGTACTTTTCCTTCAGTTAGGTCATTCATGATAGTATTGTCTTTTGTACCTTTCCTTCAGTTAGGTCATTCATAGTAGTATTGTCTTTTGTACTTTTCCTTCAGTTAGGTCATTCATTGTAGTATTGTCTTTTGTACTTTTCCTTCAGTTAGGTCATTCATAGTAGTATTGTCTTTTGTACCTTTCCTACAGTTAGGTCATTCCTAGTAGTATTGTCTTTTGTATCTTTCCTTCAGTTAGGTCATTCATAGTAGTATTGTCTTTTGTACTTTTCCTTCAGTTAGGTCATTCATGATAGTATTGTCTTTTGTACTTTTCCTTGAGTTAGGTCATTCATTGTAGTATTGTCTTTGTTACTTTTCCTTCAGTTAGGTCATTCATAGTAGTATTGTCTTTTGTACTTTTCCTTCAGTTAGGTGATTCATAGTAGTATTGTCTTTGTTACTTTTCCTTCAGTTAGGTCATTCATAGTAGTATTGTCTTTTGTACTTTTCCTTCAGTTAGGTCATTCATAGTAGTATTGTCTTTTGTACTTTTCCTTCAGTTAGGTCATTCATGGTAGTATTGTCCTTTGTACTTTTCCTTCAGTTAGGTTATTCATAGTAGTATTGTCTTTTGTACCTTTCCTTCAGTTAGGTCATTCATGGTAGTATTGTCTTTTGTACTTTTCCTTCAGTTAGGTCATTCATGGTAGTATTGTCTTTTGTACTTTTCCTTCAGTTAGGTCATTCATGGTAGTATTGTCTTTTGTACTTTTCCTTCAGTTTGGTCATTCATAGTAGTATTGTCTTTTGTACTTTTCCTTCAGTTAGGTCATTCATAGTAGTATTGTCTTTTGTACTTTTCCTTCAGTTAGGTCATTCATGGTAGTATTGTCTTTTGTACCTTTCCTTCAGTTAGGTCATTCATAGTAGTATTGTCTTTTGTACTTTTCCTTCAGTTAGGTCATTCATGATAGTATTGTCTTTTGTACCTTTCCTTCAGTTAGCTCATTCATAGTAGTATAGTCTTTTGTACTTTTCCTTCAGTTAGGTCATTCATAGTAGTATTGTCTTTTGTACTTTTCCTTCAGTTAGGTCATTCATAGTAGTATTGTCTTTTGTACCTTTCCTTCAGTTAGGTCATTCATAGTAGTATTGTCTTTTGTACTTTTCCTTCAGTTAGGTTATTCATGATAGTATTGTCTTTTGTACCTTTCCTTCAGTTAGGTCATTCATAGTAGTATTGTCTTTTGTACTTTTCCTTCAGTTAGGTCATTCATGATAGTATTGTCTTTTGTACCTTTCCTTCAGTTAGGTCATTCATAGTAGTATTGTCTTTTGTACTTTTCCTTCAGTTAGGTCATTCATAGTAGTATTGTCTTTTGTACCTTTCCTTCAGTTAGGTCATTCATAGTAGTATTGTCTTTTGTACTTTTCCTTCAGTTAGGTCATTCATGATAGTATTGTCTTTTGTACCTTTCCTTCAGTTAGGTCATTCATAGTAGTATTGTCTTTTGTACTTTTCCTTCAGTTAGGTCATTCATTGTAGTATTGTCTTTTGTACTTTTCCTTCAGTTAGGTCATTCATAGTAGTATTGTCTTTTGTACCTTTCCTTCAGTTAGGTCATTCCTAGTAGTATTGTCTTTTGTATCTTTCCTTCAGTTAGGTCATTCATAGTAGTATTGTCTTTTGTACTTTTCCTTCAGTTAGGTCATTCATGATAGTATTGTCTTTTGTACTTTTCCTTGAGTTAGGTCATTCATTGTAGTATTGTCTTTGTTACTTTTCCTTCAGTTAGGTCATTCATAGTAGTATTGTCTTTTGTACTTTTCCTTCAGTTAGGTGATTCATAGTAGTATTGTCTTTGTTACTTTTCCTTCAGTTAGGTCATTCATAGTAGTATTGTCTTTTGTACTTTTCCTTCAGTTAGGTCATTCATAGTAGTATTGTCTTTTGTACTTTTCCTTCAGTTAGGTCATTCATGGTAGTATTGTCTTTTGTACTTTTCCTTAAGTTAGGTTATTCATAGTAGTATTGTCTTTTGTACCTTTCCTTCAGTTAGGTCATTCATAGTAGTATTGTCTTTTGTACTTTTCCTTCAGTTAGGTCATTCATAGTAGTATTGTCTTTTGTACTTTTCCTTTAGTTAGGTCATTCATAGTAGTATTGTCTTTTGTGCTTTTCCTTCAGTTAGGTCATTCATAGTAGTATTGTCTTTTGTACTTTTCCTTCAGTTAGGTCATTCATGGTAGTATTGTCTTTTGTACTTTTCCTTCAGTTAGGTCATTCATGGTAGTATTGTCTTTTGTACTTTTCCTTCAGTTAGGTCATTCATAGTAGTATTGTCTTTTGTACTTTTCCTTCAGTTAGGTCATTTATAGTAGTATTGTCTTTTGTACTTTTCCTTCAGTTATGTCATTCATAGTAGTATTGTCTTTTGTACTTTTCCTTCAGTTAGGTCATTCATTGTAGTATTGTCTTTGTTACTTTTCAGTCAGTTAGGTCATTCATAGTAGTATTGTCTTTTGTACTTTTCCTTCAGTTAGGTCATTCATTGTAGTATTGTCTTTGTTACTTTTCCTTCAGTTAGGTCATTCATAGTAGTATTGTCTTTTGTACTTTTCCTTCAGTTAGGTGATTCATAGTAGTATTGTCTTTGTTACTTTTCCTTCAGTTAGGTCATTCATAGTAGTATTGTCTTTTGTACTTTTCCTTCAGTTAGGTCATTCATAGTAGTATTGTCTTTTGTACTTTTCCTTCAGTTAGGTCATTCATGGTAGTATTGTCCTTTGTACTTTTCCTTCAGTTAGGTTATTCATAGTAGTATTGTCTTTTGTACCTTTCCTTCAGTTAGGTCATTCATGGTAGTATTGTCTTTTGTACTTTTCCTTCAGTTAGGTCATTCATGGTAGTATTGTCTTTTGTACTTTTCCTTCAGTTAGGTCATTCATGGTAGTATTGTCTTTTGTACTTTTCCTTCAGTTAGGTCATTCATAGTAGTATTGTCTTTTGTACTTTTCCTTCAGTTAGGTCATTCATGGTAGTATTGTCTTTTGTACTTTTCCTTCAGTTAGGTCATTCATGGTAGTATTGTCTTTTGTACTTTTCCTTCAGTTAGGTCATTCATGGTAGTATTGTCTTTTGTACTTTTCCTTCAGTTTGGTCATTCATAGTAGTATTGTCTTTTGTACTTTTCCTTCAGTTAGGTCATTCATAGTAGTATTGTCTTTTGTACTTTTCCTTCAGTTAGGTGATTCATAGTAGTATTGTCTTTGTTACTTTTCCTTCAGTTAGGTCATTCATAGTAGTATTGTCTTTTGTACTTTTCCTTCAGTTAGGTCATTCATAGTAGTATTGTCTTTTGTACTTTTCCTTCAGTTAGGTCATTCATGGTAGTATTGTCTTTTGTACTTTTCCTTCAGTTAGGTCATTCATTGTAGTATTGTCTTTTGTACTTTTCCTTCAGTTAGGTCATTTATAGTAGTATTGTCTTTTGTACTTTTCCTTCAGTTAGGTCATTCATTGTAGTATTGTCTTTTGTACTTTTCCTTCAGTTAGGTCATTCATAGTAGTATTGTCTTTTGTACTTTTCCTTCAGTTAGGTTATTCATTGTAGTATTGTCTTTTGTACTTTTCCTTCAGTTAGGTCATTTATAGTAGTATTGTCTTTTGTACTTTTCCTTCAGTTAGGTCATTCATAGAAGTATTGTCTTTTGTACTTTTCCTTCAGTTAGGTCATTCATGGTAGTATTGTCTTTTGTACGTTTCCTTCAGTTAGGTCATTCATTGTAGTATTGTCTTTTGTACTTTTCCTTCAATTAGGTCATTCAAGGTAGTATTGTCTTTTGTACTTTTCCTTCAGTTAGATCATTCATAGTAGTATTGTCTTTTGTACTTTTCCTTCAGTTAGGTCATTCCTAGTAGTATTGTCTTTTGTACTTTTCCTTCAGTTAGGTCATTAATGGTAGTATTGTCTTTTGTACTTTTCCTTCAGTTAGGTCATTCATGGTAGTATTGTCTTTTGTACGTTTCCTTCAGTTAAGTCATTCATAGTAGTATTGTCTTTTGTACTTTTCCTTCAGTTAGGTCATTCATAGTAGTATTGTCTTTTGTACTTTTCCTTCAGTTAGGTCATTCATAGTAGTATTGTCTTTTGTACTTTTCCTTCAGTTAGGTCATTCATGGTAGTATTGTCTTTTGTACTTTTCCTTCAGTTAAGTCATTCATAGTAGTATTGTCTTTTGTACTTTTCCTTCAGTTAGGTCATTCATAGTAGTATTGTCTTTTGTACTTTTCCTTCAGTTAGGTCATTCATTGTAGTATTGTCTTTTGTACTTTTCCTTCAGTTAGGTCATTCATAGTAGTATTGTCTTTTGTACTTTTCCTTCAGTTAGGTCATTCATGGTAGTATTGTCTTTTGTACTTTTCCTTCAGTGAGGTCATTCATTGTAGTATTGTCTTTTGTACTTTTCCTTCAGTTAGGTCATTTATAGTAGTATTGTCTTTTGTACTTTTCCTTCAGTTAGGTCATTCATTGTAGTATTGTCTTTTGTACTTTTCCTTCAGTTAGGTCATTCATAGTAGTATTGTCTTTTGTACTTTTCCTTCAGATAGGTAATTCATGGTAGTATTGTCTTTTGTACTTTTCCTTCAGTTAGGTCATTCATGGTAGTATTGTCTTTTGTACTTTTCCTTCAGTTAGGTCATTCATGGTAGTATTGTCTTTTGTACTTTTCCTTCAGTTAGGTCATTCATAGTAGTATTGTCTTTTGTACTTTTCCTTCAGTTAGGTCATTCATGGTAGTATTGTCTTTTGTACTTTTCCTTCAGTTAGGTCATTCATGGTAGTATTGTCTTTTGTACTTTTCCTTCAGTTAGGTCATTCATAGTAGTATTGTCTTTTGTACTTTTCCTTCAGTTAGGTCATTTATAGTAGTATTGTCTTTTGTACTTTTCCTTCAGTTAGGTCATTCATAGTAGTATTGTCTTTTGTACTTTTCCTTCAGTTAGGTCATTCATTGCAGTATTGTCTTTGTTACTTTTCCGTCAGTTAGGTCATTCATAGTAGTATTGTCTTTTGTACTTTTCCTTCAGTTAGGTCATTCATTGTAGTATTGTCTTTGTTACTTTTCCTTCAGTTAGGTCATTCATAGTAGTTTTGTCTTTTGTACTTTTCCTTCAGTTAGGTGATTCATAGTAGTATTGTCTTTGTTACTTTTCCTTCAGTTAGGTCATTCATAGTAGTATTGTCTTTTGTACTTTTCCTTCAGTTAGGTCATTCATAGTAGTATTGTCTTTTGTACTTTTCCTTCAGTTAGGTCATTCATGGTAGTATTGTCCTGTGTACTTTTCCTTCAGTTAGGTTATTCATAGTAGTATTGTCTTTTGTACCTTTCCTTCAGTTAGGTCATTCATGGTAGTATTGTCTTTTGTACTTTTCCTTCAGTTAGGTCATTCATGGTAGTATTGTCTTTTGTACTTTTCCTTCAGTTAGGTCATTCATGGTAGTATTGTCTTTTGTACTTTTCCTTCAGTTAGGTCATTCATAGTAGTATTGTCTTTTGTACTTTTCCTTCAGTTAGGTCATTCATGGTAGTATTGTCTTTTGTACTTTTCCTTCAGTTAGGTCATTCATGGTAGTATTGTCTTTTGTACTTTTCCTTCAGTTAGGTCATTCATGGTAGTATTGTCTTTTGTACTTTTCCTTCAGTTTGGTCATTCATAGTAGTATTGTCTTTTGTACTTTTCCTTCAGTTAGGTCATTCATAGTAGTATTGTCTTTTGTACTTTTCCTTCAGTTAGGTCATTCATGGTAGTATTGTCTTTTGTACCTTTCCTTCAGTTAGGTCATTCATAGTAGTATTGTCTTTTGTACTTTTCCTTCAGTTAGGTCATTCATGATAGTATTGTCTTTTGTACCTTTCCTTCAGTTAGCTCATTCATAGTAGTATAGTCTTTTGTACTTTTCCTTCAGTTAGGTCATTCATAGTAGTATTGTCTTTTGTACTTTTCCTTCAGTTAGGTCATTCATAGTAGTATTGTCTTTTGTACCTTTCCTTCAGTTAGGTCATTCATAGTAGTATTGTCTTTTGTACTTTTCCTTCAGTTAGGTCATTCATGATAGTATTGTCTTTTGTACCTTTCCTTCAGTTAAGTCATTCATAGTAGTATTGTCTTTTGTACTTTTCCTTCAGTTAGGTCATTCATGATAGTATTGTCTTTTGTACCTTTCCTTCAGTTAGGTCATTCATAGTAGTATTGTCTTTTGTACTTTTCCTTCAGTTAGGTCATTCATAGTAGTATTGTCTTTTGTACCTTTCCTTCAGTTAGGTCATTCATAGTAGTATTGTCTTTTGTACTTTTCCTTCAGTTAGGTCATTCATGATAGTATTGTCTTTTGTACCTTTCCTTCAGTTAGGTCATTCATAGTAGTATTGTCTTTTGTACTTTTCCTTCAGTTAGGTCATTCATTGTAGTATTGTCTTTTGTACTTTTCCTTCAGTTAGGTCATTCATAGTAGTATTGTCTTTTGTACCTTTCCTTCAGTTAGGTCATTCCTAGTAGTATTGTCTTTTGTATCTTTCCTTCAGTTAGGTCATTCATAGTAGTATTGTCTTTTGTACTTTTCCTTCAGTTAGGTCATTCATGATAGTATTGTCTTTTGTACTTTTCCTTGAGTTAGGTCATTCATTGTAGTATTGTCTTTGTTACTTTTCCTTCAGTTAGGTCATTCATAGTAGTATTGTCTTTTGTACTTTTCCTTCAGTTAGGTCATTCATAGTAGTATTGTCTTTTGTACTTTTCCTTCAGTTAGGTCATTCATAGTAGTATTGTCTTTTGTACTTTTCCTTTAGTTAGGTCATTCATAGTAGTATTGTCTTTTGTGCTTTTCCTTCAGTTAGGTCATTCATAGTAGTATTGTCTTTTGTACTTTTCCTTCAGTTAGGTCATTCATGGTAGTATTGTCTTTTGTACTTTTCCTTCAGTTAGGTCATTCATGGTAGTATTGTCTTTTGTACTTTTCCTTCAGTTAGGTCATTCATAGTAGTATTGTCTTTTGTACTTTTCCTTCAGTTAGGTCATTTATAGTAGTATTGTCTTTTGTACTTTTCCTTCAGTTAGGTCATTCATAGTAGTATTGTCTTTTGTACTTTTCCTTCAGTTAGGTCATTCATTGTAGTATTGTCTTTGTTACTTTTCCGTCAGTTAGGTCATTCATAGTAGTATTGTCTTTTGTACTTTTCCTTCAGTTAGGTCATTCATTGTAGTATTGTCTTTGTTACTTTTCCTTCAGTTAGGTCATTCATAGTAGTATTGTCTTTTGTACTTTTCCTTCAGTTAGGTGATTCATAGTAGTATTGTCTTTGTTACTTTTCCTTCAGTTAGGTCATTCATAGTAGTATTGTCTTTTGTACTTTTCCTTCAGTTAGGTCATTCATAGTAGTATTGTCTTTTGTACTTTTCCTTCAGTTAGGTCATTCATGGTAGTATTGTCCTTTGTACTTTTCCTTCAGTTAGGTTATTCATAGTAGTATTGTCTTTTGTACCTTTCCTTCAGTTAGGTCATTCATGGTAGTATTGTCTTTTGTACTTTTCCTTCAGTTAGGTCATTCATGGTAGTATTGTCTTTTGTACTTTTCCTTCAGTTAGGTCATTCATGGTAGTATTGTCTTTTGTACTTTTCCTTCAGTTAGGTCATTCATAGTAGTATTGTCTTTTGTACTTTTCCTTCAGTTAGGTCATTCATGGTAGTATTGTCTTTTGTACTTTTCCTTCAGTTAGGTCATTCATGGTAGTATTGTCTTTTGTACTTTTCCTTCAGTTAGGTCATTCATGGTAGTATTGTCTTTTGTACTTTTCCTTCAGTTTGGTCATTCATAGTAGTATTGTCTTTTGTACTTTTCCTTCAGTTAGGTCATTCATAGTAGTATTGTCTTTTGTACTTTTCCTTCAGTTAGGTCATTCATGGTAGTATTGTCTTTTGTACCTTTCCTTCAGTTAGGTCATTCATAGTAGTATTGTCTTTTGTACTTTTCCTTCAGTTAGGTCATTCATGATAGTATTGTCTTTTGTACCTTTCCTTCAGTTAGCTCATTCATAGTAGTATAGTCTTTTGTACTTTTCCTTCAGTTAGGTCATTCATAGTAGTATTGTCTTTTGTACTTTTCCTTCAGTTAGGTCATTCATAGTAGTATTGTCTTTTGTACCTTTCCTTCAGTTAGGTCATTCATAGTAGTATTGTCTTTTGTACTTTTCCTTCAGTTAGGTCATTCATGATAGTATTGTCTTTTGTACCTTTCCTTCAGTTAGGTCATTCATAGTAGTATTGTCTTTTGTACTTTTCCTTCAGTTAGGTCATTCATGATAGTATTGTCTTTTGTACCTTTCCTTCAGTTAGGTCATTCATAGTAGTATTGTCTTTTGTACTTTTCCTTCAGTTAGGTCATTCATAGTAGTATTGTCTTTTGTACCTTTCCTTCAGTTAGGTCATTCATAGTAGTATTGTCTTTTGTACTTTTCCTTCAGTTAGGTCATTCATGATAGTATTGTCTTTTGTACCTTTCCTTCAGTTAGGTCATTCATAGTAGTATTGTCTTTTGTACTTTTCCTTCAGTTAGGTCATTCATTGTAGTATTGTCTTTTGTACTTTTCCTTCAGTTAGGTCATTCATAGTAGTATTGTCTTTTGTACCTTTCCTTCAGTTAGGTCATTCCTAGTAGTATTGTCTTTTGTATCTTTCCTTCAGTTAGGTCATTCATAGTAGTATTGTCTTTTGTACTTTTCCTTCAGTTAGGTCATTCATGATAGTATTGTCTTTTGTACTTTTCCTTGAGTTAGGTCATTCATTGTAGTATTGTCTTTGTTACTTTTCCTTCAGTTAGGTCATTCATAGTAGTATTGTCTTTTGTACTTTTCCTTCAGTTAGGTGATTCATAGTAGTATTGTCTTTGTTACTTTTCCTTCAGTTAGGTCATTCATAGTAGTATTGTCTTTTGTACTTTTCCTTCAGTTAGGTCATTCATAGTAGTATTGTCTTTTGTACTTTTCCTTCAGTTAGGTCATTCATGGTAGTATTGTCTTTTGTACTTTTCCTTAAGTTAGGTTATTCATAGTAGTATTGTCTTTTGTACCTTTCCTTCAGTTAGGTCATTCATAGTAGTATTGTCTTTTGTACTTTTCCTTCAGTTAGGTCATTCATAGTAGTATTGTCTTTTGTACTTTTCCTTTAGTTAGGTCATTCATAGTAGTATTGTCTTTTGTGCTTTTCCTTCAGTTAGGTCATTCATAGTAGTATTGTCTTTTGTACTTTTCCTTCAGTTAGGTCATTCATGGTAGTATTGTCTTTTGTACTTTTCCTTCAGTTAGGTCATTCATGGTAGTATTGTCTTTTGTACTTTTCCTTCAGTTAGGTCATTCATAGTAGTATTGTCTTTTGTACTTTTCCTTCAGTTAGGTCATTTATAGTAGTATTGTCTTTTGTACTTTTCCTTCAGTTAGGTCATTCATAGTAGTATTGTCTTTTGTACTTTTCCTTCAGTTAGGTCATTCATTGTAGTATTGTCTTTGTTACTTTTCAGTCAGTTAGGTCATTCATAGTAGTATTGTCTTTTGTACTTTTCCTTCAGTTAGGTCATTCATTGTAGTATTGTCTTTGTTACTTTTCCTTCAGTTAGGTCATTCATAGTAGTATTGTCTTTTGTACTTTTCCTTCAGTTAGGTGATTCATAGTAGTATTGTCTTTGTTACTTTTCCTTCAGTTAGGTCATTCATAGTAGTATTGTCTTTTGTACTTTTCCTTCAGTTAGGTCATTCATAGTAGTATTGTCTTTTGTACTTTTCCTTCAGTTAGGTCATTCATGGTAGTATTGTCCTTTGTACTTTTCCTTCAGTTAGGTTATTCATAGTAGTATTGTCTTTTGTACCTTTCCTTCAGTTAGGTCATTCATAGTAGTATTGTCTTTTGTACTTTTCCTTCAGTTAGGTCATTCATGGTAGTATTGTCTTTTGTACCTTTCCTTCAGTTAGGTCATTCATAGTAGTATTGTCTTTTGTACTTTTCCTTCAGCTAGGTCATTCATGATAGTATTGTCTTTTGTACCTTTCCTTCAGTTAGCTCATTCATAGTAGTATAGTCTTTTGTACTTTTCCTTCAGTTAGGTCATTCATAGTAGTATTGCCTTTTGTACTTTTCCTTCAGTTAGGTCATTCATAGTAGTATTGTCTTTTGTACCTTTCCTTCAGTTAGGTCATTCATAGTAGTATTGTCTTTTGTACTTTTCCTTCAGTTAGGTCATTCATGATAGTATTGTCTTTTGTACCTTTCCTTCAGTTAGGTCATTCATAGTAGTATTGTCTTTTGTACTTTTCCTTCAGTTAGGTCATTCATAGTAGTATTGTCTTTTGTACCTTTCCTTCAGTTAGGTCATTCATAGTAGTATTGTCTTTTGTACCTTTCCTTCAGTTAGGTCATTCATGGTAGTATTGTCCTTTGTACTTTTCCTTCAGTTAGGTCATTCATAGTAGTATTGTCTTTTGTACTTTTCCTTCAGTTAGGTCATTCATGATAGTATTGTCTGTTGTACCTTTCCTTCAGTTAGGTCATTCATAGTAGTATTGTCTTTTGTACTTTTCCTTCAGTTAGGTCATTCATTGTAGTATTGTCTTTTGTACTTTTCCTTCAGTTAGGTCATTCATAGTAGTATTGTCTTTTGTACCTTTCCTTCAGTTAGGTCATTCCTAGTAGTATTGTCTTTTGTACCTTTCCTTCAGTTAGGTCATTCATAGTAGTATTGTCTTTTGTACTTTTCCTTCAGTTAGGTCATTCATGATAGTATTGTCTTTTGTACTTTTCCTTGAGTTAGGTCATTCATTGTAGTATTGTCTTTGTTACTTTTCCTTCAGTTAGGTCATTCATAGTAGTATTGTCTTTTGTACTTTTCCTTCAGTTAGGTGATTCATAGTAGTATTTTCTTTGTTACTTTTCCTTCAGCTAGGTCATTCATAGTAGTATTGTCTTTTGTACTTTTCCTTCAGTTAGGTCATTCATAGTAGTATTGTCTTTTGTACTTTTCCTTCAGTTAGGTCATTCATGGTAGTATTGTCCTTTGTACTTTTCCTTCAGTTAGGTTATTCATAGTAGTATTGTCTTTTGTACCTTTCCTTCAGTTAGGTCATTCATAGTAGTATTGTCTTTTGTACTTTTCCTTCAGTTAGGTCATTCATAGTAGTATTGTCTTTTGTACTTTTCCTTTAGTTAGGTCATTCATAGTAGTATTGTCTTTTGTGCTTTTCCTTCAGTTAGGTCATTCATAGTAGTATTGTCTTTTGTACTTTTCCTTCAGTTAGGTCATTCATGGTAGTATTGTCTTTTGTACTTTTCCTTCAGTTAGGTTATTCATAGTAGTATTGTCTTTTGTACTTTTCCTTTAGTTAGGTCATTCATAGTAGTATTGTCTTTTGTGCTTTTCCTTCAGTTAGGTTATTCATGGTAGTATTGTCGTTTGTACTTTTCCTTCAGTTAGGTCATTCATGGTAGTATTGTCTTTTGTACTTTTCCTTCAGTTAGGTCATTCATAGTAGTATTGTCTTTTGTACTTTTCCTTCAGTTAGGTCATTCATGGTAGTATTGTCGTTTGTACTTTTCCTTCAGTTAGGTCATTCAAGGTAGTATTGTCTTTTGTACTTTTCCTTCAGTTAGGTCATTCATAGTAGTATTGTCTTTTGTACTTTTCCTTCAGTTAGGTTATTCATAGTAGTATTGTCTTTTGTACTTTTCCTTTAGTTAGGTCATTCATAGTAGTATTGTCTTTGTACCTTTCCTTCAGTTAGGTTATTCATAGTAGTATTGTCTTTTGTACTTTTCCTTCAGCTAGGTCATTCATAGTAGTATTGTCTTTTGTACTTTTCCTTCAGTTAGGTCATTCATAGTAGTATTGTCTTTTGTACTTTTCCTTCAGTTAGGTCATTCATGGTAGTATTGTCTTTTGTACTTTTTCTTCAGTTAGGTCATTCATAGTAGTATTGTCTTTTGTACTTTTCCTTCAGTTAGGTCATTCATGGTAGTATTGTCTTTTGTATTTTTTCATCAGTTAGGTCATTCATAGTAGTATTATCTTTGGTACTTTTTCTTCAGTTAGGTCATTCATGTTAGTATTGTCTTTTGTACGTTTCCTTCAGTTAGGTCATTCATGGTAGTATTGTCTTTTGTACTTTTCCTTCAGTTAGGTCATTCATGGTAGTATTGTCTTTTGTACTTTTCCTTCAGTTAGGTCATTCATAGTAGTATTGTCTTTGGTACTTTTCCTTCAGTTAGGTCATTCATGGTAGTATTGTCTTTTGTACGTTTCCTTCAGTTAGGTCATTCATAGTAGTATTGTCTTTTGTACTTTTCCTTCAGTTAGGTCATTCATAGTAGTATTGTCTTTTGTACTTTTCCTTCAGGTAGGTCATTCATAGTAGTATTGTCTTTTGTACTTTTCCTTCAGTTAGGTCATTCATAGTAGTATTGTCTTTTGTACTTTTCCTTCAGTTAGGTGATTCATAGTAGTATTGTCATTTGTACTTTTCCTTCAGTTAGGTCATTCATAGTAGTATTGTCTTTTGTACTTTTCCTTCAGTTAGGTTATTCATAGTAGTATTGTCTTTTGTGCTTTTCCTTCAGTTAGGTCATAAATAATAGTATTGTCTTTTGTACTTTTCCTTCAGTTAGGTCATTCATGGTAGTATTGTCTTTTGTACTTTTCCTTCAGTTAGGTCATTCATGGTAGTATTGTCTTTTGTACGTTTCCTTCAGTTAGGTCATTCATTGTAGTATTGTCTTTTGTACTTTTCCTTCAATTAGGTCATTCAAGGTAGTATTGTCTTTTGTACTTTTCCTTCAGTTAGATCATTCATAGTAGTATTGTCTTTTGTACTTTTCCTTCAGTTAGGTCATTCCTAGTAGTATTGTCTTTTGTACTTTTCCTTCAGTTAGGTCATTCATGGTAGTATTGTCTTTTGTACTTTTCCTTCAGTTAGGTCATTCATGGTAGTATTGTCATTTGTACTTTTCCTTCAGTTAGGTCATTCATAGTAGTATTGTCTTTTGTACTTTTCCTTCAGTTAGGTTATTCATAGTAGTATTGTCTTTTGTGCTTTTCCTTCAGTTAGGTCATAAATAATAGTATTGTCTTTTGTACTTTTCCTTCAGTTAGGTCATTCATGGTAGTATTGTCTTTTGTACTTTTCCTTCAGTTAGGTCATTCATGGTAGTATTGTCTTTTGTACGTTTCCTTCAGTTAGGTCATTCATTGTAGTATTGTCTTTTGTACTTTTCCTTCAATTAGGTCATTCAAGGTAGTATTGTCTTTTGTACTTTTCCTTCAGTTAGATCATTCATAGTAGTATTGTCTTTTGTACTTTTCCTTCAGTTAGGTCATTCCTAGTAGTATTGTCTTTTGTACTTTTCCTTCAGTTAGGTCATTCATGGTAGTATTGTCTTTTGTACTTTTCCTTCAGTTAGGTCATTCATGGTAGTATTGTCTTTTGTACGTTTCCTTCAGTTAAGTCATTCATAGTAGTATTGTCTTTTGTACTTTTCCTTCAGTTAGGTCATTCATAGTAGTATTGTCTTTTGTACTTTTCCTTCAGTTAGGTCATTCATAGTAGTATTGTCTTTTGTACTTTTCCTTCAGTTAGGTCATTCATGGTAGTATTGTCTTTTGTACTTTTCCTTCAGTTAAGTCATTCATAGTAGTATTGTCTTTTGTACTTTTACTTCAGTTAGGTCATTCATAGTAGTATTGTCTTTTGTACTTTTCCTTCAGTTAGGTCATTCATAGTAGTATTGTCTTTTGTACTTTTCCTTCAGTTAGGTCATTCATAGTAGTATTGTCTTTTGTACTTTTCCTTCAGTTAGGTCATTCATGGTAGTATTGTCTTTTGTACTTTTCCTTCAGTTAGGTCATTCATTGTAGTATTGTCTTTTGTACTTCTCCTTCAGTTAGGTCATTTATAGTAGTATTGTCTTTTGTACTTTTCCTTCAGTTAGGTCATTCATTGTAGTATTGTCTTTTGTACTTTTCCTTCAGTTAGGTCATTCATAGTAGTATTGTCTTTTGTACTTTTCCTTCAGTTAGGTTATTCATAGTAGTATTGTCTTTTGTACTTTTCCTTCAGTTAGGTCATTCATAGTAGTATTGTCTTTTGTACTTTTCCTTCAGTTAGGTAATTCATGGTAGTATTGTCTTTTGTACTTTTCCTTCAGTTAGGTCATTCATGGTTGTATTGTCTTTTGTACTTTTCCTTGAGTTAGGTCATTCATGGTAGTATTGTCTTTTGTACTTTTCCTTGAGTTAGGTCATTCCTAGTAGTATTGTCTTTTGTACTTTTCCTTCAGTTAGGTTATTCATAGTATTATTGTCATTTGTACTTTTCCTTCAGTTAGGTCATTCATAGTAGTATTGTCTTTTGTACTTTTCCTTCAGTTAGGTCATTCATAGTAGTATTGTCTTTTGTACTTTTCCTTCAGTTAGGTCATTCATAGTAGTATTGTCTTTTGTACTTTTCCTTCAGTTAGGTCATTCATGGTAGTATTGTCTTTTGTACTTTTCCTTCAGTTAGGTCATTCATAGTAGTATTGTCTTTTGTACTTTTCCTTCAGTTAGGTCATTCATGGTAGTATTGTCTTTTGTACTTTTCCTTCAGTTAGGTCATTCATAGTAGTATTGTCTTTTGTACTTTTCCTTCAGTTAGGTCATTCATTGTAGTATTGTCTTTGTTACTTTTCCGTCAGTTAGGTCATTCATAGTAGTATTGTCTTTTGTACTTTTCCTTCAGTTAGGTCATTCATTGTAGTATTGTCTTTGTTACTTTTCCTTCAGTTAGGTCATTCATAGTAGTATTGTCTTTTGTACTTTTCCTTCAGTTAGGTGATTCATAGTAGTATTGTCTTTGTTACTTTTCCTTCATTTAGGTCATTCATAGTAGTATTGTCTTTTGTACTTTTCCTTCAGTTAGGTCATTCATAGTAGTATTGTCTTTTGTACTTTTCCTTCAGTTAGGTCATTCATGGTAGTATTGTCCTTTGTACTTTTCCTTCAGTTAGGTTATTCATAGTAGTATTGTCTTTTGTACCTTTCCTTCAGTTAGGTCATTCATAGTAGTATTGTCTTTTGTACTTTTCCTTCAGTTAGGTCATTCATAGTAGTATTGTCTTTTGTACTTTTCCTTCAGTTAGGTCATTCATGGTAGTATTGTCTTTTGTACTTTTCCTTCAGTTAGGTCATTCATAGTAGTATTGTCTTTTGTACTTTTCCTTCAGTTAGGTCATTCATGGTAGTATTGTCTTTTGTACTTTTCCTTCAGTTAGGTCATTCATGGTAGTATTGTCTTTTGTACTTTTCCTTCAGTTAGGTCATTCATGGTAGTATTGTGTTTTGTACTTTTCCTTCAGTTTGGTCATTCATAGTAGTATTGTCTTTTGTACTTTTCCTTCAGTTAGGTCATTCATAGTAGTATTGTCTTTTGTACTTTTCCTTCAGTTAGGTCATTCGTGGTAGTATTGTCTTTTGTACCTTTCCTTCAGTAAGGTCATTCATAGTAGTATTGTCTTTTGTACTTTTCCTTCAGTTAGGTCATTCATGATAGTATTGTCTTTTGTACCTTTCCTTCAGTTAGCTCATTCATAGTAGTATAGTCTTTTGTACTTTTCCTTCAGTTAGGTCATTCATAGTAGTATTGCCTTTTGTACATTTCCTTCAGTTAGGTCATTCATAGTAGTATTGTCTTTTGTACTTTTCCTTCAGGAGGTCATTCATGATAGTATTGTCTTTTGTACCTTTCCTTCAGTTAGGTCATTCATAGTAGTATTGTCTTTTGTACTTTTCCCTCAGTTAGGTCATTCATAGTAGTATTGTCTTTTGTACCTTTCCTTCAGTTAGGTCATTCATAGTAGTATTGTCTTTTGTACCTTTCCTTCAGTTAGGTCATTCATGGTAGTATTGTCCTTTGTACTTTTCCTTCAGTTAGGTCATTCATAGTAGTATTGTCTTTTGTACTTTTCCTTCAGTTAGGTCATTCATGATAGTATTGTCTTTTGTACCTTTCCTTCAGTTAGGTCATTCATAGTAGTATTGTCTTTTGTACTTTTCCTTCAGTTAGGTCATTCATTGTAGTATTGTCTTTTGTACTTTTCCTTCAGTTAGGTCATTCATAGTAGTATTGTCTTTTGTACCTTTCCTTCAGTTAGGTCATTCCTAGTAGTATTGTCTTTTGTACCTTTCCTTCAGTTAGGTCATTCATAGTAGTATTGTCTTTTGTACTTTTCCTTCAGTTAGGTCATTCATGATAGTATTGTCTTTTGTACTTTTCCTTCAGTTAGGTCATTCATAGTAGTATTGTCCTTTGTACTTTTTCTTCAGTTAGGTCATTCATGGTAGTATTGTCTTTTGTACTTTTTCTTCAGTTAGGTCATTCATTGTAGTATTGTCTTTTGTACTATTTCTTCAGTTTGGTCATTCATAGTAGTATTGTCCTTTGTACTTTTCCTTCAGTTAGGTCATTCATAGTAGTATTGTCTTTTGTACTTTTTCTTCAGTTAGGTCATTCATGGTAGTATTGTCTTTTGTACTTTTCCTCCAGTTAGGTCATTCATGATAGTATTGTCTTTTGTACCTTTCCTTCAGTTAGGTCATTCATAGTAGTATTGTCTTTTGTACTTTTCCTTCAGTTAGGTCATTCATAGTAGTATTGTCTTTTGTACTTTTTCTTCAGTTAGGTCATTCATTGTAGTATTGTCTTTTGTACTTTTTCTTCAGTTAGGTCATTCATAGTAGTATTGTCCTTTGTACTTTTTCTTCAGTTAGGTCATTCATGGTAGTATTGTCTTTGTACTTTTCCTTCAGTTAGGTCATTCATGGTAGTATTGTCTTTTGTACTTTTCCTTCAGTTAGGTCATTCATTGTAGTATTGTCTTTTGTACTTTTTCTTCAGTTAGGTCATTCATAGTAGTATTGTCCTTTGTACTTTTCCTTCAGTTAGGTCATTCATAGTAGTATTGTCTTTTGTACTTTTCCTTGAGTTAGGTCATTCATAGTAGTATTGTCTTTTGTACTTTTCCTTCAGTTAGGTTATTCATAGTATTATTGTCATTTGTACTTTTCCTTCAGTTAGGTCATTCATAGTAGTATTGTCTTTGGTACTTTTCCTTCAGTTAGGTCATTCATGGTAGTATTGTCTTTTGTACGTTTCCTTCAGTTAGGTCATTCATAGTAGTATTGTCTTTTGTACTTTTCCTTCAGTTAGGTCATTGATAGTAGTATTGTCTTTTGTACTTTTCCTTCAGGTAGGTCATTCATAGTAGTATTGTCTTTTGTACTTTTCCTTCAGTTAGGTCATTCATAGTAGTATTGTCTTTTGTACTTTTCCTTCAGTTAGGTGATTCATAGTAGTATTGTCATTTGTACTTTTCCTTCAGTTAGGTCATTCATAGTAGTATTGTCTTTTGTACTTTTTCTTCAGTTAGGTTATTCATAGTAGTATTGTCTTTTGTGCTTTTCCTTCAGTTAGGTCATAAATAATAGTATTGTCTTTTGTACTTTTCCTTCAGTTAGGTCATTCATGGTAGTATTGTCTTTTGTACTTTTCCTTCAGTTAGGTCATTCATGGTAGTATTGTCTTTTGTACGTTTCCTTCAGTTAGGTCATTCATTGTAGTATTGTCTTTTGTACTTTTCCTTCAATTAGGTCATTCAAGGTAGTATTGTCTTTTGTACTTTTCCTTCAGTTAGATCATTCATAGTAGTATTGTCTTTTGTACTTTTCCTTCAGTTAGGTCATTCCTAGTAGTATTGTCTTTTGTACTTTTCCTTCAGTTAGGTCATTCATGGTAGTATTGTCTTTTGTACTTTTCCTTCAGTTAGGTCATTCATGGTAGTATTGTCATTTGTACTTTTCCTTCAGTTAGGTCATTCATAGTAGTATTGTCTTTTGTACTTTTCCTTCAGTTAGGTTATTCATAGTAGTATTGTCTTTTGTGCTTTTCCTTCAGTTAGGTCATAAATAATAGTATTGTCTTTTGTACTTTTCCTTCAGTTAGGTCATTCATGGTAGTATTGTCTTTTGTACTTTTCCTTCAGTTAGGTCATTCATGGTAGTATTGTCTTTTGTACGTTTCCTTCAGTTAGGTCATTCATTGTAGTATTGTCTTTTGTACTTTTCCTTCAATTAGGTCATTCAAGGTAGTATTGTCTTTTGTACTTTTCCTTCAGTTAGATCATTCATAGTAGTATTGTCTTTTGTACTTTTCCTTCAGTTAGGTCATTCCTAGTAGTATTGTCTTTTGTACTTTTCCTTCAGTTAGGTCATTCATGGTAGTATTGTCTTTTGTACTTTTCCTTCAGTTAGGTCATTCATGGTAGTATTGTCTTTTGTACGTTTCCTTCAGTTAAGTCATTCATAGTAGTATTGTCTTTTGTACTTTTCCTTCAGTTAGGTCATTCATAGTAGTATTGTCTTTTGTACTTTTCCTTCAGTTAGGTCATTCATAGTAGTATTGTCTTTTGTACTTTTCCTTCAGTTAGGTCATTCATGGTAGTATTGTCTTTTGTACTTTTCCTTCAGTTAAGTCATTCATAGTAGTATTGTCTTTTGTACTTTTCCTTCAGTTAGGTCATTCATAGTAGTATTGTCTTTTGTACTTTTCCTTCAGTTAGGTCATTCATAGTAGTATTGTCTTTTGTACTTTTCCTTCAGTTAGGTCATTCATAGTAGTATTGTCTTTTGTACTTTTCCTTCAGTTAGGTCATTCATGGTAGTATTGTCTTTTGTACTTTTCCTTCAGTTAGGTCATTCATTGTAGTATTGTCTTTTGTACTTTTCCTTCAGTTAGGTCATTTATAGTAGTATTGTCTTTTGTACTTTTCCTTCAGTTAGGTCATTCATTGTAGTATTGTCTTTTGTACTTTTCCTTCAGTTAGGTCATTCATAGTAGTATTGTCTTTTGTACTTTTCCTTCAGTTAGGTTATTCATAGTAGTATTGTCTTTTGTACTTTTCCTTCAGTTAGGTCATTCATAGTAGTATTGTCTTTTGTACTTTTCCTTCAGTTAGGTAATTCATGGTAGTATTGTCTTTTGTACTTTTCCTTCAGTTAGGTCATTCATGGTAGTATTGTCTTTTGTACTTTTCCTTGAGTTAGGTCATTCATGGTAGTATTGTCTTTTGTACTTTTCCTTGAGTTAGGTCATTCCTAGTAGTATTGTCTTTTGTACTTTTCCTTCAGTTAGGTTATTCATAGTATTATTGTCATTTGTACTTTTCCTTCAGTTAGGTCATTCATAGTAGTATTGTCTTTTGTACTTTTCCTTCAGTTAGGTCATTCATAGTAGTATTGTCTTTTGTACTTTTCCTTCAGTTAGGTCATTCATAGTAGTATTGTCTTTTGTACTTTTCCTTCAGTTAGGTCATTCATGGTAGTATTGTCTTTTGTACTTTTCCTTCAGTTAGGTCATTCATAGTAGTATTGTCATTTGTACTTTTCCTTCAGTTAGGTCATTCATGGTAGTATTGTCTTTTGTACTTTTCCTTCAGTTAGGTCATTCATGGTAGTATTGTCTTTTGTACTTTTCCTTCATTTAGGTCATTCATAGTAGTATTGTCTTTTGTACTTTTCCTTCAGTTAGGTCATTTATAGTAGTATTGTCTTTTGTACTTTTCCTTCAGTTAGGTCATTCATAGTAGTATTGTCTTTTGTACTTTTCCTTCAGTTAGGTCATTCATTGTAGTATTGTCTTTGTTACTTTTCCGTCAGTTAGGTCATTCATAGTAGTATTGTCTTTTGTACTTTTCCTTCAGTTAGGTCATTCATTGTAGTATTGTCTTTGTTACTTTTCCTTCAGTTAGGTCATTCATAGTAGTATTGTCTTTTGTACTTTTCCTTCAGTTAGGTCATTCATAGTAGTATTGTCTTTGTTACTTTTCCTTCATTTAGGTCATTCATAGTAGTATTGTCTTTTGTACTTTTCCTTCAGTTAGGTCATTCATAGTAGTATTGTCTTTTGTACTTTTCCTTCAGTTAGGTCATTCATGGTAGTATTGTCCTTTGTACTTTTCCTTCAGTTAGGTTATTCATAGTAGTATTGTCTTTTGTACCTTTCCTTCAGTTAGGTCATTCATAGTAGTATTGTCTTTTGTACTTTTCCTTCAGTTAGGTCATTCATGGTAGTATTGTCTTTTGTACTTTTCCTTCAGTTAGGTCATTCATGGTAGTATTGTCTTTTGTACTTTTCCTTCAGTTAGGTCATTCATAGTAGTATTGTCTTTTGTACTTTTCCTTCAGTTAGGTTATTCATAGTAGTATTGTCTTTTGTGCTTTTCCTTCAGTTAGGTCATAAATAATAGTATTGTCTTTTGTACTTTTCCTTCAGTTAGGTCATTCATGGTAGTATTGTCTTTTGTACTTTTCCTTCAGTTAGGTCATTCATGGTAGTATTGTCTTTTGTACGTTTCCTTCAGTTAGGTCATTCATTGTAGTATTGTCTTTTGTACTTTTCCTTCAATTAGGTCATTCAAGGTAGTATTGTCTTTTGTACTTTTCCTTCAGTTAGATCATTCATAGTAGTATTGTCTTTTGTACTTTTCCTTCAGTTAGGTCATTCCTAGTAGTATTGTCTTTTGTACTTTTCCTTCAGTTAGGTCATTCATGGTAGTATTGTCTTTTGTACTTTTCCTTCAGTTAGGTCATTCATGGTAGTATTGTCTTTTGTACGTTTCCTTCAGTTAAGTCATTCATAGTAGTATTGTCTTTTGTACTTTTCCTTCAGTTAGGTCATTCATAGTAGTATTGTCTTTTGTACTTTTCCTTCAGTTAGGTCATTCATAGTAGTATTGTCTTTTGTACTTTTCCTTCAGTTAGGTCATTCATGGTAGTATTGTCTTTTGTACTTTTCCTTCAGTTAAGTCATTCATAGTAGTATTGTCTTTTGTACTTTTCCTTCAGTTAGGTCATTCATAGTAGTATTGTCTTTTGTACTTTTCCTTCAGTTAGGTCATTCATAGTAGTATTGTCTTTTGTACTTTTCCTTCAGTTAGGTCATTCATAGTAGTATTGTCTTTTGTACTTTTCCTTCAGTTAGGTCATTCATGGTAGTATTGTCTTTTGTACTTTTCCTTCAGTTAGGTCATTCATTGTAGTATTGTCTTTTGTACTTTTCCTTCAGTTAGGTCATTTATAGTAGTATTGTCTTTTGTACTTTTCCTTCAGTTAGGTCATTCATTGTAGTATTGTCTTTTGTACTTTTCCTTCAGTTAGGTCATTCATAGTAGTATTGTCTTTTGTACTTTTCCTTCAGTTAGGTTATTCATAGTAGTATTGTCTTTTGTACTTTTCCTTCAGTTAGGTCATTCATAGTAGTATTGTCTTTTGTACTTTTCCTTCAGTTAGGTAATTCATGGTAGTATTGTCTTTTGTACTTTTCCTTCAGTTAGGTCATTCATGGTAGTATTGTCTTTTGTACTTTTCCTTGAGTTAGGTCATTCATGGTAGTATTGTCTTTTGTACTTTTCCTTGAGTTAGGTCATTCCTAGTAGTATTGTCTTTTGTACTTTTCCTTCAGTTAGGTTATTCATAGTATTATTGTCATTTGTACTTTTCCTTCAGTTAGGTCATTCATAGTAGTATTGTCTTTTGTACTTTTCCTTCAGTTAGGTCATTCATAGTAGTATTGTCTTTTGTACTTTTCCTTCAGTTAGGTCATTCATAGTAGTATTGTCTTTTGTACTTTTCCTTCAGTTAGGTCATTCATGGTAGTATTGTCTTTTGTACTTTTCCTTCAGTTAGGTCATTCATAGTAGTATTGTCATTTGTACTTTTCCTTCAGTTAGGTCATTCATGGTAGTATTGTCTTTTGTACTTTTCCTTCAGTTAGGTCATTCATGGTAGTATTGTCTTTTGTACTTTTCCTTCATTTAGGTCATTCATAGTAGTATTGTCTTTTGTACTTTTCCTTCAGTTAGGTCATTTATAGTAGTATTGTCTTTTGTACTTTTCCTTCAGTTAGGTCATTCATAGTAGTATTGTCTTTTGTACTTTTCCTTCAGTTAGGTCATTCATTGTAGTATTGTCTTTGTTACTTTTCCGTCAGTTAGGTCATTCATAGTAGTATTGTCTTTTGTACTTTTCCTTCAGTTAGGTCATTCATTGTAGTATTGTCTTTGTTACTTTTCCTTCAGTTAGGTCATTCATAGTAGTATTGTCTTTTGTACTTTTCCTTCAGTTAGGTCATTCATAGTAGTATTGTCTTTGTTACTTTTCCTTCATTTAGGTCATTCATAGTAGTATTGTCTTTTGTACTTTTCCTTCAGTTAGGTCATTCATAGTAGTATTGTCTTTTGTACTTTTCCTTCAGTTAGGTCATTCATGGTAGTATTGTCCTTTGTACTTTTCCTTCAGTTAGGTTATTCATAGTAGTATTGTCTTTTGTACCTTTCCTTCAGTTAGGTCATTCATAGTAGTATTGTCTTTTGTACTTTTCCTTCAGTTAGGTCATTCATGGTAGTATTGTCTTTTGTACTTTTCCTTCAGTTAGGTCATTCATGGTAGTATTGTCTTTTGTACTTTTCCTTCAGTTAGGTCATTCATAGTAGTATTGTCTTTTGTACTTTTCCTTCAGTTAGGTCATTCATGGTAGTATTGTCTTTTGTACTTTTCCTTCAGTTAGGTCATTCATGGTAGTATTGTCTTTTGTACTTTTCCTTCAGTTAGGTCATTCATGGTAGTATTGTCTTTTGTACTTTTCCTTCAGTTTGGTCATTCATAGTAGTATTGTCTTTTGTACTTTTCCTTCAGTTAGGTCATTCATAGTAGTATTGTCTTTTGTACTTTTCCTTCAGTTAGGTCATTCATGGTAGTATTGTCTTTTGTACCTTTCCTTCAGTAAGGTCATTCATAGTAGTATTGTCTTTTGTACTTTTCCTTCAGTTAGGTCATTCATGATAGTATTGTCTTTTGTACCTTTCCTTCAGTTAGCTCATTCATAGTAGTATAGTCTTTTGTACTTTTCCTTCAGTTAGGTCATTCATAGTAGTATTGCCTTTTGTACTTTTCCTTCAGTTAGGTCATTCATAGTAGTATTGTCTTTTGTACCTTTCCTTCAGTTAGGTCATTCATAGTAGTATTGTCTTTTGTACTTTTCCTTCAGTTAGGTCATTCATGATAGTATTGTCTTTTGTACCTTTCCTTCAGTTAGGTCATTCATAGTAGTATTGTCTTTTGTACTTTTCCTTCAGTTAGGTCATTCATAGTAGTATTGTCTTTTGTACCTTTCCTTCAGTTAGGTCATTCATAGTAGTATTGTCTTTTGTACCTTTCCTTCAGTTAGGTCATTCATGGTAGTATTGTCCTTTGTACTTTTCCTTCAGTTAGGTCATTCATAGTAGTATTGTCTTTTGTACTTTTCCTTCAGTTAGGTCATTCATGATAGTATTGTCTTTTGTACCTTTCCTTCAGTTAGGTCATTCATAGTAGTATTGTCTTTTGTACTTTTCCTTCAGTTAGGTCATTCATTGTAGTATTGTCTTTTGTACTTTTCCTTCAGTTAGGTCATTCATAGTAGTATTGTCTTTTGTACCTTTCCTTCAGTTAGGTCATTCCTAGTAGTATTGTCTTTTGTACCTTTCCTTCAGTTAGGTCATTCATAGTAGTATTGTCTTTTGTACTTTTCCTTCAGTTAGGTCATTCATGATAGTATTGTCTTTTGTACTTTTCCTTCAGTTAGGTCATTCATGGTAGTATTGTCCTTTGTACTTTTTCTTCAGTTAGGTCATTCATGGTAGTATTGTCTTTTGTACTTTTTCTTCAGTTAGGTCATTCATTGTAGTATTGTCTTTTGTACTATTTCTTCAGTTTGGTCATTCATAGTAGTATTGTCCTTTGTACTTTTCCTTCAGTTAGGTCATTCATAGTAGTATTGTCTTTTGTACTTTTTCTTCTGTTAGGTCATTCATGGTAGTATTGTCTTTTGTACTTTTCCTCCAGTTAGGTCATTCATGATAGTATTGTCTTTTGTACCTTTCCTTCAGTTAGGTCATTCATAGTAGTATTGTCTTTTGTACTTTTCCTTCAGTTAGGTCATTCATAGTAGTATTGTCTTTTGTACTTTTTCTTCAGTTAGGTCATTCATTGTAGTATTGTCTTTTGTACTTTTTCTTCAGTTAGGTCATTCATAGTAGTATTGTCCTTTGTACTTTTTCTTCAGTTAGGTCATTCATGGTAGTATTGTCTTTGTACTTTTCCTTCAGTTAGGTCATTCATGGTAGTATTGTCTTTTGTACTTTTCCTTCAGTTAGGTCATTCATTGTAGTATTGTCTTTTGTACTTTTTCTTCAGTTAGGTCATTCATAGTAGTATTGTCCTTTGTACTTTTCCTTCAGTTAGGTCATTCATAGTAGTATTGTCTTTTGTACTTTTCCTTGAGTTAGGTCATTCCTAGTAGTATTGTCTTTTGTACTTTTCCTTCAGTTAGGTTATTCATAGTATTATTGTCATTTGTACTTTTCCTTCAGTTAGGTCATTCATGGTAGTATTGTCTTTTGTACTTTTCCTTCAGTTAGGTCATTCATGGTAGTATTGTCTTTTGTACTTTTCCTTCAGTTAGGTCATTCATAGTAGTATTGTCTTTTGTACTTTTCCTTCAGTTAGGTCATTCATGGTAGTATTGTCTTTTGTACTTTTCCTTCAGTTAGGTCATTCATGGTAGTATTGTCTTTTGTACTTTTCCTTCATTTAGGTCATTCATAGTAGTATTGTCTTTTGTACTTTTCCTTCAGTTAGGTCATTCATAGTAGTATTGTCTTTTGTACTTTTTCTTCAGTTAGGTCATTCATTGTAGTATTGTCTTTTGTACTTTTTCTTCAGTTAGGTCATTCATAGTAGTATTGTCCTTTGTACTTTTTCTTCAGTTAGGTCATTCATGGTAGTATTGTCTTTGTACTTTTCCTTCAGTTAGGTCATTCATGGTAGTATTGTCTTTTGTACTTTTCCTTCAGTTAGGTCATTCATTGTAGTATTGTCTTTTGTACTTTTTCTTCAGTTAGGTCATTCATAGTAGTATTGTCCTTTGTACTTTTTCTTCAGTTAGGTCATTCATGGTAGTATTGTCTTTGTACTTTTCCTTCAGTTAGGTCATTCATGGTAGTATTGTCTTTTGTACTTTTCCTTCAGTTAGGTCATTCATTGTAGTATTGTCTTTTGTACTTTTTCTTCAGTTAGGTCATTCATAGTAGTATTGTCCTTTGTACTTTTCCTTCAGTTAGGTCATTCATAGTAGTATTGTCTTTTGTACTTTTCCTTGAGTTAGGTCATTCCTAGTAGTATTGTCTTTTGTACTTTTCCTACAGTTAGGTTATTCATAGTATTATTGTCATTTGTACTTTTCCTTCAGTTAGGTCATTCATGGTAGTATTGTCTTTTGTACTTTTCCTTCAGTTAGGTCATTCATGGTAGTATTATCTTTTGTACTTTTCCTTCAGTTAGGTCATTCATAGTAGTATTGTCTTTTGTACTTTTCCTTCAGTTAGGTCATTCATGGTAGTATTGTCTTTTGTACTTTTCCTTCAGTTAGGTCATTCATGGTAGTATTGTCTTTTGTACTTTTCCTTCATTTAGGTCATTCATAGTAGTATTGTCTTTTGTACTTTTCCTTCAGTTAGGTCATTTATAGTAGTATTGTCTTTTGTACTTTTCCTTCAGTTAGGTCATTCATAGTAGTATTGTCTTTTGTACTTTTCCTTCAGTTAGGTCATTCATTGTAGTATTGTCTTTGTTACTTTTCCGTCAGTTAGGTCATTCATAGTAGTATTGTCTTTTGTACTTTTCCTTCAGTTAGGTCATTCATTGTAGTATTGTCTTTGTTACTTTTCCTTCAGTTAGGTCATTCATAGTAGTATTGTCTTTTGTACTTTTCCTTCAGTTAGGTGATTCATAGTAGTATTGTCTTTGTTACTTTTCCTTCATTTAGGTCATTCATAGTAGTATTGTCTTTTGTACTTTTCCTTCAGTTAGGTCATTCATAGTAGTATTGTCTTTTGTACTTTTCCTTCAGTTAGGTCATTCATGGTAGTATTGTCCTTTGTACTTTTCCTTCAGTTAGGTTATTCATAGTAGTATTGTCTTTTGTACCTTTCCTTCAGTTAGGTCATTCATAGTAGTATTGTCTTTTGTACTTTTCCTTCAGTTAGGTCATTCATGGTAGTATTGTCTTTTGTACTTTTCCTTCAGTTAGGTCATTCATGGTAGTATTGTCTTTTGTACTTTTACTTCAGTTAGGTCATTCATAGTAGTATTGTCTTTTGTACTTTTCCTTCAGTTAGGTCATTCATGGTAGTATTGTCTTTTGTACTTTTCCTTCAGTTAGGTCATTCATGGTAGTATTGTCTTTTGTACTTTTCCTTCAGTTAGGTCATTCATGGTAGTATTGTCTTTTGTACTTTTCCTTCAGTTTGGTCATTCATAGTAGTATTGTCTTTTGTACTTTTCCTTCAGTTAGGTCATTCATAGTAGTATTGTCTTTTGTACTTTTCCTTCAGTTAGGTCATTCATGGTAGTATTGTCTTTTGTACCTTTCCTTCAGTAAGGTCATTCATAGTAGTATTGTCTTTTGTACTTTTCCTTCAGTTAGGTCATTCATGATAGTATTGTCTTTTGTACCTTTCCTTCAGTTAGCTCATTCATAGTAGTATAGTCTTTTGTACTTTTTCTTCAGTTAGGTCATTCATAGTAGTATTGTCCTTTGTACTTTTCCTTCAGTTAGGTCATTCATAGTAGTATTGTCTTTTGTACTTTTCCTTGAGTTAGGTCATTCCTAGTAGTATTGTCTTTTGTACTTTTCCTTCAGTTAGGTTATTCATAGTATTATTGTCATTTGTACTTTTCCTTCAGTTAGGTCATTCATGGTAGTATTGTCTTTTGTACTTTTCCTTCAGTTAGGTCATTCATGGTAGTATTATCTTTTGTACTTTTCCTTCAGTTAGGTCATTCATAGTAGTATTGTCTTTTGTACTTTTCCTTCAGTTAGGTCATTCATAGTAGTATTGTCTTTTGTACTTTTCCTTCAGTTAGGTCATTCATGGTAGTATTGTCTTTTGTACTTTTCCTTCATTTAGGTCATTCATAGTAGTATTGTCTTTTGTACTTTTCCTTCAGTTAGGTCATTTATAGTAGTATTGTCTTTTGTACTTTTCCTTCAGTTAGGTCATTCATAGTAGTATTGTCTTTTGTACTTTTCCTTCAGTTAGGTCATTCATTGTAGTATTGTCTTTGTTACTTTTCCGTCAGTTAGGTCATTCATAGTAGTATTGTCTTTTGTACTTTTCCTTCAGTTAGGTCATTCATTGTAGTATTGTCTTTGTTACTTTTCCTTCAGTTAGGTCATTCATAGTAGTATTGTCTTTTGTACTTTTCCTTCAGTTAGGTGATTCATAGTAGTATTGTCTTTGTTACTTTTCCTTCATTTAGGTCATTCATAGTAGTATTGTCTTTTGTACTTTTCCTTCAGTTAGGTCATTCATAGTAGTATTGTCTTTTGTACTTTTCCTTCAGTTAGGTCATTCATGGTAGTATTGTCCTTTGTACTTTTCCTTCAGTTAGGTTATTCATAGTAGTATTGTCTTTTGTACCTTTCCTTCAGTTAGGTCATTCATAGTAGTATTGTCTTTTGTACTTTTCCTTCAGTTAGGTCATTCATGGTAGTATTGTCTTTTGTACTTTTCCTTCAGTTAGGTCATTCATGGTAGTATTGTCTTTTGTACTTTTCCTTCAGTTAGGTCATTCATAGTAGTATTGTCTTTTGTACTTTTCCTTCAGTTAGGTCATTCATGGTAGTATTGTCTTTTGTACTTTTCCTTCAGTTAGGTCATTCATGGTAGTATTGTCTTTTGTACTTTTCCTTCAGTTAGGTCATTCATGGTAGTATTGTCTTTTGTACTTTTCCTTCAGTTTGGTCATTCATAGTAGTATTGTCTTTTGTACTTTTCCTTCAGTTAGGTCATTCATAGTAGTATTGTCTTTTGTACTTTTCCTTCAGTTAGGTCATTAATGGTAGTATTGTCTTTTGTACCTTTCCTTCAGTAAGGTCATTCATAGTAGTATTGTCTTTTGTACTTTTCCTTCAGTTAGGTCATTCATGATAGTATTGTCTTTTGTACCTTTCCTTCAGTTAGCTCATTCATAGTAGTATAGTCTTTTGTACTTTTCCTTCAGTTAGGTCATTCATAGTAGTATTGCCTTTTGTACTTTTCCTTCAGTTAGGTCATTCATAGTAGTATTGTCTTTTGTACCTTTCCTTCAGTTAGGTCATTCATAGTAGTATTGTCTTTTGTACTTTTCCTTCAGTTAGGTCATTCATGATAGTATTGTCTTTTGTACCTTTCCTTCAGTTAGGTCATTCATAGTAGTATTGTCTTTTGTACTTTTCCTTCAGTTAGGTCATTCATAGTAGTATTGTCTTTTGTACCTTTCCTTCAGTTAGGTCATTCATAGTAGTATTGTCTTTTGTACCTTTCCTTCAGTTAGGTCATTCATGGTAGTATTGTCCTTTGTACTTTTCCTTCAGTTAGGTCATTCATAGTAGTATTGTCTTTTGTACTTTTCCTTCAGTTAGGTCATTCATGATAGTATTGTCTTTTGTACCTTTCCTTCAGTTAGGTCATTCATAGTAGTATTGTCTTTTGTACTTTTCCTTCAGTTAGGTCATTGATTGTAGTATTGTCTTTTGTACTTTTCCTTCAGTTAGGTCATTCATAGTAGTATTGTCTTTTGTACCTTTCCTTCAGTTAGGTCATTCCTAGTAGTATTGTCTTTTGTACCTTTCCTTCAGTTAGGTCATTCATAGTAGTATTGTCTTTTGTACTTTTCCTTCAGTTAGGTCATTCATGATAGTATTGTCTTTTGTACTTTTCCTTCAGTTAGGTCATTCATAGTAGTATTGTCCTTTGTACTTTTTCTTCAGTTAGGTCATTCATGGTAGTATTGTCTTTTGTACTTTTTCTTCAGTTAGGTCATTCATTGTAGTATTGTCTTTTGTACTATTTCTTCAGTTTGGTCATTCATAGTAGTATTGTCCTTTGTACTTTTCCTTCAGTTAGGTCATTCATAGTAGTATTGTCTTTTGTACTTTTTCTTCAGTTAGGTCATTCATGGTAGTATTGTCTTTTGTACTTTTCCTCCAGTTAGGTCATTCATGATAGTATTGTCTTTTGTACCTTTCCTTCAGTTAGGTCATTCATAGTAGTATTGTCTTTTGTACTTTTCCTTCAGTTAGGTCATTCATAGTAGTATTGTCTTTTGTACTTTTTCTTCAGTTAGGTCATTCATTGTAGTATTGTCTTTTGTACTTTTTCTTCAGTTAGGTCATTCATAGTAGTATTGTCCTTTGTACTTTTTCTTCAGTTAGGTCATTCATGGTAGTATTGTCTTTGTACTTTTCCTTCAGTTAGGTCATTCATGGTAGTATTGTCTTTTGTACTTTTCCTTCAGTTAGGTCATTCATTGTAGTATTGTCTTTTGTACTTTTTCTTCAGTTAGGTCATTCATAGTAGTATTGTCCTTTGTACTTTTCCTTCAGTTAGGTCATTCATAGTAGTATTGTCTTTTGTACTTTTCCTTGAGTTAGGTCATTCCTAGTAGTATTGTCTTTTGTACTTTTCCTTCAGTTAGGTTATTCATAGTATTATTGTCATTTGTACTTTTCCTTCAGTTAGGTCATTCATGGTAGTATTGTCTTTTGTACTTTTCCTTCAGTTAGGTCATTCATGGTAGTATTGTCTTTTGTACTTTTCCTTCAGTTAGGTCATTCATAGTAGTATTGTCTTTTGTACTTTTCCTTCAGTTAGGTCATTCATGGTAGTATTGTCTTTTGTACTTTTCCTTCAGTTAGGTCATTCATGGTAGTATTGTCTTTTGTACTTTTCCTTCATTTAGGTCATTCATAGTAGTATTGTCTTTTGTACTTTTCCTTCAGTTAGGTCATTTATAGTAGTATTGTCTTTTGTACTTTTCCTTCAGTTAGGTCATTCATAGTAGTATTGTCTTTTGTACTTTTCCTTCAGTTAGGTCATTCATTGTAGTATTGTCTTTGTTACTTTTCCGTCAGTTAGGTCATTCATAGTAGTATTGTCTTTTGTACTTTTCCTTCAGTTAGGTCATTCATTGTAGTATTGTCTTTGTTACTTTTCCTTCAGTTAGGTCATTCATAGTAGTATTGTCTTTTGTACTTTTCCTTCAGTTAGGTGATTCATAGTAGTATTGTCTTTGTTACTTTTCCTTCATTTAGGTCATTCATAGTAGTATTGTCTTTTGTACTTTTCCTTCAGTTAGGTCATTCATAGTAGTATTGTCTTTTGTACTTTTCCTTCAGTTAGGTCATTCATGGTAGTATTGTCCTTTGTACTTTTCCTTCAGTTAGGTTATTCATAGTAGTATTGTCTTTTGTACCTTTCCTTCAGTTAGGTCATTCATAGTAGTATTGTCTTTTGTACTTTTCCTTCAGTTAGGTCATTCATGGTAGTATTGTCTTTTGTACTTTTCCTTCAGTTAGGTCATTCATAGTAGTATTGTCTTTTGTACTTTTCCTTCAGTTAGGTCATTCATGGTAGTATTGTCTTTTGTACTTTTCCTTCAGTTAGGTCATTCATGGTAGTATTGTCTTTTGTACTTTTCCTTCAGTTAGGTCATTCATGGTAGTATTGTCTTTTGTACTTTTCCTTCAGTTTGGTCATTCATAGTAGTATTGTCTTTTGTACTTTTCCTTCAGTTAGGTCATTCATAGTAGTATTGTCTTTTGTACTTTTCCTTCAGTTAGGTCATTCATGGTAGTATTGTCTTTTGTACCTTTCCTTCAGTAAGGTCATTCATAGTAGTATTGTCTTTTGTAATTTTCCTTCAGTTAGGTCATTCATGATAGTATTGTCTTTTGTACCTTTCCTTCAGTTAGCTCATTCATAGTAGTATAGTCTTTTGTACTTTTCCTTCAGTTAGGTCATTCATAGTAGTATTGCCTTTTGTACTTTTCCTTCAGTTAGGTCATTCATAGTAGTATTGTCTTTTGTACCTTTCCTTCAGTTAGGTCATTCATAGTAGTATTGTCTTTTGTACTTTTCCTTCAGTTAGGTCATTCATGATAGTATTGTCTTTTGTACCTTTCCTTCAGTTAGGTCATTCATAGTAGTATTGTCTTTTGTACTTTTCCTTCAGTTAGGTCATTCATAGTAGTATTGTCTTTTGTACCTTTCCTTCAGTTAGGTCATTCATAGTAGTATTGTCTTTTGTACCTTTCCTTCAGTTAGGTCATTCATGGTAGTATTGTCCTTTGTACTTTTCCTTCAGTTAGGTCATTCATAGTAGTATTGTCTTTTGTACTTTTCCTTCAGTTAGGTCATTCATGATAGTATTGTCTTTTGTACCTTTCCTTCAGTTAGGTCATTCATAGTAGTATTGTCTTTTGTACTTTTCCTTCAGTTAGGTCATTCATTGTAGTATTGTCTTTTGTACTTTTCCTTCAGTTAGGTCATTCATAGTAGTATTGTCTTTTGTACCTTTCCTTCAGTTAGGTCATTCCTAGTAGTATTGTCTTTTGTACCTTTCCTTCAGTTAGGTCATTCATAGTAGTATTGTCTTTTGTACTTTTCCTTCAGTTAGGTCATTCATGATAGTATTGTCTTTTGTACTTTTCCTTGAGTTAGGTCATTCATTGTAGTATTGTCTTTGTTACTTTTCCTTCAGTTAGGTCATTCATAGTAGTATTGTCTTTTGTACTTTTCCTTCAGTTAGGTGATTCATAGTAGTATTGTCTTTTGTACTTTTCCTTCAGTTAGGTCATTCATAGTAGTATTGTCTTTTGTACTTTTCCTTCAGTTAGGTCATTCATGGTAGTATTGTCCTTTGTACTTTTCCTTCAGTTAGGTTATTCATAGTAGTATTGTCTTTTGTACCTTTCCTTCAGTTAGGTCATTCATAGTAGTATTGTCTTTTGTACTTTTCCTTCAGTTAGGTCATTCATAGTAGTATTGTCTTTTGTACTTTTCCTTTAGTTAGGTCATTCATAGTAGTATTGTCATTTGTGCTTTTCCTTCAGTTAGGTCATTCATAGTAGTATTGTCTTTTGTACTTTTCCTTCAGTTAGGTCATTCATGGTAGTATTGTCTTTTGTACTTTTCCTTCAGTTAGGTTATTCATAGTAGTATTGTCTTTTGTACTTTTCCTTTAGTTAGGTCATTCATAGTAGTATTGTCTTTTGTGCTTTTCCTTCAGTTAGGTTATTCATGGTAGTATTGTCGTTTGTACTTTTCCTTCAGTTAGGTCATTCATGGTAGTATTGTCTTTTGTACTTTTCCTTCAGTTAGGTCATTCATAGTAGTATTGTCTTTTGTACTTTTCCTTCAGTTAGGTCATTCATAGTAGTATTGTCGTTTGTACTTTTCCTTCAGTTAGGTCATTCAAGGTAGTATTGTCTTTTGTACGTTTCCTTCAGTTAGGTCATTCATGGTAGTATTGTCTTTTGTACGTTTCCTTCAGTTAGGTCATTCATGGTAGTATTGTCTTTTGTACTTTTCCTTCAGTTAGGTCATTCATGGTAGTATTGTCTTTTGTACTTTTCCTTCAGTTAGGTCATTCATAGTAGTATTGTCTTTGGTACTTTTCCTTCAGTTAGGTCATTCATGGTAGTATTGTCTTTTGTACGTTTCCTTCAGTTAGGTCATTCATGGTAGTATTGTCTTTTGTACGTTTCCTTCAGTTAGGTCATTCATGGTAGTATTGTCTTTTGTACTTTTCCTTCAGTTAGGTCATTCATAGTAATATTGTCTTTTGTACTTTTCTTTAAGTTAGGTCATTCATGGTAGTATTGTCTTTTGTACTTTTCCTTCAGTTAGGTCATTCATGGTAGTATTGTCTTTTGTACTTTTCCTTCAGTTAGGTCATTCATGGTAGTATTGTCTTTTGTACTTTTCCTTCAGTTAGGTCATTTATAGTAGTATTGTCTTTTGTACTTTTCCTTCAGTTAGGTCATTCATAGTAGTATTGTCTTTTGTACTTTTCCTTCAGTTAGGTCATTCATGGTAGTTTTGTCTTTTGTACTTTTTCTTCAGCTAGGTCATTCATAGTAGTATTGTCTTTTGTACTTTTCCTTCAGTTAGGTCATTCATGGTAGTATTGTCTTTTGTATTTTTTCATCAGTTAGGTCATTCATAGTAGTATTATCTTTGGTACTTTTTCTTCAGTTAGGTCATTCATGTTAGTATTGTCTTTTGTACGTTTCCTTCAGTTAGGTCATTCATGGTAGTATTGTCTTTTGTACTTTTCCTTCAGTTAGGTCATTCATAGTAGTATTGTCTTTTGTACTTTTCCTTCAGTTAGGTCATTCATAGTAGTATTGTCTTTGGTACTTTTCCTTCAGTTAGGTCATTCATGGTAGTATTGTCTTTTGTACGTTTCCTTCAGTTAGGTCATTCATAGTAGTATTGTCTTTTGTACTTTTCCTTCAGTTAGGTCATTCATAGTAGTATTGTCTTTTGTACTTTTCCTTCAGGTAGGTCATTCATAGTAGTATTGTCTTTTGTACTTTTCCTTCAGTTAGGTCATTCATAGTAGTATTGTCTTTTGTACTTTTCCTTCAGTTAGGTGATTCATAGTAGTATTGTCATTTGTACTTTTCCTTCAGTTAGGTCATTCATAGTAGTATTGTCTTTTGTACTTTTCCTTCAGTTAGGTTATTCATAGTAGTATTTACTTTTGTGCTTTTCCTTCAGTTAGGTCATAAATAATAGTATTGTCTTTTGTACTTTTCCTTCAGTTAGGTCATTCATGGTAGTATTGTCTTTTGTACTTTTCCTTCAGTTAGGTCATTCATGGTAGTATTGTCTTTTGTACGTTTCCTTCAGTTAGGTCATTCATTGTAGTATTGTCTTTTGTACTTTTCCTTCAATTAGGTCATTCAAGGTAGTATTGTCTTTTGTACTTTTCCTTCAGTTAGATCATTCATAGTAGTATTGTCTTTTGTACTTTTCCTTCAGTTAGGTCATTCCTAGTAGTATTGTCTTTTGTACTTTTCCTTAAGTTAGGTCATTCATGGTAGTATTGTCTTTTGTACTTTTCCTTCAGTTAGGTCATTCATGGTAGTATTGTCATTTGTACTTTTCCTTCAGGTAGGTCATTCATAGTAGTATTGTCTTTTGTACTTTTCCTTCAGTTAGGTTATTCATAGTAGTATTGTCTTTTGTGCTTTTCCTTCAGTTAGGTCATAAATAATAGTATTGTCTTTTGTACTTTTCCTTCAGTTAGGTCATTCATGGTAGTATTGTCTTTTGTACTTTTCCTTCAGTTAGGTCATTCATGGTAGTATTGTCTTTTGTACGTTTCCTTCAGTTAGGTCATTCATTGTAGTATTGTCTTTTGTACTTTTCCTTCAATTAGGTCATTCAAGGTAGTATTGTCTTTTGTACTTTTCCTTCAGTTAGATCATTCATAGTAGTATTTTTTTTGTACTTTTCCTTCAGTTAGGTCATTCCTAGTAGTATTGTCTTTTGTACTTTTCCTTCAGTTAGGTCATTCATGGTAGTATTGTCTTTTGTACTTTTCCTTCAGTTAGGTCATTCATGGTAGTATTGTCTTTTGTACGTTTCCTTCAGTTAAGTCATTCATAGTAGTATTGTCTTTTGTACTTTTCCTTCAGTTAGGTCATTCATAGTAGTATTGTCTTTTGTACTTTTCCTTCAGTTAGGTCATTCATAGTAGTATTTTCTTTTGTACTTTTCCTTCAGTTAGGTCATTCATGGTAGTATTGTCTTTTGTACCTTTCCTTCAGTTAAGTCATTCATAGTAGTATTGTCTTTTGTACTTTTCCTTAAGTTAGGTCATTCATAGTAGTATTGTCTTTTGTACTTTTCCTTCAGTTAGGTCATTCATAGTAGTATTGTCTTTTGTACTTTTCCTTCAGTTAGGTCATTCATAGTAGTATTGTCTTTTGTACTTTTCCTTCAGTTAGGTCATTCATGGTAGTATTGTCTTTTGTACTTTTCCTTCAGTTAGGTCATTCATTGTAGTATTGTCTTTTGTACTTTTCCTTCAGTTAGGTCATTCATAGTAGTATTGTCTTTTGTACTTTTCCTTCAGTAAGGTCATTCATTGTAGTATTGTCTTTTGTACTTTTCCTTCAGTTAGGTCATTCATAGTAGTATTGTCTTTTGTACTTTTCCTTCAGTTAGGTTATTCATAGTAGTATTGTCTTTTGTACTTTTCCTTCAGTTAGGTCATTCATAGTAGTATTGTCTTTTGTACTTTTCCTTCAGTTAGGTAATTCATGGTAGTATTGTCTTTTGTACTTTTCCTTCAGTTAGGTCATTCATGGTAGTATTGTCTTTTGTACTTTTCCTTGAGTTAGGTCATTCATGGTAGTATTGTCTTTTGTACTTTTCCTTGAGTTAGGTCATTCCTAGTAGTATTGTCTTTTGTACTTTTCCTTCAGTTAGGTTATTCATAGTATTATTGTCATTTGTACTTTTCCTTCAGTTAGGTCATTCATGGTAGTATTGTCTTTTGTACTTTTCCTTCAGTTAGGTCATTCATAGTAATATTGTCTTTTGTACTTTTCCTTCAGTTAGGTCATTCATGGTAGTATTGTCTTTTGTACTTTTCCTTCAGTTAGGTCATTCATTGTAGTATTGTCTTTTGTACTTTTCCTTCAGTTAGGTCATTCATGGTAGTATTGTCTTTTGTACTTTTCCTTCAGTTAGGTCATTTATAGTAGTATTGTCTTTTGTACTTTTCCTTCAGTTAGGTCATTCATAGTAGTATTGTCTTTTGTACTTTTCCTTCAGTTAGGTCATTCATTGTAGTATTGTCTTTGTTACTTTTCCTTCAGTTAGGTCATTCATAGTAGTATTGTCTTTTGTACTTTTTATTCAGTTAGGTGATTCATAGTAGTATTGTCTTTGTTACTTTTCCTTCAGTTAGGTCATTCATAGTAGTATTGTCTTTTGTACTTTTCCTTCAGTTAGGTCATTCATGGTAGTATTGTCCTTTGTACTTTTCCTTCAGTTAGGTTATTCATAGTAGTATTGTCTTTTGTACCTTTCCTTCAGTTAGGTCATTCATGGTAGTATTGTCTTTTGTACTTTTCCTTCAGTTAGGTCATTCATGGTAGTATTGTCTTTTGTACTTTTCCTTCAGTTAGGTCATTCATGGTAGTATTGTCTTTTGTACTTTTCCTTCAGTTAGGTCATTCATAGTAGTATTGTCTTTTGTACTTTTCCTTCAGTTAGGTCATTCATGGTAGTATTGTCTTTTGTACTTTTCCTTCAGTTAGGTCATTCATGGTAGTATTGTCTTTTGTACTTTTCCTTCAGTTAGGTCATTCATGGTAGTATTGTCTTTTGTACTTTTCCTTCAGTTCGGTCATTCATAGTAGTATTGTCTTTTGTACTTTTCCTTCAGTTAGGTCATTCCTAGTAGTATTGTCTTTTGTACTTTTCCTTCAGTTAGGTCATTCATAGTAGTATTGTCTTTTGTATTTTTCCTTCAGTTAGGTCATTCATGATAGTATTGTCTTTGGTACTTTTCCTTCAGTTAGGTCATTCATAGTAGTATTGTCTTTTGTACGTTTCCTTCAGTTAGGTCATTCATGGTAGTATTGTCTTTTGTACTTTTCCTTCAGTTAGGTCATTCATAGTAGTATTGTCTTTGGTACTTTTCCTTCAGTTAGGTCATTCATGGTAGTATTGTCTTTTGTACGTTTCCTTCAGTTAGGTCATTCATGGTAGTATTGTCTTTTGTACGTTTCCTTCAGTTAGGTCATTCATGGTAGTATTGTCTTTTGTACTTTTCCTTCAGTTAGGTCATTCATAGTAATATTGTCTTTTGTACTTTTCTTTAAGTTAGGTCATTCATGGTAGTATTGTCTTTTGTACTTTTCCTTCAGTTAGGTCATTCATGGTAGTATTGTCTTTTGTACTTTTCCTTCAGTTAGGTCATTCATGGTAGTATTGTCTTTTGTACTTTTCCTTCAGTTAGGTCATTTATAGTAGTATTGTCTTTTGTACTTTTCCTTCAGTTAGGTCATTCATAGTAGTATTGTCTTTTGTACTTTTCCTTCAGTTAGGTCATTCATTGTAGTATTGTCTTTGTTACTTTTCCTTCAGTTAGGTCATTCATAGTAGTATTGTCTTTTGTACTTTTTATTCAGTTAGGTGATTCATAGTAGTATTGTCTTTGTTACTTTTCCTTCAGTTAGGTCATTCATAGTAGTATTGTCTTTTGTACTTTTCCTTCAGTTAGGTCATTCATGGTAGTATTGTCCTTTGTACTTTTCCTTCAGTTAGGTTATTCATAGTAGTATTGTCTTTTGTACCTTTCCTTCAGTTAGGTCATTCATGGTAGTATTGTCTTTTGTACTTTTCCTTCAGTTAGGTCATTCATGGTAGTATTGTCTTTTGTACTTTTCCTTCAGTTAGGTCATTCATGGTAGTATTGTCTTTTGTACTTTTCCTTCAGTTAGGTCATTCATAGTAGTATTGTCTTTTGTACTTTTCCTTCAGTTAGGTCATTCATGGTAGTATTGTCTTTTGTACTTTTCCTTCAGTTAGGTCATTCATGGTAGTATTGTCTTTTGTACTTTTCCTTCAGTTAGGTCATTCATGGTAGTATTGTCTTTTGTACTTTTCCTTCAGTTCGGTCATTCATAGTAGTATTGTCTTTTGTACTTTTCCTTCAGTTAGATCATTCCTAGTAGTATTGTCTTTTGTACTTTTCCTTCAGTTAGGTCATTCATAGTAGTATTGTCTTTTGTATTTTTCCTTCAGTTAGGTCATTCATGATAGTATTGTCTTTGGTACTTTTCCTTCAGTTAGGTCATTCATAGTAGTATTGTCTTTTGTACTTTTCCTTCAGTTAGGTCATTCATGGTAGTATTGTCCTTTGTACTTTTCCTTCAGTTAGGTTATTCATAGTAGTATTGTCTTTTGTACCTTTCCTTCAGTTAGGTCATTCATGGTAGTATTGTCTTTTGTACTTTTCCTTCAGTTAGGTCATTCATGGTAGTATTGTGTTTTGTACTTTTCCTTCAGTTAGGTCATTCATGGTAGTATTGTCTTTTGTACTTTTCCTTCAGTTAGGTCATTCATAGTAGTATTGTCTTTTGTACTTTTCCTTCAGTTAGGTCATTCATGGTAGTATTGTCTTTTGTACTTTTCCTTCAGTTAGGTCATTCATGGTAGTATTGTCTTTTGTACTTTTCCTTCAGTTAGGTCATTCATGGTAGTATTGTCTTTTGTACTTTTCCTTCAGTTCGGTCATTCATAGTAGTATTGTCTTTTGTACTTTTCCTTCAGTTAGGTCATTCCTAGTAGTATTGTCTTTTGTACTTTTCCTTCAGTTAGGTCATTCATAGTAGTATTGTCTTTTGTATTTTTCCTTCAGTTAGGTCATTCATGATAGTATTGTCTTTGGTACTTTTCCTTCAGTTAGGTCATTCATAGTAGTATTGTCTTTTGTACGTTTCCTTCAGTTAGGTCATTCATGGTAGTATTGTCTTTTGTACTTTTCCTTCAGTTAGGTCATTCATAGTAGTATTGTCTTTTGTACTTTTCCTTCAGTTAGGTCATTCATGGTAGTATTGTCTTTTGTACGTTTCCTTCAGTTAGGTCATTCATGGTAGTATTGTCTTTTGTACGTTTCCTTCAGTTAGGTCATTCATGGTAGTATTGTCTTTTGTACTTTTCCTTCAGTTAGGTCATTCATAGTAATATTGTCTTTTGTACTTTTCCTTCAGTTAGGTCATTCATGGTAGTATTGTCTTTTGTACTTTTCCTTCAGTTAGGTCATTCATGGTAGTATTGTCTTTTGTACTTTTCCTTCAGTTAGGTCATTCATGGTAGTATTGTCTTTTGTACTTTTCCTTCAGTTAGGTCATTTATAGTAGTATTGTCTTTTGTACTTTTCCTTCAGTTAGGTCATTCATAGTAGTATTGTCTTTTGTACTTTTCCTTCAGTTAGGTCATTCATTGTAGTATTGTCTTTGTTACTTTTCCTTCAGTTAGGTCATTCATAGTAGTATTGTCTTTTGTACTTTGTATTCAGTTAGGTGATTCATAGTAGTATTGTCTTTGTTACTTTTCCTTCAGTTAGGTCATTCATAGTAGTATTGTCTTTTGTACTTTTCCTTCAGTTAGGTCATTCATGGTAGTATTGTCCTTTGTACTTTTCCTTCAGTTAGGTTATTCATAGTAGTATTGTCTTTTGTACCTTTCCTTCAGTTAGGTCATTCATGGTAGTATTGTCTTTTGTACTTTTCCTTCAGTTAGGTCATTCATGGTAGTATTGTCTTTTGTACTTTTCCTTCAGTTAGGTCATTCATGGTAGTATTGTCTTTTGTACTTTTCCTTCAGTTAGGTCATTCATAGTAGTATTGTCTTTTGTACTTTTCCTTCAGTTAGGTCATTCATGGTAGTATTGTCTTTTGTACTTTTCCTTCAGTTAGGTCATTCATGGTAGTATTGTCTTTTGTACTTTTCCTTCAGTTAGGTCATTCATGGTAGTATTGTCTTTTGTACTTTTCCTTCAGTTCGGTCATTCATAGTAGTATTGTCTTTTGTACTTTTCCTTCAGTTAGATCATTCCTAGTAGTATTGTCTTTTGTACTTTTCCTTCAGTTAGGTCATTCATAGTAGTATTGTCTTTTGTATTTTTCCTTCAGTTAGGTCATTCATGATAGTATTGTCTTTGGTACTTTTCCTTCAGTTAGGTCATTCATAGTAGTATTGTCTTTTGTACGTTTCCTTCAGTTAGGTCATTCATGGTAGTATTGTCTTTTGTACTTTTCCTTCAGTTAGGTCATTCATAGTAGTATTTTCTTTGGTACTTTTCCTTCAGTTAGGTCATTCATGGTAGTATTGTCTTTTGTACGTTTCCTTCAGTTAGGTCATTCATAGTAGTATTGTCTTTTGTACTTTTCCTTCGGTTAGGTCATTCATAGTAGTATTGTCTTTTGTACTTTTCCTTCAGGTAGGTCATTCATAGTAGTATTGTCTTTTGTACTTTTCCTTCAGTTAGGTCATTCATAGTAGTATTGTCTTTTGTACTTTTCCTTCAGTTAGGTGATTCATAGTAGTATTGTCATTTGTACTTTTCCTTCAGTTAGGTCATTCATAGTAGTATTGTCTTTTGTACTTTTCCTTCAGTTAGGTCATTCATAGTAGTATTGTCTTTTGTACTTTTCCTTCAGTTAGGTTATTCATAGTAGTATTGTCTTTTGTGCTTTTCCTTCAGTTAGGTCATAAATAATAGTATTGTCTTTTGTACTTTTCCTTCAGTTAGGTCATTCATGGTAGTATTGTCTTTTGTACTTTTCCTTCAGTTAGGTCATTCATAGAAGTATTGTCTTTTGTACTTTTCCTTCAGTTAGGTCATTCATGGTAGTATTGTCTTTTGTACGTTTCCTTCAGTTAGGTCATTCATTGTAGTATTGCCTTTTGTACTTTTCCTTCAATTAGGTCATTCAAGGTAGTATTGTCTTTTGTACTTTTCCTTCAGTTAGATCATTCATAGTAGTATTGTCTTTTGTACTTTTCCTTCAGTTAGGTCATTCCTAGTAGTATTGTCTTTTGTACTTTTCCTTCAGTTAGGTCATTCATGGTAGTATTGTCTTTTGTACTTTTCCTTCAGTTAGGTCATTCATGGTAGTATTGTCTTTTGTACGTTTCCTTCAGTTAAGTCATTCATAGTAGTATTGTCTTTTGTACTTTTCCTTCAGTTAGGTCATTCATAGTAGTATTGTCTTTTGTACTTTTCCTTCAGTTAGGTCATTCATAGTAGTATTGTCTTTTGTACTTTTCCTTCAGTTAGGTCATTCATGGTAGTATTGTCTTTTGTACTTTTCCTTCAGTTAAGTCATTCATAGTAGTATTGTCTTTTGTACTTTTCCTTCAGTTAGGTCATTCATAGTAGTATTGTCTTTTGTACTTTTCCTTCAGTTAGGTCATTCATAGTAGTATTGTCTTTTGTACTTTTCCTTCAGTTAGGTCATTCATGGTAGTATTGTCTTTTGTACTTTTCCTTCAGTTAGGTCATTCATTGTAGTATTGTCTTTTGTACTTTTCCTTCAGTTAGGTCATTTATAGTAGTATTGTCTTTTGTACTTTTCCTTCAGTTAGGTCATTCATTGTAGTATTGTCTTTTGTACCTTTCCTTCAGTTAGGTCATTCATAGTAGTATTGTCTTTTATACTTTTCCTTCAGTTAGGTCATTCATGATAGTATTGTCTTTTGTACTTTTCCTTGAGTTAGGTCATTCATTGTAGTATTGTCTTTGTTACTTTTCCTTCAGTTAGGTCATTCATAGTAGTATTGTCTTTTGTACTTTTCCTTCAGTTAGGTGATTCATAGTAGTATTGTCTTTGTTACTTTTCCTTCAGTTAGGTCATTCATAGTAGTATTGTCTTTTGTACTTTTCCTTCAGTTAGGTCATTCATAGTAGTATTGTCTTTTGTACTTTTCCTTCAGTTAGGTCATTCATGGTAGTATTGTCCTTTGTACTTTTCCTTCAGTTAGGTTATTCATAGTAGTATTGTCTTTTGTACCTTTCCTTCAGTTAGGTCATTCATAGTAGTATTGTCTTTTGTACTTTTCCTTCAGTTAGGTCATTCATAGTAGTATTGTCTTTTGTACTTTTCCTTTAGTTAGGTCATTCATAGTAGTATTGTCTTTTGTGCTTTTCCTTCAGTTAGGTCATTCATAGTAGTATTGTCTTTTGTACTTTTCCTTCAGTTAGGTCATTCATGGTAGTATTGTCTTTTGTACTTTTCCTTCAGTTAGGTTATTCATAGTAGTATTGTCTTTTGTACTTTTCCTTTAGTTAGGTCATTCATAGTAGTATTGTCTTTTGTGCTTTTCCTTCAGTTAGGTTATTCATGGTAGTATTGTCGTTTGTACTTTTCCTTCAGTTAGGTCATTCATGGTAGTATTGTCTTTTGTACTTTTCCTTCAGTTAGGTCATTCATAGTAGTATTGTCTTTTGTACTTTTCCTTCAGTTAGGTCATTCATGGTAGTATTGTCGTTTGTACTTTTCCTTCAGTTAGGTCATTCATGGTAGTATTGTCTTTTGTACTTTTCCTTCAGTTAGGTCATTCATAGTAGTATTGTCTTTTGTACTTTTCCTTCAGTTAGGTCATTCGTTGTAGTATTGTCTTTTGTGCTTTTCATTCAGTTAGGTCATTCATAGTAGTATTGTCTTTGTACCTTTCCTTCAGTTAGGTTATTCATAGTAGTATTGTCTTTTGTACTTTTCCTTCAGTTAGGTCATTCATGGTAGTATTGTCTTTTGTACTTTTCCTTCAGTTAGGTCATTCATAGTAGTATTGTCTTTTGTACTTTTCCTTCAGTTAGGTCATTCATAGTAGTATTGTCTTTTGTACTTTTCCTTCAGTTAGGTCATTCATGGTAGTATTGTCTTTTGTACTTTTTCTTCAGTTAGGTCATTCATAGTAGTATTGTCTTTTGTACTTTTCCTTCAGCTAGGTCATTCATGGTAGTATTGTCTTTTGTATTTTTTCATCAGTTAGGTCATTCATAGTAGTATTATCTTTGGTACTTTTTCTTCAGTTAGGTCATTCATGTTAGTATTGTCTTTTGTACGTTTCCTTCAGTTAGGTCATTCATGGTAGTATTGTCTTTTGTACTTTTCCTTCAGTTAGGTCATTCATAGTAGTATTGTCTTTTGTACTTTTCCTTCAGTTAGGTCATTCATAGTAGTATTGTCTTTGGTACTTTTCCTTCAGTTAGGTCATTCATGGTAGTATTGTCTTTTGTACGTTTCCTTCAGTTAGGTCATTCATAGTAGTATTGTCTTTTGTACTTTTCCTTCAGTTAGGTCATTCATAGTAGTATTGTCTTTTGTACTTTTCCTTCAGGTAGGTCATTCATAGTAGTATTGTCTTTTGTACTTTTCCTTCAGTTAGGTCATTCATAGTAGTATTGTCTTTTGTACTTTTCCTTCAGTTAGGTGATTCATAGTAGTATTGTCATTTGTACTTTTCCTTCAGTTAGGTCATTCATAGTAGTATTGTCTTTTGTACTTTTCCTTCAGTTAGGTTATTCATAGTAGTATTGTCTTTTGTGCTTTTCCTTCAGTTAGGTCATAAATAATAGTATTGTCTTTTGTACTTTTCCTTCAGTTAGGTCATTCATGGTAGTATTGTCTTTTGTACTTTTCCTTCAGTTAGGTCATTCATAGAAGTATTGTCTTTTGTACTTTTCCTTCAGTTAGGTCATTCATGGTAGTATTGTCTTTTGTACGTTTCCTTCAGTTAGGTCATTCTTTGTAGTATTGTCTTTTGTACTTTTCCTTCAATTAGGTCATTCAAGGTAGTATTGTCTTTTGTACTTTTCCTTCAGTTAGATCATTCATAGTAGTATTGTCTTTTGTACTTTTCCTTCAGTTAGGTCATTCCTAGTAGTATTGTCTTTTGTACTTTTCCTTCAGTTAGGTCATTCATGGTAGTATTGTCTTTTGTACTTTTCCTTCAGTTAGGTCATTCATGGTAGTATTGTCTTTTGTACGTTTCCTTCAGTTAAGTCATTCATAGTAGTATTGTCTTTTGTACTTTTCCTTCAGTAAGGTCATTCATAGTAGTATTGTCTTTTGTACTTTTCCTTCAGTTAGGTCATTCATAGTAGTATTGTCTTTTGTACTTTTCCTTCAGTTAGGTCATTCATGGTAGTATTGTCTTTTGTACTTTTCCTTCAGTTAAGTCATTCATAGTAGTATTGTCTTTTGTACTTTTCCTTCAGTTAGGTCATTCATAGTAGTATTGTCTTTTGTACTTTTCCTTCAGTTAGGTCATTCATAGTAGTATTGTCTTTTGTACTTTTCCTTCAGTTAGGTCATTCATAGTAGTATTGTCTTTTGTACTTTTCCTTCAGTTAGGTCATTCATGGTAGTATTGTCTTTTGTACTTTTCCTTCAGTTAGGTCATTCATTGTAGTATTGTCTTTTGTACTTTTCCTTCAGTTAGGTCATTTATAGTAGTATTGTCTTTTGTACTTTTCCTTCAGTTAGGTCATTCATTGTAGTATTGTCTTTTGTACTTTTCCTTCAGTTAGGTCATTCATAGTAGTATTGTCTTTTGTACTTTTCCTTCAGTTAGGTTATTCATAGTAGTATTGTCTTTTGTACTTTTCCTTCAGTTAGGTCATTCATAGTAGTATTGTCTTTTGTACTTTTCCTTCAGTTAGGTAATTCATGGTAGTATTGTCTTTTGTACTTTTCCTTCAGTTAGGTCATTCATGGTAGTATTGTCTTTTGTACTTTTCCTTGAGTTAGGTCATTCATGGTAGTATTGTCTTTTGTACTTTTCCTTGAGTTAGGTCATTCCTAGTAGTATTGTCTTTTGTACTTTTCCTTCAGTTAGGTTATTCATAGTATTATTGTCATTTGTACTTTTCCTTCAGTTAGGTCATTCATGGTAGTATTGTCTTTTGTACTTTTCCTTCAGTTAGGTCATTCATAGTAATATTGTCTTTTGTACTTTTCCTTCAGTTAGGTCATTCATGGTAGTATTGTCTTTTGTACTTTTCCTTCAGTTAGGTCATTCATGGTAGTATTGTCTTTTGTACTTTTCCTTCAGTTAGGTCATTCATGGTAGTATTGTCTTTTGTACTTTTCCTTCAGTTAGGTCATTTATAGTAGTATTGTCTTTTGTACTTTTCCTTCAGTTAGGTCATTCATAGTAGTATTGTCTTTTGTACTTTTCCTTCAGTTAGGTCATTCATTGTAGTATTGTCTTTGTTACTTTTCCGTCAGTTAGGTCATTCATAGTAGTACTGTCTTTTGTACTTTTCTTTCAGTTAGGTCATTCATTGTAGTATTGTCTTTGTTACTTTTCCTTCAGTTAGGTCATTCATAGTAGTATTGTCTTTTGTACTTTTTATTCAGTTAGGTGATTCATAGTAGTATTGTCTTTGTTACTTTTCCTTCAGTTAGGTCATTCATAGTAGTATTGTCTTTTGTACTTTTCCTTCAGTTAGGTCATTCATGGTAGTATTGTCCTTTGTACTTTTCCTTCAGTTAGGTTATTCATAGTAGTATTGTCTTTTGTACCTTTCCTTCAGTTAGGTCATTCATGGTAGTATTGTCTTTTGTACTTTTCCTTCAGTTAGGTCATTCATGGTAGTATTGTCTTTTGTACTTTTCCTTCAGTTAGGTCATTCATGGTAGTATTGTCTTTTGTACTTTTCCTTCAGTTAGGTCATTCATAGTAGTATTGTCTTTTGTACTTTTCCTTCAGTTAGGTCATTCATGGTAGTATTGTCTTTTGTACTTTTCCTTCAGTTAGGTCATTCATGGTAGTATTGTCTTTTGTACTTTTCCTTCAGTTAGGTCATTCATGGTAGTATTGTCTTTTGTACTTTTCCTTCAGTTCGGTCATTCATAGTAGTATTGTCTTTTGTACTTTTCCTTCAGTTAGGTCATTCCTAGTAGTATTGTCTTTTGTACTTTTCCTTCAGTTAGGTCATTCATAGTAGTATTGTCTTTTGTATTTTTCCTTCAGTTAGGTCATTCATGATAGTATTGTCTTTGGTACTTTTCCTTCAGTTAGGTCATTCATAGTAGTATTGTCTTTTGTACTTTTCCTTCAGTTAGGTCATTCATAGTAGTATTGTCTTTTGTACTTTTCCTTCAGTTAGGTGATTCATAGTAGTATTGTCATTTGTACTTTTCCTTCAGTTAGGTCATTCATAGTAGTATTGTCTTTTGTACTTTTCCTTCAGTTAGGTTATTCATAGTAGTATTGTCTTTTGTGCTTTTCCTTCAGTTAGGTCATAAATAATAGTATTGTCTTTTGTACTTTTCCTTCAGTTAGGTCATTCATGGTAGTATTGTCTTTTGTACTTTTCCTTCAGTTAGGTCATTCATAGAAGTATTGTCTTTTGTACTTTTCCTTCAGTTAGGTCATTCATGGTAGTATTGTCTTTTGTACGTTTCCTTCAGTTAGGTCATTCATTGTAGTATTGTCTTTTGTACTTTTCCTTCAATTAGGTCATTCAAGGTAGTATTGTCTTTTGTACTTTTCCTTCAGTTAGATCATTCATAGTAGTATTGTCTTTTGTACTTTTCCTTCAGTTAGGTCATTCCTAGTAGTATTGTCTTTTGTACTTTTCCTTCAGTTAGGTCATTCATGGTAGTATTGTCTTTTGTACTTTTCCTTCAGTTAGGTCATTCATGGTAGTATTGTCTTTTGTACGTTTCCTTCAGTTAAGTCATTCATAGTAGTATTGTCTTTTGTACTTTTCCTTCAGTAAGGTCATTCATAGTAGTATTGTCTTTTGTACTTTTCCTTCAGTTAGGTCATTCATAGTAGTATTGTCTTTTGTACTTTTCCTTCAGTTAGGTCATTCATGGTAGTATTGTCTTTTGTACTTTTCCTTCAGTTAAGTCATTCATAGTAGTATTGTCTTTTGTACTTTTCCTTCAGTTAGGTCATTCATAGTAGTATTGTCTTTTGTACTTTTCCTTCAGTTAGGTCATTCATAGTAGTATTGTCTTTTGTACTTTTCCTTCAGTTAGGTCATTCATAGTAGTATTGTCTTTTGTACTTTTCCTTCAGTTAGGTCATTCATGGTAGTATTGTCTTTTGTACTTTTCCTTCAGTTAGGTCATTCATTGTAGTATTGTCTTTTGTACTTTTCCTTCAGTTAGGTCATTTATAGTAGTATTGTCTTTTGTACTTTTCCTTCAGTTAGGTCATTCATTGTAGTATTGTCTTTTGTACTTTTCCTTCAGTTAGGTCATTCATAGTAGTATTGTCTTTTGTACTTTTCCTTCAGTTAGGTTATTCATAGTAGTATTGTCTTTTGTACTTTTCCTTCAGTTAGGTCATTCATAGTAGTATTGTCTTTTGTACTTTTCCTTCAGTTAGGTAATTCATGGTAGTATTGTCTTTTGTACTTTTCCTTCAGTTAGGTCATTCATGGTAGTATTGTCTTTTGTACTTTTCCTTGAGTTAGGTCATTCATGGTAGTATTGTCTTTTGTACTTTTCCTTGAGTTAGGTCATTCCTAGTAGTATTGTCTTTTGTACTTTTCCTTCAGTTAGGTTATTCATAGTATTATTGTCATTTGTACTTTTCCTTCAGTTAGGTCATTCATGGTAGTATTGTCTTTTGTACTTTTCCTTCAGTTAGGTCATTCATAGTAATATTGTCTTTTGTACTTTTCCTTCAGTTAGGTCATTCATGGTAGTATTGTCTTTTGTACTTTTCCTTCAGTTAGGTCATTCATGGTAGTATTGTCTTTTGTACTTTTCCTTCAGTTAGGTCATTCATGGTAGTATTGTCTTTTGTACTTTTCCTTCAGTTAGGTCATTTATAGTAGTATTGTCTTTTGTACTTTTCCTTCAGTTAGGTCATTCATAGTAGTATTGTCTTTTGTACTTTTCCTTCAGTTAGGTCATTCATTGTAGTCTTGTCTTTGTTACTTTTCCGTCAGTTAGGTCATTCATAGTAGTATTGTCTTTTGTACTTTTCTTTCAGTTAGGTCATTCATTGTAGTATTGTCTTTGTTACTTTTCCTTCAGTTAGGTCATTCATAGTAGTATTGTCTTTTGTACTTTTTATTCAGTTAGGTGATTCATAGTAGTATTGTCTTTGTTACTTTTCCTTCAGTTAGGTCATTCATAGTAGTATTGTCTTTTGTACTTTTCCTTCAGTTAGGTCATTCATGGTAGTATTGTCCTTTGTACTTTTCCTTCAGTTAGGTTATTCATAGTAGTATTGTCTTTTGTACCTTTCCTTCAGTTAGGTCATTCATGGTAGTATTGTCTTTTGTACTTTTCCTTCAGTTAGGTCATTCATGGTAGTATTGTCTTTTGTACTTTTCCTTCAGTTAGGTCATTCATGGTAGTATTGTCTTTTGTACTTTTCCTTCAGTTAGGTCATTCATAGTAGTATTGTCTTTTGTACTTTTCTTTCAGTTAGGTCATTCATGGTAGTATTGTCTTTTGTACTTTTCCTTCAGTTAGGTCATTCATGGTAGTATTGTCTTTTGTACTTTTCCTTCAGTTAGGTCATTCATGGTAGTATTGTCTTTTGTACTTTTCCTTCAGTTCGGTCATTCATAGTAGTATTGTCTTTTGTACTTTTCCTTCAGTTAGGTCATTCCTAGTAGTATTGTCTTTTGTACTTTTCCTTCAGTTAGGTCATTCATAGTAGTATTGTCTTTTGTATTTTTCCTTCAGTTAGGTCATTCATGATAGTATTGTCTTTGGTACTTTTCCTTCAGTTAGGTCATTCATAGTAGTATTGTCTTTTGTACGTTTCCTTCAGTTAGGTCATTCATGGTAGTATTGTCTTTTGTACTTTTCCTTCAGTTAGGTCATTCATAGTAGTATTGTCTTTTGTACTTTTCCTTCAGTTAGGTCATTCATAGTAGTATTGTCTTTGGTACTTTTCCTTCAGTTAGGTCATTCATGGTAGTATTGTCTTTTGTACGTTTCCTTCAGTTAGGTCATTCATAGTAGTATTGTCTTTTGTACTTTTCCTTCGGTTAGGTCATTCATAGTAGTATTGTCTTTTGTACTTTTCCTTCAGGTAGGTCATTCATAGTAGTATTGTCTTTTGTACGTTTCCTTCAGTTAGGTCATTCATAGTAGTATTGTCTTTTGTACTTTTCCTTCAGTTAGGTGATTCATAGTAGTATTGTCATTTGTACTTTTCCTTCAGTTAGGTCATTCATAGTAGTATTGTCTTTTGTACTTTTCCTTCAGTTAGGTTATTCATAGTAGTATTGTCTTTTGTGCTTTTCCTTCAGTTAGGTCATAAATAATAGTATTGTCTTTTGTACTTTTCCTTCAGTTAGGTCATTCATAGAAGTATTGTCTTTTGTACTTTTCCTTCAGTTAGGTCATTCATGGTAGTATTGTCTTTTGTACGTTTCCTTCAGTTAGGTCATTCATTTTAGTATTGCCTTTTGTACTTTTCCTTCAATTAGGTCATTCAAGGTAGTATTGTCTTTTGTACTTTTCCTTCAGTTAGATCATTCATAGTAGTATTGTCTTTTGTACTTTTCCTTCAGTTAGGTCATTCCTAGTAGTATTGTCTTTTGTACTTTTCCTTCAGTTAGGTCATTCATGGTAGTATTGTCTTTTGTACTTTTCCTTCAGTTAGGTCATTCATGGTAGTATTGTCTTTTGTACTTTTCCTTCAGTTAGGTCATTCATAGAAGTATTGTCTTTTGTACTTTTCCTTCAGTTAGGTCATTCATGGTAGTATTGTCTTTTGTACGTTTCCTTCAGTTAGGTCATTCATTGTAGTATTGCCTTTTGTACTTTTCCTTCAATTAGGTCATTCAAGGTAGTATTGTCTTTTGTACTTTTCCTTCAGTTAGATCATTCATAGTAGTATTGTCTTTTGTACTTTTCCTTCAGTTAGGTCATTCCTAGTAGTATTGTCTTTTGTACTTTTCCTTCAGTTAGGTCATTCATGGTAGTATTGTCTTTTGTACTTTTCCTTCAGTTAGGTCATTCATGGTAGTATTGTCTTTTGTACGTTTCCTTCAGTTAAGTCATTCATAGTAGTATTGTCTTTTGTACTTTTCCTTCAGTTAGGTCATTCATAGTAGTATTGTCTTTTGTACTTTTCCTTCAGTTAGGTCATTCATAGTAGTATTGTCTTTTGTACTTTTCCTTCAGTTAGGTCATTCATGGTAGTATTGTCTTTTGTACTTTTCCTTCAGTTAAGTCATTCATAGTAGTATTGTCTTTTGTACTTTTCCTTCAGTTAGGTCATTCATAGTAGTATTGTCTTTTGTACTTTTCCTTCAGTTAGGTCATTCATAGTAGTATTGTCTTTTGTACTTTTCCTTCAGTTAGGTCATTCATGGTAGTATTGTCTTTTGTACTTTTCCTTCAGTTAGGTCATTCATAGTAGTATTGTCTTTGGTACTTTTCCTTCAGTTAGGTCATTCATGGTAGTATTGTCTTTTGTACGTTTCCTTCAGTTAGGTCATTCATGGTAGTATTGTCTTTTGTACGTTTCCTTCAGTTAGGTCATTCATGGTAGTATTGTCTTTTGTACTTTTCCTTCAGTTAGGTCATTCATAGTAATATTGTCTTTTGTACTTTTCCTTCAGTTAGGTCATTCATGGTAGTATTGTCTTTTGTACTTTTCCTTCAGTTAGGTCATTCATGGTAGTATTGTCTTTTGTACTTTTCCTTCAGTTAGGTCATTCATGGTAGTATTGTCTTTTGTACTTTTCCTTCAGTTAGGTCATTTATAGTAGTATTGTCTTTTGTACTTTTCCTTCAGTTAGGTCATTCATAGTAGTATTGTCTTTTGTACTTTTCCTTCAGTTAGGTCATTCATTGTAGTATTGTCTTTGTTACTTTTCCTTCAGTTAGGTCATTCATAGTAGTATTGTCTTTTGTACTTTTTATTCAGTTAGGTGATTCATAGTAGTATTGTCTTTGTTACTTTTCCTTCAGTTAGGTCATTCATAGTAGTATTGTCTTTTGTACTTTTCCTTCAGTTAGGTCATTCATGGTAGTATTGTTCTTTGTACTTTTCCTTCAGTTAGGTTATTCATAGTAGTATTGTCTTTTGTACCTTTCCTTCAGTTAGGTCATTCATGGTAGTATTGTCTTTTGTACTTTTCCTTCAGTTAGGTCATTCATGGTAGTATTGTCTTTTGTACTTTTCCTTCAGTTAGGTCATTCATGGTAGTATTGTCTTTTGTACTTTTCCTTCAGTTAGGTCATTCATAGTAGTATTGTCTTTTGTACTTTTCCTTCAGTTAGGTCATTCATGGTAGTATTGTCTTTTGTACTTTTCCTTCAGTTAGGTCATTCATGGTAGTATTGTCTTTTGTACTTTTCCTTCAGTTAGGTCATTCATGGTAGTATTGTCTTTTGTACTTTTCCTTCAGTTCGGTCATTCATAGTAGTATTGTCTTTTGTACTTTTCCTTCAGTTAGATCATTCCTAGTAGTATTGTCTTTTGTACTTTTCCTTCAGTTAGGTCATTCATAGTAGTATTGTCTTTTGTATTTTTCCTTCAGTTAGGTCATTCATGATAGTATTGTCTTTGGTACTTTTCCTTCAGTTAGGTCATTCATAGTAGTATTGTCTTTTGTACGTTTCCTTCAGTTAGGTCATTCATGGTAGTATTGTCTTTTGTACTTTTCCTTCAGTTAGGTCATTCATAGTAGTATTGTCTTTGGTACTTTTCCTTCAGTTAGGTCATTCATGGTAGTATTGTCTTTTGTACGTTTCCTTCAGTTAGGTCATTCATAGTAGTATTGTCTTTTGTACTTTTCCTTCGGTTAGGTCATTCATAGTAGTATTGTCTTTTGTACTTTTCCTTCAGGTAGGTCATTCATAGTAGTATTGTCTTTTGTACTTTTCCTTCAGTTAGGTCATTCATAGTAGTATTGTCTTTTGTACTTTTCCTTCAGTTAGGTGATTCATAGTAGTATTGTCATTTGTACTTTTCCTTCAGTTAGGTCATTCATAGTAGTATTGTCTTTTGTACTTTTCCTTCAGTTAGGTCATTCATAGTAGTATTGTCTTTTTTACTTTTCCTTCAGTTAGGTTATTCATAGTAGTATTGTCTTTTGTGCTTTTCCTTCAGTTAGGTCATAAATAATAGTATTGTCTTTTGTACTTTTCCTTCAGTTAGGTCATTCATGGTAGTATTGTCTTTTGTACTTTTCCTTCAGTTAGGTCATTCATAGAAGTATTGTCTTTTGTACTTTTCCTTCAGTTAGGTCATTCATGGTAGTATTGTCTTTTGTACGTTTCCTTCAGTTAGGTCATTCATTGTAGTATTGCCTTTTGTACTTTTCCTTCAATTAGGTCATTCAAGGTAGTATTGTCTTTTGTACTTTTCCTTCAGTTAGATCATTCATAGTAGTATTGTCTTTTGTACTTTTCCTTCAGTTAGGTCATTCCTAGTAGTATTGTCTTTTGTACTTTTCCTTCAGTTAGGTCATTCATGGTAGTATTGTCTTTTGTACTTTTCCTTCAGTTAGGTCATTCATGGTAGTATTGTCTTTTGTACGTTTCCTTCAGTTAAGTCATTCATAGTAGTATTGTCTTTTGTACTTTTCCTTCAGTTAGGTCATTCATAGTAGTATTGTCTTTTGTACTTTTCCTTCAGTTAGGTCATTCATAGTAGTATTGTCTTTTGTACTTTTCCTTCAGTTAGGTCATTCATGGTAGTATTGTCTTTTGTACTTTTCCTTCAGTTAAGTCATTCATAGTAGTATTGTCTTTTGTACTTTTCCTTCAGTTAGGTCATTCATAGTAGTATTGTCTTTTGTACTTTTCCTTCAGTTAGGTCATTCATAGTAGTATTGTCTTTTGTACTTTTCCTTCAGTTAGGTCATTCATGGTAGTATTGTCTTTTGTACTTTTCCTTCAGTTAGGTCATTCATTGTAGTATTGTCTTTTGTACTTTTCCTTCAGTTAGGTCATTTATAGTAGTATTGTCTTTTGTACTTTTCCTTCAGTTAGGTCATTCATTGTAGTATTGTCTTTTGTACTTTTCCTTCAGTTAGGTCATTCATAGTAGTATTGTCTTTTGTACTTTTCCTTCAGTTAGGTCATTCATAGTAGTATTGTCTTTTGTACCTTTCCTTCAGTTAGGTCATTCATAGTAGTATTGTCTTTTGTACTTTTCCTTCAGTTAGGTCATTCATAGTAGTATTGTCTTTTGTACCTTTCCTTCAGTTAGGTCATTCCTAGTAGTATTGTCTTTTGTACCTTTCCTTCAGTTAGGTCATTCATAGTAGTATTGTCTTTTATACTTTTCCTTCAGTTAGGTCATTCATGATAGTATTGTCTTTTGTACTTTTCCTTGAGTTAGGTCATTCATTGTAGTATTGTCTTTGTTACTTTTCCTTCAGTTAGGTCATTCATAGTAGTATTGTCTTTTGTACTTTTCCTTCAGTTAGGTCATTCATAGTAGTATTGTCTTTGTTACTTTTCCTTCAGTTAGGTCATTCATAGTAGTATTGTCTTTTGTACTTTTCCTTCAGTTAGGTCATTCATAGTAGTATTGTCTTTTGTACTTTTCCTTCAGTTAGGTCATTCATGGTAGTATTGTCCTTTGTACTTTTCCTTCAGTTAGGTTATTCATAGTAGTATTGTCTTTTGTACCTTTCCTTCAGTTAGGTCATTCATAGTAGTATTGTCTTTTGTACTTTTCCTTCAGTTAGGTCATTCATAGTAGTATTGTCTTTTGTACTTTTCCTTTAGTTAGGTCATTCATAGTAGTATTGTCTTTTGTGCTTTTCCTTCAGTTAGGTCATTCATAGTAGTATTGTCTTTTGTACTTTTCCTTCAGTTAGGTCATTCATGGTAGTATTGTCTTTTGTACTTTTCCTTCAGTTAGGTTATTCATAGTAGTATTGTCTTTTGTACTTTTCCTTTAGTTAGGTCATTCATAGTAGTATTGTCTTTTGTGCTTTTCCTTCAGTTAGGTTATTCATGGTAGTATTGTCGTTTGTACTTTTCCTTCAGTTAGGTCATTCATGGTAGTATTGTCTTTTGTACTTTTCCTTCAGTTAGGTCATTCATAGTAGTATTGTCTTTTGTACTTTTCCTTCAGTTAGGTCATTCATGGTAGTATTGTCGTTTGTACTTTTCCTTCAGTTAGGTCATTCATGGTAGTATTGTCTTTTGTACTTTTCCTTCAGTTAGGTCATTCATAGTAGTATTGTCTTTTGTACTTTTCCTTCAGTTAGGTCATTCGTTGTAGTATTGTCTTTTGTGCTTTTCATTCAGTTAGGTCATTCATAGTAGTATTGTCTTTGTACCTTTCCTTCAGTTAGGTTATTCATAGTAGTATTGTCTTTTGTACTTTTCCTTCAGTTAGGTCATTCATGGTAGTATTGTCTTTTGTACTTTTCCTTCAGTTAGGTCATTCATAGTAGTATTGTCTTTTGTACTTTTCCTTCAGTTAGGTCATTCATAGTAGTATTGTCTTTTGTACTTTTCCTTCAGTTAGGTCATTCATGGTAGTATTGTCTTTTGTACTTTTTCTTCAGTTAGGTCATTCATAGTAGTATTGTCTTTTGTACTTTTCCTTCAGTTAGGTCATTCATGGTAGTATTGTCTTTTGTATTTTTTCATCAGTTAGGTCATTCATAGTAGTATTATCTTTGGTACTTTTTCTTCAGTTAGGTCATTCATGTTAGTATTGTCTTTTGTACGTTTCCTTCAGTTAGGTCATTCATGGTAGTATTGTCTTTTGTACTTTTCCTTCAGTTAGGTCATTCATAGTAGTATTGTCTTTTGTACTTTTCCTTCAGTTAGGTCATTCATAGTAGTATTGTCTTTGGTACTTTTCCTTCAGTTAGGTCATTCATGGTAGTATTGTCTTTTGTACGTTTCCTTCAGTTAGGTCATTCATAGTAGTATTGTCTTTTGTACTTTTCCTTCAGTTAGGTCATTCATAGTAGTATTGTCTTTTGTACTTTTCCTTCAGGTAGGTCATTCATAGTAGTATTGTCTTTTGTACTTTTCCTTCAGTTAGGTCATTCATAGTAGTATTGTCTTTTGTACTTTTCCTTCAGTTAGGTGATTCATAGTAGTATTGTCATTTGTACTTTTCCTTCAGTTAGGTCATTCATAGTAGTATTGTCTTTTGTACTTTTCCTTCAGTTAGGTTATTCATAGTAGTATTGTCTTTTGTGCTTTTCCTTCAGTTAGGTCATAAATAATAGTATTGTCTTTTGTACTTTTCCTTCAGTTAGGTCATTCATGGTAGTATTGTCTTTTGTACTTTTCCTTCAGTTAGGTCATTCATGGTAGTATTGTCTTTTGTACGTTTCCTTCAGTTAGGTCATTCATTGTAGTATTGTCTTTTGTACTTTTCCTTCAATTAGGTCATTCAAGGTAGTATTGTCTTTTGTACTTTTCCTTCAGTTAGATCATTCATAGTAGTATTGTCTTTTGTACTTTTCCTTCAGTTAGGTCATTCCTAGTAGTATTGTCTTTTGTACTTTTCCTTCAGTTAGGTCATTCATGGTAGTATTGTCTTTTGTACTTTTCCTTCAGTTAGGTCATTCATGGTAGTATTGTCTTTTGTACGTTTCCTTCAGTTAAGTCATTCATAGTAGTATTGTCTTTTGTACTTTTCCTTCAGTAAGGTCATTCATAGTAGTATTGTCTTTTGTACTTTTCCTTCAGTTAGGTCATTCATAGTAGTATTGTCTTTTGTACTTTTCCTTCAGTTAGGTCATTCATGGTAGTATTGTCTTTTGTACTTTTCCTTCAGTTAAGTCATTCATAGTAGTATTGTCTTTTGTACTTTTCCTTCAGTTAGGTCATTCATAGTAGTATTGTCTTTTGTACTTTTCCTTCAGTTAGGTCATTCATAGTAGTATTGTCTTTTGTACTTTTCCTTCAGTTAGGTCATTCATAGTAGTATTGTCTTTTGTACTTTTCCTTCAGTTAGGTCATTCATGGTAGTATTGTCTTTTGTACTTTTCCTTCAGTTAGGTCATTCATTGTAGTATTGTCTTTTGTACTTTTCCTTCAGTTAGGTCATTTATAGTAGTATTGTCTTTTGTAATTTTCCTTCAGTTAGGTCATTCATTGTAGTATTGTCTTTTGTACTTTTCCTTCAGTTAGGTCATTCATAGTAGTATTGTCTTTTGTACTTTTCCTTCAGTTAGGTTATTCATAGTAGTATTGTCTTTTGTACTTTTCCTTCAGTTAGGTCATTCATAGTAGTATTGTCTTTTGTACTTTTCCTTCAGTTAGGTAATTCATGGTAGTATTGTCTTTTGTACTTTTCCTTCAGTTAGGTCATTCATGGTAGTATTGTCTTTTGTACTTTTCCTTGAGTTAGGTCATTCATGGTAGTATTGTCTTTTGTACTTTTCCTTGAGTTAGGTCATTCCTAGTAGTATTGTCTTTTGTACTTTTCCTTCAGTTAGGTTATTCATAGTATTATTGTCATTTGTACTTTTCCTTCAGTTAGGTCATTCATGGTAGTATTGTCTTTTGTACTTTTCCTTCAGTTAGGTCATTCATAGTAATATTGTCTTTTGTACTTTTCCTTCAGTTAGGTCATTCATGGTAGTATTGTCTTTTGTACTTTTCCTTCAGTTAGGTCATTCATGGTAGTATTGTCTTTTGTACTTTTCCTTCAGTTAGGTCATTCATGGTAGTATTGTCTTTTGTACTTTTCCTTCAGTTAGGTCATTTATAGTAGTATTGTCTTTTGTACTTTTCCTTCAGTTAGGTCATTCATAGTAGTATTGTCTTTTGTACTTTTCCTTCAGTTAGGTCATTCATTGTAGTATTGTCTTTGTTACTTTTCCGTCAGTTAGGTCATTCATAGTAGTATTGTCTTTTGTACTTTTCTTTCAGTTAGGTCATTCATTGTAGTATTGTCTTTGTTACTTTTCCTTCAGTTAGGTCATTCATAGTAGTATTGTCTTTTGTACTTTTTATTCAGTTAGGTGATTCATAGTAGTATTGTCTTTGTTACTTTTCCTTCAGTTAGGTCATTCATAGTAGTATTGTCTTTTGTACTTTTCCTTCAGTTAGGTCATTCATGGTAGTATTGTCCTTTGTACTTTTCCTTCAGTTAGGTTATTCATAGTAGTATTGTCTTTTGTACCTTTCCTTCAGTTAGGTCATTCATGGTAGTATTGTCTTTTGTACTTTTCCTTCAGTTAGGTCATTCATGGTAGTATTGTCTTTTGTACTTTTCCTTCAGTTAGGTCATTCATGGTAGTATTGTCTTTTGTACTTTTCCTTCAGTTAGGTCATTCATAGTAGTATTGTCTTTTGTACTTTTCCTTCAGTTAGGTCATTCATGGTAGTATTGTCTTTTGTACTTTTCCTTCAGTTAGGTCATTCATGGTAGTATTGTCTTTTGTACTTTTCCTTCAGTTAGGTCATTCATGGTAGTATTGTCTTTTGTACTTTTCCTTCAGTTCGGTCATTCATAGTAGTATTGTCTTTTGTACTTTTCCTTCAGTTAGGTCATTCCTAGTAGTATTGTCTTTTGTACTTTTCCTTCAGTTAGGTCATTCATAGTAGTATTGTCTTTTGTATTTTTCCTTCAGTTAGGTCATTCATGATAGTATTGTCTTTGGTACTTTTCCTTCAGTTAGGTCATTCATAGTAGTATTGTCTTTTGTACGTTTCCTTCAGTTAGGTCATTCATGGTAGTATTGTCTTTTGTACTTTTCCTTCAGTTAGGTCATTCATAGTAGTATTGTCTTTTGTACTTTTCCTTCAGTTAGGTCATTCATAGTAGTATTGTCTTTGGTACTTTTCCTTCAGTTAGGTCATTCATGGTAGTATTGTCTTTTGTACGTTTCCTTCAGTTAGGTCATTCATAGTAGTATTGTCTTTTGTACTTTTCCTTCGGTTAGGTCATTCATAGTAGTATTGTCTTTTGTACTTTTCCTTCAGGTAGGTCATTCATAGTAGTATTGTCTTTTGTACGTTTCCTTCAGTTAGGTCATTCATAGTAGTATTGTCTTTTGTACTTTTCCTTCAGTTAGGTGATTCATAGTAGTATTGTCATTTGTACTTTTCCTTCAGTTAGGTCATTCATAGTAGTATTGTCTTTTGTACTTTTCCTTCAGTTAGGTTATTCATAGTAGTATTGTCTTTTGTGCTTTTCCTTCAGTTAGGTCATAAATAATAGTATTGTCTTTTGTACTTTTCCTTCAGTTAGGTCATTCATAGAAGTATTGTCTTTTGTACTTTTCCTTCAGTTAGGTCATTCATGGTAGTATTGTCTTTTGTACGTTTCCTTCAGTTAGGTCATTCATTTTAGTATTGCCTTTTGTACTTTTCCTTCAATTAGGTCATTCAAGGTAGTATTGTCTTTTGTACTTTTCCTTCAGTTAGATCATTCATAGTAGTATTGTCTTTTGTACTTTTCCTTCAGTTAGGTCATTCCTAGTAGTATTGTCTTTTGTACTTTTCCTTCAGTTAGGTCATTCATGGTAGTATTGTCTTTTGTACTTTTCCTTCAGTTAGGTCATTCATGGTAGTATTGTCTTTTGTACTTTTCCTTCAGTTAGGTCATTCATAGAAGTATTGTCTTTTGTACTTTTCCTTCAGTTAGGTCATTCATGGTAGTATTGTCTTTTGTACGTTTCCTTCAGTTAGGTCATTCATTGTAGTATTGCCTTTTGTACTTTTCCTTCAATTAGGTCATTCAAGGTAGTATTGTCTTTTGTACTTTTCCTTCAGTTAGATCATTCATAGTAGTATTGTCTTTTGTACTTTTCCTTCAGTTAGGTCATTCCTAGTAGTATTGTCTTTTGTACTTTTCCTTCAGTTAGGTCATTCATGGTAGTATTGTCTTTTGTACTTTTCCTTCAGTTAGGTCATTCATGGTAGTATTGTCTTTTGTACGTTTCCTTCAGTTAAGTCATTCATAGTAGTATTGTCTTTTGCACTTTTCCTTCAGTTAGGTCATTCATAGTAGTATTGTCTTTTGTACTTTTCCTTCAGTTAGGTCATTCATAGTAGTATTGTCTTTTGTACTTTTCCTTCAGTTAGGTCATTCATGGTAGTATTGTCTTTTGTACTTTTCCTTCAGTTAAGTCATTCATAGTAGTATTGTCTTTTGTACTTTTCCTTCAGTTAGGTCATTCATAGTAGTATTGTCTTTTGTACTTTTCCTTCAGTTAGGTCATTCATAGTAGTATTGTCTTTTGTACTTTTCCTTCAGTTAGGTCATTCATGGTAGTATTGTCTTTTGTACTTTTCCTTCAGTTAGGTCATTCATTGTAGTATTGTCTTTTGTACTTTTCCTTCAGTTAGGTCATTTATAGTAGTATTGTCTTTTGTACTTTTCCTTCAGTTAGGTCATTCATTGTAGTATTGTCTTTTGTACTTTTCCTTCAGTTAGGTCATTCATAGTAGTATTGTCTTTTGTACTTTTCCTTCAGTTAGGTTATTCATAGTAGTATTGTCTTTTGTACTTTTCCTTCAGTTAGGTCATTCATAGTAGTATTGTCTTTTGTACTTTTCCTTCAGTTAGGTCATTCATAGTAGTATTGTCTTTTGTACTTTTCCTTCAGTTAGGTCATTCATGGTAGTATTGTCTTTTGTACTTTTCCTTCAGTTAGGTCATTCATTGTAGTATTGTCTTTTGTACTTTTCCTTCAGTTAGGTCATTTATAGTAGTATTGTCTTTTGTACTTTTCCTTCAGTTAGGTCATTCATTGTAGTATTGTCTTTTGTACTTTTCCTTCAGTTAGGTCATTCATAGTAGTATTGTCTTTTGTACTTTTCCTTCAGTTAGGTTATTCATAGTAGTATTGTCTTTTGTACTTTTCCTTCAGTTAGGTCATTCATAGTAGTATTGTCTTTTGTACTTTTCCTTCAGTTAGGTAATTCATGGTAGTATTGTCTTTTGTACTTTTCCTTCAGTTAGGTCATTCATGGTAGTATTGTCTTTTGTACTTTTCCTTGAGTTAGGTCATTCATGGTAGTATTGTCTTTTGTACTTTTCCTTCAGTTAGGTCATTCATGGTAGTATTGTCTTTTGTACTTTTCCTTCAGTTAAGTCATTCATAGTAGTATTGTCTTTTGTACTTTTCCTTCAGTTAGGTCATTCATAGTAGTATTGTCTTTTGTACTTTTCCTTCAGTTAGGTCATTCATAGTAGTATTGTCTTTTGTACTTTTCCTTCAGTTAGGTCATTCATAGTAGTATTGTCTTTTGTACTTTTCCTTCAGTTAGGTCATTCATGGTAGTATTGTCTTTTGTACTTTTCCTTCAGTTAGGTCATTCATTGTAGTATTGTCTTTTGTACTTTTCCTTCAGTTAGGTCATTTATAGTAGTATTGTCTTTTGTACTTTTCCTTCAGTTAGGTCATTCATTGTAGTATTGTCTTTTGTACTTTTCCTTCAGTTAGGTCATTCATAGTAGTATTGTCTTTTGTACTTTTCCTTCAGTTAGGTTATTCATAGTAGTATTGTCTTTTGTACTTTTCCTTCAGTTAGGTCATTCATAGTAGTATTGTCTTTTGTACTTTTCCTTCAGTTAGGTAATTCATGGTAGTATTGTCTTTTGTACTTTTCCTTCAGTTAGGTCATTCATGGTAGTATTGTCTTTTGTACTTTTCCTTGAGTTAGGTCATTCATGGTAGTATTGTCTTTTGTACTTTTCCTTGAGTTAGGTCATTCCTAGTAGTATTGTCTTTTGTACTTTTCCTTCAGTTAGGTTATTCATAGTATTATTGTCATTTGTACTTTTCCTTCAGTTAGGTCATTCATGGTAGTATTGTCTTTTGTACTTTTCCTTCAGTTAGGTCATTCATAGTAGTATTGTCTTTTGTACTTTTCCTTCAGTTAGGTCATTCATGGTAGTATTGTCTTTTGTACTTTTCCTTCAGTTAGGTCATTCATGGTAGTATTGTCTTTTGTACTTTTCCTTCAGTTAGGTCATTCATGGTAGTATTGTCTTTTGTACTTTTCCTTCAGTTAGGTCATTTATAGTAGTATTGTCTTTTGTACTTTTCCTTCAGTTAGGTCATTCATAGTAGTATTGTCTTTTGTACTTTTCCTTCAGTTAGGTCATTAATTGTAGTATTGTCTTTGTTACTTTTCCGTCAGTTAGGTCATTCATAGTAGTATTGTCTTTTGTACTTTTCTTTCAGTTAGGTCATTCATTGTAGTATTGTCTTTGTTACTTTTCCTTCAGTTAGGTCATTCATAGTAGTATTGTCTTTTGTACTTTTTATTCAGTTAGGTGATTCATAGTTGTATTGTCTTTGTTACTTTTCCTTCAGTTAGGTCATTCATAGTAGTATTGTCTTTTGTACTTTTCCTTCAGTTAGGTCATTCATGGTAGTATTGTCCTTTGTACTTTTCCTTCAGTTAGGTTATTCATAGTAGTATTGTCTTTTGTACCTTTCCTTCAGTTAGGTCATTCATGGTAGTATTGTCTTTTGTACTTTTCCTTCAGTTAGGTCATTCATGGTAGTATTGTCTTTTGTACTTTTCCTTCAGTTAGGTCATTCATGGTAGTATTGTCTTTGTTACTTTTCCTTCAGTTAGGTCATTCATAGTAGTATTGTCTTTTGTACTTTTTATTCAGTTAGGTCATTCATAGTAGTATTGTCTTTGTTACTTTTCCTTCAGTTAGGTCATTCATAGTAGTATTGTCTTTTGTACTTTTCCTTCAGTTAGGTCATTCATGGTAGTATTGTCCTTTGTACTTTTCCTTCAGTTAGGTTATTCATAGTAGTATTGTCTTTTGTACCTTTCCTTCAGTTAGGTCATTCATGGTAGTATTGTCTTTTGTACTTTTCCTTCAGTTAGGTCATTCATGGTAGTATTGTCTTTTGTACTTTTCCTTCAGTTAGGTCATTCATGGTAGTATTGTCTTTTGTACTTTTCCTTCAGTTAGGTCATTCATAGTAGTATTGTCTTTTGTACTTTTCCTTCAGTTAGGTCATTCATGGTAGTATTGTCTTTTGTACTTTTCCTTCAGTTAGGTCATTCATGGTAGTATTGTCTTTTGTACTTTTCCTTCAGTTAGGTCATTCATGGTAGTATTGTCTTTTGTACTTTTCCTTCAGTTCGGTCATTCATAGTAGTATTGTCTTTTGTACTTTTCCTTCAGTTAGGTCATTCCTAGTAGTATTGTCTTTTGTACTTTTCCTTCAGTTAGGTCATTCATAGTAGTATTGTCTTTTGTATTTTTCCTTCAGTTAGGTCATTCATGATAGTATTGTCTTTGGTACTTTTCCTTCAGTTAGGTCATTCATAGTAGTATTGTCTTTTGTACGTTTCCTTCAGTTAGGTCATTCATGGTAGTATTGTCTTTTGTACTTTTCCTTCAGTTAGGTCATTCATAGTAGTATTGTCTTTTGTACTTTTCCTTCAGTTAGGTCATTCATAGTAGTATTGTCTTTGGTACTTTTCCTTCAGTTAGGTCATTCATGGTAGTATTGTCTTTTGTACGTTTCCTTCAGTTAGGTCATTCATAGTAGTATTGTCTTTTGTACTTTTCCTTCGGTTAGGTCATTCATAGTAGTATTGTCTTTTGTACTTTTCCTTCAGGTAGGTCATTCATAGTAGTATTGTCTTTTGTACGTTTCCTTCAGTTAGGTCATTCATAGTAGTATTGTCTTTTGTACTTTTCCTTCAGTTAGGTGATTCATAGTAGTATTGTCATTTGTACTTTTCCTTCAGTTAGGTCATTCATAGTAGTATTGTCTTTTGTACTTTTCCTTCAGTTAGGTTATTCATAGTAGTATTGTCTTTTGTGCTTTTCCTTCAGTTAGGTCATAAATAATAGTATTGTCTTTTGTACTTTTCCTTCAGTTAGGTCATTCATAGAAGTATTGTCTTTTGTACTTTTCCTTCAGTTAGGTCATTCATGGTAGTATTGTCTTTTGTACGTTTCCTTCAGTTAGGTCATTCATTTTAGTATTGCCTTTTGTACTTTTCCTTCAATTAGGTCATTCAAGGTAGTATTGTCTTTTGTACTTTTCCTTCAGTTAGATCATTCATAGTAGTATTGTCTTTTGTACTTTTCCTTCAGTTAGGTCATTCCTAGTAGTATTGTCTTTTGTACTTTTCCTTCAGTTAGGTCATTCATGGTAGTATTGTCTTTTGTACTTTTCCTTCAGTTAGGTCATTCATGGTAGTATTGTCTTTTGTACTTTTCCTTCAGTTAGGTCATTCATAGAAGTATTGTCTTTTGTACTTTTCCTTCAGTTAGGTCATTCATGGTAGTATTGTCTTTTGTACGTTTCCTTCAGTTAGGTCATTCATTGTAGTATTGCCTTTTGTACTTTTCCTTCAATTAGGTCATTCAAGGTAGTATTGTCTTTTGTACTTTTCCTTCAGTTAGATCATTCATAGTAGTCTTGTCTTTTGTACTTTTCCTTCAGTTAGGTCATTCCTAGTAGTATTGTCTTTTGTACTTTTCCTTCAGTTAGGTCATTCATGGTAGTATTTTTTTTGTACTTTTCCTTCAGTTAGGTCATTCATGGTAGTATTGTCTTTTGTACGTTTCCTTCAGTTAAGTCATTCATAGTAGTATTGTCTTTTGTACTTTTCCTTCAGTTAGGTCATTCATAGTAGTATTGTCTTTTGTACTTTTCCTTCAGTTAGGTCATTCATAGTAGTATTGTCTTTTGTACTTTTCCTTCAGTTAGGTCATTCATGGTAGTATTGTCTTTTGTACTTTTCCTTCAGTTAAGTCATTCATAGTAGTATTGTCTTTTGTACTTTTCCTTCAGTTAGGTCATTCATAGTAGTATTGTCTTTTGTACTTTTCCTTCAGTTAGGTCATTCATAGTAGTATTGTCTTTTGTACTTTTCCTTCAGCTAGGTCATTCATGGTAGTATTGTCTTTTGTACTTTTCCTTCAGTTAGGTCATTCATTGTAGTATTGTCCTTTGTACTTTTCCTTCAGTTAGGTCATTTATAGTAGTATTGTCTTTTGTACTTTTCCTTCAGTTAGGTCATTCATTGTAGTATTGTCTTTTGTACTTTTCCTTCAGTTAGGTCATTCATAGTAGTATTGTCTTTTGTACTTTTCCTTCAGTTAGGTTATTCATAGTAGTATTGTCTTTTGTACTTTTCCTTCAGTTAGGTCATTCATAGTAGTATTGTCTTTTGTACTTTTCCTTCAGTTAGGTCATTCATAGTAGTATTGTCTTTTGTACTTTTCCTTCAGTTAGGTCATTCATAGTAGTATTGTCTTTTGTACTTTTCCTTCAGTTAGGTCATTCATGGTAGTATTGTCTTTTGTACTTTTCCTTCAGTTAGGTCATTCATTGTAGTATTGTCTTTTGTACTTTTCCTTCAGTTAGGTCATTTATAGTAGTATTGTCTTTTGTACTTTTCCTTCAGTTAGGTCATTCATTGTAGTATTGTCTTTTGTACTTTTCCTTCAGTTAGGTCATTCATAGTAGTATTGTCTTTTGTACTTTTCCTTCAGTTAGGTTATTCATAGTAGTATTGTCTTTTGTACTTTTCCTTCAGTTAGGTCATTCATAGTAGTATTGTCTTTTGTACTTTTCCTTCAGTTAGGTAATTCATGGTAGTATTGTCTTTTGTACTTTTCCTTCAGTTAGGTCATTCATGGTAGTATTGTCTTTTGTACTTTTCCTTGAGTTAGGTCATTCATGGTAGTATTGTCTTTTGTATTTTTCCTTCAGTTAGGTCATTCATGGTAGTATTGTCTTTTGTACTTTTCCTTCAGTTAAGTCATTCATAGTAGTATTGTCTTTTGTACTTTTCCTTCAGTTAGGTCATTCATAGTAGTATTGTCTTTTGTACTTTTCCTTCAGTTAGGTCATTCATAGTAGTATTGTCTTTTGTACTTTTCCTTCAGTTAGGTCATTCATAGTAGTATTGTCTTTTGTACTTTTCCTTCAGTTAGGTCATTCATGGTAGTATTGTCTTTTGTACTTTTCCTTCAGTTAGGTCATTCATTGTAGTATTGTCTTTTGTACTTTTCCTTCAGTTAGGTCATTTATAGTAGTATTGTCTTTTGTACTTTTCCTTCAGTTAGGTCATTCATTGTAGTATTGTCTTTTGTACTTTTCCTTCAGTTAGGTCATTCATAGTAGTATTGTCTTTTGTACTTTTCCTTCAGTTAGGTTATTCATAGTAGTATTGTCTTTTGTACTTTTCCTTCAGTTAGGTCATTCATAGTAGTATTGTCTTTTGTACTTTTCCTTCAGTTAGGTAATTCATGGTAGTATTGTCTTTTGTACTTTTCCTTCAGTTAGGTCATTCATGGTAGTATTGTCTTTTGTACTTTTCCTTGAGTTAGGTCATTCATGGTAGTATTGTCTTTTGTACTTTTCCTTGAGTTAGGTCATTCCTAGTAGTATTGTCTTTTGTACTTTTCCTTCAGTTAGGTTATTCATAGTATTATTGTCATTTGTACTTTTCCTTCAGTTAGGTCATTCATGGTAGTATTGTCTTTTGTACTTTTCCTTCAGTTAGGTCATTCATAGTAGTATTGTCTTTTGTACTTTTCCTTCAGTTAGGTCATTCATGGTAGTATTGTCTTTTGTACTTTTCCTTCAGTTAGGTCATTCATGGTAGTATTGTCTTTTGTACTTTTCCTTCAGTTAGGTCATTCATGGTAGTATTGTCTTTTGTACTTTTCCTTCAGTTAGGTCATTTATAGTAGTATTGTCTTTTGTACTTTTCCTTCAGTTAGGTCATTCATAGTAGTATTGTCTTTTGTACTTTTCCTTCAGTTAGGTCATTAATTGTAGTATTGTCTTTGTTACTTTTCCGTCAGTTAGGTCATTCATAGTAGTATTGTCTTTTGTACTTTTCTTTCAGTTAGGTCATTCATTGTAGTATTGTCTTTGTTACTTTTCCTTCAGTTAGGTCATTCATAGTAGTATTGTCTTTTGTACTTTTTATTCAGTTAGGTGATTCATAGTTGTATTGTCTTTGTTACTTTTCCTTCAGTTAGGTCATTCATAGTAGTATTGTCTTTTGTACTTTTCCTTCAGTAAGGTCATTCATGGTAGTATTGTCCTTTGTACTTTTCCTTCAGTTAGGTTATTCATAGTAGTATTGTCTTTTGTACCTTTCCTTCAGTTAGGTCATTCATGGTAGTATTGTCTTTTGTACTTTTCCTTCAGTTAGGTCATTCATGGTAGTATTGTCTTTTGTACTTTTCCTTCAGTTAGGTCATTCATGGTAGTATTGTCTTTTGTACTTTTCCTTCAGTTAGGTCATTCATAGTAGTATTGTCTTTTGTACTTTTCCTTCAGTTAGGTCATTCATGGTAGTATTGTCTTTTGTACTTTTCCTTCAGATAGGTCATTCATGGTAGTATTGTCTTTTGTACTTTTCCTTCAGTTAGGTCATTCATAGTAGTATTGTCTTTTGTACTTTTCCTTCAGTTCGGTCATTCATAGTAGTATTGTCTTTTGTACTTTTCCTTCAGTTAGGTCATTCCTAGTAGTATTGTCTTTTGTACTTTTCCTTCAGTTAGGTCATTCATAGTAGTATTGTCTTTTGTATTTTTCCTTCAGTTAGGTCATTCATGATAGTATTGTCTTTGGTACTTTTCCTTCAGTTAGGTCATTCATAGTAGTATTGTCTTTTGTACGTTTCCTTCAGTTAGGTCATTCATGGTAGTATTGTCTTTTGTACTTTTCCTTCAGTTAGGTCATTCATAGTAGTATTGTCTTTTGTACTTTTCCTTCAGTTAGGTCATTCATAGTAGTATTGTCTTTGGTACTTTTCCTTCAGTTAGGTCATTCATGGTAGTATTGTCTTTTGTACGTTTCCTTCAGTTAGGTCATTCATAGTAGTATTGTCTTTTGTACTTTTCCTTCAGTTAGGTCATTCATAGTAGTATTGTCTTTTGTACTTTTCCTTCAGGTAGGTCATTCATAGTAGTATTGTCTTTTGTACTTTTCCTTCAGTTAGGTCATTCATAGTAGTATTGTCTTTTGTACTTTTCCTTCAGTTAGGTGATTCATAGTAGTATTGTCATTTGTACTTTTCCTTCAGTTAGGTCATTCATAGTAGTATTGTCTTTTGTACTTTTCCTTCAGTTAGGTTATTCATAGTAGTATTGTCTTTTGTGCTTTTCCTTCAGTTAGGTCATAAATAATAGTATTGTCTTTTGTACTTTTCCTTCAGTTAGGTCATTCATGGTAGTATTGTCTTTTGTACTTTTCCTTCAGTTAGGTCATTCATAGAAGTATTGTCTTTTGTACTTTTCCTTCAGTTAGGTCATTCATGGTAGTATTGTCTTTTGTACGTTTCCTTCAGTTAGGTCATTCATTGTAGTATTGTCTTTTGTACTTTTCCTTCAATTAGGTCATTCAAGGTAGTATTGTCTTTTGTACTTTTCCTTCAGTTAGATCATTCATAGTAGTATTGTCTTTTGTACTTTTCCTTCAGCTAGGTCATTCCTAGTAGTATTGTCTTTTGTACTTTTCCTTCAGTTAGGTCATTCATGGTAGTATTGTCTTTTGTACTTTTCCTTCAGTTAGGTCATTCATGGTAGTATTGTCTTTTGTACGTTTCCTTCAGTTAAGTCATTCATAGTAGTATTGTCTTTTGTACTTTTCCTTCAGTTAGGTCATTAATAGTAGTATTGTCTTTTGTACTTTTCCTTCAGTTAGGTCATTCATAGTAGTATTGTCTTTTGTACTTTTCCTTCAGTTAGGTCATTCATGGTAGTATTGTCTTTTGTACTTTTCCTTCAGTTAAGTCATTCATAGTAGTATTGTCTTTTGTACTTTTCCTTCAGTTAGGTCATTCATAGTAGTATTGTCTTTTGTACTTTTCCTTCAGTTAGGTCATTCATAGTAGTATTGTCTTTTGTACTTTTCCTTCAGTTAGGTCATTCATGGTAGTATTGTCTTTTGTACTTTTCCTTCAGTTAGGTCATTCATTGTAGTATTGTCTTTTGTACTTTTCCTTCAGTTAGGTCATTCATAGTAGTATTGTCTTTTGTACTTTTCCTTCAGTTAGGTCATTCATTGTAGTATTGTCTTTTGTACTTTTCCTTCAGTTAGGTCATTCATAGTAGTATTGTCTTTTGTACTTTTCCTTCAGTTAGGTTATTCATAGTAGTATTGTCTTTTGTACTTTTCCTTCAGTTAGGTCATTCATAGTAGTATTGTCTTTTGTACTTTTCCTTCAGTTAGGTCATTCATAGTAGTATTGTCTTTTGTACTTTTCCTTCAGTTAGGTCATTCATGGTAGTATTGTCTTTTGTACTTTTCCTTCAGTTAGGTCATTCATTGTAGTATTGTCTTTTGTACTTTTCCTTCAGTTAGGTCATTTATAGTAGTATTGTCTTTTGTACTTTTCCTTCAGTTAGGTCATTCATTGTAGTATTGTCTTTTGTACTTTTCCTTCAGTTAGGTCATTCATTGTAGTATTGTCTTTTGTACTTTTTCTTCAGTTAGGTCATTCATAGTAGTATTGTCCTTTGTACTTTTTCTTCAGTTAGGTAATTCATGGTAGTATTGTCTTTTGTACTTTTCCTTCAGTTAGGTTATTCATGGTAGTATTGTCTTTTGTACTTTTCCTTCAGTTAGGTCATTCATTGTAGTATTGTCTTTTGTACTTTTCCTTCAGTTAGGTCATTCATTGTAGTATTGTCTTTTGTACTTTTTCTTCAGTTAGGTCATTCATAGTAGTATTGTCCTTTGTACTTTTCCTTCAGTTAGGTCATTCATAGTAGTATTGTCTTTTGTACCTTTCCTTCAGTTAGGTCATTCATGGTAGTATTGTCTTTTGTACTTTTTCTTCAGTTAGGTCATTCATGGTAGTATTGTCCTTTGTACTTTTCCTTCAGTTAGGTCATTCATAGTAGTATTGTCTTTTGTATTTTTCCTTCAGTTAGGTCATTCATGATAGTATTGTCTTTTGTACCTTTCCTTCAGTTAGGTCATTCATAGTAGTATTGTCTTTTGTACTTTTCCTTCAGTTAGGTCATTCATTGTAGTATTGTCTTTTGTACTTTTCCTTCAGTTAGGTCATTCATAGTAGTATTGTCCTTTGTACTTTTCCTTCAGTTAGTTCATTCATAGTAGTATTGTCTTTTGTACCTTTCCTTCAGTTAGGTCATTCATTGTAGTATTGTCTTTTGTACTTTTCCTTCAGTTAGGTCATTCATAGTAGTATTGTCTTTTGTAACTTTCCTTCAGTTAGGTCTTTCCTAGTAGTATTGTCTTTTGTACTTTTGCTTCAGTTAGGTCATTCATGATAGTATTGTCTTTTGTACCTTTCCTTCAGTTAGGTCATTCATAGTAGTATTGTCTTTTGTACTTTTCCTTCAGTTAGGTCATTCATGATAGTATTGTCTTTTGTACTTTTCCTTCAGTTAGGTCATTCATAGCAGTATTGTCCTTTGTACTTTTTCTTCAGTTAGGTCATTCATGGTAGTATTGTCTTTTGTACTTTTTCTTCAGTTAGGTCATTCATTGTAGTATTGTCTTTTGTACTATTTCTTCAGTTTGGTCATTCATAGTAGTATTGTCCTTTGTACTTTTCCTTCAGTTAGGTCATTCATAGTAGTATTGTCTTTTGTACTTTTTCTTCAGTTAGGTCATTCATGGTAGTATTGTCTTTTGTACTTTTCCTCCAGTTAGGTCATTCATGATAGTATTGTCTTTTGTACCTTTCCTTCAGTTAGGTCATTCATAGTAGTATTGTCCTTTGTACTTTTTCTTCAGTTAGGTCATTCATGGTAGTATTGTCTTTTGTACTTTTCCTTCAGTTAGGTCATTCATGGTAGTATTGTCTTTTGTACTTTTCCTTCAGTTAGGTCATTCATTGTAGTATTGTCTTTTGTACTTTTTCTTCAGTTAGGTCATTCATAGTAGTATTGTCCTTTGTACTTTTCCTTCAGTTAGGTCATTCATAGTAGTATTGTCTTTTGTACTTTTCCTTCAGTTAGGTCATTCATGGTAGTATTGTCTTTTGTACTTTTCCTTCAGTTAGGTCATTCATGGTAGTATTGTCTTTTGTACTTTTCCTTCAGTTCGGTCATTCATAGTAGTATTGTCTTTTGTACTTTTCCTTCAGTTAGGTCATTCCTAGTAGTATTGTCTTTTGTACTTTTCCTTCAGTTAGGTCATTCATAGTAGTATTGTCTTTTGTATTTTTCCTTCAGTTAGGTCATTCATGATAGTATTGTCTTTGGTACTTTTCCTTCAGTTAGGTCATTCATAGTAGTATTGTCTTTTGTACGTTTCCTTCAGTTAGGTCATTCATGGTAGTATTGTCTTTTGTACTTTTCCTTCAGTTAGGTCATTCATAGTAGTATTGTCTTTTGTACTTTTCCTTCAGTTAGGTCATTCATAGTAGTATTGTCTTTGGTACTTTTCCTTCAGTTAGGTCATTCATGGTAGTATTGTCTTTTGTACGTTTCCTTCAGTTAGGTCATTCATAGTAGTATTGTCTTTTGTACTTTTCCTTCAGTTAGGTCATTCATAGTAGTATTGTCTTTTGTACTTTTCCTTCAGGTAGGTCATTCATAGTAGTATTGTCTTTTGTACTTTTCCTTCAGTTAGGTCATTCATAGTAGTATTGTCTTTTGTACTTTTCCTTCAGTTAGGTGATTCATAGTAGTATTGTCATTTGTACTTTTCCTTCAGTTAGGTCATTCATAGTAGTATTGTCTTTTGTACTTTTCCTTCAGTTAGGTTATTCATAGTAGTATTGTCTTTTGTGCTTTTCCTTCAGTTAGGTCATAAATAATAGTATTGTCTTTTGTACTTTTCCTTCAGTTAGGTCATTCATGGTAGTATTGTCTTTTGTACTTTTCCTTCAGTTAGGTCATTCATAGAAGTATTGTCTTTTGTACTTTTCCTTCAGTTAGGTCATTCATGGTAGTATTGTCTTTTGTACGTTTCCTTCAGTTAGGTCATTCATTGTAGTATTGTCTTTTGTACTTTTCCTTCAATTAGGTCATTCAAGGTAGTATTGTCTTTTGTACTTTTCCTTCAGTTAGATCATTCATAGTAGTATTGTCTTTTGTACTTTTCCTTCAGCTAGGTCATTCCTAGTAGTATTGTCTTTTGTACTTTTCCTTCAGTTAGGTCATTCATGGTAGTATTGTCTTTTGTACTTTTCCTTCAGTTAGGTCATTCATGGTAGTATTGTCTTTTGTACGTTTCCTTCAGTTAAGTCATTCATAGTAGTATTGTCTTTTGTACTTTTCCTTCAGTTAGGTCATTAATAGTAGTATTGTCTTTTGTACTTTTCCTTCAGTTAGGTCATTCATAGTAGTATTGTCTTTTGTACTTTTCCTTCAGTTAGGTCATTCATGGTAGTATTGTCTTTTGTACTTTTCCTTCAGTTAAGTCATTCATAGTAGTATTGTCTTTTGTACTTTTCCTTCAGTTAGGTCATTCATAGTAGTATTGTCTTTTGTACTTTTCCTTCAGTTAGGTCATTCATAGTAGTATTGTCTTTTGTACTTTTCCTTCAGTTAGGTCATTCATGGTAGTATTGTCTTTTGTACTTTTCCTTCAGTTAGGTCATTCATTGTAGTATTGTCTTTTGTACTTTTCCTTCAGTTAGGTCATTCATAGTAGTATTGTCTTTTGTACTTTTCCTTCAGTTAGGTCATTCATTGTAGTATTGTCTTTTGTACTTTTCCTTCAGTTAGGTCATTCATAGTAGTATTGTCTTTTGTACTTTTCCTTCAGTTAGGTTATTCATAGTAGTATTGTCTTTTGTACTTTTCCTTCAGTTAGGTCATTCATAGTAGTATTGTCTTTTGTACTTTTCCTTCAGTTAGGTCATTCATAGTAGTATTGTCTTTTGTACTTTTCCTTCAGTTAGGTCATTCATGGTAGTATTGTCTTTTGTACTTTTCCTTCAGTTAGGTCATTCATTGTAGTATTGTCTTTTGTACTTTTCCTTCAGTTAGGTCATTTATAGTAGTATTGTCTTTTGTACTTTTCCTTCAGTTAGGTCATTCATTGTAGTATTGTCTTTTGTACTTTTCCTTCAGTTAGGTCATTCATTGTAGTATTGTCTTTTGTACTTTTTCTTCAGTTAGGTCATTCATAGTAGTATTGTCCTTTGTACTTTTTCTTCAGTTAGGTAATTCATGGTAGTATTGTCTTTTGTACTTTTCCTTCAGTTAGGTTATTCATGGTAGTATTGTCTTTTGTACTTTTCCTTCAGTTAGGTCATTCATTGTAGTATTGTCTTTTGTACTTTTCCTTCAGTTAGGTCATTCATTGTAGTATTGTCTTTTGTACTTTTTCTTCAGTTAGGTCATTCATAGTAGTATTGTCCTTTGTACTTTTCCTTCAGTTAGGTCATTCATAGTAGTATTGTCTTTTGTACCTTTCCTTCAGTTAGGTCATTCATGGTAGTATTGTCTTTTGTACTTTTTCTTCAGTTAGGTCATTCATGGTAGTATTGTCCTTTGTACTTTTCCTTCAGTTAGGTCATTCATAGTAGTATTGTCTTTTGTATTTTTCCTTCAGTTAGGTCATTCATGATAGTATTGTCTTTTGTACCTTTCCTTCAGTTAGGTCATTCATAGTAGTATTGTCTTTTGTACTTTTCCTTCAGTTAGGTCATTCATTGTAGTATTGTCTTTTGTACTTTTCCTTCAGTTAGGTCATTCATAGTAGTATTGTCCTTTGTACTTTTCCTTCAGTTAGTTCATTCATAGTAGTATTGTCTTTTGTACCTTTCCTTCAGTTAGGTCATTCATTGTAGTATTGTCTTTTGTACTTTTCCTTCAGTTAGGTCATTCATAGTAGTATTGTCTTTTGTAACTTTCCTTCAGTTAGGTCTTTCCTAGTAGTATTGTCTTTTGTACTTTTGCTTCAGTTAGGTCATTCATGATAGTATTGTCTTTTGTACCTTTCCTTCAGTTAGGTCATTCATAGTAGTATTGTCTTTTGTACTTTTCCTTCAGTTAGGTCATTCATGATAGTATTGTCTTTTGTACTTTTCCTTCAGTTAGGTCATTCATAGCAGTATTGTCCTTTGTACTTTTTCTTCAGTTAGGTCATTCATGGTAGTATTGTCTTTTGTACTTTTTCTTCAGTTAGGTCATTCATTGTAGTATTGTCTTTTGTACTATTTCTTCAGTTTGGTCATTCATAGTAGTATTGTCCTTTGTACTTTTCCTTCAGTTAGGTCATTCATAGTAGTATTGTCTTTTGTACTTTTTCTTCAGTTAGGTCATTCATGGTAGTATTGTCTTTTGTACTTTTCCTCCAGTTAGGTCATTCATGATAGTATTGTCTTTTGTACCTTTCCTTCAGTTAGGTCATTCATAGTAGTATTGTCCTTTGTACTTTTTCTTCAGTTAGGTCATTCATGGTAGTATTGTCTTTTGTACTTTTCCTTCAGTTAGGTCATTCATGGTAGTATTGTCTTTTGTACTTTTCCTTCAGTTAGGTCATTCATTGTAGTATTGTCTTTTGTACTTTTTCTTCAGTTAGGTCATTCATAGTAGTATTGTCCTTTGTACTTTTCCTTCAGTTAGGTCATTCATAGTAGTATTGTCTTTTGTACTTTTCCTTCAGTTAGGTCATTCATGGTAGTATTGTCTTTTGTGCTTTTCCTTCAGTTAGGTCATTCATGATAGTATTGTCTTTTGTACCTTTCCTTCAGTTAGGTCATTCATAGTAGTATTGTCTTTTGTACTTTTTCTTCAGTTAGGTCATTCATTGTAGTATTGTCTTTTGTACTTTTTCTTCAGTTAGGTCATTCATAGTAGTATTGTCCTTTGTACTTTTTCTTCAGTTAGGTCATTCATGGTAGTATTGTCTTTTGTACTTTTCCTTCAGTTAGGTCATTCATGGTAGTATTGTCTTTTGTACTTTTCCTTCAGTTAGGTCATTCATTGTAGTATTGTCTTTTGTACTTTTTCTTCAGTTAGGTCATTCATAGTAGTATTGTCCTTTGTACTTTTCCTTCAGTTAGGTCATTCATAGTAGTATTGTCTTTTGTACTTTTCCTTCAGTTAGGTCATTCATAGTAGTATTGTCTTTTGTGCTTTTCCTTCAGTTAGGTCATTCATGATAGTATTGTCTTTTGTACCTTTCCTTCAGTTAGGTCATTCATAGTAGTATTGTCTTTTGTACTTTTCCTTCAGTTAGGTCATTCATAGTAGTATTGTCTTTTGTACTTTTTCTTCAGTTAGGTCATTCATGGTAGTATTGTCTTTTGTACTTTTCCTTCAGTTAGGTCATTCATAGTAGTATTGTCTTTTGTACTTTTCCTTCAGTTAGGTCATTCATTGTAGTATTGTCTTTTGTACTTTTCCTTCAGTTAGGTCATTCATGGTAGTATTGTCCTTTGTACTTTTCCTTCAGTTAGGTCATTCATGGTAGTATTGTCTTTTGTACCTTTCCTTCAGTTAGGTCATTCATAGTAGTATTGTCTTTTGTACTTTTCCTTCAGTTAGGTCATTCATAGTAGTATTGTCTTTTGTACCTTTCCTTCAGTTAGGTCATTCATGGTAGTATTGTCTTTTGTACTTTTCCTTCAGTTAGGTCATTCATGGTAGTATTGTCTTTTGTACTTTTCCTTCAGTTAGGTCATTCATGGTAGTATTGTCTTTGTACTTTTCCTTCAGTTATGTCATTCATGATAGTATTGTCTTTTGTACTTTTCCTTCAGTTAGGTCATTCATGATAGTATTGTCTTTTGTACCTTTCCTTCAGTTAGGTCATTCATAGTAGTATTGTCTTTTGTACTTTTCCTTCAGTTAGGTCATTCATTGTAGTATTGTCTTTTGTACTTTTCCTTCAGTTAGGTCATTGATAGTAGTATTGTCCTTTGTACTTTTCCTTCAGTTAGTTCATTCATAGTAGTATTGTCTTTTGTACCTTTCCTTCAGTTAGGTCATTCATTGTAGTATTGTCTTTTGTACTTTTCCTTCAGTTAGGTCATTCATAGTAGTATTGTCTTTTGTAACTTTCCTTCGGTTAGGTCATTCCTAGTAGTATTGTCTTTTGTACTTTTCCTTCAGTTAGGTCATTCATGATAGTATTGTCTTTTGTACCTTTCCTTCAGTTAGGTCATTCATAGTAGTATTGTCTTTTGTACTTTTCCTTCAGTTAGGTCATTCATGATAGTATTGTCTTTTGTACTTTTCCTTCAGTTAGGTCATTCATAGTAGTATTGTCCTTTGTACTTTTTCTTCAGTTAGGTCATTCATGGTAGTATTGTCTTTTGTACTTTTTCTTCAGTTAGGTCATTCATTGTAGTATTGTCTTTTGTACTATTTCTTCAGTTTGGTCATTCATAGTAGTATTGTCCTTTGTACTTTTCCTTCAGTTAGGTCATTCATAGTAGTATTGTCTTTTGTACTTTTTCTTCAGTTAGGTCATTCATGGTAGTATTGTCTTTTGTACTTTTCCTCCAGTTAGGTCATTCATGATAGTATTGTCTTTTGTACCTTTCCTTCAGTTAGGTCATTCATAGTAGTATTGTCTTTTGTACTTTTCCTTCAGTTAGGTCATTCATAGTAGTATTGTCTTTTGTACTTTTTCTTCAGTTAGGTCATTCATTGTAGTATTGTCTTTTGTACTTTTTCTTCAGTTAGGTCATTCATAGTAGTATTGTCCTTTGTACTTTTTCTTCAGTTAGGTCATTCGTGGTAGTATTGTCTTTTGTACTTTTCCTTCAGTTAGGTCATTCATGGTAGTATTGTCTTTCGTACTTTTTCTTCAGTTTGGTCATTCATAGTAGTATTGTCCTTTGTACTTTTCCTTCAGTTAGGTCATTCATAGTAGTATTGTCTTTTGTACTTTTCCTTCAGTTAGGTCATTCATGGTAGTATTGTCTTTTGTGCTTTTCCTTCAGTTAGGTCATTCATGATAGTATTGTCTTTTGTACCTTTCCTTCAGTTAGGTCATTCATAGTAGTATTGTCTTTTGTACTTTTCCTTCAGTTAGGTCATTCATAGTAGTATTGTCTTTTGTACTTTTTCTTCAGTTAGGTGATTCATGGTAGTATTGTCTTTTGTACTTTTCCTTCAGTTAGGTCATTCATAGTAGTATTGTCTTTTGTACTTTTCCTTCAGTTAGGTCATTCATTGTAGTATTGTCTTTTGTACTTTTCCTTCAGTTAGGTCATTCATGGTAGTATTGTCCTTTGTACTTTTCCTTCAGTTAGGTCATTCATGGTAGTATTGTCTTTTGTACTTTTCCTTCAGTTAGGTCATTCATGATAGTATTGTCTTTTGTACCTTTCCTTCAGTTAGGTCATTCATAGTAGTATTGTCTTTTGTACTTTTCCTTCAGTTAGGTCATTCATAGTAGTATTGTCTTTTGTACTTTTCCTTCAGTTAGGTCATTCATAGTAGTATTGTCCTTTGTACTTTTCCTTCAGTTAGGTCATTCAAGGTAGTATTGTCTTTTGTACTTTTCCTTCAGTTAGGTCATTCATGGTAGTATTGTCTTTTGTACTTTTCCTTCAGTTATGTCATTCATGATAGTATTGTCTTTTGTACTTTTCCTTCAGTTAGGTCATTCATAGTAGTATTGTCTTTTGTACTTTTCCTTCAGTTAGGTCATTCATAGTAGTATTGTCCTTTGTACTTTCCCTTCAGTTAGGTCATTCAAGGTAGTATTGTCTTTTGTACTTTTCCTTCAGTTAGGTCATTCATAGTAGTATTGTCTTTTGTACTTTTCCTTCAGTTAGGTCATTCCTAGTAGTATTGTCTTTTGTACTTTTCCTTCAGTTAGGTCATTCATAGTAGTATTGTCTTTTGTACTTTTCCTTCAGTTAGGTCATTCATAGTAGTATTGTCTTTTGTACTTTTCCTTCAGTTAGGTCATTCATGGTAGTATTGTCTTTTGTACTTTTCCTTCAGTTAGGTCATTCATAGTAGTATTGTCTTTTGTACTTTTCCTTCAGTTAGGTCATTCATAGTAGTATTGTCTTTTGTACTTTTCCTTCAGTTAGGTCATTCATAGTAGTATTGTCTTTTGTTCTTTTCCTTCAGTTAGGTCATTCATAGTAGTATTGTCTTTTGTACTTTTCCTTCAGTTAGGTCATTCATAGTAGTATTGTCATTTGTACTTTTCCTTCAGTTAGGTTATTCATAGTAGTATTGTCATTTGTACTTTTCCTTCAGTTAGGTCATTCATAGTAGTATTGTCTTTTGTACTTTTCCTTCAGTTAGGTCATTCATAGTAGTATTGTCATTTGTACTTTTCCTTCAGTTAGGTCATTCATAGTAGTATTGTCTTTTGTACTTTTCCTTCAGTTAGGTCATTCATAGTAGTATTGTCTTTTGTACTTTTCCTTCAGTTAGGTCATTCATGGTAGTATTGTATTTTGTACTTTTCCTTCAGTTAGGTCATTCCTAGTAGTATTGTCTTTTGTACTTTTCCTTCAGTTAGGTCATTCAAGGTAGTATTGTCATTTGTACTTTTCCTTCAGTTAGGTCATTCATAGTAGTATTGTCTTTTGTACTTTTCCTTCAGTTAGGTCATTCATAGTAGTATTGTCTTTTGTACTTTTCCTTCAGTTAGGTCATTCATAGTAGTATTGTCTTTTGTACTTTTCTTTCAGTTAGGTCATTCATAGTAGTATTGTCTTTTGTACTTTTCCTTCAGTTAGGTCATTCATAGTAGTATTGTCTTTTGTACTTTTCCTTCAGTTAGGTCATTCATAGTAGTATTGTCATTTGTACTTTTCCTTCAGTTAGGTCATTCATAGTAGTATTGTCATTTGTACTTTTCCTTCAGTTAGGTCATTCATAGTAGTATTGTCTTTTGTACTTTTCCTTCAGTTAGGTCATTCATAGTAGTATTGTCATTTGTACTTTTCCTTCAGTTAGGTCATTCATGGTAGTATTGTCTTTTGTACTTTTCCTTCAGTTAGGTCATTCCTAGTAGTATTGTCTTTTGTACTTTTCCTTCAGTTAGGTCAATCAAGGTAGTATTGTCTTTTGTACTTTTCCTTCAGTTAGGTCATTCATAGTAGTATTGTCTTTTGTACTTTTCCTTCAGTTAGGTCATTCATAGTAGTATTGTCTTTTGTACTTTTCCTTCAGTTAGGTCATTCATAGCAGTATTGTCTTTTGTACCTTTCCTTCAGTTAGGTTATTCATAGTAGTATTGTCTTTTGTACTTTTCCTTCAGTTAGGTCATTCATAGTAGTATTGTCTTTTGTACTTTTCCTTCAGTTAGGTCATTCATGGTAGTATTGTCTTTTGTACTTTTCCTTCAGTTAGGTCATTAATAATAGTATTGTCTTTTGTACTTTTCCTTCAGTTAGGTCATTCATGGTAGTATTGTCTTTTGTACTTTTCCTTCAGTTAGGTCATTTATAGTAGTATTGTCTTTTGTACTTTTCCTTCAGTTAGGTCATTCATAGTAGTATTGTCTTTTGTACATTTCCTTCAGTTAGGTCATTCATGGTAGTATTGTCTTTTGTACTTTTCCTTCAGTTAGGTCATTCATGGTAGTATTGTCTTTTGTACTTTTCCTTCAGTTAGGTCATTCATAGTAGTATTGTCGTTTGTACTTTATCTTCAGTTAGGTCATTCATGGTAGTATTGTCTTTTGTACTTTTCCTTCAGTTAGGTCATTCAAGGTAGTATTGTCTTTTGTACTTTTCCTTCAGTTAGGTCATTCATAGTAGTATTGTCTTTTGTACTTTTCCTTCAGCTAGGTCATTCATAGTAGTATTGTCTTTTGTACTTTTCCTTCAGTTAGGTCATTCATAGTAGTATTGTCTTTTGTACTTTTCCTTCAGTTAGGTCATTCATAGTAGTATTGTCTTTTGTACCTTTCCTTCAGTTAGGTCATTCAAGGTAGTATTGTCTTTTGTATTTTTTCTTCAGTTAGGTCATTCATAGTAGTATTGTCTTTGGTACTTTTCCTTCAGTTAGGTCATTCATGGTAGTATTGTCTTTTGTACTTTTCCTTCAGGTAGGTTATTCATAGTAGTATTGTCTTTTGTACTTTTCCTTCAGTTAGGTCATTCATAGTAGTATTGTCTTTTGTACTTTTCCTTCAGTTAGGTTATTCATAGTAGTATTGTCATTTGTACTTTTCCTTCAGTTTGGTCATTCATAGTAGTATTGTCTTTTGTACTTTTCCTTCAGTTAGGTCATTCATAGTAGTATTGTCATTTGTACTTTTCCTTCAGTTAGGTCATTCATAGTAGTATTGTCTTTTGTACTTTTCCTTCAGTTAGGTCATTCATGGTAGTATTGTCTTTCGTACTTTTTCTTCAGTTTGGTCATTCATAGTAGTATTGTCCTTTGTACTTTTCCTTCAGTTAGGTCATTCATAGTAGTATTGTCTTTTGTACTTTTCCTTCAGTTAGGTCATTCATGGTAGTATTGTCTTTTGTGCTTTTCCTTCAGTTAGGTCATTCATGATAGTATTGTCTTTTGTACCTTTCCTTCAGTTAGGTCATTCATAGTAGTATTGTCTTTTGTACTTTTCCTTCAGTTAGGTCATTCATAGTAGTATTGTCTTTTGTACTTTTTCTTCAGTTAGGTGATTCATGGTAGTATTGTCTTTTGTACTTTTCCTTCAGTTAGGTCATTCATAGTAGTATTGTCTTTTGTACTTTTCCTTCAGTTAGGTCATTCATTGTAGTATTGTCTTTTGTACTTTTCCTTCAGTTAGGTCATTCATGGTAGTATTGTCCTTTGTACTTTTCCTTCAGTTAGGTCATTCATGGTAGTATTGTCTTTTGTACTTTTCCTTCAGTTAGGTCATTCATGATAGTATTGTCTTTTGTACCTTTCCTTCAGTTAGGTCATTCATAGTAGTATTGTCTTTTGTACTTTTCCTTCAGTTAGGTCATTCATAGTAGTATTGTCTTTTGTACTTTTCCTTCAGTTAGGTCATTCATAGTAGTATTGTCCTTTGTACTTTTCCTTCAGTTAGGTCATTCAAGGTAGTATTGTCTTTTGTACTTTTCCTTCAGTTAGGTCATTCATGGTAGTATTGTCTTTTGTACTTTTCCTTCAGTTATGTCATTCATGATAGTATTGTCTTTTGTACTTTTCCTTCAGTTAGGTCATTCATAGTAGTATTGTCTTTTGTACTTTTCCTTCAGTTAGGTCATTCATAGTAGTATTGTCTTTTGTACTTTTCCTTCAGTTAGGTCATTCATAGTAGTATTGTCATTTGTACTTTTCCTTCAGTTAGGTCATTCATGGTAGTATTGTCTTTTGTACTTTTCCTTCAGTTAGGTCATTCCTAGTAGTATTGTCTTTTGTACTTTTCCTTCAGTTAGGTCAATCAAGGTAGTATTGTCTTTTGTACTTTTCCTTCAGTTAGGTCATTCATAGTAGTATTGTCTTTTGTACTTTTCCTTCAGTTAGGTCATTCATAGTAGTATTGTCTTTTGTACTTTTCCTTCAGTTAGGTCATTCATAGTAGTATTGTCTTTTGTACTTTTCCTTCAGTTAGGTCATTCATGGTAGTATTGTCTTTTGTACTTTTCTTTAAGTTAGGTCATTCATAGTAGTATTGTCTTTTGTACTTTTCCTTCAGTTAGGTCATTCATAGTAGTATTGTCTTTTGTACTTTTCCTTCAGTTAGGTCATTCATAGTAGTATTGTCTTTTGTACTTTTCCTTCAGTTAGGTCATTCATAGTAGTATTGTCTTTTGTACTCTTCCTTCAGTTAGGTCATTCATAGTAGTATTGTCATTTGTACTTTTCCTTCAGTTAGGTTATTCATAGTAGTATTGTCATTTGTACTTTTCCTTCAGTTAGGTCATTCATAGTAGTATTGTCTTTTGTACTTTTCCTTCAGTTAGGTCATTCATAGTAGTATTGTCATTTGTACTTTTCCTTCAGTTAGGTCATTCATAGTAGTATTGTCTTTTGTACTTTTCCTTCAGTTAGGTCATTCATGGTAGTATTGTCTTTTGTACTTTTCCTTCAGTTAGGTCATTCATGGTAGTATTGTATTTTGTACTTTTCCTTCAGTTAGGTCATTCCTAGTAGTATTGTCTTTTGTACTTTTCCTTCAGTTAGGTCATTCAAGGTAGTATTGTCATTTGTACTTTTCCTTCAGTTAGGTCATTCATAGTAGTATTGTCTTTTGTACTTTTCCTTCAGTTAGGTCATTCATAGTAGTATTGTCTTTTGTACTTTTCCTTCAGTTAGGTCATTCATAGTAGTATTGTCTTTTGTACTTTTCCTTCAGTTAGGTCATTCATAGTAGTATTGTCTTTTGTACTTTTCCTTCAGTTAGGTCATTCATAGTAGTATTGTCTTTTGTACTTTTCTTTCAGTTAGGTCATTCATAGTAGTATTGTCTTTTGTACTTTTCCTTCAGTTAGGTCATTCATAGTAGTATTGTCTTTTGTACTTTTCCTTCAGTTAGGTCATTCATAGTAGTATTGTCATTTGTACTTTTCCTTCAGTTAGGTCATTCATAGTAGTATTGTCTTTTGTACTTTTCCTTCAGTTAGGTCATTCATAGTAGTATTGTCATTTGTACTTTTCCTTCAGTTAGGTCATTCATGGTAGTATTGTCTTTTGTACTTTTCCTTCAGTTAGGTCATTCCTAGTAGTATTGTCTTTTGTACTTTTCCTTCAGTTAGGTCAATCAAGGTAGTATTGTCTTTTGTACTTTTCCTTCAGTTAGGTCATTCATAGTAGTATTGTCTTTTGTACTTTTCCTTCAGTTAGGTCATTCATAGTAGTATTGTCTTTTGTACTTTTCCTTCAGTTAGGTCATTCATAGCAGTATTGTCTTTTGTACCTTTCATTCAGTTAGGTTATTCCTAGTAGTATTGTCTTTTGTACTTTTCCTTCAGTTAGGTCATTCATAGTAGTATTGTCTTTTGTACTTTTCCTTCAGTTAGGTCATTCATGGTAGTATTGTCTTTTGTACTTTTCCTTCAGTTAGGTCATTAATAATAGTATTGTCTTTTGTACTTTTCCTTCAGTTAGGTCATTCATGGTAGTATTGTCTTTTGTACTTTTCCTTCAGTTAGGTCATTTATAGTAGTATTGTCTTTTGTACTTTTCCTTCAGTTAGGTCATTCATAGTAGTATTGTCTTTTGTACATTTCCTTCAGTTAGGTCATTCATGGTAGTATTGTCTTTTGTACTTTTCCTTCAGTTAGGTCATTCATGGTAGTATTGTCTTTTGTACTTTTCCTTCAGTTAGGTCATTCATAGTAGTATTGTCGTTTGTACTTTACCTTCAGTTAGGTCATTTATGGTAGTATTGTCTTTTGTACTTTTCCTTTAGTTAGGTCATTCATAGTAGTATTGTCTTTTGTACTTTTCCTTCAGTAAGGTCATTCATGGTAGTATTGTCTTTTGTACTTTTCCTTCAGATAGGTCATTCAAGGTAGTATTGTCTTTTGTACTTTTCCTTCAGTTAGGTCATTCATAGTAGTATTGTCTTTTGTACTTTTCCTTCAGTTAGGTCATTCATAGTAGTATTGTCTTTTGTACTTTTCCTTCAGTTAGGTCATTCATAGTAGTATTGTCTTTTGTACCTTTCCTTCAGTTAGGTCATTCAAGGTAGTATTGTCTTTTGTATTTTTTCTTCAGTTAGGTCATTCATAGTAGTATTGTCTTTGGTACTTTTCCTTCAGTTAGGTCATTCATGGTAGTATTGTCTTTTGTACTTTTCCTTCAGGTAGGTTATTCATAGTAGTATTGTCTTTTGTACTTTTCCTTCAGTTAGGTCATTCATAGTAGTATTGTCTTTTGTACTTTTCCTTCAGTTAGGTTATTCATAGTAGTATTGTCATTTGTACTTTTCCTTCAGTTTGGTCATTCATAGTAGTATTGTCTTTTGTACTTTTCCTTCAGTTAGGTCATTCATAGTAGTATTGTCATTTGTACTTTTCCTTCAGTTAGGTCATTCATAGTAGTATTGTCTTTTGTACTTTTCCTTCAGTTAGGTCATTCATAGTAGTATTGTCTTTTGTACTTTTCCTTCAGTTAGGTCATTCATAGTAGTATTGTCTTTTGTACTTTTCCTTCAGTTAGGTCATTCATAGTAGTATTGTCTTTTGTACTTTTCCTTCAGTTAGGTCATTCATAGTAGTATTGTCTTTTGTACTTTTCCTTCAGTTAGGTCATTCATAGTAGTATTGTCTTTTGTACTTTTCCTTCAGTTAGGTCATTCATAGTAGTATTGTCTTTTGTACTTTTCTTTCAGTTAGGTCATTCATAGTAGTATTGTCTTTTGTACTTTTCCTTCAGTTAGGTCATTCATAGTAGTATTGTCTTTTGTACTTTTCCTTCAGTTAGGTCATTCATAGTAGTATTGTCATTTGTACTTTTCCTTCAGTTAGGTCATTCATAGTAGTATTGTCTTTTGTACTTTTCCTTCAGTTAGGTCATTCATAGTAGTATTGTCATTTGTACTTTTCCTTCAGTTAGGTCATTCATGGTAGTATTGTCTTTTGTACTTTTCCTTCAGTTAGGTCATTCCTAGTAGTATTGTCTTTTGTACTTTTCCTTCAGTTAGGTCAATCAAGGTAGTATTGTCTTTTGTACTTTTCCTTCAGTTAGGTCATTCATAGTAGTATTGTCTTTTGTACTTTTCCTTCAGTTAGGTCATTCATAGTAGTATTGTCTTTTGTACTTTTCCTTCAGTTAGGTCATTCATAGCAGTATTGTCTTTTGTACCTTTCCTTCAGTTAGGTTATTCCTAGTAGTATTGTCTTTTGTACTTTTCCTTCAGTTAGGTCATTCATAGTAGTATTGTCTTTTGTACTTTTCCTTCAGTTAGGTCATTCATGGTAGTATTGTCTTTTGTACTTTTCCTTCAGTTAGGTCATTAATAATAGTATTGTCTTTTGTACTTTTCCTTCAGTTAGGTCATTCATGGTAGTATTGTCTTTTGTACTTTTCCTTCAGTTAGGTCATTTATAGTAGTATTGTCTTTTGTACTTTTCCTTCAGTTAGGTCATTCATAGTAGTATTGTCTTTTGTACATTTCCTTCAGTTAGGTCATTCATGGTAGTATTGTCTTTTGTACTTTTCCTTCAGTTAGGTCATTCATGGTAGTATTGTCTTTTGTACTTTTCCTTCAGTTAGGTCATTCATAGTAGTATTGTCGTTTGTACTTTACCTTCAGTTAGGTCATTTATGGTAGTATTGTCTTTTGTACTTTTCCTTTAGTTAGGTCATTCATAGTAGTATTGTCTTTTGTACTTTTCCTTCAGTAAGGTCATTCATGGTAGTATTGTCTTTTGTACTTTTCCTTCAGATAGGTCATTCAAGGTAGTATTGTCTTTTGTACTTTTCCTTCAGTTAGGTCATTCATAGTAGTATTGTCTTTTGTACTTTTCCTTCAGTTAGGTCATTCATAGTAGTATTGTCTTTTGTACTTTTCCTTCAGTTAGGTCATTCATAGTAGTATTGTCTTTTGTACTTTTCCTTCAGTTAGGTCATTCATAGTAGTATTGTCTTTTGTACCTTTCCTTCAGTTAGGTCATTCAAGGTAGTATTGTCTTTTGTATTTTTTCTTCAGTTAGGTCATTCATAGTAGTATTGTCATTGGTACTTTTCCTTCAGTTAGGTCATTCATGGTAGTATTGTCTTTTGTACTTTTCCTTCAGGTAGGTTATTCATAGTAGTATTGTCTTTTGTACTTTTCCTTCAGTTAGGTCATTCATAGTAGTATTGTCTTTTGTACTTTTCCTTCAGTTAGGTTATTCATAGTAGTATTGTCATTTGTACTTTTCCTTCAGTTTGGTCATTCATAGTAGTATTGTCTTTTGTACTTTTCCTTCAGTTAGGTCATTCATAGTAGTATTGTCATTTGTACTTTTCCTTCAGTTAGGTCATTCATAGTAGTATTGTCTTTTGTACTTTTCCTTCAGTTAGGTCATTCATGGTAGTATTGTCAATTGTACTTTTCCTTCAGTTAGGTCATTCATAGTAGTATTGTCATTTGTACTTTTCCTTCAGTTAGGTCATTCATGGTAGTATTGTCTTTTGTACTTTTCCTTCAGTTAGGTCATTCATGGTAGTATTGTCCTTTGAACTTTTCCTTCAGTTAGGTCATTCCTAGTAGTATTGTCTTTTGTACTTTTCCTTCAGTTAGGTCATTCATGGTAGTATTGTCTTTTGTACTTTTCCTTCAGTTAGGTCATTCATTGTAGTATTGTCGTTTGTACTTTTCCTTCAGTTAGGTCATTCATAGTAGTATTGTCTTTTGTACTTTTCCTTCAGTTAGGTCATTCATAGTAGTATTGTCTTTTGTACTTTTCCTTCAGTTAGGTGATTCATAGTAGTATTGTCTTTTGTACTTTTCCTTCAGTTAGGTCATTCATAGTAGTATTGTCGTTTGTACTTTTCCTTCAGTTAGGTCATTCATAGTAGTATTGTCGTTTGTACTTTTCCTTCAGTTAGGTCATTCATAGTAGTATTGTCTTTTGTACTTTTCCTTCAGTTAGGTCATTCATAGTAGTATTGTCTTTTGTACTTTACCTTCAGTTAGGTCATTCATAGTAGTATTGTCGTTTGTACTTTTCCTTCAGTTAGGTCATTCATAGTAGTATTGTCTTTTGTACTTTTCCTTCAGTTAGGTCATTCATAGTAGTGTTGTCTTTTGTACCTTTCCTTCAGTTAGGTCATTCATAGTAGTTTTGTGTTTTGTACCTTTCCTTCAGTTAGGTCATTTATAGTAGTATTGTCTTTTGTACTTTTCCTTTAGTTAGGTCATTCATAGTAGTATTGTCTTTTGTACTTTTTCCTCAGTTAGGTCATTCATAGTAGTATTGTCTTTTGTACTTTTCCTTCAGTTAGGTCATTCATGGTAGTATTGTCTTTTGTACTTTTCCTTCAGTTAGGTCATTCATAGTAGTATTGTCTTTTGTACTTTTCCTTCAGTTAGGTCATTCATAGTAGTATTGTCTTTTGTACTTTTCCTTTAGTTAGGTCATTCATAGTAGTATTGTCTTTTGTACTTTTCCTTCAGTTAGGTCATTCATGGTAGTATTGTCTTTTGTGCTTTTCCTTCAGTTAGGTCATTCATAATAGTATTGTCTTTTGTACTTTTCCTTCAGTTAGGTCATTCATAGTAGTATTGTCTTTTGTACTTTTCCTTCAGTTAGGTCATTCATAGTAGTATTGTCTTTTGTACTTTTCCTTCAGTTAGCTCATTCATAGTAGTATTGTCTTTTGTACTTTTCCTTCAGTTAGGTCATTCATAGTAGTATTGTCTTTTGTACTTTTTCTTCAGTTAGGTCATTCATGGTAGTATTGTCTTTTGTACTTTTCCTTCAGTTAGGTCATTCATAGTAGTATTGTCTTTTGTACTTTTCCTTCAGTTAGGTCATTCATAGTAATATTGTCTTTTGTACTTTTCCTTCAGTTAGGTCATTCCTAGTAGTATTGTCTTTTGTACTTTTCCTTCAGTTAGGTCATTCAAGGTAGTATTGTCTTTTGTACTTTTCCTTCAGTTAGGTCATTCATAGTAGTATTGTCTTTTGTACTTTTCCTTCAGTTAGGTCATTCATAGTAGTATTGTCATTTGTACTTTTCCTTCAGTTAGGTCATTCATAGTAGTATTGTCTTTTGTACTTTTCCTTCAGTTAGGTCATTCATGGTAGTATTGTCTTTTGTACTTTTCCTTCAGTTAGGTCATTCCTAGTAGTATTGTCTTTTGTACTTTTCCTTCAGTTAGGTCATTCATGGTAGTTTTGTCTTTTGTACTTTTCCTTCAGTTAGGTCATTCATTGTAGTATTGTCTTTTGTACTTTTCCTTCAGTTAGGTCATTCATAGTAGTATTGTCTTTTGTACTTTTCCTTCAGTTAGGTCATTCATAGTAGTATTGTCTTTTGTACTTTTCCTTCAGTTAGGTCATTCATAGTAGTATTGTCATTTGTACTTTTCCTTCAGTTAGGTCATTCATTGTAGTATTGTCTTTTGTACTTTTCCTTCAGTTAGGTCATTCATAGTAGTATTGTCTTTTGTACTTTTTCTTCAGTTAGGTCATTCATAGTAGTATTGTCGTTTGTACTTTTCCTTCAGTTAGGTCATTCATAGTAGTATTGTCTTTTGTACTTTTCCTTCAGTTAGGTCATTCATAGTAGTATTGTCTTTTGTACTTTTCCTTCAGTTAGGTCATTCATGGTAGTATTGTCTTTTGTTCTTTTCCTTCAGTTAGGTCATTCATTGTAGTATTGTCGTTTGTACTTTTCCTTCAGTTAGGTCATTCATAGTAGTATTGTCTTTTGTACTTTTCCTTCAGTTAGGTCATTCATAGTAGTATTGTCTTTTGTACTTTTCCTTCAGTTAGGTCATTCATAGTAGTATTGTCTTTTGTACTTTTCCTTCAGTTAGGTCATTCATAGTAGTATTGTCTTTTGTACTTTACCTTCACTTAGGTCATTCATAGTAGTATTGTCGTTTGTACTTTTCCTTCAGTTAGGTCATTCATAGTAGTATTGTCTGTTGTACTTTTCCTTCAGTTAGGTCATTCATTGTAGTATTGTCTTTTGTACTTTTCCTTCAGCTAGGTCATTCATAGTAGTATTGTCTTTTGTACTTTACCTTCAGTTAGGTCATTCATAGTAGTATTGTCGTTTGTACTTTTCCTTCAGTTAGGTCATTCATAGTAGTATTGTCTTTTGTACTTTTCCTTCAGTTAGGTCATTCATAGTAGTATTGTCTTTTGTACTTTTCCTTCAGTTAGGTCATTCATAGTAGTATTGTCTTTTGTACTTTACCTTCAGTTAGGTCATTCATAGTAGTATTGTCGTTTGTACTTTTCCTTCAGTTAGGTCATTCATAGTAGTATTGTCTTTTGTACTTTTCCTTCAGTTAGGTCATTCATAGTAGTATTGTCTTTTGTACTTTTCCTTCAGTTAGGTCATTCATAGTAGTATTGTCTTTTGTACTTTTCCCTCAGTTAGGTCATTCATAGTAGTATTGTCTTTTGTACTTTTCCCTCAGTTAGGTCATTCATAGTAGTATTGTCTTTTGTACTTTTCCTTCAGTTAGGTCATTCATTGTAGTATTGTCGTTTGTACTTTTCCTTCAGTTAGGTCATTCATAGTAGTATTGTCTTTTGTACTTTTCCTTCAGTTAGGTCATTCATAGTAGTATTGTCTTTTGTACTTTTCCTTCAGTTAGGTGATTCATAGTAGTATTGTCTTTTGTACTTTTCCTTCAGTTAGGTCATTCATAGTAGTATTGTCGTTTGTACTTTTCCTTCAGTTAGGTCATTCATAGTAGTATTGTCGTTTGTACTTTTCCTTCAGTTAGGTCATTCATAGTAGTATTGTCTTTTGTACTTTTCCTTCAGTTAGGTCATTCATAGTAGTATTGTCTTTTGTACTTTACCTTCAGTTAGGTCATTCATAGTAGTATTGTCGTTTGTACTTTTCCTTCAGTTAGGTCATTCATAGTAGTATTGTCTTTTGTACTTTTCCTTCAGTTAGGTCATTCATAGTAGTGTTGTCTTTTGTACCTTTCCTTCAGTTAGGTCATTCATAGTAGTTTTGTGTTTTGTACCTTTCCTTCAGTTAGGTCATTTATAGTAGTATTGTCTTTTGTACTTTTCCTTTAGTTAGGTCATTCATAGTAGTATTGTCTTTTGTACTTTTTCCTCAGTTAGGTCATTCATAGTAGTATTGTCTTTTGTACTTTTCCTTCAGTTAGGTCATTCATGGTAGTATTGTCTTTTGTACTTTTCCTTCAGTTAGGTCATTCATAGTAGTATTGTCTTTTGTACTTTTCCTTCAGTTAGGTCATTCATAGTAGTATTGTCTTTTGTACTTTTCCTTTAGTTAGGTCATTCATAGTAGTATTGTCTTTTGTACTTTTCCTTCAGTTAGGTCATTCATGGTAGTATTGTCTTTTGTGCTTTTCCTTCAGTTAGGTCATTCATAGTAGTATTGTCTTTTGTACTTTTCCTTCAGTTAGGTCATTCATAGTAGTATTGTCTTTTGTACTTTTCCTTCAGTTAGGTCATTCATAGTAGTATTGTCTTTTGTACTTTTCCTTCAGTTAGCTCATTCATAGTAGTATTGTCTTTTGTACTTTTCCTTCAGTTAGGTCATTCATAGTAGTATTGTCTTTTGTACTTTTTCTTCAGTTAGGTCATTCATGGTAGTATTGTCTTTTGTACTTTTCCTTCAGTTAGGTCATTCATAGTAGTATTGTCTTTTGTACTTTTCCTTCAGTTAGGTCATTCATAGTAATATTGTCTTTTGTACTTTTCCTTCAGTTAGGTCATTCCTAGTAGTATTGTCTTTTGTACTTTTCCTTCAGTTAGGTCATTCAAGGTAGTATTGTCTTTTGTACTTTTCCTTCAGTTAGGTCATTCATAGTAGTATTGTCTTTTGTACTTTTCCTTCAGTTAGGTCATTCATAGTAGTATTGTCATTTGTACTTTTCCTTCAGTTAGGTCATTCATGGTAGTATTGTCTTTTGTACTTTTCCTTCAGTTAGGTCATTCATGGTAGTATTGTCTTTTGTACTTTTCCTTCAGTTAGGTCATTCCTAGTAGTATTGTCTTTTGTACTTTTCCTTCAGTTAGGTCATTCATGGTAGTTTTGTCTTTTGTACTTTTCCTTCAGTTAGGTCATTCATTGTAGTATTGTCTTTTGTACTTTTCCTTCAGTTAGGTCATTCATAGTAGTATTGTCTTTTGTACTTTTCCTTCAGTTAGGTCATTCATAGTAGTATTGTCTTTTGTACTTTTCCTTCAGTTAGGTCATTCATAGTAGTATTGTCATTTGTACTTTTCCTTCAGTTAGGTCATTCATTGTAGTATTGTCTTTTGTACTTTTCCTTCAGTTAGGTCATTCATAGTAGTATTGTCTTTTGTACTTTTTCTTCAGTTAGGTCATTCATAGTAGTATTGTCGTTTGTACTTTTCCTTCAGTTAGGTCATTCATAGTAGTATTGTCTTTTGTACTTTTCCTTCAGTTAGGTCATTCATAGTAGTATTGTCTTTTGTACTTTTCCTTCAGTTAGGTCATTCATGGTAGTATTGTCTTTTGTTCTTTTCCTTCAGTTAGGTCATTCATTGTAGTATTGTCGTTTGTACTTTTCCTTCAGTTAGGTCATTCATAGTAGTATTGTCTTTTGTACTTTTCCTTCAGTTAGGTCATTCATAGTAGTATTGTCTTTTGTACTTTTCCTTCAGTTAGGTCATTCATAGTAGTATTGTCTTTTGTACTTTTCCTTCAGTTAGGTCATTCATAGTAGTATTGTCTTTTGTACTTTACCTTCACTTAGGTCATTCATAGTAGTATTGTCGTTTGTACTTTTCCTTCAGTTAGGTCATTCATAGTAGTATTGTCTGTTGTACTTTTCCTTCAGTTAGGTCATTCATTGTAGTATTGTCTTTTGTACTTTTCCTTCAGCTAGGTCATTCATAGTAGTATTGTCTTTTGTACTTTACCTTCAGTTAGGTCATTCATAGTAGTATTGTCGTTTGTACTTTTCCTTCAGTTAGGTCATTCATAGTAGTATTGTCTTTTGTACTTTTCCTTCAGTTAGGTCATTCATAGTAGTATTGTCTTTTGTACTTTTCCTTCAGTTAGGTCATTCATAGTAGTATTGTCTTTTGTACTTTACCTTCAGTTAGGTCATTCATAGTAGTATTGTCGTTTGTACTTTTCCTTCAGTTAGGTCATTCATAGTAGTATTGTCTTTTGTACTTTTCCTTCAGTTAGGTCATTCATAGTAGTATTGTCTTTTGTACTTTTCCTTCAGTTAGGTCATTCATAGTAGTATTGTCTTTTGTACTTTTCCCTCAGTTAGGTCATTCATAGTAGTATTGTCTTTTGTACTTTTCCCTCAGTTAGGTCATTCATAGTAGTATTGTCTTTTGTACTTTTCCTTCAGTTAGGTCATTCATGGTAGTATTGTCTTTTGTACTTTTCCTTCAGTTAGGTCATTCATAGTAGTATTGTCTTTTGTACTTTTCCTTCAGTTAGGTCATTCATAGTAGTATTGTCTTTTGTACTTTTCCTTTAGTTAGGTCATTCATGGTAGTATTGTCTTTTGTACTTTTCCTTCAGTTAGGTCATTCATGGTAGTATTGTCGTTTGTACTTTTCCTTCAGTTAGGTCATTCATGGTAGTATTGTCTTTTGTGCTTTTCCTTCAGTTAGGTCATTCATAGTAGTATTGTCTTTTGTACTTTTCCTTCAGTTAGGTCATTCATAGTAGTATTGTCTTTTGTACTTTTCCTTCAGTTAGGTCATTCATGGTAGTATTGTCTTTTGTACTTTTCCCTCAGTTAGGTCATTCATGGTAGTATTGTCTTTTGTACTTTTCCTTCAGTTAGGTCATTCATAGTAGTATTGTCTTTTGTACTTTTCCTTCAGTTAGGTCATTCATAGTAGTATTGTCTTTTGTACTTTTCCTTCAGTTAGGTCATTCCTAGTAGTATTGTCTTTTGTACTTTTCCTTCAGTTAGGTCATTCAAGGTAGTATTGTCTTTTGTACTTTTCCTTCAGTTAGGTCATTCATAGTAGTATTGTCTTTTGTACTTTACCTTCAGTTAGGTCATTCATAGTAGTATTGTCTTTTGTACTTTTCCTTCAGTTAGGTCATTCATGGTAGTATTGTCTTTTGTAGTTTTCCTTCAGTTAGGTCATTCATAGTAGTATTGTGTTTTGTACTTTTCCTTGAGTTAGGTCATTCATGGTAGTATTGTCTTCTAATGTACGGATTCTAATTACCAATGTAGTATCTTCATAGTTTTCTTGATATTGAAGTTAGCCTTTTAAGCATCCTCCACAAGGTGTCCGCTAGTTTGGCGGGACGAATCAAAACAACAATCACCTCCTTTCTGAAATGCGACTTTCAGTAGCTCCCAATGAGCAATGATTTGCTAGGATTCCTTGGCAAGACAAAATATTCTAACATTTTCCTTCATCATCCCGTTTCCTTGTGGCAACCATGGCATTTGTCTATAAACTAATCATGGTGGATCACAATTGACCTACAATATTGCTTACTTGTACAGAATGACTGAGGATAGCATAGGAATAATCTGAAAGACACTGGTTGAGTACGTGTTGCTAAATGACACTGGTGGGGTCCGTGTTGCTAAAAGACACTGGTGGGGTCCGTGTTGCTAAAAGAAACAGGTGGGGTCCTTGTTGCTAAAAGACACGGGTGGGGTCCGTGTTGCTAAAAGACACAGGTGGGGTCCTTGTTGCTAAAAGACACTGGTGGGGTCCGTGTTGCTAAAAGACACTGGTGGGGTCCTTGTTGCTAAAAGACACGGGTGGGGTCCTTGTTGCTAAAAGACACGGGTGGATCCGTGTTGCTAAAAGATACGGGTGGGGTCCGTGTTGCTAAAAGACACGGGTGGGGTCCGTGTTGCTAAAAGACACTGGTGGGGTCCATGTTGCTAAAAGACACTGGTGGGGTCCGTGTTGCTAAAAGACACGAGTGGGGTCCGTGTTGCTAAAATACACTGGTGGGGTCCGTGTTGCTAAAAGACACGGGTGGGGTCCGTGTTGCTAAAAGACACGGGTGGGGTCCTTGTTGCTAAAAGACACGGGTGGATCCGTGTTGCTAAAAGATACGGGTGGGGTCCGTGTTGCTAAAAGACACGGATGGGGTCCGTGTTGCTAAAAGACACTGGTGGGGTCCATGTTGCTAAAAGACACTGGTGGGGTCGGTGTTGCTAAAAGACACTTGTGGGATCCGTGTTGCTAAAAGACACTGTTGGGGTCCGTGTTGCTAAAAGACACGGGTGGGGTCCGTGTTGCTAAAAGATACTGGTGGGGTATGTGTTGCTAAAAGACACTGGTGGGGTCAGTGTTGCTAAAAGACACGGGTGGGGTCCGTGTTGCTAAAAGACACGGGTGGGGTCCGTGTTGCTAAAAGACACGGGTGGGGTCCGTGTTGCTAAAAGACACTGGTGGGGTCCTTGTTGCTAAAAGACACGGGTGGGGTCCGTGTTGCTAAAAGACACGGGTGGGGTCGGTGTTGCTAAAAGACACTTGTGGGGTCCGTGTTGCTAAAAGACACTGTTGTGGTCCGTGTTGCTAAAAGACACTGGTGGGGTCCGTGTTGCTAAAAGATACTGGTGGGGTCTGTGTTGCTAAAAGACACTGGTGAGATCAGTGTTGCTAAAAGACACTGGTGGGGTCCGTGTTGCTAAAAGACACTGGTGGGGTCCTTGTTGCTAAAAGACACGGGTGGGGTCCGTGTTGCTAAAAGACACGGGTGGGGACCTTGTTGCTAAAAGACACTGGTGGGGTCCGTGTTGCTAAAAGACACTGGTGGGGTCCCTGTTGCTAAAAGACACGGGTGGGGTCCGTGTTGCTAAAAGACATGGGTGGGGTCCTTGTTGCTAAAAGATACTGGTGGGGTCCGTGTTGCTAAATGACACTGGTGGGGTCCGTGTTGCTAAAAGACACTTGTGGGGCCCGTGTTGCTAAAAGTTACTGGTGGGGTCCGTGTTGCTAAAAGACACTGGTGGGGTCAGTGTTGCTAAAAGACACGGGTGGGGTCCTTGTTGCTAAAAGACACTGTTGGGGTCCGTGTTGCTAAAAGACACTGGTGGGGTCCTTGTTGCTAAAAAACACTGGTGGGATCCGTGTTGCTAAAAGACACTGGTGGGGCCCGTGTTGCTAAACGTTACTGGTGGGGTCCGTGTTGCTAAAAGACACTGGTGGGGTCAGTGTTGCTAAAAGACACTGGTGGGGTCCGTGTTGTTAAAAGACACTGGTGGGGTCCGTGTTGCTAAAAGACACTGGTGGGGTCCGTGTTGCTAAAAGACACGGGTGGGGTCCTTGTTGCTAAATAACACTGTTGGGGTCCGTGTTGCTAAAAGACACTGGTGGGGTCCTTGTTGCTAAAAAACACTGGTGGGATCCGTGTTGCTAAAATACACTGGTGGGGTCCGTGTTGGTAAAAGACACGGGTGGGGTCCGTGTTGCTAAAAGACACTGGTGGGGTCCTTGTTGCTAAAAGACACGGGTGGATCCGTGTTGCTAAAAGATACGGGTGGGGTCCGTGTTGCTAAAAGACACGGGTGGGGTCCGTGTTGCTAAAAGACACTGGTGGGGTCCATGTTGCTAAAAGACACTTGTGGGGTCCGTGTTGCTAAAAGACACTGTTGGGGTCCGTGTTGCTAAAAGACACTGGTGGGGTCCGTGTTGCTAAAAGATACTGGTGGGGTCTGTGTTGCTAAAAGACACTGGTGGGGTCAGTGTTGCTAAAAGACACGGGTGGGGTCCGTGTTGCTAAAAGACACTGGTGGGGTCCGTGTTGCTAAAAGATACTGGTGGGGTCTGTGTTGCTAAAAGACACTGGTGAGATCAGTGTTGCTAAAAGACACTGGTGGGGTCCGTGTTGCTAAAAGACACTGGTGGGGTCCTTGTTGCTAAAAGACACGGGTGGGGTCCTTGTTGCTAAAAGACACTGGTGGGGTCCGTGTTGCTAAAAGACACTGGTGGGGTCCTTGTTGCTAAAAGACACGAGTGGGGTCCGTGTTGCTAAAAGACATGGGTGGGGTCCTTGTTGCTAAAAGATACTGGTGGGGTCCGTGTTGCTTAATGACACTGGTGGGGTCCGTGTTGCTAAAAGACACTTGTGGGGCCCGTGTTGCTAAACGTTACTGGTGGGGTCCGTGTTGCTAAAAGACACTGGTGGGGTCAGTGTTGCTAAAAGACACGGGTGGGGTCCTTGTTGCTAAAAGACACTGTTGGGATCCGTGTTGCTAAAAGACACTGGTGGGGTCCTTGTTGCTAAAAAACATTGGTGGGATCCGTGTTGCTAAAAGACACTGGTGGGGCCCGTGTTGCTAAAAGTTACTGGTGGGGTCCCTGTTGCTAAAAGACACTGGTGGGGTCAGTGTTGCTAAAAGACACTGGTGGGGTCCGTGTTGCTAAAAGACACTGGTGGGGTCCGTGTTGCTAAAAGACACTGGTGGGGTCCGTGTTGCTAAAAGACACGGGTGGGGTCCTTGTTGCTAAATAACACTGTTGGGGTCCGTGTTGCTAAAAGACACTGGTGGGGTCCTTGTTGCTAAAAAACACTGGTGGGATCCGTGTTGCTAAAATACACTGGTGGGGTCCGTGTTGCTAAAAGACACGGGTGGGGTCCGTGTTGCTAAAAGACACGGGTGGGGTCCTTGTTGCTAAAAGACACGGGTGGATCCGTGTTGCTAAAAGATACGGGTGGGGTCCGTGTTGCTAAAAGACACTGGTGGGGTCCGTGTTGCTAAAAGACACTGGTGGGGTCCATGTTGCTAAAAGACACTGGTGGGGTCGGTGTTGCTAAAAGACACTTGTGGGGTCCGTGTTGCTAAAAGACACTGTTGGGGTCCGTGTTGCTAAAAGACACTGGTGGGGTCCGTGTTGCTAAAAGATACTGGTGGGGTCTGTGTTGCTAAAAGACACTGGTGGGGTCAGTGTTGCTAAAAGACACGGGTGGGGTCCGTGTTGCTAAAAGACACTGGTGGGGTCCGTGTTGCTAAAAGACACGGGTGGGGTCCGTGTTGCTAAAAGACACTGGTGGGGTCCTTGTTGCTAAAAGACACTGGTGGGGTCCGTGTTGCTAAAAGACACGGGTGGGGTCCTTGTTGCTAAAAGATACTGGTGGGGTCCGTGTTGCTAAATGACACTGGTGGAGTCCGTGTTGCTAAAAGACACTGGTGGGGTCCGTGTTGCTAAAAGTTACTGGTGGGGTCCGTGTTGCTAAAAGACACGGGTGGGGTCCGTGTTGCTAAAAGACATGGGTGGGGTCCTTGTTGCTAAAAGATACTGGTGGGGTCCGTGTTGCTAAATGACACTGGTGGGGTCCGTGTTGCTAAAAGACACTTGTGGGGCCCGTGTTGCTAAAAGTTACTGGTGGGGTCCGTGTTGCTAAAAGACACTGGTGGGGTCAGTGTTGCTAAAAGACACGGGTGGGGTCCTTGTTGCTAAAAGACACTGTTGGGGTCCGTGTTGCTAAAAGACACTGGTGGGGTCCTTGTTGCTAAAAAACACTGGTGGGATCCGTGTTGCTAAAAGACACTGGTGGGGCCCGTGTTGCTAAACGTTACTGGTGGGGTCCGTGTTGCTAAAAGACACTGGTGGGGTCAGTGTTGCTAAAAGACACTGGTGGGGTCCGTGTTGTTAAAAGACACTGGTGGGGTCCGTGTTGCTAAAAGACACTGGTGGGGTCCGTGTTGCTAAAAGACACGGGTGGGGTCCTTGTTGCTAAATAACACTGTTGGGGTCCGTGTTGCTAAAAGACACTGGTGGGGTCCTTGTTGCTAAAAAACACTGGTGGGATCCGTGTTGCTAAAATACACTGGTGGGGTCCGTGTTGGTAAAAGACACGGGTGGGGTCCGTGTTGCTAAAAGACACTGGTGGGGTCCTTGTTGCTAAAAGACACGGGTGGATCCGTGTTGCTAAAAGATACGGGTGGGGTCCGTGTTGCTAAAAGACACGGGTGGGGTCCGTGTTGCTAAAAGACACTGGTGGGGTCCATGTTGCTAAAAGACACTTGTGGGGTCCGTGTTGCTAAAAGACACTGTTGGGGTCCGTGTTGCTAAAAGACACTGGTGGGGTCCGTGTTGCTAAAAGATACTGGTGGGGTCTGTGTTGCTAAAAGACACTGGTGGGGTCAGTGTTGCTAAAAGACACGGGTGGGGTCCGTGTTGCTAAAAGACACTGGTGGGGTCCGTGTTGCTAAAAGATACTGGTGGGGTCTGTGTTGCTAAAAGACACTGGTGAGATCAGTGTTGCTAAAAGACACTGGTGGGGTCCGTGTTGCTAAAAGACACTGGTGGGGTCCTTGTTGCTAAAAGACACGGGTGGGGTCCTTGTTGCTAAAAGACACTGGTGGGGTCCGTGTTGCTAAAAGACACTGGTGGGGTCCTTGTTGCTAAAAGACACGAGTGGGGTCCGTGTTGCTAAAAGACATGGGTGGGGTCCTTGTTGCTAAAAGATACTGGTGGGGTCCGTGTTGCTTAATGACACTGGTGGGGTCCGTGTTGCTAAAAGACACTTGTGGGGCCCGTGTTGCTAAACGTTACTGGTGGGGTCCGTGTTGCTAAAAGACACTGGTGGGGTCAGTGTTGCTAAAAGACACGGGTGGGGTCCTTGTTGCTAAAAGACACTGTTGGGATCCGTGTTGCTAAAAGACACTGGTGGGGTCCTTGTTGCTAAAAAACATTGGTGGGATCCGTGTTGCTAAAAGACACTGGTGGGGCCCGTGTTGCTAAAAGTTACTGGTGGGGTCCCTGTTGCTAAAAGACACTGGTGGGGTCAGTGTTGCTAAAAGACACTGGTGGGGTCCGTGTTGCTAAAAGACACTGGTGGGGTCCGTGTTGCTAAAAGACACTGGTGGGGTCCGTGTTGCTAAAAGACACGGGTGGGGTCCTTGTTGCTAAATAACACTGTTGGGGTCCGTGTTGCTAAAAGACACTGGTGGGGTCCTTGTTGCTAAAAAACACTGGTGGGATCCGTGTTGCTAAAATACACTGGTGGGGTCCGTGTTGCTAAAAGACACGGGTGGGGTCCGTGTTGCTAAAAGACACGGGTGGGGTCCTTGTTGCTAAAAGACACGGGTGGATCCGTGTTGCTAAAAGATACGGGTGGGGTCCGTGTTGCTAAAAGACACTGGTGGGGTCCGTGTTGCTAAAAGACACTGGTGGGGTCCATGTTGCTAAAAGACACTGGTGGGGTCGGTGTTGCTAAAAGACACTTGTGGGGTCCGTGTTGCTAAAAGACACTGTTGGGGTCCGTGTTGCTAAAAGACACTGGTGGGGTCCGTGTTGCTAAAAGATACTGGTGGGGTCTGTGTTGCTAAAAGACACTGGTGGGGTCAGTGTTGCTAAAAGACACGGGTGGGGTCCGTGTTGCTAAAAGACACTGGTGGTGTCCGTGTTGCCAAAAGACACGGGTGGGGTCCGTGTTGCTAAAAGACACTGGTGGGGTCCTTGTTGCTAAAAGACACTGGTGGGGTCCGTGTTGCTAAAAGACACGGGTGGGGTCCTTGTTGCTAAAAGATACTGGTGGGGTCCGTGTTGCTAAATGACACTGGTGGAGTCCGTGTTGCTAAAAGACACTGGTGGGGTCCGTGTTGCTAAAAGTTACTGGTGGGGTCCGTGTTGCTAAAAGACACTGGTGGGGTCAGTGTTGCTAAAAGACACTGGTGGGGTCCGTGTTGCTAAAAGACACTGGTGGGGTCCGTGTTGCTAAAAGACACTGGTGGGGTCCGTGTTGTTAAAGGACACTGGTGGGGTCCGTGTTGCTAAAAGACACTGGTGGGGTCCTTGTTGCTAAAAGACAATGGTGGGGTCCGTGTAGCTAAAAGACACTGGTGGGGTCGGTGTTGCTAAAAGACACTTGTGGGGTCCGTGTTGCTAAAGGACACTGTTGTGGTCCGTGTTGCTAAAAGACACTGGTGGGGTCCGTGTTGCTAAAAGATACTGGTGGGATCTGTGTTGCTAAAAGACACTGGTGAGATCAGTGTTGCTAAAAGACACTGGTGGGGTCCGTGTTGCTAAAAGACACTGGTGGGGTCCTTGTTGCTAAAAGACACGGGTGGGGTCCGTGTTGCTAAAAGACACGGGTGGGGTCCTTGTTGCTAAAAGACACTCGTGGGGTCCGTGTTGCTAAAAGACACGGGTGAGGTCCGTGTTGCTAAAAGACATGGGTGGGGTCCTTGTTGCTAAAAGATACTGGTGGGGTCCGTGTTGCTAAATGACACTGGTGGGGTCCGTGTTGCTAAAAGACACTGGTGGGGTCCGTGTTGCTAAAAGACACGGGTGGGGTCCGTGTTGCTAAAAGACATGGGTGGGGTCCTTGTTGCTAAAAGATACTGGTGGGGTCCGTGTTGCTAAATGACACTGGTGGGGTCCGTGTTGCTAAAATATACTGGTGGGGTCCGTGTTGCTAAAAGTTACTGGTGGGGTCCGTGTTGCTAAAAGACACTGGTGGGGTCCGTGTTGCTAAAAGATACGGGTGGGGTCCGTGTTGCTAAAAGACACGGGTGGGGTCCGTGTTGCTAAAAGACACTGGTGGGGTCCATGTTGCTAAAAGACACGGGTGGGGTCCGTGTTGCTAAAAGACACTGTTGGGGTCCGTGTTGCTAAAAGACACTGGTGGGGTCCGTGTTGCTAAAAGATACTGGTGGGGTCTGTGTTGCTAAAAGACACTGGTGGGGTCAGTGTTGCTAAAAGACACGGGTGGGGTCCGTGTTGCTAAAAGACACTGGTGGGGTCCGTGTTGCTAAAAGATACTGGTGGGGTCTGTGTTGCTAAAAGACACTGGTGAGATCAGTGTTGCTAAAAGACACTGGTGGGGTCCGTGTTGCTAAAAGACACTGGTGGGGTCCTTGTTGCTAAAAGACACGGGTGGGGTCCTTGTTGCTAAAAGACACTGGTGGGGTCCGTGTTGCTAAAAGACACTGGTGGGGTCCTTGTTGCTAAAAGACACGAGTGGGGTCCGTGTTGCTAAAAGACATGGGTGGGGTCCTTGTTGCTAAAAGATACTGGTGGGGTCCGTGTTGCTTAATGACACTGGTGGGGTCCGTGTTGCTAAAAGACACTTGTGGGGCCCGTGTTGCTAAACGTTACTGGTGGGGTCCGTGTTGCTAAAAGACACTGGTGGGGTCAGTGTTGCTAAAAGACACGGGTGGGGTCCTTGTTGCTAAAAGACACTGTTGGGATCCGTGTTGCTAAAAGACACTGGTGGGGTCCTTGTTGCTAAAAAACATTGGTGGGATCCGTGTTGCTAAAAGACACTGGTGGGGCCCGTGTTGCTAAAAGTTACTGGTGGGGTCCCTGTTGCTAAAAGACACTGGTGGGGTCAGTGTTGCTAAAAGACACTGGTGGGGTCCGTGTTGCTAAAAGACACTGGTGGGGTCCGTGTTGCTAAAAGACACTGGTGGGGTCCGTGTTGCTAAAAGACACGGGTGGGGTCCTTGTTGCTAAATAACACTGTTGGGGTCCGTGTTGCTAAAAGACACTGGTGGGGTCCTTGTTGCTAAAAAACACTGGTGGGATCCGTGTTGCTAAAATACACTGGTGGGGTCCGTGTTGCTAAAAGACACGGGTGGGGTCCGTGTTGCTAAAAGACACGGGTGGGGTCCTTGTTGCTAAAAGACACGGGTGGATCCGTGTTGCTAAAAGATACGGGTGGGGTCCGTGTTGCTAAAAGACACTGGTGGGGTCCGTGTTGCTAAAAGACACTGGTGGGGTCCATGTTGCTAAAAGACACTGGTGGGGTCGGTGTTGCTAAAAGACACTTGTGGGGTCCGTGTTGCTAAAAGACACTGTTGGGGTCCGTGTTGCTAAAAGACACTGGTGGGGTCCGTGTTGCTAAAAGATACTGGTGGGGTCTGTGTTGCTAAAAGACACTGGTGGGGTCAGTGTTGCTAAAAGACACGGGTGGGGTCCGTGTTGCTAAAAGACACTGGTGGGGTCCGTGTTGCTAAAAGACACGGGTGGGGTCCGTGTTGCTAAAAGACACTGGTGGGGTCCTTGTTGCTAAAAGACACTGGTGGGGTCCGTGTTGCTAAAAGACACGGGTGGGGTCCTTGTTGCTAAAAGATACTGGTGGGGTCCGTGTTGCTAAATGACACTGGTGGAGTCCGTGTTGCTAAAAGACACTGGTGGGGTCCGTGTTGCTAAAAGTTACTGGTGGGGTCCGTGTTGCTAAAAGACACTGGTGGGGTCAGTGTTGCTAAAAGACACTGGTGGGGTCCGTGTTGCTAAAAGACACTGGTGGGGTCCGTGTTGCTAAAAGACACTGGTGGGGTCCGTGTTGTTAAAGGACACTGGTGGGGTCCGTGTTGCTAAAAGACACTGGTGGGGTCCTTGTTGCTAAAAGACAATGGTGGGGTCCGTGTAGCTAAAAGACACTGGTGGGGTCGGTGTTGCTAAAAGACACTTGTGGGGTCCGTGTTGCTAAAAGACACTGTTGTGGTCCGTGTTGCTAAAAGACACTGGTGGGGTCCGTGTTGCTAAAAGATACTGGTGGGATCTGTGTTGCTAAAAGACACTGGTGAGATCAGTGTTGCTAAAAGACACTGGTGGGGTCCGTGTTGCTAAAAGACACTGGTGGGGTCCTTGTTGCTAAAAGACACGGGTGGGGTCCGTGTTGCTAAAAGACACGGGTGGGGTCCTTGTTGCTAAAAGACACTGGTAGGGTCCGTGTTGCTAAAAGACACGGGTGAGGTCCGTGTTGCTAAAAGACATGGGTGGGGTCCTTGTTGCTAAAAGATACTGGTGGGGTCCGTGTTGCTAATTGACACTGGTGGGGTCCGTGTTGCTAAAAGACACTGGTGGGGTCCGTGTTGCTAAAAGACACGGGTGGGGTCCGTGTTGCTAAAAGACATGGGTGGGGTCCTTGTTGCTAAAAGATACTGGTGGGGTCCGTGTTGCTAAATGACACTGGTGGGGTCCGTGTTGCTAAAATATACTGGTGGGGTCCGTGTTGCTAAAAGTTACTGGTGGGGTCCGTGTTGCTAAAAGACACTGGTGGGGTCCGTGTTGCTAAAAGATACGGGTGGGGTCCGTGTTGCTAAAAGACACGGGTGGGGTCCGTGTTGCTAAAAGACACTGGTGGGGTCCATGTTGCTAAAAGACACGGGTGGGGTCCGTGTTGCTAAAAGACACTGTTGGGGTCCGTGTTGCTAAAAGACACGGGTGGGGTCCGTGTTGCTAAAAGATACTGGTGGGGTCTGTGTTGCTAAAAGACACTGGTGGGGTCAGTGTTGCTAAAAGACAAGGGTGGGGCCCGTGTTGCTAAAAGACACTGGTGGGGTCCGTGTTGCTAAAAGATACTGGTGGGGTCTGTGTTGCTAAAAGACAATGGTGAGATCAGTGTTGCTAAAAGACACTGGTGGGGTCCGTGTTGCTAAAAGACACTGGTGGGGTCCTTGTTGCTAAAAGACACGGGTGGGGTCCGTGTTGATAAAAGACACGGGTGGGGTCCTTGTTGCTAAAAGACACTGGTGGGGTCCGTGTTGCTAAAAGACACTGGTGGGGTCCTTGTTGCTAAAAGACACGAGTGGGGTCCGTGTTGCTAAAAGACATGGGTGGGGTCCTTGTTGCTAAAAGATACTGGTGGTGTCCGTGTTGCTTAATGACACTGGTGGGGTCCGTGTTGCTAAAAGACACTTGTGGGGCCCGTGTTGCTAAACGTTACTGGTGGGGTCCGTGTTGCTAAAAGACACTGGTGGGGTCAGTGTTGCTAAAAGACACGGGTGGGGTCCTTGTTGCTAAAAGACACTGTTGGGGTCCGTGTTGCTAAAAGACACTGGTGGGGTCCTTGTTGCTTAAAAACATTGGTGGGATCCGTGTTGCTAAAAGACACTGGTGGGGCCCGTGTTGCTAAAAGTTACTGGTGGGGTCCGTGTTGCTAAAAGACACTGGTGGGGTCAGTGTTGCTAAAAGACACGGGTGGGGTCCGTGTTGCTAAAAGACACTGGTGGGGTCCGTGTTGCTAAAAGACACTGGTGGGGTCCGTGTTGCTAAAAGACACGGGTGGGGTCCTTGTTGCTAAATAACACTGTTGGGGTCCGTGTTGCTAAAAGACACTGGTGGGGTCCTTGTTGCTAAAAAACACTGGTGGGATCCGTGTTGCTAAAATACACTGGTGGGGTCCGTGTTGCTAAAAGACACGGGTGGGGTCCGTGTTGCTAAAAGACACGGGTGGGGTCCTTGTTGCTAAAAGACACGGGTGGATTCGTGTTGCTAAAAGATACGGGTGGGGTCCGTGTTGCTAAAAGACACTGGTGGGGTCCGTGTTGCTAAAAGACACTGGTGGGGTCCATGTTGCTAAAAGACACTGGTGGGGTCGGTGTTGCTAAAAGACACTTGTGGGGTCCGTGTTGCTAAAAGACACTGTTGGGGTCCGTGTTGCTAAAAGACACGGGTGGGGTCCTTGTTGCTAAAAGATACTGGTGGAGTCTGTGTTGCTAAAAGACACTGGTGGGGTTAGTGTTGCTAAAAGACACGGGTGGGGTCCGTGTTGCTAAAAGACACTGGTGGGGTCCGTGTTGCTAAAAGACACGGGTGGGGTCCGTGTTGCTAAAAGACACTGGTGGGGTCCTTGTTGCTAAAAGACACGGGTGGGGTCCGTGTTGCTAAAAGACACGGGTGGGGTCCTTGTTGCTAAAAGATACTGGTGGGGTCCGTGTTGCTAAATGACACTGGTGGAGTCCGTCTTGCTAAAAGACACTGGTGGGGTCCGTGTTGCTAAAAGTTACTGGTGGGGTCCGTGTTGCTAAAAGACACTGGTGGGGTCAGTGTTGCTAATAGACACTGGTGGGGTCCGTGTTGCTAAAAGACACTGGTGGGGTCCGTGTTGCTAAAAGACACTGGTGGGGTCCATGTTGTTAAAGGACACTGGTGGGGTCGTGTTGCTAAAAGACACTGGTGGGGTCCTTGTTGCTAAAAGACACTGGTGGGGTCTGTGTAGCTAAAAGACACTGGTGGGGTTGGTGTTGCTAAAAGACACTTGTGGGGTCCGTGTTGCTAAAAGACACTGTTGTGGTCCGTGTTGCTAAAAGACACTGGTGGGGTCCGTGTTGCTAAAAGATACTGGTGGGGTCTGTGTTGCTAAAAGACACTGGTGAGATCAGTGTTGCTAAAAGACACTGGTGGGGTCCGTGTTGCTAAAAGACACTGGTGGGGTCCTTGTTGCTAAAAGACACTGGTGGGGTTCGTGTTGCTAAAAGACACTGGTGGGGTCCGTGTTGCTAAAAGACACGGGTGGGGTCCGTGTTGCTAAAAGACATGGGTGGGGTCCTTGTTGCTAAAAGATACTGGTGGGGTCCGTGTTGCTAAATGACACTGGTGGGGTCCGTGTTGCTAAAAGACACTGGTGGGGCCCGTGTTGCTAAAAGTTACTGGTGGGGTCCGTGTTGCTAAAAGACACTGGTGGGGTCAGTGTTGCTAAAAGACACGGGTGGGGTCCTTGTTGCTAAAAGACACTGTTGGGGTCCGTGTTGCTAAAAGACACTTGTGGGGTCCTTGTTGCTAAAAAACACTGGTGGGATCCGTGTTGCTAAAAGACACTGGTGGGGTCCGTGTTGCTAAAAGACACTGGTGGGGTCAGTGTTGCTAAACGACACTGGTGGGGTTCGTGTTGCTAAAAGACACTGGTGGGGTCCGTGTTGCTAAAAGACACTGGTGGGGTCCGTGTTGCTAAAAGACACGGGTGGGGTCCTTGTTGCTAAATAACACTGTTGGGGTCCGTGTTGCTAAAAGACACTGGTGGGGTCCTTGTTGCTAAAAAACACTGGTGGGATCCGTGTTGCTAAAAGACACGGGTGGGGTCCGTGTTGCTAAAAGACAATGGTGGGGTCCTTGTTGCTAAAAGACACTGTTGGGGTCCGTGTTGCTAAAAGACACTGGTGGGGTCCTTGTTGCTAAAAAACACTGGTGGGGTCCTTGTTGCTAAAAGACACGGGTGGGGTCCTTGTTACTAAAAGACACGGATGGGGTCCTTGTTACTAAAAGACACGGGTGGGGTCCTTGTTACTAAAAGACACGGGTGGGTCCTTGTTGCTAAAAGACACGGGTGGGGGTCCTTGTTACTAAAAGACACGGGTGGGGTCCTTGTTACTAAAAGACACGAGTGGGATCCGTGTTACTAAAAGACACGGATGGGGTCCTTGTTACTAAAAGACACGGGTGGGGTCCTTGTTACTAAAAGACACGGGTGGGTCCTTGTTGCTAAAAGACACGGGTGGGGGTCCTTGTTACTAAAAGACACGGGTGGGGTCCTTGTTACTAAAAGACACGAGTGGGATCCGTGTTGCTAAAAGACACGGGTGGGGTCCTTGTTACTAAAAGACACGGGTGGGGTCCTTGTTACTAAAAGACACGGGTGGGGTCTGTGTTGCTAAAAGACACTGGTAGGGTCCGTGTTGCTAAAATACACTGTTGGGGTCCGTGTTGCTAAAAGACACGAGTGGGGTCCGTGTTGCTAAAAGACACTGGTGGGGTCCGTGTTGCTAAAAGACACTGGTGGGGTCCGTGTTGCTAAAAGACACTGTTGGGGTCCGTGTTGCTAAAAGACACTGTTGGGGTTCGTGTTGCTCTACATCCTGTGTCTTGTGTGCCCTATTGCCATAGTTGTTTGTCTACATCCTGTGTCTTGTGTGCCCTATTGCCAGTGTTGGTTGTCTACATCCTGTGTCTTGTGTGCCCTATTGCCAGTGTTGGTTGTCTACATCCTGTGTCTTGTGTGCCCTATTGCCAGTGTTGGTTGTCTACATCCTGTGTCTTGTGTGCCCTATTGCCAGTGTTGGTTGTCTACATCCTGTGTCTTGTGTGCCCTATTGCCAGTTTTGTTTGTCTACATCATGTGTCTTGTGTGCCCTATTGCCAGTGTTGGTTGTCTACATCCTGTGTCTTGTGTGCCCTATTGCCAGTGTTGGTTGTCTTCATCCTGTGTCTTGTGTGCCCTATTGCCAGTGTTGGTTGTCTACATCCTGTGTCTTGTGTGCCCTATTGCCAGTGTTGGTTGTCTACATCCTGTGTCTTTTGTGCTCTATTGCCAGTGTTTGTTGACTACATCCTGTGTCTTGTGTGCCCTATTGCCAGTGTTGGTTGTCTACATCCTGTGTCTTGTGTGCTCTATTGCCAGTTTTGGTTGTCTACATCCTGTGTCCTGTGTGCCCTATTGCCAGTGTTGGTTGTCTACATCCTGTGTCTTGTGTGCCCTATTGCCAGTGTTGGTTGTCTACATCCTGTTTCCTGTGTGCCCGATTGCAAGTGTTGGTTGTCTACATCCTGTGTCTTGTGTGCCCTATTGCCAGTGTTGGTTGTCTACATCCTGTTTCTTGTGTGCCTTATTGCCAGTGTTGGTTGTCTACATCCTGTGTCTTGTGTGCCCTATTGCCAGTGTTGGTTGTCTACATCCTGTGTCTTGTGTGCCCTATTACCAGTGTTGGTTGTCTACATCCTGTGTCTTGTGTGCCCTATTACCAGTGTTGGTTGTCTACATCCTGTGTCTTGTGTGACCTATTGCCAGTGTTGGTTGTCTACATCCTGTTTCTTGTGTGCCTTATTGCCAGTGTTGGTTGTCTACATCCTGTGTCTTGTGTGCCCTATTGCCAGTGTTGGTTGTCTACATCCTGTGTCTTGTGTGCCCTATTGCCAGTGTTGGTTGTCTACATCCTGTGTCTTGTGTGCCCTATTGCCAGTGTCGTTGGATTGTCTATTCTTGATTGCCCCTTCGGTTTTCTCTCACATTTATATAAAACTAAAGATTGTGCAGCATGATTATAACTGAAATACGCTCTTGACGTTAACAAGCAATCAATTAATTAAATTGAGAGTAACAATAAAAACGTATCCACTGGACATTTAAATGCCATTTTGCAATTATAGGTCAACAAGTGCAAATATATTATCTACACGTTGACAATCCTATTGTGATTTATAATACATGTACTTTAAAATATATGTATGAGCTCATATACACATATATTCCTCAATTCTAACAAAAGATATTTATTTGTTTGGCATGTTTAAGATGGGGAGGATATTATCATTGGCCATAGCTGTTCAGTGTTTATTTGTCATATCTTGGGCAGGCAAGATTTTGAAATAACTATATTCTTTGGGCGTTTACGTAAAAATCGTCACACAATTCGGAATTGGATAGTGATGGGTTGTGTACATTATAGCAATATTCATATCCTAAAGGAATCTATGCTAATTGGGATCGACCTCGGTATCACTTTCGTTGCAATAAAACGGTATTTCAATTATTCCACTATGCAGTTATCGGATGGCGGTTATGGCAATATTACGATTATTGAAATTTGCAATCGGCGCTATTCTAAGGAGACGTACAATAAACAACAACAATTCTCTCAACCGACCAGTTTGGATATTCCCACCGTCGTTAATCCCCCCCCCCCCCCCCCCCCCAATTTATTTAGCAGTAGTAGATCTTTTTTCGATAACAAAATTGCAATGTACATGGAATATCTGGGATCGTAAGCTTGACCTTTAAATACTGAGCTAAAGGAGATATTCCGTATTTTAGTTGACTGAGGATGGCTATGAATATATTCTTATGTCGCGACACATGCTTCTATTGATTAAGGAAACATACACAATTGACCAGTTATTTATCTATTTACAAAGTCAACTAGAAATACAATTTGGTTTCTCTGTCCCTAAGTAATTTAAATTGACCTTCCAATTTGTGTTTACTTTAAGCGTAGCTAAGCAATGTTATACAGAAAAGCACCACCGTGTGCACTGCATTAAATCTCTAAATCTTTATTAACCATCATGTAATTGAAATCAAGTTTGATCGATTCTTAAACGTTAGAGAAATCCGAAGTGGCAATCAAGAATGGACACTCCAGAGATACTGGCAACATTGGGCACACAAAACACAGGACGAAGAAATACACGGACCCTGCCAAAGACCGGGGTGAACTCAGGTGCTCGGGAAGGGTAAGAACTTCCTTCTTTTAAAACACCCGCCATGTTGCTCATATGTACAGTCAAGTTACTCATATGTACAGTCATGTTGCTCATATGTACAGTCAAGTCTGGTAAACTAAGTATTAGAACTACAACATTACGAGAACAACTTAACAGACAATAAGTGATGGCAGAGCGATGGCAACATGGATGTACGCTTTGTTTGCCACAAGAAGAAAAATGTCGTGTGTTTTGACCTTACTATGTAGGTTATTACAGAAACGCGTCGTGTGTTTTGATCTTACTATGTAGGTTATTACAGAAACGCGTCGTGTGTTTTGATCTTACTATGTAGGTTATTACAGAAACGCGTCGTGTGTTTTGATCTTACTATGTAGGTTATTACAGAAACGCGTCGTGTGTTTTGATCTTACTATGTAGGTTATTACAGAAACGCGTCGTGTGTTTTGATCTTACTATGTAGGTTATTACAGAAACGCGTCGTGTGTTTTGATCTTACTATGTAGGTTATTACAGAAACGCGTCGTGTGTTCTAAAATCTACGTCTTTATTTATATTACAGACTCCATGTGCATTAACCATAGTTGTAAAAGTAATGGCTACTCTTTGAAGAATTGTGAAATAAATCCAGTTAAAAATGATTTCAAAATATTATCTATGGTAGTGAAAAGGAGGTTATCTAGGAGCATGTACACACGTGCAGTCTCATACGGGTTCTATACCAAAGCAATATGAGTAAGTCGAGGTTGCAGAGCAGATTTTTCTGTATGTTTTCAAGTGTTTGACAGTAAGTAATTTAGGATATTTACAGCTGGTGAAGAATTTGAACCCATATGACATTCCGCATACTTCTCTTCAATCTATATATAGAACCTCAGTAATAAGTAAACCGGAACCCGTTGTCAAAAACTGTATGCCTACATCGAAGCTAATAACAGTAAATCCTGAGAATTACTACTGATTGGATAATACAGACAATACACATGTTATTCCAAACTGGGGAAATTTCAAGTATCTAAAATTGAACAAAATATTTCTTGATATATTGCCAAATAAAAACAACTTTGTAATTTCGCATTAAATAAACTTTGAAACAAATCTTAAACATAAGTCATTTTCACTTTTTAAACTGGTTAAGTAGGACAATGGTCATTAGTATGTTTGACATTATATTTGAAAAGTGAGAGCACTTCAGTAACACATGTAACTATAATCCGTTGTTGAACTTGTCATTAAACTAATCATATGATTAGCCCTAATTACATTCTTAATTCCTAATCATATATTTAGCTAATACAATGATTAAATTATGTTGCTGAACTGTTTTTTAATTAATGTATTAACTAATAATATTTATTCATTGAATTAGCTAATTATGTGATTAGGAATGAATCATGTAATTATGACTAATCATATGATTAACTTAATCACAAGTTCAACAACGGACTCCTGGTCAACTGTAGTGACGAACAATTAAAACGGTGTATTATATCACAAGTATATAATATATGTATCGTTCTACGTGGAAATGAATTAAGAAATATCGTTAAACCATTCGAAGTTTACAATTGGAGATGAAAACTTATGTTACTTAAATCTGTTGTGCAAAGTGGTCGTGTTGATATGAATCTCCACACAAACTGCAACAATTATACAAAAGCCGAGATATATAAAACACAAAAATCTCATTAAAACATTCCTTTTTAAAAGCATTTCAGAAAATAAAATAATAATCGTACCTGCTTACTTTAATGGTTATTATTTTTCACTTGACGAATGTATTTAAGTGTAAATTTCCACAGATTGTATTCATATAAAAACCGTCTGTCGTTTTGCTGTACCGTACCATACAACGTTGTAGTTTGAAATATTTTGACATTCATTTCAAGTTGGAATCAAGCAAACAGTCAAACGATTCAGCTGTTTAATTATGATGTTTCGTCCAATAATAACTGGACAAGTCTTTATATTAAACACAGATATGTTAGCCGGTTTAATCCTGCCACACTTTCGTGTCTGTTCCGACTCATTACATGGATTACAATCTGTAAATGTCGTGGTCTTTTGAGTACTCGATGATTTAATGTAAGAGGTGGGTTTTCATTTTGTTGATATTGATGGAAATGTTGACCATCACTGTTTATACAGTCTTAGCGTTATATACAGGATTCAAAGTAAATTTAAGCATTGAGACTATTTTATGCGAAAAACATAAATCAGTTATAATGATACAAGAGTAATACGACGGGTATTCCAGACCACACGAGTACACCCCGGGTTCATAGTGGGGTTCGAGTTGTTTAATATTTAGTTTTCTGTGTAGTATTCTGGAGATTGTTGTTTGCCCTTTTTCATTTGGCCATTGCATTGTCTGTTCTTCGATTGACGATTTCTGATTACCCCTGTGGTATCATCAAACATTTTTAGTTACCATACATAATGCATAATGTTGCTTTACTCAATCAACAACAAGAACACATGTAGAATGCGTTACATAAACTTCCTTGTTTTAGAAAATATTAAACATTTGTAAGATAAACGTGATAATCCTCGCCTAACTGAAAAAACCCCAACACATTTAATTCTATAGTACATTCATATTTCAGCAACAACTATACCATCATCGCTGAATACAACAGGAAACAACAACACACCAGGTAAGTGTAGGTCTAACTTAACACAAACAGTTATCAACATTATACAACGTACACACTTCCTCAAGTTCAATAAACATTCAATGTATTTTAAATTAGATATTTGTTGTATCTATATTTTCTTTTATTGCGGTTCGTGTTACTTGAGATAAAGATTTAGTTGTATGTTTTGTAGATCGCTTTTTGTTCTTTTGTCCTTTTCTCCTTTGATCATTGTGTTGTCTGTTCTTCTTTGATTTACGGATTCTGATTTCCCCTTTGGTATATTCAAATTCTTCTTACAATAATCCGTTTGGGGTCACATCTTCATCTGACCAATCACCGATGATCCTTCTTTTTTTTTAAACGATTACATGATTATGAGCGTACCTAATGAAGGTTACTCCAGAAACGCGTCGTGCGCACTAAATTCGATATCTATGTTTCATGAAGAGCTATTTTTGGATTGGTAAATATATCTTGCGTATGATTGTATGACCAAAGATGAATGAAGGATAACCTGATAGGGCCCCAAAGATGAATGAAGGATAACCTGATAGGGCCCCAAAGATGAATGATGGATAACCTGATAGGGCCCCAAAGATGAATGAAGGATAACCTGACAGGGCCCCAAAGATGAATGAAAGATAACCTGACAGGGCCCCAAAGATGAATAAAAGATAACCTGACAGGGCCCCAAAGATGAATGAAAGATAACCTGACAGGGCCCCAAAGATGAATAAAAGATAACCTGACAGGGCCCCAAAGATGAATGAAAGATAACCTGACAGGGCCCCAAAGATGAATAAAAGATAACCTGACAGGGCCCCAAAGATGAATGAAAGATAACCTGACAGGGCCCCAAAGGGGGTGGTGTTAGATGTAAGTGTAACACTAAAGAAAATATAAAAAAAAATGTACATCTGTTGTTGTATTGTTAGCCTTGTTAATTTTACATGAACATCCATTTCCCTATTATACTCACAATTCATCAATGTTGGTTATTAAATATAGTCGTATGCTCCAAGGCTATTAGACAAGTCAAAGTTAAGGCTATCGTAGCCACTATCACACAGTATGTACATTTACATCTACCGAAGCAAAATCAGGATTTTTCACCCCCAATGGCTTTACATTATTATGAATTAAAGTTTGTCAGAAGGTCGGTGGTGTCCTCCGCTAACAAATCTTATCGCATTGCTATGATTTAATAACAACGTAGATATATAATTTAGTACGGACGATGGAATAACCTTCATCTTGTAGTCTTAAAGTCAAAGGTTGGGAATATTGTCCAAAGCATTAAACACTTGTAACAAACAAACATCATTGTGTCATGATTTCTATTTTATTTTATTATTCCAGTGTCATCTGTGATAACAACACTATTTCATAATTCTTCGTCATTGTCCCGTTATCAACAATCAAATTTAAAAGGTAATCTTAGATAATATAGAAATACTATTGTATGTGCAAAAGAAACAGGTATTGTCTTAGAAGAGTTTGAAGATACCAAAGGTGTAATCAGAAACGGTAAATCAAAGAACAGATAACACAATGGCCACAAAAAAGGACAAAGACAAACAACGATCTACAAAACATACACATAAAACTAAAGATCGAGTACTACGAACCCCACTAAAAATCTGGAGTGAACTCATGTGCTCCGGAAGGGCAGACAGTTCCTGCTCCACTAGTGGCATCCGTCGTGTAGAATATGAAACAGAAACCAAGAAGAATAACATGTTCAGTAATTACGACAATACACCAGAGAAGTAAAACCTCTTTTTGCAAGATGAAATAATTCACGAGCAAAGAAATCTAGTATTGGTATTTCATCTTCAAGTCATAATAAGACAAACTTCACATATCTGATATAAAAATCCAATTAAATAAATAAATCACACTCCAGTTGGAATGCACCAGAAAGTATATCAAGAACAGAAAATCGTACTCCAACAGCATCCAATCAGACAGGGGGATATAGCCTAAATCTATTTATGGAGTGAATATATCGCCGACAGTACAAATAGAATGTAAAGTAGACTAAATTTACATATCACAAATACAGATATATCTGCTTCATACCTTGACCTACACCTCGAAATTGACAGTGAGGGGCGAGAACGAAAGTTTACGACAAAATAGATTATTTCAATCTTCCCATTGTGAACTTGCCATTTATATGTAGCAATATTCCAGCAGCTCCTGCATATGGAGTATATATCTCTCAGTTGATGTGATATTCCAGGGCTTGTGGTTCCTATCAGGATTTTCTTGATAGAGGTTAGTTGCTAGCAAGGAAGCTACTAAACCAAGGATTCCTCTTGGTGAAGTTGAAGTCATCACTTCGAAAGTTCTATGGTTGATCGGTATGGAATATCTGTGTCACAAATGACCACGAATATGTTCCACTTGTCGTAAATACTGGCCGGTACTTTCCTCATTCATGACATCACCGGGTTTGTAACCAAATTAGCATGACGGTTCCACTAGTGGAGCAGGAACTACTTGCCCTTCCGGAACACCTGAGTTCACCCCCGGTTTTAGGGGGGTTCGTGGTACTCGATCTTTAGTTTTATGTGTATGTTTTTAGATCGTTGTTTGTCCTTTAGTCCTTTTTCGTTTGGCCATTGTGTTGTCTGTTCTTCTGTCTTTTGGCCATTGTGTTGTCTGTTCTTCTGTCGTTTGGCCATTGTGTTGTCTGTTCTTCTGTCTTTTGGCCATTGTGTTGTCTGTTCTTCTGTCTTTTGGCCATTGTGTTGTCTGTTCTTCTGTCTTTTGGCCATTGTGTTGTCTGTTCTTCTGTCTTTTGGCCATTGTGTTGTCTGTTCTTCTGTCTTTTGGCCATTGTGTTGTCTGTTCTTCTGTCTTTTGGCCATTGTGTTGTCTGTTCTTCTGTCTTTTGGCCATTGTGTTGTCTGTTCTTCTGTCTTTTGGCCATTGTGTTGTCTGTTCTTCTGTCTTTTGGCCATTGTGTTGTCTGTTCTTCTGTCTTTTGGCCATTGTGTTGTCTGTTCTTCTGTCTTTTGGCCATTGTGTTGTCTGTTCTTCTGTCTTTTGGCCATTGTGTTGTCTGTTCTTCTGTCTTTTGGCCATTGTGTTGTCTGTTCTTCTGTCTTTTAGCCATTGTGTTGTCTGTTCTTCTGTCTTTTGGCCATTGTGTTGTCTGTTCTTCGATTTACGGATTCTCATTACCCCTATGGTATCTTCAAACTCTTCTTATAACCTTTGAGCCGTAATGAAAGCGGGAGGTTTGGTGCTTTAAAATCTGATTCAACCCACCATTTCTTTAGAAATGCCTGTACCAAGTCAGGGTCATTACGGTTTTCACAGTTTTCCGGTTGTTGACTGATTTTGTCTGTTTATATACTTATGAGTTTTGACTTTCCCTTTGTAAGATTGTTCGGAGTTCGGTAATTTTGTTCTTACCCTTATATACATTATACATATTTCGTTTTACACTATAGGAGTTACATCAGGAGTGGTGGTTACTATTGTTGTTTTGATTATAATTGTCATAGCAATCATCATTGTCAAAACCACGGTATGTATTATCGATGATGGTATGTATTACCAACGACAGTTTGTATTACCGACGACGCGATGGCAAGTAATACACGACGTCATGGATTATACATGTTGTATAAATATTTATTCCCCTCTTGTTTTATTATGCTATATGTATTTATTTACGTATATATGAGTGTTCAGCACAATTTCACTATCGCAGGAAGTTCGTGTTATTTTAACAGTAATACGACGGGTGCCACTAGTAAAGGATGAACTGCTAACCCTTCCGTAGCATCCGGGTATTTTGTGAGATTCATGTTGCCCAATCAGTAGTTTTACGGTATAGTGTTTTGCTTACCATCATTGGTCTTTTTGTTTGGGGCAGATCTCTTAAAAAGTTTATATTCCGATACCAAGATCTTGTCGAAATATATTCCGTCTCTGCAGAAACGATTATAAGCGATGCATTTTCATATGGTGAAAATGTATAAAGATAAAGAAGTCAAGAAAAATATCAAGGATATTTTTTTATCAATGTGTGACGTAAACATATTTTTGACATTCACGTCACCGAATATGGTACTGCTTTGACAACTATTTTACCTATTTTGTTCCTGTATTTAAATACTGTTATAGTGACAGCCGGAACCTTTGAACCGTAATGAGAGCGGGAGGTTTGGTGCTTTAAAATCTGATTCAACCCACCATTTCTTTAGAAATGCCTGTACCAAGTCAGGGTCATTACGGTTTTCACAGTTTTCCGGTTGTTGACTGATTTTGTCTGTTTGTATAATTATGAGTTTTGACTTTCCCTTTGTAAGATTGTTCGGAGTTCGGTAATTTTGTTATTACCCTTATTGTCTATCATTTGATTTACGTCTTCTGATTACCCCTTTGGTATCCTTAAACGTTTCTGTTTCCTAATTTCGTCACGCTAATGAACAACGAAATCAATAACGCACGGTATCATTCCTTCAAAATACAGTGCATCGTTGTTTTACCCCACCAGTCCATGGTTAATGTAAATTAATATTTTATTTTATTGTTACATGTAACATTGGCGTAGCTTGGGTCTTTTTTCTAGTGAGGCAAAAAATTCTAGCGGGGTCCGGGGGCATGCTCCCCCCTACATTTTTTAAAAAGATGGGAGCTTGAAACGCATTTTCACGAGTTTAAATGGATAATTTATGATTTCAATAATAACCGAAATAACACGCAGAAAACTATTTCGATATGCGTCTAGTGACAATTAATGATGTAGAATATACATTTTTATTACAAACTTTGACAAAAGGTTTTTATTTTTCGTATTTTAATCAACTTTTATAATATTAATCACATTAATTTTTTTCCTGCCAAACAATCTAGTGAGGCAGTTGCCTCATTGCCTCAATGGAAGCTACGCCACTGTGTAACACTGAATATATTCTATTCACAATAACCTTCAAACAATTTTGCTTAGTTAAAGATGTCTTGTATCTTCTACCCGCCACATCGAGGCTGTAAAGATCGATGATATGTATCGATTCTACATTTTTACCTCCTCTTCATGTGTTTACGATAGCTCAGCTATCCGGAAATTTAAGATGTTTACTGCTTTAATCGCCCTATTGTTCGTATATTCTATTTCTTTTAGCAGTACTAGATGAAACGTTTTAGTCAACGCGCCGTTACGGTTAGTAAACTCTGAATGCAATCTTAAATGATAAGGTAAGAGAAGTTCGAAAATTGTTTATTCTGTTCGAGGAACAATAAATAAAGATTAAAATTCAGCTTTTAGCTTGTTCGGTCGAAGTGGGAAGACGTTTATTGGGTAAATATATTTGAGGTAGCAAATTTCATGTCAAAGAGAAAACATAGTAAACAAACATCGTTCAAAGGAATGCTTGCTACACCCTATGGTAGGTTAAAGGTAACAACCCTAATCAAATTTGCAGGTATTTTAGACGGGAGGTATTCTAATAAAGAAACATTAAAACTTGTTTCTTGTGATGAACGTTGCTTAGAGACAAAGGAGAGCTTGGTTAAATGACGTGACATTAATGATCAGTAGTAAGGCCATGTCAGGTAGAATTCTTATACAGACAAGTACGACACATTAAATATAATGTTTTGGTAAAAACTATTTCCAGTATCAAATAAGATAATAAGATGCATGGTGACTTTCCACGCTATTGTTTTGAGGCAAACAAAGTTTTCCACATAAGGTGATAATAAATGAAATACACAGAAATAATAAAAAGGAAATATTTCTTGCTGTTTCAAAAAATGAATAATAACTGACGTTGTTGCATATTTATATTCTAACTCACACGCTCTTACTGACTATATGTCGACTTCATAGAAAAATGAAACCATTTACATGTTTAAAAAAGGTGATCAACATAGTTGAATATTAGCAGTAAAACAGTAGATGTATTGATTGCTACAACGTATAAGATAGATCTTACCTGATTGCAGTAAAAATGGTGCAGGAGGAAGCCCTTATCGACTCAATGCAATCATATCATGATACTCACTGCATATCACTTTATTTCTCTTTATGTTCCTTATACATTTGCTATGTAATATGCCAACTCAGTTTACATAGGTTTTATGAGTCTAACCGTTTCCAAGATATAAGGGGGTCAACATTTATCCAATACATAAAGAAGTCCGACATCGATAGTGTTTTTTTCTTTAGATTCTCTATGAACAGTTCCCATGCTAGGTCAATTCAGCGATGGTTGAACAATATGATATTGTAGCAGTGTTTCCTCCTCAGTTGTAAATGAATGAAACACAAAAATGTATCTGAGTTATGGATTCTTTATTTTCCTCAATATTCACATTATATAAAAAGTTCTAAATCAAGTTGTAAAGCATAACCCTAAAATAACAAAGAATGTCCTTAATTAGACATAGTAATACCAATAATAAAAAATAAGTTATAATGTTATATAGGAAATGTTTAGTGTATTTCCTATTATCTAAAATAATACAATCTTATTTATACACAACAGAATGGTAATGGACCATTCTGAGTTCACTCAAATATATATATACAAATACCATTTTATAATTACGTTTAGCATATTCATAAATGCATGTTTACACAGTCATATTGAAGCTGTGGCTTCACAATAATAATACATGATTAAATAACAACAAATAGCAGCATTAGATTAATGCAGACAAGACATTACATGTTTGCAACATAGAATGCAAGCAGACATTACAAATATTATAAGCATTAACAAGCTAAGCTGAACAAAGCAAGCAAAAATACAATTAAAGAAATAAACAATTAAACCTACCTCACATGAGGTGCAAAGGTCTGCAACGTCATAAACGATCTGGTCAAACTCATATATTTCCAATTTTACCTGAAGAATAATATTAAAATAATAACTACTGGGTTATCTCCCATTACAGTGAAACATTTAAAGTATTTACTTATTTTACTTTAAATCAAAGTTTAAAATCATTAGTACACACTTATTCAGACTGTTAAAATATTCTTTAACATTATTGATATTATAATTTAAACCATTAACATTATTTAAGCTTTTAATTGCAAACTTTAGATATTAAATTCAGCTAAAAATGTGTTTTACTGAATTACTCATTATTTATTGCAATTATTTAAAATGTTACCATTCAGTCATCACAATGAATTACCAATATGTTATGAGATAAAGATAAAAAAAAAAAAAACAATATGTTATGAGAAATGGAAAGATAGAAGAAACTGAATTATATAGAATATGGACAATTGTTAATTTCCATTGGAAACCTTCTAAAATGATAGAAGTAGATTTTAAAATTGCACATCACAGTATATTTACCAATACTAAATTAATGAAAATGAAACTGATAGATTATGAAGAATGTGAAATATGTGAAAATGAAATAGAAAGTATTACACATTTGTTTATTTCTTGTGAACAACTTGTATAATTTCATCAACACATTCAAGAAAAAATTGAAATTTTGTTTGAGAACTGTAATTCAGATAAGATGACTTTGGTAGTATATGAAGAAATATTTATGTTTGGACTCACAAATACAATGAAAGGTGTAAATGTAATATTTCTAAATTTCATGTTATCAATTGCTAGATATTGTGTATTACGAAGGAGAAATTTAGTTAAAAATGGACAGAATAATATTGACTTAATTAGACTATTTTCATATACTTTAAAACATTATGTTGTATATTTTTATGAATACCTATGTAAATTAAAAGATATGAGAAAAGTGTTTGAAAAGAACTTTCTGTCAGATAATACTATCGTACAAGAAACAAATGGTGTAATTGTTTTTAATATGTAACATATTAATTAATTTAGGAGTAAGCTTCGAATTACATAAATAGCATTATAACTGTAATATAATTATGTATTAGAAATTGTTTTTAATGTAATGTATATGAATTATTTTAAATAAAGATAAAAAAAAAAAAAAAAAAAAACACTCTCTCTCTCAATTATTCCAAATCTTGCAATACTTGCAACTTACACTCAATTTGGGAAATTAGATGATTAAATATTATTTGAATTAGTATAAGAATAAAAACTGACATTAAAAACTAGATGTACAATTTCAAGTATAAATTCCAATATAAGATTGCCTAAGAAAATATGGCTGTTCAATATAGCTTCCCCAAAGTGAATATGACCCAAACAATAGAAATACAGACAAAAGGTTCCCGCCAAAATAAACTGACCAATAGAAAAGAAAGAAAGTAATATAAAGAATTGTCACACTTGACTAAACTAGCAGACTACAAAGGTATCAAGTAATTATTGAATAAAATATACAAGATAATTAAATCTTCTTATTTCTATTCTGCTTAATAATATAAATCTACAATTAAAATACAATATAGTTAATAATATCAAATTCTACAAAAATGTCTAAAACTGTAGCACTATCACAATATCATAGGTAATATATATAGTGTTAGTCATGTTTATGTAATATCGCTTCAGTTTTCCTCAGTTCATAAGAAAAGATGCAAATGGACAAAAAGACAAACCAGCAGATTATGTAGATACTAAAACTGTAACATTAGATCAGCAAAATAAAACCACATGGATAAACCTTGCATACAGTTGTTTAGAAGCAGAGAGAGAGCACCATCAATATCAGAGTATACAATCGTCGCAGACTGAACCAAGCAACCTGTCAAATGTATATATGACATTGTATGATTCGACAGAGTTAAACGAAAATAAACATCATCAAATTTATAATAAAACTTATGACGAAATGTCTATCGAACAGACCCCAAAAGGCGCATCTGATTCAAATGGTTTATATCAATACGATTATGCCGATCTGTCTGCTGGGAGTAGTACAAATGGAACACCACAATTAAAAATTGCAAGTGTAAGTCAAGAAGAACAATATGCTATTCTTGACCCAGAGGTCACTGGATTTGATAGAATATTTGCAGCTAGAAATAAAACACGGCCAGAGATGTATGAACTTGCAATGCCAACTTCCAATATTTCAGAAATAGCCGTTAATGTTGATATTCCGGAAGGGCATTACATGGTTTCAAATGAAGGGTGTTATGACCATGCAAACCGGAGTATTTGCAATTCTGAAATAAACAATGTTTACAGTCATAGTATAGACAGTGTGTATGATTCTGCGAAAACTGATCTTACCAACAACACGAATTAGGACGTATATACGGATTTCAAAGAAAACTACGTTTTATGATAGAAGTAAAGACAATTTGTTTTTGAAGAAAAGCTCTTGTTATATCTAAGAACATCCAACCCGTTTGAGGGGTCGTGGTGTTTAACCCCATTTTCAACAATACTTCAGTTATATCGTGGATGAAACCGGAGTACCTGGGAGTAAACCACCGACCTGCCATAATTCACTGACAAACTTTATCAGAACCCATTTTGGTAATTTCCTAATTCATGACTAATCACTGGGTTTGTAACTAGATTAACATGGCGGGTGCCACTAGTGGAACAGGAACTGCTTACCCTTCTGGAGCACCTGAGTTCATCCCCGGTTTTTTGGTGGGATTCGTGTTACTCGAGCTTTAGTTTTATGTGTATGTTTTGAGGATCGTTGTTTGTCCTTTTCCTTTTGTACTTTTTCTTTGGTCATTGTCTTGTCTGTTCACTACTATTAATTAAGGTGATAAGGTGTCATAGTGGTTAAGTCATGTGAAATGAAATAATTGCTTCGCAACGGGGCATGAACGAAAACATCTTGATAAAGTGTTCATCTTATGATGTGTTGTAAACTGTCTTTAACGTGTAAGGAGTGTGACATTCTTCACACAAGATTCCTTCAGTAATGTCCTATCGATTTGTGTGTTACTATTTAATTCAACCTTCAAAACCAACGGGTACCCTTGTCTTTTCAGAGAGTTGGAGAAATAAGGTCCTATGTTAACTATACCCCGGGATGCCCTGGGTGAATAGTATTGTACATGCCATGTACAATGTGATTACAATATCAATCCAATATATCACACACTCAATACACATTATCCTGGACGAATGTGGTAACTGTTGTTTGTCATAGTTCAAAAAAAGCATCGACAACTATTTTACCTATTTTGTTCCTGTATTTAAATACTGTTATAGTGACAGCCGGAACCTTTGAACCGTAATGAGAGCGGGAGGTTTGGCGCCTTAAAATCTGATTCAACCCACCATTTCTTTAGAAATGCCTGTACCAAGTCAGGGTCATTACGGTTTTCACAGTTTTCCGGTTGTTGACTGATTTTGTCTGTTTATATAATTATGAGTTTTGACTTTCCCTTTGTAAGATTGTTCGGAGTTTGGTAATTTTGTTATTACCCTTATTTAACATTTCCGCTGATGAGATTATATGTAATGAAAGTTGAATACCAATTAATAATCATTTAGTTTATGTCGTCTGCATGGGTGACACATGGTGATGAATCTACTAATGTCTTACGTTTGACCTGAATCTATTTAAGTTCGATGATTTTCGCACTGTAATTTGTCAATGTCCTCCTAATGGAGATTTGTCGATATATTTCAAATCATTTTAAACATATTGGCTTTTTTTTTATCAGGGCTGATTTCCCTACGTATACATTATTGGTATTTGAACACTATACTGTGATCACCACTCCCCGTGCATACTGTGGCATTCCCGGGTTGTTGAACTAAGCCCTTGTTTCAAAGTTGCGTGTTGCAACATTTATGAAAGGAACGTCTCCTAATTGGGTGGAAGAATCCAATATTCAACTCAGAACGAGATTGAAATTGAGCGCCTCGTGTGTTTAGAATATCACGCTCTTTGGACGTTCAATTCAACTTTCAGCTGCTGTCTGTAGGACTGGTAGTTGCTGGTCAGTTAGAAGGCACAGTTTGACGACAATATCCATGTTATCACCCTTGTGGTAATAACAACATATGTCTGTTGGTTCATCTCATGCTAGTACTATCACTTGCACAAGTTATTGCTTGAAAATTTGCATTTGTCACGAATATCGCTGAAATAGTTTGACGTTAAACAACAATCAATATAACTACGATGCATTCATATTTTGAAATTTCAATTTTCAGGGCAAGGCGATGCCATATCTATGTCAGGACTGCATTGTGTCAGGGTTTGTCACTTTAGTAGTTTGTTATACAGAAACGTTAAAATGTAGGGGTACAATCCTTCATCATTCCTCCAACAAAATAAACAAATGGTTTCCTCATTGTACTCCAGTAGAATTATTTTTCATCTTAAAATGGTTGTTAAAACAAATGTTTTAAGTCTGTTTTGTATAATATAATCGAAATTATTTTTTCCATTAGACAAAAACCAACATAAATGTGGATATAGGCGGCTTCCATGCCCTTCGCAATCTTTAATATTAGATAACATCCCAATGAGGAAAAAATATATACCTATACTCCTCAGTTGTAAGATTGTGGATAGCTGCGGAACCATAGCTCTAAACAGATTGTTTGACGGTAAAGGAAAAGAAATAATAGAAACGTTAAAAGTTACTATTCTGCATCTTAGGTTAGAGAATATATATATATAAAAAATGATAGACCCATTGAAACCATAGTTTTTGTATAATTTGAATTAGTTAGTGTTATAGACTACACATATTAAACCGACGTAGGCATTTTATGTTCCTCTTTTTAAAATAATTTCCAATAAATCAGTCGACATCCAGTAATAAAAACTATTTTATGCATGCATTATGTTAAAAAATATATATCAGTAAATCGAAAAGGAAATTTTAAATTTTTACAGAAATGTATCCTGTTTAGAAACTAAACAAATCAAATAAAAGAAGCACATTAAATGTAAAAAGCATAGACTATATAAACCTATATATGGATGGGTATGGTGCGAAGCCGTGCGGTGAAATAGTAAAATAAATGAGATACAAATCTTAGTCACTACAGCTTCCTGGTATTGATGAAGATGATACCTATTATTGTGTTTAATATTTCATAATTATGTCGGACAGTCGTGTACATCTTTTAATCTGTTGGAATGTTATTATTGTTATAAGTACGGCATTGTTTGTTTATACAGGTAGGGCAATACATTTATTATTTTTGGGATCGGTCAATATTTTTTTTTTGGGATCGGTCAAAATGATTTTATTATTTGGGATCGCTCAATATCTAATGTTGGTGTATGGGATCAATTAAAGCAACCGTTCTGTGTTTTTAAAGTGACACAAAATAAAAAATAGAATAAAATTACCTCCGTTGAATTAAGCTACACAGTTCTACATTTCACAGGGTTTTTTCTGTTATCAAGCAAGTAAGAAACACAGTGGGTGTCTTATAAGAAGTAGGAATTGCATGTTCTTCCCAAGCACCTGCGATCACCCCCTCCCCTTTTTGGTGGATCCCCCTTGCTCATCTTTTGAGTTTTCTGTGTTGTGTTGTTCTTTACTTTGTGGTTTTTTTTTGGTTTATCTTCGCCCTGTGTCTTGCGTGCTTAATGTCGTCAGTGTCTCTGGATTGTTAATTTGCATTACTCCTTCGGTTTTCTTTAACGTTTATTTATTAGCTGGCATCATTTATTGCTTAAACTCTTCTTTTAAAGAGTAGAGTGGTTTAAAAAATTTATCACATTACTTTTCATGGAAGAAATGTTTAAAGATAGAAATGGTGAATAATAGAATATGATTAAACTTCCTATATATACCATACACGAGTGTTAGTGAGTTAGTGGTTGATGTTTGTTGAACAATAAGCCAGCAATTGTTCAGCTATGTCATTCTAAGAACACGGCGGTGTCTCTTAAAAAAATTAATACGATGATGTCTTTTTTGTATTTTATCAACACACTGAGTAATGCTAGCTCAAGCAAGAGTCCGCAGTTAGATACATTTCTCCACTGGGGCACCGAATCAACCAGTCTCTGTTCTTACTCTATATTGTTGCGTGCTTAATTGACGTTAAGCAACAAGCATTCATTCACTCACACCTTCACTAATTCAATACTATATATGCATACCCAGCTCCAATGTCAAAAGTAAAGTACTAGCCCTTTATCTACATATCTTAATGTACTCCTCTACATAACATTATTATGACTAGATTACACTGTCTTAACCGTAACCAGTGGATATTGATTAATATTGTTTATCATCATTTTCAGAAGAAACAAATTCAGCTATTAATAAAATTGCAGCTTTCACAGTTAGTGGAGGACTAATACGCGAACAGTTATACCGAGCTCACATATGAAACCATCACATTAGAGTTCGAACCCACACCAGAAGTCAACGACCTTAGCCAGTCGACGATCCAGAATTCCCATATAAACATCTCACCACCATCGTCAAGAATGACATTTGACAATCCGAAACAAATGATTGAAGATTTCAACTACAGAAGCTTGACTAAAATATATAGTCTTCCTAATTTGATTTAACTCGAAACTTTTAATATTAATGGAGGGAAAATCAATATCTCTCTATCTGGTTTAAACTTTATTTAAACAATTTTGCATGTACCAAAGTCACCGTCGGCTTCCATTATTGATGGGCTCATGAAACAGAGGTGTTAAGCGCAACTTTCGACAGTGGTCATCATAATTCTTGGCTAATAAGTCCACCGACTTACCACAAGTTACTGACAAGCTTCATCACATGTCTATCGAGTACACCTCCCCACGGCTTGGAATTGAACTCGCAACTTTTCGGCAATGGTGAATAATTATCTGTGTAGATAAAATTCCTACTAACATTAGATCACGGCCACGATGAACATGCCATTTGTTTTTAGAGTAAGCGATGATTTTAGAACATATTCGTGCGTTGTTTGATCGCTAAAATGTCCAGCATTTTATATTCTACACCACATTAATAACAAGATATATGCTTCTGTTTCAGATTGTCAGCTAATAAATATCGAATTTCCGTTTCACCAAGGATCGAGAGATGTACAATGTGAAAACAGAACAGTTATAACAATTACAAACATAATTGTTACAGGGAGAAATAAGACCAATCCATGTATTTTAAATACGAAGGATGAAGATAGCATAAAGAGTGATTGTGATGGACAAGAATCATGTCTTATTAGAGCGAACTGGACTTCCGATTGTTTATGGGAGTATGGATATTATACTTTTACGTACACTTGTAGAGGTAAGGTCATTTATAATGTTATGATCTGTTTGCAACCGAGTAACTTGGTGATATTTATTCATACATTTCCTAGTGCGTCTGTCGTTCGTCATCATATGTTTGATATAGTTGATTTTTGTTTAAATGTTAAGTGAGCAGTATTTCATCAATATTCATGACATGTGAGGTTTTTGACGGACGTTTGATTGCCACAGCGAAAAGAAAAAGGGGGAGGTGGATGATTCAAATGTGGGCAGGGTCTGAACATTTTGCTTTGTAACGACCACTCAAAGTGTTGCTCATTTTGATTTGTTGTAAGTAGACGTTAACGTGAAAGGAACTTGTCTTACTCAAACCACGTGGTAACAATGTGTAATTCTCACGTAGTTTTAAGAGACTTGACACACATGCATATATATATATATATATATATATATATATATATATATATATATATATTGTTCCCTTATTGACATTAAAAAGAACATTTATTTACCAAAATGGAAAAATATCCACATTTAATAATATAGAGAAAATGAAATATGGGATAACACGTGCATTTGTTAATTTCTCATTGATTACAGAACATGTGGCGTACATTTAAGACACGTGAGTATATAGAATATATACTGGTAATTCGTGAACATTTAACCACGTGTTTGAATATTCAAACTTTTATTTAAAGTCGATATCAATTAAACATATTACAACACAAGCTCTAATGAGCTTTTCAAATCGACTACATACAAAATATATACATGCATCCCACAATCATGCACAGACACACACATTTAATAAAAATAATGCATCAGAGTTATGAACAAGCATACACTAAAAGTAGCAATGATAATACATGCAAAATAAAACAAAAGAATAATAAAAAGTATATAAGCATAGCAATAGAAACAGCAAAATGCTTAGGACAGCACCATATTTCAACTAAAAATGGCAAGAAAAAAAAGAACAAAAGCATAAGGTACGAAGCACTATATGCATCCACTGCACTGGCATGTTCATTGGATCCCATGTTTGTGTTAAATTTTTAAACTGCCACAAAGATGTGCCCCTTCTACAGTGATTAGGCAGCTCATTCCAGATTTGTGCAGCAATATAACGAAAGGATTTCAGGCCATACCTGGTAGTTCTGACTCGTGGTAAAACTGCTGTTTCCTGTGATCTAAGATTATAATTTTGAAGTTTAATATTGATCAAGTCATGAAGATAACTTGGACTGTTTTTTTGTATTATATTAAATGTTTCAAAATATTTAGCTGCCTTGATGCTTTTTTTTATAAATTTCAGATATATATTTGTTAAAGTTTAAATCTGAGTCAATGGTTACTCCAAGGAGTTTAACGTTATATTCACAAGTAATATTATTTCCATTTAAATTGAATGTTAATTTATGCTTATTTGTCTTTTATCAAATGGCAATAGCCTGAAATTTGTCTGGATTTGCTTTCATTAAATTTATTGAAAACCAGTTCATTAATTTTAAACTATCAGACTTTAATGTATTAACAACTTTATTTTTGTCATAATCACAATATGATACTGTATTGTCATCGGCGTAGTTATAAATCGTGCTATTTTGAACAAAAAGAAATATGTCATTTATAAAGACATTGAAAAGAACAGTTCCCAGAATTGAACCTGGTGGTATCCCTTTACATATTTGATCCCAATCACTGTAATAACTTCCAATTTTAATACGTTGTTTTCTGTTTTCTAGATAACTTTGTAATAATTTTAGAGAGTTTTTTGATAGGCCATATGCTTCCAATTTTAAACAAAGTAAATTATGCGATAAACAGTTAAAAGCTTTTGAGAGATCCATCACAATTGCAGCAATAAATGTATTGTCATCCAGAGCTTTTTTTCCGGTCTTCTATTATTTTTAAAAGTGCTGTTTGGCAAAACCAGGTCTAAATGCTGAGAGAAGAGGGTGAACATGTTTATCTAAAAAATCCATTAACTGGTCATGTATAGCTCTTTCATAAATTTTAGAAATGCATGGTAACACACTTACAGGTCTGTAGTTTCCTTTATCAAGAGAGTTATTCTTTTTAAACAGTGGGGATACCTGTGCAGCTTTTAAATTTTGAGGAAAAATTGAGCTTTCAATTGATTTATTTACTAGAATTTTTATAGGATTTGATATTGATGGTTGTGCCAATTTTAAGATTTTTGGTGATATAGAGTCATACCCTGTTGCTTTTTTTATATTTAATTTACTTATTTGTTTATTCACATACTCTTCTGTCACAGGTCTAAAACTTAATTCAGTATCATCAGTTTTATTTTCTTCAATTTTTATTTTTATTATACTTGGATGACTTTTGTCTATATTTATATTTTCATCGCCTATGTCGTTAGCAACATTTATAAAAAAATTATTAAAAATTGCTGATACTTCTTTCCGGTTGTTTACAATTTATTCGTTTTCATATAAGATAATGTTATTGTTTGATTTAATGCCTTTGTTTGACAAAAATGGTTTAATGGTGGAATTAAATGTTGACGATTTTGGGCCACCAGCAGTTCTTTCATAAAAATAAGTTTTGATGGAATTCTTTTTAATTTTTGTAACTACATTTCGTTGTTTTCTATATACTTCCCAGTTTGCATCGCTTTTATTTTGAAGAAATTTGCTATGATACATTGTTTTCTTGTAAATTGCGCCTCTAAGTTCTTTATTTATATAGTGTGCAGGTGTAATTGTTGACCTCTTTTTTTCATAGGTATGTGCTTGTCAATTACATCAACAAATGCAGCTTGAAAATTAGAGTAGGCTTTGTTGACATCATCAACTGATGTTAAATTTTCAAAATTCACAGATCTTAAGTCCTCAATAAAGTTTTCATTATCAAAATTTTATAACTTCTGTATCATATCAATTCCTTTTTGATTTTTTGTACATAACCTTTTAACTGAAATGATATCATGTTGTGATAATCACTGAGACCACAGTTAAAATTTGATGCATTTTGACAAAACTTTGGTTTGTTTGTTTGAACGAAATTTACATTCAAGAGAGATGTTAAAAATAACAAGGTAAAATTGGGGACTAAACATTGTAATGAACGAACAGAAATAACAACAAAACAAAAAACAAAACAAAAACAAAACAAAACAAATAAAACAAAAACAATAACACAAAACAAAAACGAAACAAAACCAAAAAAGAAACAAAAACAAAAACGACAATAAAAACCACCCAACAACAACTAAATAAACAAACACACACACACACAAAATCAAAACAGAACTACACATTGTCTCCTAAAACTACACATTGTCTCCTAAAACTACACATTGTCTCCTAAAACTACACTATCTTTGTTTACCAAGGAAACTACACTCCATCGTCATTTTAGGGAGACAGATTTTGGATTGGCGGACAATCAATGATCAAATGTCTGCTCACTAAGTTATGATTAATCTTTTTAAATTCATTAAGCAACGCAAAATACACAGATTAAGTTGAAGTTGGTTATTTATCTCTTTATGATATAGATTAAAAATGCTAAGTTGGCGTTAAGCAATAATCACTTTTCATTTTGATGCTGTAAATTTAGTTTCTCTTGTCTAAACGTTTTGAGGTTGATCATGTAATGTTTGTATCACAATACACACGCCGAGGTCGAATTACGTAATATACCTTTTATGGTTTCAGAGTTATATTCCCGTTTTACTTTTTGCTGGAAGCAGGTACATCTATGACCTATGAATACATTCTTCCATTGTGGTTTAATATAAAATTGTCATTTGTATTGGGCTAAATCAAACCTTTTACTTCTTTCATAGTTTGACAGTATATATGATTTTGTCATAATAGTGATAACACATATTTTAAAAGCAAGCCATTACTATGTACCTGGAACATTCAAGTACATATGATTCTTACCCAATTCAACACAAAAACGTTGGTTTGATGACTCAAATGGAAGAAGGAATGAAAATACAATGGCTGCCAAAAGAAAAAGGTCAAACAATGACCTATATCACACAGAAGACTAGAGATTGAACAACTCGTTAGGTGTTGTGTAGAAAGAACATATCGCACCTCGAAAGGCAGTTTTTGCTTGATTTGTTACATTGAAATTCTACAAAGCGATTTTTATATACTCCTTCTTAGCACCACTTTGAACTACATGTATATTTCACCCGCCTCGATGGTGAAATGGTTGCATAATCGCCTTTAGTGTGGTAGATCATGGGTTCGAATCCCTGTCGACAATAAAATGTATATGTCGCTTCTTCTCCTAGTACGCAGTATTATAATGTAAAATCAATGACTGATTGGACAAAATCAAGATACTATTTTGTGTTGAGCGACACGTCTATCTGAGAGCTAGAGCTATAAATAACCAACTCCACTGTGTCCGTTTAGGATAAAACAAATATGATATTTTTTCCCATCAAAAAGTAATTTGTTCTCGTCATGCTATCGCTGAAAACATTACTATATTGGCATTAAGCAACAACCACTTACTTACGTATTGAACAATATTTCAGTTATATCATGGCTTTCGTGGAGCAACACCGGAGTTCGAAGAGAAAATTAAATCGACCTACCATAAGAACTGTAATAAATGGATTAAACATTCACTACGTAGATGAAACAAAGGTAGCTGTAGTCAATAATAATTATTAAAGTAAATGTTGTGGAGTTTCTACAACTTATTTATCTTTCTGTATAGTGTTATTTTGTTTGTTTTGTCTTTTTGTCTTTTGTTCTTTGGATCATTGTATTGTCTGTTCTTCTGTTTACGTCTTCTGATTATCCATTTGGTATCTTAAGCTTTCCTTAGCTGTTTGTTTTTCGTTTGATTGTGAACAAATTTAGTTTTTCAAATAAATGGTGAGTTTATTTGTCATTAAATAACACATTGTCCATCTATATTGACATAAGTGGTTAATATGTAAGAATGTATTTTTTCCATAGCTCTTAACCAATATTGTGACTTTGAAAATACAACATGCAGTTGGTCTCAGAATGAAGATAACAAATTTGACTGGGTAATCAGGAAAGCCGGTGGTGATCGCGCTGGTACAGTACCACGTACAGATCACACAACTGGATCAGGTATGGGAAGTAATTAAAATTGGTAGATGTGCGTCGTCTTCAGGAAGTGAGTATATAAGGTCTGTGCCAATACAACTAGTCTTACTCCGCCACTTTGTATTGAAGTGCTTGTATCAAGTGATCAGGAAAGTGAGTAGTCATGTATTTGTGTGTTAGGGATATATATTTTGTCTCTTTCTATGATTTCTCAGTTGGATTTTTGAAATTTTCCGACAGTGTTTTTGTTTTGTTTTTCATTTTATTATGTTTGTTTGCTTGTTTATTTGATGGTGTTTAACGCCACTTTCAATCATATTTCAGTTATATCGTGTTGACATTTTATTATATTTGTTTGTTTGTTTATTTTATGGTGTTTAACGCCACTTTCAATCATATTTCAGCTATATCGTGTTGACATTTTATTATATTTGTTTGTTTGTTTATTTTATGGTGTTTAACGCCACTTTCAATCATATTTCAGTTATATCGTGTTGACATTTTATTATATTTGTTTGTTTGTTTATTTTATGGTGTTTAACGCCACTTTCAATCATATTTCAGCTATATAGTGTTGACATTTTATTATGTTTGTTTGTTTGTTTATTTTATGGTGTTTAACGCCACTTTCAATCATATTTCAGTTATATCCTGTTGACATTTTATTATATTTATTTGTTTGTTTATTTTATGGTGTTTAACGCCACTTTCAATCATATTTCAGTTATATCGTGTTGACATTTTATTATATTTGTTTGTTTGTTTATTTGATGGTGTTTAACGCCACTTTCAATCATATTTCAGCTATATCGTGTTGACATTTTATTATGTTTGTTTGTTTGTTTATTTTATGGTGTTTAACGCCACTTTCAATCATATTTCAGTTGTATCGTGTTGACATTTTATTATGTTTGTTTGTTTGTTTATTTGATGGTGTTTAACGCCACTTTCAATCATATTTCAGTTATATCGTGTTGACATTTTATTATATTTGTTTGTTTGTTTATTTTATGGTGTTTAACGCCACTTTCAATCATATTTCAGTTATATCGTGTTGACATTTTATTATATTTGTTTGTTTGTTTATTTTATGGTGTTTAACGCCACTTTCAATCATATGTCAGTTATATCGTGTTGACATTTTATTATATTTGTTTGTTTGTTTATTTTATGGTGTTTAACGCCACTTTCAATCATATTTCAGTTATATCGTGTTGACATTTTATTATATTTGTTTGTTTGTTTATTTTATGGTGTTTAACGCCACTTTCAATCATATTTCAGCTATATCGTGTTGACATTTTATTATGTTTGTTTGTTTGTTTATTTTATGGTGTTTAACGCCACTTTCAATCATATTTCAGTTATATCGTGTTGACATTTTATTATGTTTGTTTGTTTGTTTATTTGATGGTGTTTAACGCCACTTTCAATCATATTTCAGTTATATCGTGTTGACATTTTATTATGTTTGTTTGTTTGTTTATTTTATGGTGTTTAACGCCACTTTCAATCATATTTCAGTTATATCGTGTTGACATTTTATTATATTTGTTTGTTTGTTTATTTTATGGTGTTTAACGCCACTTTCAATCATATTTCAGCTATATCGTCTTGACATTTTATTATGTTTGTTTGTTTGTTTATTTTATGGTGTTTAACGCCACTTTCAATCATATGTCAGTTATATCGTGTTGACATTTTATTATATTTGTTTGTTTGTTTATTTTATGGTGTTTAACGCCACTTTCAATCATATTTCAGTTATATCGTGTTGACATTTTATTATATTTGTTTGTTTGTTTATTTGATGGTGTTTAACGCCACTTTCAATCATATTTCAGTTATATCGTGTTGACATTTTACTATGTTTGTTTGTTTGTTTATTTGATGGTGTTTAACGCCACTTTCAATCATATTTCAGCTATATCGTGTTGACATTTTATTATGTTTGTTTGTTTGTTTATTTTATGGTGTTTAACGCCATTTTCAATCATATTTCAGTTATATCGTGTTGACATTTTATTATGTTTGTTTGTTTATTTATTTGATGGTGTTTAACGCCACTTTCAATCATATTTCAGTTATATCGTGTTGACATTTTATCATATTTGTTTGTTTGTTTATTTGATGGTGTTTAACGCCACTTTCAATCATATTTCAGTTATATCGTGTTGACATTTTATTATATTTATTTGTTTGTTTATTTTATGGTGTTTAACGCCACTTTCAATCATATTTCAGTTATATCGTGTCGACATTTTATTATATTTGTTTGTTTGTTTATTTTATGGTGTTTAACGCCACTTTCAATCATATTTCAGTTATATCGTGTCGACATTTAATATGATATATATTTGTTGTACATGTATAATGGTAGTAATAATCATTCTTACATTATCTGAAGCATAACAAATAATATACAATTTCTCAAAAAGAACAATGATTATGAAACCAAAATGATATCACACTATCTAATATACGTTACTATTTATTACAGATTATTAAAAGGTGATTTATACTAAATTGTGTACATAATTCTTTCAATGGACCATAACAAACATTTTTTAAACGACGTTAGAAACGAATTGCACTGTTGTTAGATCAACGTGCATCATATAAATTGAACATTTTGTACAGTGGAATGAGTAAATAACATACAGACTTAAACCATTCTTTACACAATCATAACACATGCGCTCCTCATCTTTCATTATACATCTTTGTAAGACTCAACAAAAACAAAAAATCGTTTTTCTCTCCTACAATAGTTGAGTGAAACCAGCTGCCACATCCTACAGTTATAAGCCGTTTTGGTTGAAACAGTCAAGGCTGCTGTCTCCTTTATCAAATACTAATTTAGGAAAAAAAAAAAACAAATAAAATGATATCACGCTGTAAATAATCTTAACATTTTTCAACTATCATATGCAGCCTCTGACATAATCTTAATACAGTGTCCTCTTTTAAGAGCTCATTGCAATAAGTGTTTAAATTTCAGATCCTACATGTGTATTGTAATCTTATAGCAGGTAGTCATCAAAATATCTAACATTTGTAAATAATTATTTTATATTTTCAAGAAATAACATAGGAATGTAGTTGTATTAAATTTACCTTTGCTACCGAATATTTAATTTAGTTCATTTTTTAAGTAAATTATGAAAAAGAAAATATAAATAAAGACGTTCATGAAATCCACCAATATCAACAATTGCCTCCCAACTCATTGAATACAAAAAGAGAAAATGCCACGACATATGACAGAAATCCAGAGGTTTAACACGGTTAATGGGATCACAACCCTACCGTCTTGATAACTGGATCTCCAATGTCCCAAACATATGTCAAATGCTTCTGAAACAGTTGTTTTATATTTGTAGCGAATGGACACATGTTTTATATTGGGAAATCTAGTTTCGGAGATACTACACCATTACCCGGCTCTAAAGCCAGAATTTCCAGTGTCAATATTACATCTTCAGGTGTCAAATGTTTAACATTTTGGTATCAAATGCATGGAAGCAGTCTGGGAATATTAAATGTTTATCAGCAATTTGGATTAGAACTTGGACCACCCATCTGGACAAAGACAAGACAAACTGGTCATGAGTGGAGTAAAGAAACAATACATATTAATAGCACATCCGCATATACAATTGAGTTTGAAGGTGTACAAGGTGGAACCTACAGTAGTATTTCAATTGACGATACAGCGATTACAGATGGGACATGTACATGTAAATATACTGTTATTGAAACGTTTATGAATTTTCTGATATTTGATTTCATTTGTTTTTATTTTGTTTTGTTTTGTCTTGGTTCTTTCTTTTTATTTTATGTAGTTTTCAATCAAGATATTAACAGTTACACAGTGTGTTAGTGACCTAATACGATATATGCGAGTGCAGTAAATTCCATATGGGGCGATAGCGAAAATATAATATATGAACAATTTGAATATACCAAAGTGGCAATCAGACGCTGTAAATAGAAGGACAGGCACCACAGTGATCAAAAGAAAAAGAACAAAAAGACAAACATATGAAATATAATACACTACAAAAACATCAAAATATTGAGCAACACGAACCTAACTAACAACCGGAAGTGAACTCAGGTGCTTCGAAACGTTGTATTGTTAATGTACTGTATTGAGTTATGTAAATGTAATACAATAGTTCCTATTTACATCTGTGTAAATTCTATTGAATTAATCGATATCAAATAATACATTAAAGTTTGACAGATGAGTGGTGTGTGTGTGTTTGTGTGTGTGTGTGTGTGTGGTTATAATGTATGAAATATGGCCTAGTTTGCTGCGAGATACAATCACTGTGAAAGCGTCATATGCTAGTTATGCGGAATGGATACAATACACAGCACACAGCTGGCCCATAACTGGGATGTAAATAAGTAACTCGTGTGTTAAGAACATTATACTCAATTCCTTTCGATATTTATTCAAAATTGTTATCCACCTGAGGTACTGTTTGTAATGTCCTATGATTATTAAAACTCCGGACCATACCAGAATCACATTTTTATCCACCTGAGTTACTGTTTTTAATGTCCTGTGATCATTAAAACTCCGGACCATACCAGAATCACATTGTTATTCACCAGAGCTACTGTTTGTAATGTCCTGTGATCATTAAAACTCGGACCATACCAGAATCACATTTTTATCCACCTGAGTTACTGTTTGTAATGTCCTGTGATCATTAAAACTCCGGACCATACCAGAATCACATTTTATCCGCCTGAGCTACTGTTTGTAATGTCCTGTGATCATTAAACCTCCGGACCATACCAGAATCACATTTTTATCCACCTGAGTTACTGTTTGTAATGTCCTGTGATCATTAAAACTCCGGACCATACCAGAATCACATTTTATCCATCTGAGCTACTGTTTGTATGTCCGGTGATCATTAAAACTCCGGACCATACCAGAATCACATTTTTATCCACCTGAGCTACTGTTTGTAATGTCCTGTGATCATGAAAACTCCGGACCGTACCAGAATCACATTTTGATCCACCTGCGCTACTGTTTGTAATGTCCTGTGATCATTAATCCTCCGGACCATACCAGAATCACATTTGTATCCACCTGAGCTACTGTTTGTAATCTCCTGTGATCATTAATCCTCCGGACCATACCAGAATCACATTTGTATCCACCTGAGCTACTGCCTGTAATGTCCTGTGATCATTAATCCTCCGGACCATACCATAATCACATTTTTATCCACCTGAGTTACTGTTTGTATTGTTGTTCTCTAGAATACTACTCACAAGTTTCACTTCGCTGGTATTTTAATTATAAGTTTGAGTTCTCAGTGTTCTAACTTTTATTTACATTGATTTCATTATCGTTTCAGCTTCAAAGTATGATTGTTCTTTTGAGAACGACACTAATATGTTATGTGGCTGGTTTGTGCAATCGAACGATGGCATATCGTGGGTTAGAGCGAAGCCTCCTCGTGGATATTATATACTTCCAGAGCATGACCATAGCTTAGGATCGGGTAAGGTACTTTTATTTATTCTTTATTTCAACACTTCGATACATTCAATCAGAACTTCTTCTCGGCCAATCTGATAAAAACTAGGACAATGTCACCTACTTCTTAAGATCCAGACAAGTGGCTACTTTATGCACCATCATTGTGAAATGGAGATTTAAATCTTGTACAAATGAAGGTCACAAGGTTTATGGTATCGGCTTTTGAAATGGGATGCAGTAGGAAAAATGGAACAAAAAAGTTTTTTGTAGAACCAATGATTTGAATACTAAATAACGCTGAATGCCCTGTTATATGCGAGGATTGACATTTTACTCACATGGAGAATACACTTGCATGACCTCTTTATATCACCAAGAGGGGATGTTAAGGCACAACAAATAGTTTAACTTTTAATTGAGGTGTCTGTACCAATCGCGGAAAGTGAGCGGTCATGTATTTGTGTGTTGGTAGTATCGAGTTTGCCGACAATGGATCGACAATATATAAATGTATTTGTAATAAACATCTATTTAAAATGTTGGATTTGTCAGGTACAAATGAAGTACCCACAGAGTATAAGTAGCTCTAACAATGGGATCTATATATAGACATTGACTGTAATACGTGAGTGCTTAAAACATACTTTAAGAACCTATTAAGGTTCCATTGTATTTATTCAAATAATCAATTTGATAGGTTTATATTCAGGTAGACCCCATTAGGAGATGGACACAATGGGTTTCAGTGTGAACATGTCAAAAGTTGTCTTTTGAGCCAGTAATGGAAATACGATTCTACTTGGCATAGATCAGTATTGTGATTTGCAATTTTGTACTATTGAAAAAGAAAAGCTTGAGAATACCAAAGGGGTATTCGGAAGCCGTAATCTGAAGGACAGCCAACATACTGGCCAAAAGAAAAATGACAAAAGGACAAACAATGATCTACAAAGCAGTTCACAGAAAACTCGATCTATTGGATAAAAGTCGTTTGGGATAAATATTACACATACATATGTACAAGTATATAGTATATGTAAAATTATGGTCCCTACGGACTAGCCAATGAAATAAAAATCGTATTTACAAGAATAGTTTGAAGATACCAAAGGGATAAAGAGAATCCATAAATCGAAGATGAGAGATATCGTGGTGTGTGAACCTCTAGTTAAATAAATGTAATCGACAACTTATTCATTTTAGCATAAACATTTGAGTGTGACATAGTAACAAGTGTACTATTTGTATTGACGTGTTTTTGCTTCTTCCTCTAGGTAATGGACATTATCTTTATATGTACGTTAGTGCCATGTCAGCGGTGAAGACCGCCAGATTGATTCGCATAGAGTATCCTCTGGCAGAACAAATGTGTTTCACCTTTTGGTATTACATGTATGAGAATGAACCAAACCGTGGTATGCTAAATGTTACATGGGATAGCATTGTTTTATGGACAAATTCAAAGACGACCAATGGAAGATGGTCATTTGCAGCTATTAACATTAATGCTAATGATAATAAAACACACACCCTTGCGATTGAAGGGATACTGGACCCCGGCAATTATCACTACTCAATTTCAGTAGATGACGTTTCCATGACAATCGGATCATGTTCAGGTATCTCTAGAAATGTATATATCATCATATCATTAAATTTATTGAGCATGTAATATTTAAGAGAAATGTCTGGTTCGAATATCAAGTACCGTTAGTCATTTTGTTAAACACCATTTTGTCAAATATATGTCAATTATATCGTGGTGGTCATTTTCGCTAATGAGGATAAAACGTGTATGGAGGATCCTGTGCAAAGAAGAGGTCATTATAATATCACCAAAGGGTATCTTGTTTTCACGTTAAAATATTTTATTTGTTTCTAACAACAATTCATTAATTCGTATTATGAAGTTAAACGCGAGTATTATTCTTACACCTTCAGCACTTCTCCAGCTATATCATGACTACCTAATGAAAGTATCAAACCATCAGCCCAAGTCAGTAGTTTGTATGTTACCGGTATTTTTATTTATTTTTAAAAAGACATGACGCATCTTTTCACTAAGAGGGAGGGAATAGGTGGGTATATACAACTAGATTAACCCCGCCTCTATTGAATAAAAAGATGGTAACAAGACAAGAGAGTGAGTAGTCATGTGTATATGTGTTACATGTAGAGGTGGAGATTTAGCCTCTGTTTCTATGATTCTGAATCTGTTTTTAAGTGTGATATTTTCTGTTTGTCATTTTATTTATACGCTAGCTACGATGTATTTAATGGCCTTCAGCAAACCTTAAAAAGACACCAGGTACAAAAAATATATTTATATTTAATAATTCAGAGTAGTGAACGAAACGTTCATGAGAGTTAATCGTCTTTTAGAGCAATATTACTGACCCCCCCCCCCCCCCCCCCCATCTGAGTTCACTCCCGGTTTCTAGTGAAATTCGTCTTGCTCAATCTTTCTGTTCAATGTTTTGGTAATGTAAATAGAACGTTGTTATGAGGGTGTCGGGCACAAAACGTGCATTAGATAAGTTTTTGTTGTTGACCATATCATACTGTCTTTTTTGTGACCTGTGACATCTTTTATTGTTTGTTTGATGGTGGAGGAAACCGGAGTACCCGGAGAAAACCACCCACCTGTCGCAAGTCACTGACAAACTTTATCACAAAATGTTATACACCTCGCCCTGATCAAGATTGGAACTCACAACATCAGTGGTGATATGCAATGATTGCATAGGTAGTTGTAATTCCAACTACCATACTATCACGGCCACGACGGCCCCGTGACATCTTTTAATATTACTCACTGAGTCTTATATGTTAAAAAGAAAACAATTGTTTGTGTATAATTACAGGCGATAAGCAGTATGAACAACCATATAATAGGATCGGGGATACCATTGATATTCAGGATTGTACTAAGCTGAACCTAGATACTCAAAACTTTGATTTTGATTTCTTTCCTAATTTTAATGTGTGTTCAAATGTGCATAACGAATCTGAAACAAGAGTAAAGACAACGTGTGACAATCTTTACGACGACGAGTTCTGTAGTCTAACTTTAAACGATGCCAAAGAAAGCAATAAAGATTGTTTTGTACTACAAAAAAATGTTGAAATCAATTATGTATGTGGAGGTGAGTTTATTTAAAGACATATTCATCAATCTCAATTTCTTTTACATAATCCTACGATCATCGTTCTTGATAGCAATAAATAACAAAAGCATAGAGAACTATTGTTTGGTACTGAAGCACTTTTGATTGATACCATCAAAAACTGGTAAATCAATTAATATTTTTGTATAATAATTTTAGCACAGTGTACAACATTATGTAATAAAGTTTGTCAGTGACTTGCGGCAGGTCGGTGGTTTTCTCCGGGTACTCCGGTTTCCTCCACCAATAAAACTGACCGCCACGATATAACTGAAATATTGTTTAAAGCGGGGTTAAACACCACTAAACAAACAAACATAACACTTAGAATGTAAAAGTTATCATGACATTTCGTTTCGCGTAAGATATTGGTTCGAACAGTTAAATAAAATCTTATATGATAAAGTTTCTCAGTGACTTTCTGTCGCTGATTTTCTTCCAGTAATATAGTTTCCTCCACCACTGACCACCGGGAAAATTTAAATATTGTTGAAAGTGGTGTATAAAATATGTACCTGCATATTATATAAAATAATTGATCAGAATCAATAAATCTAAAAGGTATCCTTAGCTCTAATTAACAGCTGGTTGATCTTTTAAGTATAAGAGTATATAAAAAGTATATGGCTATCTATTATCTATTTCAGTAACAAGCGAGGTAACGTCACCATTACAAAATTCATCAACTTCAATGATCAATAAAAACAGCCCAGCAGGTAAGTTACAAATATCTATATTTATAATAACATCAAAACTGAAGATCTTGACTGTACGTGACTTGCTTTTTAAATCGACTGAATGAATATTTATAATAGAGTATGCCGAGTATGCACTCGATATATCTATCTTTAAGTTAAATCTATGTAGACAGTACATTATGTTTTTTTTCTATTTATCCTCTAGGAAAATACTCCGTGACTTGCGACAGGGCGGTGGTTTTCTCAGCGTACTCCGGTTTCCTCCACCAATAAAACTGACAACCACGATATAACTGAAATATTGTTGAAAGTGGCTTTAAACATCATACACTAACCCTAACCCTATTCAAAATTGCTTTTCACAAATAAAAGGTAAGATATTTCAATGTGAATCTATATTTATACTGTAATTATATGAAAATATCAAAACTGAAGATATTGATTGTATGTGCCTTGTGAATGCTATCAAAACAATTGTATTTAATTAAAATGTGTGTCTGTGTTTTATCTCTGCATAGACAAACGATGATGATATCATTTGTATGTATGACTGAGTATATACAAAAGAGTATGCCAAGGGGTCGAATATAAAATAGATTCATGTGGTACACTATCTTTAACTTAAATCTATTTAGAAAGTATATATAATAGAGCATTTGGCCGAGTGGGCTAAATAGTTCGACATTATGCTATGCCAATTCGGTGCTTCACCGAAGCTGGGTAAGGAGAAAGACGACTCTCATCGAGCATTTCACAAGTTTTGCACCGAATATACATAAACTTAATATATTAAAACACTGCATTAATAATGTTTTTTTATCCTGCAGACAAATCGTATTAATATATAGATGGTAATATTTGATATAAAATAAAGAAATTATACAAATATCACCCGCTTGTCCATTTTGATATTTTCTGGAAACAGGAAATGATCATTTTGCTAAAACTAAACAGGAAATACATGTTTAAAGGGTACCAAGAAAAAACCTTTTTAATATGTCAGTGATTAAACAAATGTTTAATCATTTTATTACATTTAGTACTCAAACACCACACGGATACAGGCTAATTGTCGTTACTACTACATATGTATGCCATGTTCCCAAATTGATAAAAAGGATATACAAATGTAGTTCATAACGTAATGGACAGAAATTGAACATTTGTTTACAATGTTGAATATTACATATTTCTCGGATCAAGACATGTGCCACGTGTAGAGTATAAACTGCTCACTCTTACGGAGTAACTGAGTTCATCCCCGATTTTTATGAGGTTCGTGTTGCTCGATCTTTGGTTTTCAGTGTGGTGTTTTTTTTAATCGTTGTTTATCCTTTTGCCCGTTTTCTTTTGACCTTTTACGATTTACGGCTGATGAATACCCTTTGTTTGCGGCTGATGAATACCCTTTGTTTACGGCTGATGAATACCCTTTGTTTACGACTGATGAATACCCTTTGTTTACGACTGATGAATACCCTTTGTTTACGGCTGATGAATACCCTTCGTTTACGACTGATGAATACCCTTTGTTTACGACTGATGAATACCCTTTGTTTACGACTGATGAATACCCTTTGTTTACGACTGATGAATACCCTTTGTTTGCGGCTGATGAATACCCTTTGTTTACGACTGATGAATACCCTTTGTTTACGACTGATGAATACCCTTTGTTTACGACTGATGAATACCCTTTGGTATCTTCAAACTTTTATCAACAAGAAGGCCTTAATACATATGTCTGTACATGATGACCAGATTAATACAGATAAGAGAAACAGGTTCCAGTGAACCTTGGATTTTTACATTTTTCTTAATTTAGTTTTCATTCTAGGTATCATAGGTGGAGTAGTAGCTGGTCTTGTCATAGTAACCATATTGCTTCTGGTTATAATTGTAATTAAACGACGGTATGTCTGATTTTGTTCTTTGACTTGTAAAAAAGTTGTAATATTTATTAAGGGATAGTATAAAATGAAAATAAAAAAATACTATTCGGTCGGAACATTTCCAAAATCCATTGAAAAATGGTAGAAAGAGGCAAAATGGATACGAAATATGACTGTTTCAATAATATTTCAGCTATATTGTGGTACTTGGCGAGTTCTATTGATGGAGAAACAGGAGTATTTGTATAACATCATAAACATGCTGTAAGTAACGGACACATTTTGTCACATTAAGTATCGAGTGCACCTCGCAATGAGAGGAAATCTAAACTACAACTTGTGTGGTGATAGACATTGATTATATTGGTAGATATAAACCAACTACATGAACATTACGATCACGGCGCACAGGAGGCCCCCGTATTGTTTTATATATTATAATATGAACATAAGACAAATACAGCAAATATGTGGGAGGAAGTCCAAGGACGACCAATATTTTTATGCAAATAAATTAGACAAGTAAAAGTTAGGGGACCAAACATGAAAATAGTTCCCTTTTTATCCTATAACATTAAAATAGTTCCCTTTTTAACCTCTAAATAAACAAAACATCAGTTATATATACATTTTGTTCATTGCCAAAAAAGATTTAATCAATGCATATAACATGTACCGTCCCAGTATGGAAATTAATAAACGAAGAAAAATTATATGCTTTTGACAATTTGTAAGTGAGAGTTATATATAGTATGAACACTTTAACTTATAGAAATTTATACAATTCCATCATATCATTAGCACATTTAATACAATGACTGTAAATCGACACCGGGATCAAAATACCATATGAAAATTGACCCTGGGGTCAATATACCATGGGGGTCAAAATACCATATGACACTGGTAGTCATATAATATAAGACTCCATACATTTCCGTTAAAATCTGATTCAACCCACCATTTCTTTAGAAATGCCTGTATCAAGTCAGGGTCATTACTGTTTTCACAGTTTTCCGGTTGTTGGCTGATTTTGTCTGTTTATATAATTATGAGATTTGACTTTCCCTTTGTAAGATTGTTCGGAGTTCGGTAATTTTGTTATTACCCTTATTGTTTACTTTAAATGTTTTCTATGATTTTGTTCTTCTTTTTGTACACATGGGAAATGTGGGGTCTTTTACAAATTTTACGTTTTTTCCATAGCATTTTCTGAAATGGTTATTCAAATCGTTAAAAATAACGTATTTACCTGTACCAGAATGGAATAATTTTATCATTTCATTCCCAATACTAATTCTTATTCTCCCTGTTCAAATGTTTAAGGTTTTGCATTTGGTGGAATAACATTTTTTTTGGTTGTCACGATTGTATTTGACAATATTTCACCTTCTAAGTAAGATTCCATAATTATTCACAATGCTTTCACCAGGAATTAGAATTTGGTAAATTGTTGATTAACATACAAAAGGTAGGTTCTACAGAAAATACGTTTGAAGGTACATGAATTATAAATTACAGTTACTGAATTTGGTTTACATTTAGTGTTAGTGTTATGGTGTTTAACGTCAATTTCAACAGTATTTCTGTTATATTGTGACGGTCAGTTTTACTGGTGGAGGAAACGGGAGTATCCGGAGAAAACAACCGACCTGCCGTAAGTAACTGACAAACTTTATCACATAATGTTGTATCGAGTATACCTCGCATGAGTGGGATTCGAACAAACAATGTTAGTGCAAATCTAATTACCATGAAATCGTGACCACGACGGTACCTCAAACCAAAGTTAAAAGTAACCAATTACATACGTACGGAATCTTATATTAGAGGACCAATGTACCCAGAGGAGAATTATCTAGAAACATTTAAAATAAGAAATAATACCTAAGTATGGTTTTATTTTCAGATTCCCTAATTTAATATTCAAAAGCTCGAATGAACAGATGGAAACTTCAAGAGAATATTTAGGAAACCAGAATGTGGCATTACCCATTGAATCAACCACAAGTAAAGATACGGGATACAGTTCACTCCAATCAAGAAAAGATAATCACTATTATAAGGACTTTAGTATAACAGAAAATCCTCCAAAGGAAGTATACGAGCCTCCTTCCTATTTGGAGTTGTGTGATTCCTTTGATTTAAACCAATCAACGCGTGTGTCTACAACAGACGGAAAGCTTGCCATTGATAATGCAGAATATGAGGATATCGAATAGAAGTCTATTTCTGAGAGCTCAGATGATAATAAATATACAGAAGGAAACAACCAATATATGCCGTCCAATAAAATTTGTTTTGATCATGCACATGACAATCGCCATCTTAGTGACCAAAATAATATAGCGTACAGTCACTCTGTGGACAATGTATATGATTCTGTATATGACATAAGAAACACAGCGGAAACCTATGTAAATTATACTAATTCTTGAAAACTTGAAAAAGGGGTGATACTACGTTATGCTAGACAATAAGAAAAAAACAATACCGGTAACAAGAATAGTATTCTCCTTGATGATAATTGAGCCAAACTTAGAGTAACATGAACCGCATACTCTTAACGGGAACATGAGTTCACTACCAGTTTTAGTTGGGTTCATGTTACTCGATCTTTAGTTTTTTGTGTAATGTTTTGTAGATCGTTGTTTGTCCTTTTTCGTTTGGCCATTATGTTGTCTGTCCTTCGATTTACGGATTCGGATTACCCCTTTGGTATCTTCAAATGTTTCTTAAATACCAAGGCAGCATATTTGGTCTCTATTCCTCGTTCTACAAGTTTATTTTTCGTGAGCTATCAAGTGACACGCTAATTGCAACGATATTTAGGGGACGGAAGAGGGTAAGTTCTATTGATAAAAGCCAACAAATATGACATGCCACAAGTCACTAACAAATTTTATTATATGATTTTGTATCGAGTATACAACACGTAATGTATGTACATAGTGGTGATTGGCATTCGTTGCTCAAAAACTGTGATTCGGTCACGGCCACGACGGAAACACATTAAAATTTCTAAATACATTTTTGTAACACATATGCGTATCACAACTCTTTTAACATGGTGTTCATTTAATAACGACACATGTAAAACAAACACCTGCATGACCGCATCATTTCAATGAGAAGGGATGTTTGGACCCATAAAACTATTTCAACCCGCCACGTTCTATTGAATTGCATGTGACAATCCAGGAAAGTAATCGGTCATACATATATGTGTTGGCGGTATCGGTTTTGCCTGTGTTTTCTGCGATATTTTTATTAGATTTTGGAACTTTTCCGACAATGTAGTATTTTTTTGTATTTTCAGTTTTTATATGTTCTGAATGCATTATTGTACTTAAATAAATGTTACGAGACAGAATGGCATTCCTTTTTAGTATAAAGGTGGTACATGTATCTTACCATTTTCACATACACCCCAAAAATGTACATAATAATGCAGCAGTTCTTCCCTTTACAAGGTAAAATGATTTCCGTACCACACAAATAAACGTTAGAGAATACCGAAAGGGCAATACAAAATGGGCAATACAGAGAAACTGGCAACATAGGTTACACAAGACGAAGATAAACAAAACACAATATGTATTGGACGCCACTATGCGCAAACAAGCACAACTGGCATAAATAAGACATCATGTTGAAAACAAAATGTCTGTATTTCAAAATGGGAGATTACATATCAGGAGTACACAAACAGCCATTATCTAATCCATACAGTGGTCTTACCTTATTAATAGTCCATGAGACAAAAATCATTATATTTATAAAAAAAAACACAAAAAAAACAACAACAAAAAAAAAACAAAAAAAACACAGATTAATTAATGTTAAAAGTAGAAGATATTTTAATCAAAATAGAAGGGCAGATCATCCATGGGCACATTGTCCATTAGCATAGTTCGAAAGGTAGAATATACAGGACGTAATGATAAAACTGTCCTAAATCAATATTGTAAGTCAGATCTGGTTATTTTCAAGCTTGAACAAATCTAGTGGGAAAATGATGTCCTAGTGGAAAAATATCATTTTTGAATAAGCGTTAGAGAAAATCGTAGGAGCAACCAAGAGACTCGGGTAACATTTGGTGCAAGACGCTTAACGAAGACAAAACAAAAACAAAAACACAACACAGAAAACTAAAAAGATCAGCAACACGAACCCGAATGTCACGGAATATCTGTGTTACAGATGACACTTTTACACTGTTCATGACTCTTCACCAGCATTCATCCCTGATATCTAGTGAGCATCGTGTCATTCAATCGTTAGTTTTCTATGCATGCACATTTATTGTGTTGTCGGTCTTTGTTTGTTTTTCTCCATTTCGGTAGATCCCAATGAGCAATAGTTTACTGTGAGTGGTCGTTTCTAACCTTGTATGTAATCTTCCCCTTATGGCAACTATAACATTCGTCCATAATACACTCATGGCGAGTCACCATTGACCTACACTCTTGTAATGTACGTAATGAAGATGGAAAAAGGAAATCAAAAGCCTAAATAGAAGGACAAACAATACAATGACCTAAAGAATAAGGACATAAAATGATCTACAAAAGATCACATAGAACACTAAAGATAGAGCAACATGGCTATAGCTGAAAAACGCATCCGTGACGTTAAAGAGCAATCAATCAACTTATTAAACTGACAGTAACAATAAAAACTTATGCACTGGACAATTAAATGCCATTTTGCAAATGTATTAAACATATGTTGACAATCCCATTGTGATTTTAATATAAGTACTTTAAAATACATGTAAGCGTACATGTACATATATATTCCTCAATTCTAACAGAAAATATGTATTTGTTTCGCATGTTTAAGATGGGAAGGATATTATCATTAGCCATAGCTATTCAGAGTTCGTTTTTATTATCTTGAACATGTAAGATTTTGATATATCTATACTCTTTGGACGTTTACGTAGCAATCGTCAGACAATTCGGAACTTTAAATATATTTTGGATGTGTTAAGCATTCTACAATGACATTTCAATTTTATCGTTGTGGTCTGTGTTATTGGCGTGGACAGCATTGCAATGTTTATCTCTGAATAAATTGTGTGCCCGGTAGGGTTCGACCTCGGTACTACTCTTAATTTAATCAAACGGTCTTTCAACTCTGCTGTAAGCGAATAGTGGTTATGACAGTATAACGATTATTAAAACTTTGCACTCGCCGCTACTCTAAAGAGACGGACAATAAACAATTATAGTTCTCTCAACCGAACAGTCAGCATATTCCCGCCGTCGTTAATTATTTTTTATGACCCCAATGTAACAGTACAGCAATTTTCGGCATCAAAAATGGCAATATCCAAGGGGTCTCTAGCATAGTAAGCCAACCCTTTACATGCTGAATTAAAGGAGATATCGCGTATCGTAGCTTGACGGTAGGTATATGTAAATATATCATAGTTCGTATAATCTTATGTGGAGTAGCATGCATGAATCTATTACCGCATTACAAATATATACTAACCATAGACATGCATACATGGCCGGTTATTTATTTATTTACAAAGTTAACTGATATCATATTAGATGAAGCGTAGTAGATGTTGGCTATCAGCTGTAGGTCCTTTAATTTTCTTGCTTCCACCAACTTTTAAATTCTTGGGCTATCCAATATCCCAGACACTCATCGTGAGCACTTAATTAGGTATATACGTTTTTATTAACCAGCAAATCAGATGAATGATTTATTGACTTGTATAAACTCAAGATAGCAGTACTTTAGCTAAAACGTTACGCGGACAAGTTAACAGACTCATGCACAGAGATTGACATATGTATGTAAGTTTTGACTGCCACAATAAGAATGAGAGTTAACGTGTAGATAACATTTTTGAAATCATTCCTTACCTCGCTTTGTTTCTCTTCTGATGGATACATGTATAACCCCTCTCAATGGCAGTGCTGGTCGAATTAAATTAACAACCCTCCGTACGTAAATTGGGTGTACGTGTTGCACATTTCTTTAGTCTTTTTGTGTTGTCCTATTATGTGTCTTTACGTTTTGAGTTCCGTGTTGTGATGTCCGTCTTTACCTCCAGTTCTGTGTAGGAGGGCTCATTTCTTGTTTACGTTATTTGTGTTTGTTTGCGTATAGTGGTGTCCAACGCATATTGTATTGTGTTTTTGGTTTTTATCTTCGTCTTGCGTACCTTATGTTGCCAGTTTGTCTGGATATGTCTGGATTGTCCATTTTTGATTGCCCCTTCGGTAATCTTTAATGTTTATTTAGTGCCACGGTAATGTCACGTTCCTTGCGTCTTGTACCACGGTATAATGACCAGTACTCTTTTACGAGTGGTCGTTGACGTCTAATTCCTTCCACCGGCGTCACGTAAACAACGATCAATCTAAGAAATCACTCTTATGTTACAGACCTCATGTGCATTAGCCATAGATGTGAAAGTAATGGTTATTCTTTGGAGACTTGTAAAATAAATCCAATTAATGATGATTTCAAAATATTATCAATGGTAGTTAAAAGGAAATTATCGAGGAGTATATGCACACGTGCAGTCTCATACGGGTTCTATACCAAACCAATATGGGTAAATCTAGGTTGCAGAGCAGATTTTTCTGTATGTTTTCAAGTGTTTGACAGAAAGTAATTTAGGAATTTACAACTGGTGATTTTGAAAGATACGAATGGGGGCAAACCCACTTGACATTCGCATGCTTCTCTTCAATCTATAGAACAGAAGTAATAAGCAATCCCGTTGTCAAATGTTGTATGCCTACATCCAAGCTAATAACAGTAAATCCTGAGAATTACTACTGATTGGATAATACAGACAATACACATGTTATTCCACAAAATTCAAGTATCTAAAATAAAGAAAAATATAATGTTATATACATGTACACTGCAAAATAAAAACAACATTGTAATTTCGCAATAAATAAACTTAAAAAGTCATTTTCTCTTTTTAAGCTGGGTAAGTAGGAAAATGGTCATTTGTATGCTTGACATTATATCGTGTCCTGACATCTGCTCGACCATGCAATACAGTCGGTCATTTGTTTTGATTTACAATTCTCGCGCAGCACGAGACCGATGACGTCATTCTGTATATTCATAGCGTATATAAACACAGAAGAAATACTTTAAACTTCAAAATTACAAGATGAAATTAAAACAGATAAGATTGAATTGAATAAATTCCATGCAAGTAAAAAATATTCTTTTTGTTTTACTAATGTCTTTTTTTCCTCATCATTATGCTTGTTAACTATGTTTTAAGCGATGGTATTTCCCATGCATTTTTACCTTTCCGGTTTGTTGATGTAATCGTCATCACAGATCATGTAAACCAAGCAAATTGTATTTTAAAATAATTTGAAAATATGATGATTGATCATTCAGATTCCACCATTTTCTAGAAAATGGCTGATTTTACCGGGAACATACATACAAGTACTCTCCATTTGTCACAACATGGCAGATTATTTTTCCATTTCCACTGCTTTAATAACAAGTATACCCCTTACTTCTTGGTGTAATGAAATGATATTCAGAGAGAAGATAGAAGATAGAAAAATAATTAATTTAAACAGAAATAATCAAAATGTATAGCATAAATTGAACAGAGAATTAAATTAATCCAGAAAGACAAATGAGATTATCTGAGGGGAAAAACCTGTCATTGTTACAAATAGCATCAACAACACCGTATTGTTTCCATTCTGTGATAATAAATGTGACTGAAATAAACAGAAATCAGTCATTAATTGTTTTACAAAAATATGGTAGTATGTATTCAGTCTATGTAACTATAATCCTGGTCAACTGTAGGGATGACAAATTAAAAAGATGTTGTGTCGACTGTCACAAATCTATACTAAATGTACATGGTGATGAATTAAGTAATATAATTAAACTGTTCGGAGCTTACAATTGGAGATGACAATTTATGTTACATAAATCTTTTGTGAAAAGTGTTCGTGTTGATATAAATCTCTACACAAACATGTTTAACTTAACTGCACCAATTATAGAAAAGTCAAGCCACATCAAACACAAAAATCTCATTAAAATATCTCTGTTTAAAAGCATTTCAGAAGATAAAATAATAATCGTATCTACTTACTTTGATGGTTATTATTTTGCAATGAGGAAGTTTAAATTTCCACAGATTGTATTCACATTTATAAATGTATACGTCTGTCGTTTAGGGGTACCGTACCATATACAGAACGTTTGTGTTAGAAATGTTACATTTACTTGTTGAAATGAATATCACTTTCAAACAATCATTAGATTTAGACGTATAATGCTTCCCCCTGTTTACTGGACAAGTCTTCAGATTAAACACAGATATGTTAACCGATTTAATTATAATGTTTCCCCCTGTTTGCTGGACAATTCGTCAGATTAAGCACAGATATGTTAACCGGTTTAATCATAATGTTTCCACCTGTTTACTGGAGAAGTCTTCAGATTAAGCACAGATATGTTAACCGGTTTAATCATAATGTTTCCACCTGTTTACTGGACAAGTCTTCAGATTACACACAGATAGTTAAACGGTTTAATTAAAAGGTTTCCCCCTGTTTACTGGACAAGTCTTCAGATTAAACACAAATATGTTAACCGGTTTAATTATAAAGTTCCTCCATGTTTACTGGACAAGTCTTCAAATTAAACACAGATATGTTAACCTGTTTAATCCCGCCCCACTTTCGTGTCTGTTCCGACTCATTACATGGATTACAATCTGCAAATGTCGTGGTCTTTTGAGTACTCGATGATTTAATGTAAGAGGTGGGTTTTCATTTGTTTGATATTGATGGAAATGTTGGCCATCACTGTTTATACACTATTAGCGTTATATACAGGAATTAAAGCGGTTTTTAGTGGGGTTCTTGTTATTCGATATTTAGTTTTATGTGTATGTTTTGTAGATCGTTGTTTGTCTTATTGTCCTTTTTATGGCCATTGTGTTATATGTCCTTCTTTCTGATTATTGTCAAACTTTTTTTAATTACCATACATGTATACTTTTGTTTTACTCAATCAGCAACATGAACACATGTGGAATGTATAACATAAACTTCCTTAATTTTAGAAAATATCAAACATCTCTAAGATAAACGTGATAATCCTCCCCTAACAGAAAAAAAACCGCAAAACATTTAATTCTATAGTACATTCATATTTCAGCAACAAATATTCCATTCTCCTTGAATACAACAGGAAACAACGTTAACAAAACATCAGGTAAGTGTAAGTCTAACTTAACACAAACAATTATCAACATTATACAACGCACACACTTCTTTAAGTTCAATAAACATTCAATGTACTTTAAATTAGATATTTGTTGTATTTTTATTTTCTTTTATTGCGGTTCGTGTTACTCGAACTAAAGATTTAGTTGTATGTTTTGCAGATCGTTGTTTGTTCTTTTGGTCGTTTTCTGTTGGCCATTGTGTCACTAGTGGAGCAGGAACTGCTTGCCCTTCCGGAGCACCTGAGTTCACCCCCGGTTTTTAGCGGGGTTCGTGTTACTCGATCGTATGCTTTGTAGATCGTTGTTTGTCCTTTTGTCTTTTTTCTTTTGCCCATTGTGTTGTCTGTTCTTCTTCGATTGACGGATTCTGATTATCCCTCTTGTTATCTTCAAATTCTTCTTACAATAATTCGCTTGGGGTCACATTTTCAAAACCGAGTAGATGAATATGAGCGTTCCTGATGAAGGTTTTTCCAGAAACGCGTCGTGCGCACTAAATTCGATATCTACGTTTTTATACAGAGCTATTTTCGGATTGATAAATATACTTGCATATCTTGCGTATGATTGGATGACCAAAGATGAATGGAAGATAACCTGTCAGGGCCCCAAAGTGGAAGGTGTTCGATATTAGTGTAACGCTAATGAAAAGGGAAAGAGAAAAGATACGCCTGTTATAATATTGTTACCTTTGTTAATTTTACTGATTTCTATTTACATGAACATCCATTTCCCTAATATTTTCCCAAGTCATGAATATTGGTCATGCTACACAGGTAGTTGCATGTATTTTGGTAATTAGACACGTCAAAGTTAAAATCTCGTGGCCACTATCGAATAATAGGTGCATTTATATCTACCTCGAAAATCAGGTTTTTTCACCTCTAAATGTATAAACATTAATATGTGATACATTTTGTCAGAGAGTCGGTGGTTTCCTCCTCCAACGATATAATTTAATATAAACGTAGATATATAACTTAGAGAGGACGTTGCGTTTCTAGAATAACTCTCAGCTTGTAGCCTTAACATCAAAGGTTGGAACTATTCTTCAAAACATTAAATACTTGAAACCAACAAAAATTGTGTCATTATTTCCATTTGTTTGTGTTATGATTCCAGTGCCATCTGTGATAACAACAGCATTCAATAATACCTCCTCTTCATTGTCTCGTTATCAACAATCTAATTTAGCGGGCAATCTTGAAAATCAAAGAAATACTATTGTATGTGCAAAAGAAACAGTTATTGTCTTAGAAGTGTTTGAAGATACCAAAGGGGTAATCAGAAACCGTAATTCGAAGAAGGACAGACATCACAATGGCCACAAACAAAAAGGACAAGGACAAACAATCCACAAAACGTGCACATAAAACTAAAGATTGAGCAGCACGAACCCCACTAAAAATCGGGGGTGAACTCAGGTGTTCCGGAAGGGTTGACAGTCCTTGATCCACCAATGACACCCGTCATGTGGAATATGAAACAGAAACCAAGAAGAATAATAATTCTAGAGAAAAAGAAATCTAGTATTGCGGTTTAATCGGGAAATCATAATTAGACAAAATTGAAAAGTAAAATCACACTCCATCTGGAAAGTACGGGAAAGTATATCAGGAACACAAAATCGTTCTCCAACACCATCCAATCAGATAGGTGGATTCAGCCTAAATCTATTAATGGAGCGAATTTATCGCCGAGTGTTGCTTAACGCCAACGTAGTAAATGTTCAGTTGTATCATGGCAAGAACATGTTAATTTCCAATAATATGATGATGAGGTCTGTTTTGTACTAAACCAACACGCTTAGTTGGAGATCTATAGTGTTAAATGACTGAAACAACAGTCTGCGAATAGACATGAATAGACATATAGCCCCACTCGAATACATTATCCTGATTCCGAGCCGACCAGACTTTGTTTTTTTCTCCTTAGCGCTGCGTGCTTAGCGGCGATGTAACAAATACCATTTTTATAGTCTTTGGTTTGACCCAATCGGGGCTCGAACCCACGATCAATATATATCACTGACAATGCAAACAGAATGTAATTCTTGTATCACAAAGTATACTAGATTAATATACATTTTATATATTTCGCTTTGCATTTTAGTTTAAGCATATTTTATTTGTTCAAATGTGCAAAAAGGATAAGACACAAGTTAAACAAACTTATGAAGTCTTCTCGTATATACAATAAGTTACAACATTATTTGATACAGCATGCATGTATGTAGATTGAACAAAAACAGAGAATGAAGAAAGAAATCAGAGAGAGGGGTTAGTGGTGATGATGTGTGCGATTGTTCTTTTGGTGAACTACTAGACAACAAGAAACCTTTCTGACCTCTTTATATATTCAAACACGTGCTTGAAAATTATTTCGTTCTGTTCATATGAGAGTGAAGGATTACCACAGGTCAAAAGTGTAAGATCTAAGACACAATAATTAGGTAGCCAGTTGAGATTTTGAAAGAATATATGTCTTTAATATATTTGAATAATGGGAACAATCGACGAAGAAATGATAAGAGTCTTCGCGATTGGCACTACAATGACAAGACGGGTCTGAGACTATATTTACTTGGAACAAATCGTAATTCAAAAAAGAAGCAAAACATCGAAGCTGGGTTAAAATAATATTAGGTTTTCGAGGTCTAATTTCGTAATGTTTAGGAACGTGGCTAATATCTTTCCGCTTTCTTAATCCAGTTTTAAATTTTGCAATATAATCCACATTTCGAATTGATGGATCTAAGCTATTCCATTGACGTATAGTTGAGGGAATAAATGAGTCATACGTATTCGATAGTCTGCAAAATGGTATTATAATATCACTTACATTACGCAATGGATAAACGGTTGTACTTTGAATTGTTGGTGGAATTAAGTCACAAAGATACTTGGGTGCTTTATGATTATGTATATTATAAAACATTTGTAATTTTCTCCTTTTTCTTCTTTCTGCCAATGATTCACAGCCTAACTCTTTATAAATTAAAATTGAACTAGCAAATATTGGAAGACCAGTAACGATTCTAGCAGCCTCAAGTTGCAACTGATCGAGTTTATTTGAATTCCCATACCGCACAATTATCCCATACTGCACAAGCATATTGAAAGATTGGTCTGATATAGACTAAATATAATATCTTTAGATTTTTCCGAGAAATTTATATTTTTACTTTCGAAGAACATTCAGGTGTTTGTAAATACTTAACAATATATTTTCAATATGTATATTCCATTTAGCATCGCTGATAAATGTAACTTCCAAATGTTTGTGAGAATTTGTAATATGAATAGTTCTTCCATTAAATGTAAAATTGAATTCTGAAATATCCGTATTTGAAAATAGCATAATTTCTGTTTTATCTGGGTTAAAAGACATCAACCATTTCTTTGACCATGCATCCAGCTTTTCCAAATCGTGATCAATCACAGTTTGTATCTGTAATTCATCACGGTTGGAATAGCTGAAGGAAGTGTCATCAGCGGAAAGTCGGCCAAGAGAGGTTAGATTCTCAACAATATCGTTGATATACATAATAAATAATAGAGGACCTAGTACTGATCCTGGGGTACACCAGCTGAAACATTGCAAATTGAAGAAGACTAATTGTTTATTAATACTCTCTGTTGTCGATCTTGCAAGTAACTAGAGAACCAATTTAATAAATTAATATCCACACCGTATGATTTAATGTTATGCATCAACCCTTTAAGCCAAACTTTGTCAAATGCTTTAGAAAAATCACAGAATACAAAACAACTAATTTCTTTTTTTTTCTAGTGAATTTAGAATGCAGTTGTACATTTCTAATAGTTGGTGTACTGTTGAATATTTTGGAAGAAAACCAGATTGATATTCATAAATTAACTTGTTTTTTTGTAGATGGTTAAATACATATTTATAGATAACACGCTCCATTATTTTTCCAACACAACTTATGAGAGATATAGGTCTATAATTAGACGGTAATGACTTGTCACCTTTTTTTTTAGAAATAGCAATCACATATGCAATCTTCCAGCTGGTTGGATATTTACATTGTAGAAGAGATTTATTAAGAATTATTTGAAGAGGGGCTGCTATTTTTTCAGGACAGATTTTTAACATTTTGTGACTGATTATATCTAGCCCCGATGTCTTATTAGGATTTATTATTTTAATAATATTAACAGTCTCCTCTGTGGTAATAACTATGTCTCGTAGAAAATTATCGGTCTTATGTCTGGAAGAGGAACATTTGCATCTACCAATGAAGAAATAAAACTAAATTATTTATTTAGTAATTCACACTTCTCGTCGTCTCCGTAAACTATCTCCTCAAGTCCTTCATCCTGAATTATATTTTGGAGAGGGGGTATATTACTGCATCCTTTATTCGATTTAATAAACGTCTTCATTGTTTGCCGGTAAGTTTTTGGATTTGATATATTTTCTAAGATTATATTGTCTAAATTTTGTTCAAAATGTCTTTTTTAAATTATTAACTCTATTTCTCTGTTTCTTGTATTTGTCGATATCTGATTGTTTGTTATATTTTTTCGCTGTCTTACGAATACGGTCTCGTATTCTAATTTCTCTTCTGAGCTCACTATTAAACCATGGTCGATCGCTATTATGTACAGTGACCATTTTGGTTGGAATGCACTCCCTTGCGACTCTGGAGAATGTCTCGGTGAAAGTATTACACATTTCATCAACATCCTCGGAGTCAGAAAGTAATGCATTCCAATCGACGGTATCGCTTTACATTATAGGAGTTACAGCAGGAGTGATGGTTACAATTGTTGTTTTGATTATAATTGTCATAGCAAGCATCGTTGTCAAAACCACGGTATGTATTATCAACGAGGGTATGTATTGCCAACGACGGTATGTATTACCAACGACGGTATGCATTACCAACGACAGTATATATTACACACGACGGTATGTGTTACACACGGCGGTATGCATTACCAACGACTGCATGTATTACACACAACGGTATGTATTAAATACGACGGTATGGGTTGCACACAACATTATGTATTACCAACGACGATATGCATTACCGACAACGGTATGTATTATCCACGACGGTATGCATTACGCACTACGGTATGTATTACACACGATGGTTTGTATCACCGACCCCGCTATGTAATACACGCGATTTAAAGTACTACACGACGTCATGTATTGTACATGTTGTATACATACTTGTTCCCCTCATATTTTATTTTGCAATATGTATTTATTTACGTATATATGAGTGACCAACGCGATGTCCATATCACAGGAAGCTCGTGTTGTTTTATCAGTAACACGACGGGTGTCTCTATAAGAGCATGAACTACTAACTCTTTCGTAGCATCCGGATATTTTGTGGGATTCATGTTGCTCAATCGGTAGTTTTCCGTATAGTGTTTTGCTGGTCATTGTTTGTCTTGTTGTTTGGGGCAGTTGTATTTTCCATCATTTGATATACGTATTCTGATTACCCCTTTGGTATCTTTAAACGTTTCTTTTTCTCATTTCCTTAGCGCTAAATAACTGCGAAATCAATAACGCACGGTATTATTCGTCACAATACAGTTTCCAGTTTTCCGTCAGTTCATGGTTAATGTAAAATAATATTCCATTCATAATAACATTCAAACTCTTCTTTCAGCCATGTCTTAGTTAAATGTGTCTTGTAACTGTCACCCGTCATATCGAGGACGGCATTCATTTTCAGGCTGCCATGCTAAACTGAGTAGAATGTGTGTAGGGATATTAGAAAGATCACGACAAATCTTCTGATGAATTAGGTGACAACATCAACAAATTATGTAGGTAAACGGTGGCACCGGGGTGGGTTTATGTACGGATGTTTTAATAGACGCAAGATATAATGGATAGATTCAATTTTTTTCTTGCAATGTTCCACGATCGACAAGTCTAAATACAATTGATAATGTAGTTGTCCTGACAGTGCAGATATACAGGCGTTTGTACATATGTTGACATATTTATTTTAAATAAAAATTCTTTATGTTTCCTTTATTTAGCGTGTTCGTGTCTGTGTACATATCCATGGAAACAGCAGCTTACATTTGCCGACCCTCTATACTCTTTATCATCCACAAGGGTGGACAGATCGATGATATGTATCAATCATACATTTTCACCTCTGTTCTTGTTTGTGTTTACGATAGCTCAGTTATCAGGAAATGTAAGCTTTTCACTGCTTAATTCCCCATTGTTCGCATAGTTTATTTCTTGTGACGGTAGTAGATATAATAACACATTGAATGCAATCTTAAATGATAAGGTAAAAGAAGTTCAAAAATCTTTCCCGGAACCTTGACCGTTTCGAAGAACAACATATAAAGATAAAAAATCAGTTTTTAGTTTATCCAGAAGGTGGTAACATAGTCATAGCGGGGCAGGGTCGAAATGGGAAGAGATTTATTGTGTAAAAATACTTGAGGTAGCAAATGTCAGGTCAAATAAGGGTAAACAAGGGAAAACATGGTCAAATAACAGTCAACAGGAATTTCTGCTACATCCTGTGGTAGGTTAGTGGCAACAACCCTACAAAAAATGTGCAGGGATATTAGACGGTAGATATTCCACAAGAGAACTACTATAACTTGTTTCTTCTGATGAACGTTGCTTAGAGACAAAGGAGAGCTTGGTTAAATGACGTGGCATTAATGATCAGTAGTAAGGCCATGTCAGGTAGAATTCTTATACAGTCAAGAAAAACAAATTGAATAAATTGCTTGGTAACATGCAGATGATTTTGGTTTTTATGTTAGCTTAATGGAGCGGTAGTTGAAAATCTGAAGTCATATGTTATATGTATACTGTATTAGTAATGCTTACATAATATTCGTTTCAGTTTTCTTCATTTCATAAGAAAAGATCAAAATGGACAAAAAGACAAACTATCAGACTATGTTGGTACGAAAACTGTAACATTAGAAGAACAAAATGAAACCACACGAATAAACCCTGAATACAGTTCTTTGGAAGCAGAAAGAGAGTGCCATAAATATCAGAGTATACAATCGTCACAGACTGAGCCGAGCAATCAGCCAAATATATATATGGCATTGTACGATTCGTGTGATTCGACAGAGTTATCAGGCGAGTTGAACGAAAACAGACATCATCAAATTTATAATACTACTTGTGATGAAATGTCTATCGAAAAGATCCCAAAAGGCGCACCTGATTCAAATGGTTTGGATCAATATGATTATGCCGATATGTCTGCTGGGGATAGTACAAGTGGAACATCACAATTACAGATTGCAAGTTTAAGTCAAGAAGAACAATATATGCTATTCTTAACCCAAATGTCACTGGATTTCATAGAAACTTTACAGTTAGAAATAAAACACGGCCAGAGCAGTATGAACTTGCAATGCCAACTGCCAATATTTCAGAAATAGCTGTACATCTTGATGTACCGGAAGGGCATTACATGGTTTCAAATGAAGGTTGTTACGACCATGCCCAAGAAAACCGGAGTATATGTAATTCTGAAATAAACAATATCTACAATCATAGTATAGACAGGGTGTATGATTCTGCGAAAACTGATCTTACCAACAACACGAATTCGGATAGATATATGGATTTCAAAGAAAACTATGTTTTGTGAAGTAAAGACAATTTGTTTTTGAAAAAAAGCTCTTGTTTTATCTCAGAACATCCAATCAATTTGAGGGGTTGTGGTGTTTAACACTACTTTCAACAATACTTCAGTTGTATCGTGGATGAAACCGGAGTACCTGGGGTAAACCACCGACCTGCCGTAATTCACTAACAAATTTATCACAACCCATTTCGGTCATTTCTTCATTCATGACTAATCACCGGGTTTGTAACTAGATTAACACGGCAGGTGCCACAAGAGGAAGAGGAACTGCCTACCTTTCCGGGGCACCTGAGTTCAACCCCGTTTTTTTGGTGGGATTCGTGTTACTCGAGCTTTAGTTTTATGCATATGTTTTGAGGATCGTTGTTTGTTCTTTTGTACTTTTTGTTTGGTCATTGTGTTGTCTGTTCCTACTATTAATTAACACGATAAGGTGTCATAGTGGTTAAGTCATGTGCAATGAAATACTTGCTTCGCAACGGGTCATCAACGAAAACATCTTGATAAAGTGTTCATGTGTCATAATGGATGTACATGCGTGGTGTTGTGGTCTGTTAGAGGGTGACAATTACAGCCCAGCACCTCCGACTTCAGCTCTCATGATATCTGTTAGGGTTATCTCTCCCTTAGCTTCTGGTATAATACCTTTCCTGGAAGTACAGGAGGGACTTTACAGGTCCCAAATTGGATCTATCCTCGGGGTTTTCTCTCGAAGTATTTCCCATAAATGGGTATGCCATAAGTCAGCGGGGGTTTGATAATGGAGTTTCCCTCTCCATCCACAAAACAGTGGAACTATTTAACCCATAGCGGGGAACTAGGTTTGCAGACACTAGGGCATATCCACACACCCGTGGGCCATGCATGCCGTGCATCTAGGGGCCGAGCTTCCGCCAAGACATTGTGGTTCTGTCTAGAACCGCGAAGCATCCAGTTACCATCTACCTCCTCGAGGAGGTTCCCATATCTGGGCCACATAGGTCTTACTGTATGAGAGGCTATTATTGGTGAGGATGGTTTACGCACTTGGCTCCCCTTTTCACAGCAAGCTGCTAGCAAATGGTGAATGTGACAAGCACACACACACTGTACGTATCAATACAGTCATGTTGGTAGACATAAAGTGTTCACACGTTAAAGACAGTCTACAGCACATTATAAGATGAACACTGAGATAAAGTGTTCATATTATAATGCGTTGTAAACTGTCTTTAATATGTAAGGAGTGGGACATTCTTCACACAAGATTCCTTCAGTTATGTCCTGTCGAGTTGTGTGTTACTATTTAATACATGCCATGTACAATGTGATTACTATATTAATCCAACCTATCACACACTCAATACACAATATCCTGGACGGATGTGGTAACTGTTGTTTGTCATAGTCCAAAGACAGCATCGCTTTAGCATTTCCGCTGATGAGATTATATGTAATGAATGTTGAATACCAATTAATAATCATTTAATCTGTGTCGTCTGCATGGGTGACACATGGGGATGAATCTACTAATGCTTTACGTTTCATCTGCATCTATTTAAATTCGATGGCTACCCCATTGTAATTTGTCGATTTCCTCCTAATGGAGATGTGTCGATATATTTCAAATTATTTTTAACATATTGGCTTTCTTGTCACGGCTGATTTCTTTACGTATACATTGGTATTGGAACACTATTCTGTGATCACCACTCCCCCTACATCTTGTGGAATTCCCGGGTTGTATATCTAGGCCCTTGTTTCAAAGTTGCGGGTTGCAACGTTTATGAAAGGAATGTCTACTAATCGTGTGGGACGAATCCAATATTCAACTCGCCCTCAGAACGTGATTGAAATTGAGCGCCTCGTGTGTTTAGAATATCACTCTCTTTTGACGTTCAATTCAACTTTCAGCTGCTGTTTGTAGGACTGGCAGTTAGAAGGCAACGTTTGACGACAATATCCATTTGATCACCCTTGTGGTGGTAAAAACACCTTCTGTCTGTTGATCCATCTCATGCTAGTACTACCACTTGCACAAGTTATTGTTTGAAAATTTGTTTTCGTCACGAATATCGCTGAAATATAGTTTGACGTTAAACAACAATCAATACAACTACGATGCATTCCCATTTGGACAGTCCAATTCCCAGGACAAGGCGATGCCCTATCTATTTCAGGTCTGCATTGTGTCAGGGTTTTTTCACTTAGTAGTTTGTTATACAGAAACTTTAAAAAGTAGGTATACAATCCTTCAACATTCCTCCAACAAAATAAACAAATGATTTCTTCATGTTACCCCAGTATAATTTTTTTCATTTTAAATTGGTGGTTAAATCAAATGTTTTAAGTCTGTTTTGTATAATATAAACGAACTCAAATGTGGATCTAGGCAGCTCCCATGCCCTTCGGAATTTTTAATATTAGATAACATCCCAATGTGGAAAAAAATTATATCTATTCTCTTCAGTTGTAAGATTGTGGATAGTTGTGGAACCATAGCTCTTCACAGATTGTTTGACGGTAAACGAAACGAAATAAAAGAAACGTTAAAAGTTACTATTCTGCAGCTTAGGTTAGAGAAAATAAAAAAATGATATAGTCCCATTGAAACCATAGTTTTTGTATAATTTGAATTAGTTAGTGTTATAGACCACACATATACATATATTAAACCGACGTAGACATTTTATGTTCCTCTTTTTAAAATAATTTCCAATAAATCAGTCGACATCCAGTAATAAAAAACTATAATGCATGCATTATGTTAAAACAATATATATCAGTAAATCGAAAAGGGAATTTTAAAATAAATTTCTACAGAAATGTATCCTGTTTAGAAAATAAACATAATTAAATAAAAGAGGCACATTAAATGTTAAAAGCATAGACTATATAAACCTATATATGGATGGGTAGGTTACGAAGCCCTGCAGTCAAATAGTAAAATAAATGTATTTAAAATTGAAGTATTAATAGAAATAATTACACAAAATCAGATATAAATCTTAGTCACTACAGCTTCCTGATATTGATGAAAATGACACATATTATTGTGTTTAATATTTCATAACTATGTCGGACAGTCGTGTACATGTTTTAATCTGTTGGAATGCTATTATTGTTATAAGTACGGCATTGTTTGTCCATACAGGTAGGTCAATAAATTTATTATTTTTGGGATCGGTCAATATTATTTTTTATTTGGGGATCGGTCAAAATGATTTTGTTATTTGGGGATCGGTCAAAATGATTTTGTTATTTGGGGATCGGTCAAAATAATTTTCTTATTTGGGATCGCTCAATATCTAATGTTGGTGCATGGGATCAATTAAAGCAACCGTTCTGTGTTTTTAAAGTGACCCCCACACAAAATAAAAAATAGAATAAAATTATCTCCGTTGAATTAAGCTACACAGTTCTACATTTTACAGCGTTTATCAAGCAAGTAAGAAACACCGTGGGTGTCTTATAAGAAGCAGGAAATGCATGTTCTTCCCAAGCACCCTCGATCACCCCCTCCTCTTTTTGGTGGAGTCCCTTGCTCCTCTTTTGAGTTTTCTGTGTTGTGTTGTTGTTTACTTTGTGTTTTTCCTTTTTGTTTATCTTCGCCCTGTGTCTTGTGTGCCTAATGTCGTCAGTGTCTCTTGATTGTTAATTTGCATTACTCCTTCGGTTTTCTTTAACGTTTATTTATTTGTTGCATTGGCATCAGTTATTGTTTAAACTCTTCTTTTAAATAGTAGAGTGGTTTAAAAAATTGATCACATTACTGTTTATGGAAGAAATGTTTAAAGATAGAAATGATGAATAACAGAATATGATTAAACTTCCTATATATACCATACACGAGTGTCAATGAGTTAGTGATTGATGTTTGTTGAACAACAAGCCAGCAATTGTTCAGCTATGTCATTCTGAGAACACGATGTCTCTTAAGGAAATTAATACGATGATGTGTTTTTTGTATTTGATCAACACATTGAGTAGTACTAGCTCAAGCAAGAGTCAGTAGGTAGATACATTTCTCCACTGGGACACCGAATCAACCAGTCTCTGTTCTTACTCTATATTGTTGTGTGCTTAATTGACGTTAAGCAACAAGCATTCATTCACTCACACCCTCACTAATTCAATACAATATATATGCATACCCAGCTCCAATGTCAAAAGTAAAGTACTAGCCCTTTATCTACATATCTTAATGTACTCCTCTACATAACGTTATTATGACTAGATTACACTGTCTTAACCGTAACCGGTGGGTATTGATTAATATTGTTTATCATCATTTTCAGAAGAAAAAAATTGAGCTATTAATAATATTGCAGCTTTCACAGTTAGTGGAGGACGCGGACAGTTATACCGAGCTAACATATGAAACCCTCACATTAGAGTTTGCACCCACACCAGAAGTTAACGACCTTAATCATTCGACGACCCAGAATTCCCATATAAAATCTCACCACCATCGTCAAGAATGACCATTGACAATCCGAAACAAATAATTGAAGATTTCAACTACAGAAGCTTGACTAAAATATATAGTCTTCCTAATTTGATTTAACTCGACACTTAATATTAATGGATGGAAAATCAATATCTTTCTATCTGGTTTAACTTTTGTTTTAAACAAGCTTCATCACATATCTATCGAGTACACCTCCCCATGGCTTGGAATTGAACTCGCAATGATGAATAATTATCTGTGTAGATAAAACTCCTACTAACATTAGATCACGGCCACGATGAACATGTCATCTGTTCTTAGAGTACACGATAATCTTAGAACATATTCGTGCGTCGCTTGATCAGTAAAATGTCCAGCATTCTATATTCTACACCACATTAATAACAAGCTATGTTTCTGTTTCAGATTGTCAGCGAATAAATATCGAATTTCCGTTTCACCAAGGATCGAGAGATATACAATGTGAAAACAGAACAGTTATAACAATTACAAACACAACTGTTACAGGGAGAAATAAGACCAATCCATGTATTTTAAATACGAAGGATGAAGATAGCATAAAGAGTGATTGTGATGGACAAGAATCATGTCTTATTAGAGCGAACTGGACTTCAGATTGTTTATGGGAGTATGGATATTATACTTTTACGTACACTTGTAGAGGTAAGGTAATTTATAATGTTTTGATCTGTTTGCAACCGAGTAACTTGGTGATATTTATTTTTACATTTCCAAGGGCGTCTGTCGTTTGTCATCATATGTTTGATATAGTTGATTTTTGTTTAAATGTTAAGTGAGCAGTATTTCATCAATATTCATGACATGTGAGGTTTTGACGGACGTTTGATTGCCACAGTGAAAAGAAAAAGGGGGAGGTGGATGATTCAAATGTGGGCAGGGTCTGAACATTTTGCTTTGTAACGACCACTCAAAGTGTTGCTCATTTTGAGTTGTTGTAAGTAGACGTTAACGTGAAAGGAACTTGTCTTACTCAAACCACGTGGTAACAATGTGTAATTCTCACGTAGTTTTAAGAGACTTGACACACATGCATATATATATATATCTGAAAATTAAACCAAACAGTGTTAGAATTAGATTTTAGAGCTGTCAAAATCCAGCGCCCTAGACCACTCGACTACATCCACTCCCTAAAAAAGGAGCTTCAATAGTCGTAGTGTTACCTTGTCTCGTAAGGAAAATCTAGGGATAGACGTAAGACATGTGCATAAGCGTGTGTAGATGGTACATATATACTTTAATATTATAATTTGACAGCAATCTAACTCAGCAATTTTTAATATATTGTATAGGATAATGAAGAATTAAGAATTCATTATAAAGTCACAGGAAATAAAGTATATTATACAAACGACTAGAAGCAAGTGACAACCATACAATATATATGTCCCATACAATATATTTTGTTCCCTTATTGACATTAAAAAGAACATTTATTACCAAAATGGAAAAATATCCACATGTAATAATATAGAGAAAATGAAATATGGGATAAAACGTGCATTTGTTAATTTCTCATTGATTACAGAACATGTGGCGTACATTTAACACATGTGAGTATATAGAATATATACTGGTAATTCGTGAATATTTGACCACGTGTTTGAATATTCAGACTTTTATTTAAAGTCGATATCAATTAAACATATTACAACACAAGCTCTAATGAGCTTTTCAAATCGACTACATACAAAATATATACATGCATCCCACAATCATGCACAAACACACACATTTAATAAAAATAATGCATCAGAGTTATGAACAAGCATAAACTAAAAGTAGCAATGATAATTCATGCAAAATAAAACAAAAGAATAATAAAATGTATATAAGCATAGCAATAGAAACAGCAAAATGTTTAGCACAGCACCATATTTCAACCAAAAATGGCAAGAAAAAAAAGAACAAAAGCATAAGCTACGAAGCACTATATGCATGCACTGCACTGGCATGAGCTGTTCATTGGATCCCATGTTTGTGTTAGATTTTTAAACTGCCACTAAGATGTTTCCCTTCTACATTGATTAGGCAGCTCATTCCAGATTTGTGCAGCATTATAACGAAAAGATTTCAGGCCATACCTGGTAGTTCTGACTCGTGGTAAAACTGCTGTTTCCTGTGATCTAAGATTATAATTTTGAAGTTTTATACTGATCAAGTCATGAAGATAACTTGGACTGTTTTTATGTATTATTTTAAATGTTTCAACAGCAATGGCTTTTAATCTTCTAATTTTTAAAGAGGGTAGTTTTTATTTTTCAACCAAATTTTCATATGAACTGTTATAATCTTCATAAATAAACATGAGAGCTCTTTCCTGAATCTTTTCCATTTTAAGAGAATTTGCTTCACTACAGTAGTGCCAGGTTACTGGACAATAATTCAAATTTTAAAGAATGAATGAATAATAAGCTGTTAGTCTACCTAACCTATTTAAATATTTGCCAATCCGTTTCAAAATATTTAGCTGCCTTCATGCTTTTTTTCTACAAATTTCAGAAATATGATTGTTAAAGTTTAAATCTGAGTCAATGGTTACTCCAAGGAGTTTAACGTTATATTCACAAGTAATATTATTTCCATTTAAATTGAATGTTAATTTATGCTTATTTGTCTTTTTTCCAATGGCAATAGCCTGAAATTTGTCTGGATTTGCTTTCATTAAATTTATTGAAAACCAGTTCATTAATATTAAACTATCAGTCTTTAATGTATTAACAACTTTATTTTTGTCATAATCACAATATGATAATGTATTGTCATCGGCGTAGTTATAAATCGTGCTATTTTGAACAAAAAGAAATATGTCATTTATAAAGACATTGAAAAGAACAGTTCCCAGAATTGAACCTGGTGGTACCCCTTTACACATTTGATCCCAATCACTGTAATAACTTCCAATTTTAATACGTTGTTTTCTGTTTTCTAGATAACTTTGTAATAATTTTAGAGAGTTTTTTGATAGGCCATATGCTTCAAATTTTAACCACAGTAAATTATGCGGTAAACAGTCAAAAGCTTTTGAGAGATCCATCAAAATTGCAGCAATAAATTTATTGTCATCCAGAGCTTTTTTGTCGGTCTTCTATTATTTTTAAAAGTGCTGTTTGGCAAAACCAGGTCTAAATGCTGAGAGAAGAGGGTGAACATGTTTATCTAAAAAATTCATTAACTGGTCATATATAGCTCTTTCATAAATTTTAGAAATGCATGGTAACACACTTACAGGTCTGTAGTTTCCTTTATCAAGAGAGTTATTCTTTTTAAACAGTGGGGATACCTGTGCAGCTTTTAAATTTTGAGGAAAAATTGAGCTTTCAATTGATTTATTTACTAGAATTTTTATAGGATTTGATATTGATGGTTGTGCCAATTTTAAGATTTTTGGTGATATAGAGTCATACCCTGTTGCTTTTTATATATTTAATTTACTTATTTGTTTATTCACATACTCTTCTGTCACAGGTTTAAAACTTAATTCAGTATCATCAGTTTTATTTTCTTCAATGTTTATTATACTTGGATGACTTTTGTCTATATTTATATTTTCATCGCCTATGTCTTTAGCAACTTTTATAAAAAAAATTATAAAAATTTCTGATAATTCTTTCCGGTTGTTTTCAATTTTTTCGTTTTCATATAAGATAATGTTATTGTTTGATTTAATGCCTTTGCTTGACAAAAATGGTTTAATGGTGGAATTAAATGTTGACGATTTTGGGCCACCATGAGTTCTTTCATAAAAATAAGTTTTGATGGAATTCTTTTAAATTTTTGTAACTACATTTCGTTGTTTTCTATATACTTCCCAGTTTGCATCGCTTTTGTTTTGAAGAAATTTGCTATGATACCTTTTTTTCTTGTAAATTGCGCCTCTAAGTTCTTTATTCATACAGTGTGCAGGTGTAATTGTTGACCTCTTTTTTTCATAGGTATGTGCTTGTCAATTACATCAACAAATGCAGCTTGACAATTAGAGTAGGCTTTGTTGACATCATCAACTGATGTTAAATTTTCAAAATTCACAGATCTTAGGTCATCAATAAAGTTTTCATTATAAACATTTTTATAACTTCTGTATCATATCAATTCCTTTTTGATTTTTGGTACATAACCTTTTAACTGAAATGATATCATGTTGTGATAATCACTGAGACCACAGTTAAAATTTGATACATTTTGACAAAACTTTGGTTTGTTTGTTTGAACGAAATTTACATTCAAGAGAGATGTTGAAAATAACAAGGTAAAATTGGGGACTAAACATTGTAATGAACGAACAGAAATAACAACAAAACAAAAAACAAAACAAAAACAAAACAAAAACAAAACAAAACAAATAAAACAAAAACAATAACACAAAAGAAAAACGAAACAAAACCAAAAAAGAAACAAAAACAAAAACGACAATAAAAACCACCCAACAACAACTAAATAAACAAACACACACACACAAAATCAAAACAGAACTACACATTGTCTCCTAAAACTACACTATCTTTGTTTACCAAGGAAACTACACTCCATCGTCATTTTAGGGAGACAGATTTTGGATTGGCGGACAATCAATGATCAAATGTCTGCTCACTAAGTTATGATTAATCTTTTTAAATTCATTAAGCAACGCAAAATACAGAGATTAAGTTGAAGTTTGTTATTTATCTCTTTATGATATAGATTAAAAATGCTAAGTTGGCGTTAAGCAATAATCACTCACTCACTCTTTTCGCTTTGATGCTGTAAATTTAGTTTCTCTTGTCTAAACGTTTTGAGGTTGATCATGTAATGTTTGTATCACAATACACACGCCGAGGTCGAATTACGTAATATACCTTTTATGGTTTAAGAGTTATATTCCCGTTTTACTTTTTGCTGGAAACAGGTGCATCTATGACCTATGAATACATTCTTTCATTGTGGTTTAATATAAAATTGTCATTTGTATTGGGCTAAATCAAACCTTTTACTTCTTTCATAGTTTGACAGTATATATGATTTTGTCATAATAGTGATAACACATATTTTGAAAGCAAGCCATTACTATGTACCTGGAACATTCAAGTACATATGATTCTTACCCAATTCAACACAAAAACGTTGGTTTGATGACTCAAATGGAAGAAGGAATGAAAATACAATGGCTGCCAAAAGAAAAAGGTCAAACAATGACCTATATCACACAGAAGACTAGAGATTGAACAACTCGTTAGGTGTTGTGTAGAAAGAACATATCGCACCTCGAAAGGCAGTTTTTGCTCGATTTGTCACATTGAAATTCTACAAAGCGATTTTTATATACTCCTTCTTAGCACCACTTTGAACTACATGTATATTTCACCCGCCTCGATGGTGAAATGGTTGCATAATCGCCTTTAGTGTGGTAGATCATGGGTTCGAATCCCTGTCGACAATAAAATGTATATGTCGCTTCTTCTCCTAGTACGCAGTATTATAATGTAAAATCAATGACTGATTGGACAAAATCAAGATACTATTTTGTGTTGAGCGACACGTCTATCTGAGAGCTAGAGCTATAAATAACCAACTGCAGTGTGTCCGTTTAGGATAAAACAAATATGATATTTTTTCCCATCAAAAAGTAATTTGTTCTCGTCATGCTATCGCTGAAAACATTACTATATTGGCATTAAGCAACAACCACTTACTTACGTATTGAACAATATTTCAGTTATATCATGGCTTTCGTGGAGAACACCGGAGTTCGAAGAGAAAATTCAATCGACCTACCATAAAAACTGTAATAAATGGATTAAACATTCACTACATAGATGAAACAAAGCACCTAGCTGTAGTCAATGATAATTATTAAAGTAAATGTTGTGGAGTTTCTACAACTTATTTATCTTTCTGTATAGTGTTATTTTGTTTGCTTTGTCTTTTTGTCTTTTGTTCTTTTGACCATTGTATTGTCTGTTCTTCTGTTTACACCTTCTGATTATCCATTTGGTATCTTAAGCTTTCATTAGCTGTTTGTTTTTCGTTTGATTGTGAACATATTTATTTTTTCAAATAAATGGTGAGTTTATTTGTCATTAAATAACACATTTTCCATCTATATTGACATAAGTGGTTAATATGTAAGAATGTATTTTTTCCATAGCTTTTAACCAATATTGTGACTTTGAAAATACAACATGCAGTTGGTCTCAGAATGAAGATAACAAATTTGACTGGGTAATCAGGAAAGCCGGTGGTTATCGCGCTGGTACAGTACCACGTACAGATCACACAACTGGATCAGGTATGGGAAGTAATTAAAATTGGTAGATGTGCTTCGTCTTCAGGAAGTGAGTATATAAGGTCTGTGCCAATACAACTAGTCTTACTCCGCCACTTTGTATTGAAGTGCTTGTATCAAGTGATCAGGAAAGTGAGAAGTCATGTATTTGTGTGTTAGGGATATATATATTGTCTCTTTCTATGATTCCTCAGTTGGATTTTTGAGATTTTCCGACAGTGTTTTTGTTTTGTTTTTCATTTTATTATATTTGTTTGTTTGTTTATTTGATGGTGTTTAACGCCACTTTCAATCATATTTCAGTTATATTGTGTTGACATTTTATTATGTTTGTTTGTTTGTTTATTTTATGGTGTTTAACGCCACTTTCAATCATATTTCAGTTATATCGTGTTGACATTTTATTATGTTTGTTTGTTTGTTTATTTTATGGTGTTTAACGCCACTTTCAATCATATTTCAGTTATATCGTGTTGACATTTTATTATATTTGTTTGTTTGTTTATTTGATGGTGTTTAACGCCACTTTCAATCATATTTCAGTTATATCGTGTTGACATTTTATTATCTTTGTTTGTTTGTTTATTTGATGGTGTTTAACGCCACTTTCAATCATATTTCAGTTATATCGTGTTGACATTTTATTATATTTGTTTATTTGTTTATTTTATGGTGTTTAACGCCACTTTCAATCATATTTCAGTTATATCGTGTTGACATTTTATTATATTTGTTTATTTGTTTATTTGATGGTGTTTAACGCCACTTTCAATCATATTTCAGTTATATCGTGTTGACATTTTATTATATTTGTTTGTTTGTTTATTTGATGGTGTTTAACGCCACTTTCAATCATATTTCAGTTATATCGTGTTGACATTTTATTATATTTGTTTGTTTGTTTATTTTATGGTGTTTAACGCCACTTTCAATCATATTTCAGTTATATCGTGTTGACATTTTATTATATTTGTTTGTTTGTTTATTTTATGGTGTTTAACGCCACTTTCAATCATATTTCAGTTATATCGTGTTGACATTTTATTATATTTGTTTGTTTGTTTATTTGATGGTGTTTAACGCCACTTTCAATCATATTTCAGTTATATCGTGTTGACATTTTATTATATTTGTTTATTTGTTTATTTTATGGTGTTTAACGCCACTTTCAATCATATTTCAGTTATATCGTGTTGACATTTTATTATATTTGTTTATTTGTTTATTTGATGGTGTTTAACGCCACTTTCAATCATATTTCAGTTATATCGTGTTGACATTTTATTATATTTGTTTGTTTGTTTATTTGATGGTGTTTAACGCCACTTTCAATCATATTTCAGTTATATCGTGTTGACATTTTATTATATTTGTTTGTTTGTTTATTTGATGGTGTTTAACGCCACTTTCAATCATATTTCAGTTATATCGTGTTGACATTTTATTATATTTGTTTGTTTGTTTATTTTATGGTGTTTAACGCCACTTTCAATCATATTTCAGTTATATCGTGTTGACATTTTATTATATTTGTTTGTTTGTTTATTTGATGGTGTTTAACGCCACTTTCAATCATATTTCAGTTATATCGTGTTGACATTTTATTATATTTGTTTATTTGTTTATTTGATGGTGTTTAACGCCACTTTCAATCATATTTCAGTTATATCGTGTTGACATTTTATTATGTTTGTTTGTTTGTTTATTTGATGGTGTTTAACGTCACTTTCAATCATATTTCAGTTATATCGTGTTGACATTTTATTATATTTGTTTGTTTGTTTATTTTATGGTGTTTAACGCCACTTTCAATCATATTTCAGTTATATCGTGTTGACATTTTATTATATTTGTTTGTTTGTTTATTTTATGGTGTTTAACGCCACTTTCAATCATATTTCAGTTATATCGTGTTGACATTTTATTATGTTTGTTTGCTTGTTTATTTTATGGTGTTTAACGCCACTTTCAATCATATTTCAGTTATATCGTGTTGACATTTTATTATATTTGTTTGTTTGTTTATTTGATGGTGTTTAACGCCACTTTCAATCATATTTCAGTTATATCGTGTTGACATTTTATTATATTTGTTTGTTTGTTTATTTTATGGTGTTTAACGCCACTTTCAATCATATTTCAGTTATATTGTGTTGACATTTTATTATGATATATGAATGTTGTATAATGGTAATAATAATCATTCTTACATTATCTGAAGTATAACAAATAATATACAATTTCTCAAAAAGAACAATGATTATGAAACCAAAAGGATATCACACTATCTAATATACGTTACTATTTATTACAGATTATTAAAAGGTGATTTATACTAAATTGTGTTCATAATTCTTTCAATGAACCATAACAAACATTTTTTAAACGACGTTAGAAACGAACTGCACTGTTGTTAGATCAACGTGCATCATATAAATTGAACATTTTTGTACAGTGGAATGAGTAAATAACATACAGACTTAAACCATTCTTTACGCAATCATAACACATGCGCTCCTCATCTTTCATTATACATCTTTGTAAGACTCAACAAAAACAAAAATCGTTTTTCTCTCCTACAATAGTTGAGTGAAACCAGCTGCCACATCCTACAGTTATAAGCCGTTTTGGTTGAAACAGTCAAGGCTGCTGTCTCCTTTATCAAATACTAATTTATGAAAAAAAAAGAAAGCAAATTATTTCACGCTGTAAATAATCTTAACATTTTTCAACTATCATATGCAGCCTCTGACATAATCTTAATACAGTGTCCTCTTTTAAGAGCTCATTGCACTAAGTGTTTAAATTTCAGATCCTACATGTGTATTGTAATCTTATAACAGGTAGTCATCAAAATATCTAACATTTGTAAATAAATTTCTTTATATTTTCAAGAAATAACATAGGAATGTAGTTGTATTAAATTTACCTTTGCTACCGAATATTTAATTTAGTTCATTTTTAAAGTAAATTATGAAAAGAAAATATAAATAAAGACGGTCATGAATTCCACCAATATCAACAATTGCCTCCCAACTCATTGAATACAAAAATAGAAAATGCCACGACATATGACGGAAATCCAGAGGTTTAACACGGTTAATGGGATCACAACCCTACCGTCTTGATAACTGGATCTCCAATGTCCCAAACATATGTCAAATGCTTCTGAAACAGTTGTTTTATATTTGTAGCGAATGGACACATGCTTTATATTGGGAAATCTAGTTTCAGAGATACTACACCATTACCCGGCTCTAAAGCCAGAATTTCCAGTGTCAATATTACATCTTCAGGTGTCAAATGTTTGACATTTTGGTATCAAATCCATGGAAACACTCCGGGAATATTAAATGTTTATCAGCAATTTGGATTAGAACTTGGACCACCCATCTGGACAAAGACAAGACAAACTGGTCATGAGTGGAGTAAAGAAACAATACATATTAATAGCACATCCGCATATAAAATTGAGTTTGAAGGTGTACAAGGTGGAACCTACAGTAGTATTTCAATTGACGATACAGCGATTACAGATGGGTCATGTACATGTAAATATACTGTTATTGAAACGTTTATGAATTTTCTGATATTTGACTTCATTTGCTTTTGTTTTGTTTTGTTTTGTCTTGGTTCTTTCTTTTTATTTTATGTAGTTTTCAATCAAGATATTAACAGTTACACAGTGTGTTAGTGACCTAATACGATATATGCGAGTGCAGTAAATTCCATATGGGGCGAGAGCAAAAATATAATATATGAACAATTTGAATATACCAAAGTGGCAATCAGACGCTGTAAATAGAAGGACAGGCACCACAGTGATCAAAAGAAAAAGAACAAAAAGACAAACATATGAAATATAATACACTACAAAAACATCAAAATATTGAGCAACACGAACCTAACTAAAAACCGGAAGTGAACTCAGGTGCTTCGAAACGTTGTATTGTTTACTGTACTGTATTGAGTTATGTAAATGTAATACAATAGTTCCTATTTACATCTGTGTAAATTCTATTGAATTAATCGATATCAAATAATACATTAATATTTGACAGATGAGTGGTGTGTGTGTGTGTGTGTGTGTGTGTGTGTGGTTATAATGTATGAAATATGACCTAGTTTGCTGCGAGATACAATCACTGTGAAAGCGTCATATGCTAGTTATGCGGAATGGATACAATACACAGCACACACTGGCCCATAACTGGGGATGTAAATAAGTAACTCGTGTGTTAAGAACATTATACTCAATTCTTTTCGATATTTATTCAAAATTGTTATCCACCTGAGCTACTGTTTGTAATGTCCTATGATTATTAAAACTCCGGACCATACCAGAATCACATTTTTATCCACCTGAGTTACTGTTTTTAATGTCCTGTGATCATTAAAACTCCGGACCATACCAGAATCACATTGTTATTCACCAGAGCTACTGTTTGTAATGTCCTGTGATCATTAAAACTCCGGACCATACCAGAATCACATTTTATCCGCCTGAGCTACTGTTTGTAATGTCCTGTGATCATTAAAACTCCGGACCATACCAGAATCACATTTTTATCCACCTGAGTTACTGTTTGTAATGTCCTGTGATCATTAAAACTCCGGACCATACCAGAATCACATTTTATCCGCCTGAGCTACTGTTTGTATGTCCGGTGATCATTAAAACTCCGGACCATACCAGAATCACATTTTTATCCACCTGAGCTACTGTTTGTAATGTCCTGTGATCATGAAAACTCCGGACCGTACCAGAATCACATTTTGATCCACCTGAGCTACTGTTTGTAATGTCCTGTGATCATTAATCCTCCGGACCATACCAGAATCTCATTTGTATCCACCTGAGCTACTGTTTGTAATGTCCTGTGATCATTAATCCTCCGGACCATACCAGAATCACATTTGTATCCACCTGAGCTACTGCCTGTAATGTCCTGTGATCATTAATCCTCCGGACCATACCATAATCACATTTTTATCCACCTGAGTTACTGTTTGTATTGTTGTTCTCTAGAATACTACTCACAAGTTTCACTTCGCTGGTATTTTAATTATAAGTTTGAGTTCTCAGTGTTCTAACTTTTATTTACATTGATTTCATTATCGTTTCAGCTTCAAAGTATGATTGTTCTTTTGAGAACGACACTAATATGTTATGTGGCTGGTTTGTGCAACCGAACGATGGCATATCGTGGGTTAGATCGAAGCCTCTTCGTGGAATTTATATATTTCCAGAGCATGACCATAGCTTAGGATCGGGTAAGGTACTTTTATTTATTCTTTATTTCAACACTTCGATACATTCAATCAGAACTTCTTCTCGGCCAATCTGATAAAAACTAGGACAGTGTCACCTACTTCTTAAGATCCAGACAAGTGGCTACTATATGCACCATCATTGTGAAATGGAGATTAAATCTTGTACAAATGAAGGTCACAAGGTTTATGGTATCGGCTTTTGAAATGGGATGCAGTAGGAAAAATGGAATAAAACAGTTTTTTGTAGAACCAATGATTTGAATACTAAATAACGCTGAATGCCCTGTTATATGCGAGGATTGACATTTTACTCACATGGAGAATACACTTGCATGACCTCTTTATATCACCAAGAGGGGATGTTAAGGCACAACAAATAGTTTAACTTTTAATTGAGGTGTCTGTACCAATCGCGGAAAGTGAGCGGTCATGTATTTGTGTGTTGGTAGTATCGAGTTTGCCGACAATGGATCGACAATATATAAATGTATTTGTAATAAACATCTATTTAAAATGTTGGATTTGTCAGGTACAAATGAAGTACCCACAGAGTTTAAGTAGCTCTAACAATGGGATCTATATATAGACATTGACTGTAATACGTGAGTGCTTAAAACATACTTTAAGAACCTATTAAGGTTCCATTGTATTTATTCAAATAATCAATTTGATAGGTTTATATTCAGGTAGACCCCATTAGGAGATGGACACAATGGGTTTCAGTGTGAACATGTCAAAAGTTGTCTTTTGAGCCAGTAATGGAAATACGATTCTACTTGGCATAGATCAGTATTGTGATTTGCAATTTTGTACTATTGAAAAAGAAAAGCTTGAGAATACCAAAGGGGTATTCGGAAGCCGTAATCCGAAGGACAGCCAACATACTGGCCAAAAGAAAAATGACAAAAGGACAAACAATGATCTACAAAGCAGTTCACAGAAAACTCGATCTATTGGATAAAAGTCGTTTGGGATAAATATTACACATACATATGTACAAGTATATAGTATATGTAAAATTATGGTCCCTACGGACTAGCCAATGAAATAAAAATCGTATTTACAAGAATAGTTTGAAGATACCAAAGGGATAAAGAGAATCCATAAATCGAAGATGAGAGATATCGTGGTGTGTGAACCTCTAGTTAAATAAATGTAATCGACAACTTATTCATTTTAGCATAAACATTTGAGTGTGACATAGTAACAAGTGTACTATTTGTATTGACGTGTTTTTGCTTCTTCCTCTAGGTAATGGACATTATCTTTATATGTACGTTAGTGCCATGTCAGCGGTGAAGACCGCCAGATTGATTCGCATAGAGTATCCTCTGGCAGAACAAATGTGTTTCACCTTTTGGTATTACATGTATGAGAATGAACCAAACCGTGGTATGCTAAATGTTACATGGGATAGCATTGTTTTATGGACAAATTCAAAGACGACCAATGGAAGATGGTCATTTGCAGCTATTAACATTAATGCTAATGATAATAAAACACACACCCTTGCGATTGAAGGGATACTGGACCCCGGCAATTATCACTACTCAATTTCAGTAGATGACGTTTCCATGACAATCGGATCATGTTCAGGTATCTCTAGAAATGTATATATCATCATATCATTAAATTTATTGAGCATGTAATATTTAAGAGAAATGTCTGGTTCGAATATCAAGTACCGTTAGTCATTTTGTTAAACACCATTTTGTCAAATATATGTCAATTATATCGTGGTGGTCATTTTCGCTAATGAGGATAAAACGTGTATGGAGGATCCTGTGCAAAGAAGAGGTCATTATAATATCACCAAAGGGTATCTTGTTTTCACGTTAAAATATTTTATTTGTTTCTAACAACAATTCATTAATTCGTATTATGAAGTTAAACGCGAGTATTATTCTTACACCTTCAGCACTTCTCCAGCTATATCATGACTACCTAATGAAAGTATCAAACCATCAGCCCAAGTCAGTAGTTTGTATGTTACCGGTATTTTTATTTATTTTTAAAAAGACATGACCGCATCTTTTCACTAAGAGGGAGGGAATAGGTGGGTATATACAACTAGATTAACCCCGCCTCTATTGAATAAAAAGATGGTAACAAGACAAGAGAGTGAGTAGTCATGTGTATATGTGTTACATGTAGAGGTGGAGATTTAGCCTCTGTTTCTATGATTCTGAATCTGTTTTTAAGTGTGATATTTTCTGTTTGTCATTTTATTTATACGCTAGCTACGATGTATTTAATGGCCTTCAGCAAACCTTAAAAAGACACCAGGTACAAAAAATATATTTATATTTAATAATTCAGAGCAGTGAACGAAACGTTCATGAGAGTTAATCGTCTTTTAGAGCAATATTACTGACCCCCCCCCCCCCCCCCCCCATCTGAGTTCACTCCCGGTTTCTAGTGAAATTCGTCTTGCTCAATCTTTCTGTTCAATGTTTTGGTAATGTAAATAGAACGTTGTTATGAGGGTGTCGGTCACAAAACGTGCATTAGATAAGTTTTTGTTGTTGACCATATCATACTGTCTTTTTTGTGACCTGTGACATCTTTTATTGTTTGTTTGATGGTGGAGGAAACCGGAGTACCCGGAGAAAACCACCCACCTGTCGCAAGTCACTGACAAACTTTATCACAAAATGTTATACACCTCGCCCTGATCAAGATTGGAACTCACAACATCAGTGGTGATATGCAATGATTGCATAGGTAGTTGTAATTCCAACTACCATACTATCACGGCCACGACGGCCCCGTGACATCTTTTAATATTACTCACTGAGTCTTATATGTTAAAAAGAAAACAATTGTTTGTGTATAATTACAGGCGATAAGCAGTATGAACAACCATATAATAGGATCGGGGATACCATTGATATTCAGGATTGTACTAAGCTGAACCTAGATACTCAAAACTTTGGTTTTAATTTCTTTCCGAATTTTAATGTGTGTTCAAATGTGTATAACGAATCTGAAACAAGAGTAAAAACAACGTGTGACAATCTTTACGACGACGAGTTCTGTAGTTTAGCTTTTAACGATGCTATAGAAGGCAATAAAGATTGTTTTGTACTACAAAAAAATGTTGAAATCAATTATGTATGTGGAGGTGAGTTTATTTAAAGACATATTCATCAATCTCAATTTATTTTACATGACCCTAAGAGCATTGTTCTTGATAGCAATAAATAAAAAACGCATTATTGCTTGGTACTGAAGCACTTCTGATTGATATATTTATTTTATCATGTGACCAAAATGCTAAAAAGACATATCCGGTTATTCAAAATTTACATATTTGTCATGGTAATTGTATTTCCGTAATCCTGTTTTTTTCATTATCCGTCATATTAATTTTGAGAAAATTTTACATAATTTGATAAATAATTGGATATGATACGTAGTTATGGGATTTGCTAAAAATTGGTGGAATTCATGATCATCGCTGTTTAAATGTTCTTCTTACAAAGGTATATAACTGGAATAGTCATGTCTTCCAGAGCATGCTCTTTCTTAAAAGAGATAATCCGGATATTTTCAGCCTCTCCCCCTCTAATAAAAAAATCACCTACGATATAATAGTCAGACAAACAGCAGAACATGCACAAATCACAATTTCTGTATTTTTTATCATTTAGTCTTCATATACAAAAAAATGTCATTTCATTGAAATAATGGAAATCTTAATAATGTCAATATTTTGTTCGTTTCCTGAGAAAGCCTAAGTTATTGTTCCGACGGTGTAGTATTAGTTTGTTAATATACGCCTGAACATTTATCTTTGCGGGAAGCTATACATTATTTATTATTAAATTGACTTTTTCAAATAAATTATTGTAAAAAAAAAAAGTTAAGTAATAATTTAAGAAGCATTTGAAGATACCGAAGGGGCAATCAGAATCCGTATATCGAAGAAGAACAGGCAACACAATGACCAAAAGAAAAAGTACAAAAAGACAAACAACGATCAACAAAACATACATATAAAACTAAAGATCGAGTAACACGAACCCCAGTAAAAACCGGGGATGAACTTAAATGGAGTAAAGTATGGTTTCAAAGTCCTGTGTGTTTCCACATTTAAGATACGCTAGGTTATGGAAAGAAAATTAAGCATTAGTATGCAGCAATTCGAACAACCACCACTCACAGGAAATCATTGAACACAAAAAAGCACGACATTTGTTGATAGAAATCCAAAAACCGGGTTGGGTCCAGCACGAAAATGTGGCGGGGTTTAACCAATTAATAAAACCTCAAACACTCCAAATATGTAATGATAAGATCTACAGCGGCAATACATGTAAGCAAAGAATAAATACGACCTGTACTAATTGCTTATACACAAACAGAGAGCACGCTGTCACACACTTCTAACAGATCAGATTTCGTAAATGTCAGTTAGTCCTAAACATCTTCAGAGATTCGATGGTTTTTGTGGGGAACCAGAATAAATTGATTATTAATTTGCAGGAATTATATATTGAACATAAAAAATAGTAATATGCAATAAACTAAGTATGTTGATTTGGTTGTTGGTTGGACATACTACATGTAGTTCCACTGGTTAATTGTATATATTTACAACATAAAAAACAACTGCCTCAAAGAATCAACTATGATTACCAAATTATACCCCATATGAATAAGACTTGAAGTCTTAAGCTTACCATATATGGCTTTCCAATATTTTGATGAAGATCAATCAAGCATGGCGTCGTGCGCACTAAATAATATATCTACGTTTACATTAGATTTGTTAGTAATATATCTAGGTTTACATTAGATTTGTTAGTAATATATCTAGGTTTACATTAGATTTGTTAGTAACGCCTCCAAAGAAATATAGATGGGAAATACTCATTTTAATCGGAACTGTGAATATAGAATTGTATTTATACACAAGTTCTTTATTGAAGAGATTCCCTAAATGAAAATTAGGGAATCTCTTCACGACATTACAATCATTTATGTTAAAGTTTTCCGTCACATATTTACAAATACGAGAAATACGAAGTGATAAGTTTAAAAACCATGAGACCGTACCAAATGAACGTCTCCATCCAGACATTGACGATAAGGAAAGAATTTGTTTTTCTTTTTTTGTTGTCATATACGCGTATGTTAAATTTACATTTAGAAAGAAATATGTCTAAATCTAAAAGTTGACAGGAGTCGTTTGCTATATTAGCCTTATTAAATGTTACTTCATTAGGTTAAATTTCTTTTATAGACATAAGAAAGCATGCAATTTTGTATTAATGTTCACTTTTAAATCCACTGAAACGAAACAAATGCCACTTTGTGACAAATACACGCATATTGTGTTAAACTTACTGCAATAACAAAACTAACATGTACATTTCAGTTCCGCAGATCGAACCTATTGGAGGGTCACAGACAGGACAAGATGACAACGTTGAATTAATAAGTAAGAGTGCCTATGTTTAGTAGGTTTCTGTCATTCTTATGATTAGTTCAGTTGATTTTAAACAGTGATTTCGCATTTGTCTTTTCGTTAAGGCAATTTGTCAATATAATAAAGATATCTGAAATGCTCTCATGGCCCTAAATTATTTGGCTTTCCAATCTGTTTACTATAAGTGTACATGATGAAGGCTATTGCAGAAGCAAGTCGAGCATACTAAATTTGATATCTACATGTTTATGCATGTATTCAATTCATTATATTCACACACCACAATATAGCTGAAATATTCCTAATGTTGACATTAAACACCAATCAATCAATCAATAATTATATTCACATTATTTTTTTCCTTTTTCTCATAAACTGAAAGTAAGATAAATGATAGCGTTCATCATTAGATGTTTCAAGTCATTTTCAATAATATCCTGCAGGTCAGTTTTATTGTTGGTCCACAGAAAATCACATATTTGTTTTGACGTAACTGTAAAGTTTTATCACATACAAATGTATCAAGTACACCTCTCAATGGTCAGAAATCCAATGGACAAATTTAGTCATGGTAGACGTTGATTACAGAGATAGATTTACATCCAAACACTAAACATTCGTGGCCACGATACCCGCAGAATTGATTTATCGCACCTATCAGTAAGACCTGAACTGAAGTAGAAGACGGAAGACAGTGATCAAAGAATACATTTATAAGTTGATTTTTCCTAGAAATTAAATGAAAAACCCCAGAAATACCATATTGTCGGAACAGTTCAAAAATCTTCTCGGAAATAAATAGTTGACAAAATCGATAAACACATACACATAACCATTCCCTTTCCAGGTTTGCCATAGGCTCTACAATAACAATACGTTGTGCGATTAAACTATTTTTATGGGACCAAACCAAAAAGAATAGAAGTTGTACTTGCAAGTGGAATAGAAATCAAATGGCTAAAAGTTAGTTTAAAATCACATATTTCACTTCATTTTAGCAAATACCTACTTTAGATTAATGATTTAATAAACGCATTCTAACAATTATTGACATACACTGCGTTAGTTTGTCAATGTAATGTTTGGTATCATATAACATAACAAATTGATGCCAGAATATTCATATGATTTGATTTTCAGGTGTTGTTATTGGTAGTGTGGTGTGTGTTTTCGTAGTGTGCCTATCTGTATTTCTTATTTGTCTAGTGAAAAGGTACGGCTGATGAATACCCTTTGTTTACGACTGATGAATACCCTTTGTTTACGACTGATGAATACCCTTTGTTTACGGCTGATGAATACCCTTTGTTTACGACTGATGAATACCCTTTGTTTACGACTGATGAATACCCTTTGTTTACGACTGATGAATACCCTTTGTTTACGGCTGATGAATACCCTTTGTTTACGACTGATGAATACCCTTTGTTTACGACTGATGAATACCCTTTGTTTACGACTGATGAATACCCTTTGTTTACGACTGATGAATACCCTTTGTTTACGACTGATGAATACCCTTTGTTTACGACTGATGAATACCCTTTGTTTACGACTGATGAATACCCTTTGTTTACGACTGATGAATACCCTTTGTTTACGACTGATGAATACCCTTTGTTTACGGCTGATGAATACCCTTTGTTTACGGCTGATGAATACCCTTTGTTTACGACTGATGAATACCCTTTGTTTACGACTGATGAATACCCTTTGTTTACGACTGATGAATACCCTTTGTTTACGACTGATGAATACCCTTTGCTTACGGCTGATGAATACCCTTTGTTTACGACTGATGAATACCCTTTGTTTACGGCTGATGAATACCCTTTGTTTACGGCTGATGAATACCCTTTGTTTACGACTGATGAATACCCTTTGTTTACGACTGATGAATACCCTTTGTTTACGACTGATGAATACCCTTTGTTTACGGCTGATGAATACCCTTTGTATACGACTGATGAATACCCTTTGTTTACGACTGATGAATACCCTTTGTTTACGACTGATGAATACCCTTTGTTTACGACTGATGAATACCCTTTGTTTACGGCTGATGAATACCCTTTGTTTACGACTGATGAATACCCTTTCTTTTCGACTGATGAATACCCTTTGTTTACGACTGATGAATACCCTTTGTTTACGACTGATGAATACCCTTTGTTTACGACTGATGAATACCCTTTGTTTACGGCTGATGAATACCCTTTGTTTACGACTGATGAATACCCTTTGTTTACGACTGATGAATACCCTTTGTTTACGGCTGATGAATACCCTTTGTTTACGACTGATGAATACCCTTTGTTTACGGCTGATGAATACCCTTTGTTTACGACTGATGAATACCCTTTGTTTACAACTGATGAATACCCTTTGTTTACGACTGATGAATACCCTTTGTTTACGACTGATGAATACCCTTTGTTTATGGCTGATGAATACCCTTTGTTTACGACTGATGAATACCCTTTGTTTACGACTGATGAATACCCTTTGTTTACGACTGATGAATACCCTTTGTTTACGACTGATGAATACCCTTTGTTTACGACTGATGAATACCCTTTGTTTACGACTGATGAATACCCTTTGTTTACGGCTGATGAATACCCTTTGTTTACGACTTATGAATACCCTTTGTTTACGACTGATGAATACCCTTTGTTTACGGCTGATGAATACCCTTTGTTTACGACTGATGAATACCCTTTGTTTACGGCTGATGAATACCCTTTGTTTACGACTGATGAATACCCTTTGTTTACGACTGATGAATACCCTTTGTTTACGGCTGATGAATACCCTTTGTTTACGACTGATGAATACCCTTTGTTTACGACTGATGAATACCCTTTGTTTACGGCTGATGAATACCCTTTGTTTACGCTGATGAATACCCTTTGTTTACGACTGATGAATACCCTTTGTTTACGACTGATGAATACCCTTTGTTTACGGCTGATGAATACCCTTTGTTTACGACTGATGAATACGCTTTGTTTACGACTGATGAATACCCTTTGTTTACGACTGATGAATACCCTTTGTTTACGACTGATGAATACCCTTTGTTTACGACTGATGAATACCCTTTGTTTACGACTGATGAATACCCTTTGTTTACGACTGATGAATACCCTTTGTTTACGGCTGATGAAAACCCTTTGTTTACGACTGATGAATACCCTTTGTTTACGACTGATGAATACCCTTTGTTTACGACTGATGAATACCCTTTGTTTACGACTGATGAATACCCTTTGTTTACGACTGATGAATACCCTTTGTTTACGACTGATGAATACCCTTTGTTTACGACTGATGAATACCCTTTGTTTACGACTGATGAATACCCTTTGTTTACGACTGATGAATACCCTTTGTTTACGACTGATGAATACCCTTTGTTTACGACTGATGAATACCCTTTGTTTACGACTGATGAATACCCTTTGCTTACGACTGATGAATACCCTTTGTTTGCGGCTGATGAATACCCTTTGTTTACGACTGATGAATACCCTTTGTTTACGACTGATGTATACCCTTTGTTTGCGGCTGATGAATACCCTTTGTTTGCGGCTGATGAATACCCTTTGTTTGCGGCTGATGAATACCCTTTGTTTGCGGCTGATGAATACCCTTTGTTTGCGGCTGATGAATACCCTTTGTTTGCGGCTGATGAATACCCTTTGTTTGCGGCTGATGAATACCCTTTGTTTGCGGCTGATGAATACCCTTTGTTTGCGGCTGATGAATACCCTTTGTTTGCGGCTGATGAATACCCTTTGTTTACGACTGATGAATACCCTTTGTTTACGACTGATGAATACCCTTTGTTTGCGGCTGATGAATACCCTTTGTTTACGACTGATGAATACCCTTTGTTTACGACTGATGAATACCCTTTGTTTGCGGCTGATGAATACCCTTTGTTTGCGGCTGATGAATACCCTTTGTTTGCGGCTGATGAATACCCTTTGTTTGCGGCTGATGAATACCCTTTGTTTACGACTGATGAATACCCTTTGTTTACGACTGATGAATACCCTTTGTTTGCGGCTGATGAATACCCTTTGTTTACGACTGATGAATACCCTTTGTTTACGACTGATGAATACCCTTTGTTTGCGGCTGATGAATACCCTTTGTTTACGACTGATGAATACCCTTTGTTTACGACTGATGAATACCCTTTGTTTACGACTGATGAATACCCTTTGTTTACGACTGATGAATACCCTTTGTTTACGACTGATGAATACCCTTTGTTTGCGGCTGATGAATACCCTTTGTTTACGACTGATGAATACCCTTTGTTTACGACTGATGAATACCCTTTGTTTACGACTGATGAATACCCTTTGTTTACGACTGATGAATACCCTTTGGTATCTTCAAACTTTTATCAACAAGAAGGCCTTAATACATATGTCTGTACATGATGACCATGTTAATACAGATAAGAGAAACAGGTTCCAGTGAACCTTGGATTTTTACATTTTTCTTAATTTAGTTTTCATTCTAGGTATCATAGGTGGAGTAGTAGCTGGTGTTGTCATAGTAACCATATTGCTTCTGGTTATAATTGTAATTAAACGACGGTATGTCTGATTTTGTTCTTTGACTTGTAAAAAAGTTGTAATATTTATTAAGGGATAGTATAAAATGAAAATAAAAAAATACTATTCGGTCGGAACATTTCCAAAATCCATTGAAAAATGGTAGAAAGAGGCAAAATGGATACGAAATATGACTGTTTCAATAATATTTCAGCTATATTGTGGTACTTGGCGAGTTCTATTGATGGAGAAACAGGAGTATTTGTATAACATCATAAACATGCTGTAAGTAACGGACACATTTTGTCACATTAAGTATCGAGTGCACCTCGCAATGAGAGGAAATCTAAACTACAACTTGTGTGGTGATAGACATTGATTATATTGGTAGATATAAACCAACTGCATGAACATTACGATCACGGCGCACAGGAGGGTCCCGTATTGTTTTATATATTATAATATGAACATAAGACAAATACAGCAAATATGTGGGAGGAAGCCCAAGGACGACCAATATTTTTATGCAAATAAATTAGACAAGTAAAAGTTAGGGGACCAAACATGAAAATAGTTCCCTTTTTATCCTATAACATTAAAATAGTTCCCTTTTTAACCTCTAAATAAACAAAACATCAGTTATATATACATTTTGTTCATTTGCCAAAAAAGATTTAATCAATGCATATAACATGTACCGTCCCAGTATGGAAATTAATAAACGAAGAAAAATTATATGCTTTTGACAATTTGTAAGTGAGAGTTATATATAGTATGAACACTTTAACTTATAGAAATTTATACAATTCCATCATGTCATTAGCACATTTAATACAATGACGGTAAATCGACACCGGGGTCAAAATACCATATGAAAATTGACCCTGGGGTCAATATACCATGGGGGTCAAAATACCATATGACACTGGTAGTCATATAATATAAGACTCCATACATTTCCGTTAAAATCTGATTCAACCCACCATTTCTTTAGAAATGCCTGTACCAAGTCAGGGTCATTACGGTTTTCACAGTTTTCCGGTTGTTGACTGATTTTGTCTATTTATATAATTATGAGATTTGACTTTCCCTTTGTAAGATTGTTCGGAGTTCGGTAATTTTGTTATTACCCTTATTGTTTACTTTAAATGTTTTCTATGATTTTGTTCTTCTTTTTGTACACATGGGAAATGTGGGGTCTTTTACAAATTTTACGTTTTTTCCATAGCATTTTCTGAAATGGTTATTCAAATCGTTAAAAATAACGTATTTACCTGTACCAGAATGGAATAATTTTATCATTTCATTCCCAATACTAATTCTTATTCTCCCTGTTCAAATGTTTAAGGTTTTGCATTTGGTGGAATAACATGTTTTTTTGGTTGTCACGATTGTATTTGACAATATTTCACCTTCTAAGTAAGATTCCATAATTATTCACAATGCTTTCACCAGGAATTAGAATTTGGTAAACTGTTGATTAACATACAAAAGGTAGGTTCTACAGAAAACACGTTTGAAGGTACATGAATTATAAATTACAGTTACTGAATTTGGTTTACATTTAGTGTTAGTGTTATGGTGTTTAACGTCAATTTCAACAGTATTTCTGTTATATTGTGACGGTCAGTTTTACTGGTGGAGGAAGCGGGAGTATCCGGAGAAAACAACCGACCTGCCGTAAGTAACTGACAAACTTAATCGCATAATGTTGTATCGAGTATACTTCGCATGAGTGGGATTCGAACAAACAATGTTAGTGCAAATCTAATTACCATAAAATCGTGACCACGACGATACCTCAAACCAAAGTTAAAAGTAAACAATTACATACGTACGGAATCTTATATTAGAGGACCAATGTACCCAGAGGAGAATTATCTAGAAACATTTAAAATAAGAAATAATACCTAAGTATGGTTTTATTTTCAGATTCCCTAATTTAATATTCAAAAGCTCGAATGAACAGATGGAAACTTCAGGAGAATATTTAGGAAACCAGAATGTGGCATTACCCATTGAATCAACCACAAGTAAAGATACGGGATACAGTTCACTCCAATCAAGAAAAGATAATCACTATTATAAGTGCTTTAGTATAACAGAAAATCCTCCAAAGGAAGTATACGAGCCTCCTTCCTATTTGGAGTTGTGTGATTCCTTTGATTTAAACCAATCAACGCGTGTGTCTACAACAGACGGAAAGCTTGCCATTGATAATGCAGAATATGAGGATATAGAAGTCTATTTCTGAAAGCTCAGATGATAATAAATATACAGAAGGAAACAACCAATATATGCCGTCCAATAAAATTTGTTTTGATCATGCACATGACAATCGCCATCTTAGTGACCAAAATAATATAGCGTACAGTCACTCTGTGGACAATGTATATGATTCTGTATATGACATAAGAAACACAGCGGAAACCTATGTAAATTATACTAATTCTTGAAAACTTGAAAAAGGGGTGATACTACGTTATGCTAGACAATAAGAAAAAAACAATACCGGTAACAAGAATAGTATTCTCTTTGATAATAATTGAGCCAAACTTAGGGTAACATGAACCGCATACTCTTAACGGGAACATGAGTTCACCACCAGTTTTAGTTGGGTTCATGTTACTCGATCTTTAGTTTTTTGTGTAATGTTTTGTAGATCGTTGTTTGTCCTTTTTCTTTTGGCCATTATGTTGTCTGTCCTTCGATTTACGGATTCGGATTACCCCTTTGGTATCTTCAAATGTTTCTTAAATACCAAGGCAGCATATTTGGTCTCTATTCCTCGTTCTACAAGTTTATTTTTCGTGAGCTATCAAGTGACACGCTAATTGCAACGATATTTAGGGGACGGAAGAGGGTAAGTTCTATTGATAAAAGCCAACAAATATGACATGCCACAAGTCACTAACAAATTTTATTATATGATTTTGTATCGAGTATACAACACGTAATGTATGTACATAGTGAATAAAGGTAATAACAAAATTACCGAACTCCGAACAATCTTATAAAGGGAAAGTCAAAACTCATAATTATATAAACAGACAAAATCAGTCAACAACCGGAAAACTGTGAAAACCGTAATGTACATAGTGGTGATTGGCATTCGTTGCTCAAAAACTGTGATTCGGTCACGGCCACGACGGAAACACATTAAAATTTCTAAATACATTTTTGTAACACATATGCGTATCACAACTCTTTTAACATGGTGTTCATTTAATAACGACACATGTAAAACAAACACCTGCATGACCGCATCATTTCAATGAGAAGGGATGTTTGGACCCATAAAACTATTTCAATCCGCCACGTTCTATTGAATTGCATGTGACAATCCAGGAAAGTAATCGGTCATACATATATGTGTTGGCGGTATCGGTTTTGCCTGTGTTTTCTGCGATATTTTTATTAGATTTTGGAACTTTTCCGACAATGTAGTATTTTTTTGTATTTTCAGTTTTTATATGTTCTGAATGCATTATTGTACTTAAATCAATGTTACGAGACAGGATGGCATTCCTTTTTAGTATAAAGGTGGTACATGTATCTTACCATTTTCACATACACCCCAAAAATGTACATAATAATGCAGCAGTTCTTCCCTTTACAAGGTAAAATGATTTCCGTACCACACAAATAAACGTTAGAGAATACCGAAAGGGCAATACAAAATGGGCAATCCAGAGAAACTGGCAACATAAGTTACACAAGACGAAGATAAACAAAACACAATATGTATTGGACGCCACTATGCGCAAACAAGCACAACTGGCATAAATAAGACATCATGTTGAAAACAAAATGTCTGTATTTCAAAATGGGAGATTACATAGCAGGAGTACACAAACAGCCATTATCTAATCCATACAGTGGTCTTACCTTATTAATAGTCCATGAGACAAAAATCATTATATTTATAAAAAAAAAACAAAAAAAAAAACAACAACAAAAAAAAAACAAAAAAAACACAGATTAATTAATGTTAAAAGTAGAAGATATTTTAATCAAAATAGAAGGGCAGATCATCCTTGGGCACATTGTCCATTAGCATAGTTCGAAAGGTAGAATATACAGGACGTAATGATAAAACTGTCCTAAATCAATATTGTAAGTCAGATCTGGTTATTTTCAAGCTTGAACAAATCTAGTGGGAAAATGATGTCCTAGTGGAAAAATATCATTTTTGAATAAACGTTAGAGAAAATCGTAGGAGCAACCAAGAGACTCGGGTAACATTTGGTGCAAGACGCTTAACGAAGACAAAACAAAAACAAAAACACAACACAGAAAACTAAAAAGATCAGCAACACGAACCCGAATGTCACGGAATATCTGTGTTACAGATGACACTTTTACACTTGTCATGACTCTTCACTGGGGCACCAGCATTCATCCCTGATTTCTAGTGAGCCTCGTGTCATTCAATCGTTAGTTTTCTATGCATGCACATTTATTTTGTTGTTGGTCTTTGTTTGTTTTTCTCCATTTCGGTAGATCCCAATGAGCAATAGTTTACTGTGAGTGGTCGTTTCTAACCTTGTATGTAATCTTCCTCTTATGGCAACTATAACATTCGTCCATAATACACTCATGGCGAGTCACCATTGACCTACGCTCTTGTAATGTACGTTTGAAGATGGAAAAAGGAAATCAAAAGCCTAAATAGAAGGACAAACAATACAATGACATAAAGAATAAGGACACAAAATGATCTACAAAAGATCACATAGAACACTAACGATAGAGCAACATGGCTATAGCTGAAATACGCATCCATGACGTTAAAGAGCAATCAATCAACTTATTAAACTGACAGTGACAATAAAAACTTGTGCACTGGACAATTAAATGCCATTTTGCAAATGTATTAAACATATGTTGACAATCCCATTGTGATTTTAATATAAGTACTTTAAAATACATGTAAGCGTACATGTACATATATATTCTTCAATTCTAACAGAAAATATTTATTTGTTTCGCATGTTTAAGATGGGAAGGATATTATCATTAGCCATAACTATTCAGAGTTCGTTTTTATTATCTTGAACATGCAAGATGTTAATATATCTATACTCTTTGGACGTTTACGGAACTCAGACAATTCGGAACTTTAAATATATTTTGGATGTGCTAAGCATTCTACAATGACATTTCAATTTTATCGTTGTTGTCTGTGTTATTGGCGTGGACAGCATTGCAATGTTTATCTCTGAATAAATTTTGTGCCCGGTAGGGTTCGACCTCGGTACTACTCTTAGTTTAATCAAACGGTCTTTCAACTCTGCTGTAAGCGAATAGTGGTTATGCCAGTATACCGATTACTAAAACTTTGCACTCGCCGCTACTCTAAAGAGACGGACAATAAACAATTATAGTTCTCTCAACCGACCAGTCGGCATGTTCCCGCCGTCGTTAATTATTTTTTATGACCCCAATGGAACAGTACAGCAATTTTCGGAATCAAAAATGGCAATATCCATGGGATCTCTAGCATAGTAAGCCAACCCTTTACATGCTGAATTAAAGGAGATATCGCGTATCGTAGTTTGACGGTAGGTGTATGTAAATATATCATAGTTCGTATAATCTTATGTGGAGTAGCATACATGCATCTATTACCGCATTAAAAATATATACTAACCATAGACATGCATACATGGCCGGTTATTTATTTATTTGCAAAGTTAACTGATGAAACGTAGTATATTTTGGCTATCAGCTGTAGGTCCTTAAATGTTCTTGCTTCCACCAACTTTTAAATTCTTTGGCTGTCCAATATCCCAGACACTCATCGTGAGCACTTAATTATGTATATACGTTTTAATTAACCAGCAAATCAGATGAATGATTTATTGACTTGTATAAACTCAAGATAGCAGTACTTTAGCTAAAACGTTACGCGGACAAGTTAACAGACTCATGTATAGAGATTGACATATGTATGTAAGTTTTGACTGCCACAGTAAAAATGAGAGTTAACGTGTAGATAACATTTTAGAAATCATTCCATACATCGCTTTGTTTCTCTTCTGATGGATACATGTATAACCCCTCTCAAAGGCAGTGCTGGTCGAATTAAATTAACAACCCTCCGTACGTAAATTGGGTGTACGTGTTGCTCATTTCTTTAGTCTTTCTGTGTTGTCATATTATGTGTCTTTACGTTTTGAGTTCCGTGTTGTGATGTCCGTCTTTACCTCTAGTTCTGTGTAGGAGGGCTCATTCCTTGTTTACGGTATTTGTGTTTGTTTGCGTATAGTGGTGTCCAACGCATATTGTATTGTGTTTTTGGTTTTTATCTTCGTCTTGCGTACCTTATGTTGCCAGTTTGTCTGGATATGTCTGGATTGTCCATTCTTGATTGCCCATTCGGTAATCTTTAATGTTTATTTAGTGCCAGGAGAATGTCACGTTCCTTGCGTCTTGTACCATGGTATAATGACCAGTACCCTTTTACGAGTGGTCGTTGACGTCTAATTCCTTCCACCGGCGTCACGTAAACAACAATCAATCTAAGAAATCACTCTTATGTTACAGACCCCATGTGCATTAGCCATAGATGTGAAAGTAATGGTTATTCTTTGGAGACTTGTGAAATAAATCCAATTAATGATGATTTCAAAATATTATCAATGGTAGTAAAAAGGAAATTATCGAGGAGTATATGCACACGTGCAGTCTCATACGGATTCTATACCAAACCAATATGGGTAAATCGAGGATGCAGAGCAGATTTTTCTGTATGTTTTCAAGTGTTTGACAGAAATTAATTTAGGAATTTACAACTGGTGATTTTGAAAGATACGAATGGGGGCAAACCCACTTGACATTCCGCATGCTTCTCTTCAATCTATAGAACAGAAGTAATAAGCAATCCCGTTGTCAAATGTTGTATGCCTACATCCAAGCTAATAACAGTAAATCCTGAGAATTACTACTGACAATACACATGTTATTCCACAAAATTCAAGTATCTAAAATAAAGAAAAATATAATGTTATATACATGTACACTGCAAAATAAAAACAACATTGTAATTTCGCATTAAATAAACTTAAAAAGTCATTTTCTCTTTTTAAGCTGGGTAAGTAGGAAAATGGTCATTTGTATGCTTGACATTATATCGTGTCGTGAAATCTGCTCGACCATGCAATACAGTCGGTCATTTGTTTTGATTTACAATTCTCGCGCAGCACGAGACCGATGACGTCATTCTGTATATTCATAGCGTATATTAACACAGAAGAAATACTTTAAACTTCAAAATTACAAGATGAAATTAAAACAGATAAGATTGAATTGAATAAATTCCATGCAAGTAAAAAATATTCTTTTTGTTTTACTAATGTCTTTTTTTCCTCATCATTATGCTTGTTAACTATGTTTTAAGTGATGGTATTTCCCATGCATTTTTACCTTTCCGGTTTGTTGATGTAATCGTCATCAGAGATCATGTAAACCAAGCAAATTGTATTTTAAAATAATTTGAAAATATGATGATTGATCATTCAGATTCCACCATTTTCTAGAAAATGGCTGATTTTACCGGGAACATACATACAAGTGCTCTCCATTAGTCACACAATGGCAGATTATTTTTCCATTTCCACTGCTTTAATAACAAGTATACCCCTTACTTCTTGGTGTAATGAAATGATATTCAGAGAGAAGATAGAAAAATAATTAATTTAAACAGAAATAATCAAAATATATAGCATAAATTGAACAGAGAATTAAATTAATCCAGAAAGATAAATGAGATTATCTGAGGGGAAAAACTTGTCATTGTTACAAATAGCATCAATAACACTGTATTGTTACCATTCTGTGATAATAAATGTGACTGAAATAAACAGAAATCAGTCATTAATTGTTTTACAAAAATATGGTAGTATGTATTCAGTCTAATATATTGCATTGACAGAAGCAAAAACACCAAATTCACTGGATTAAATACCTTATTATATGGGTAAGCAAGTTCAATGGTTGCATCAAATACTTAATTTTTAATACTTCAATTTCAAAATATTTAAGAAAATATCTTTTGGAATTCTTTAGACAAAACAATTACACAGAAAAAGCTAAAATACTGTACTTTCTTAATCTGGTTTACTTTTTAAGGTTGGTTGGCCTATGACAAAATTATGTGATTTATTTACCACCGACCGGCCTTATGTCACGTTATACGACGCCATTTACAAAAAGGGTAGTAAACAAATATGGGTCAGTGTGTCCTTGTTATCGATGTTTTTCCTATGGAACTTTACACATGTGAGGAAGATTAGATGAGGAACATAATTTTAAAGGAAAAATGTTTACTTTTCAAACATGAAAACAATAATCAAACATTATCCAATGAATGACCGACTTATTGTCACACAGGGATATTTGAAAAGTGAGATTACGTCAGCAACATATGTAACTATAATCCTGGTCAACTGTAGGGATGACAAATTAAAAAGATGTTGTGTCGACTGTCACAAATCTATACTAAATGTACATGGTGATGAATTAAGTAATATAATTAAACTGTTCGGAGCTTACAATTGGAGATGACAATTTATGTTACATAAATCTGTGAAAAGTGTTCGTGTTGATATAAATCTCTACACAAACATGTTTAACTTAACTGCACCAATTATAGAAAAGTCAAACCACATAAAACACAAAATCACATTAAAATATCCCTGTTTAAAAGCATTTCAGAAGATAAAATAATAATCGTATCTACTTACTTTGATGGTTATTATTTTGCAATGAGGAAGTTTAAATTTCCACAGATTGTATTCACATTTATAAATGTATACGTCTGTCGTTTAGGGGTACCGTACCATATACAGAACGTTTGTGTTAGAAATGTTACATTTACTTGTTGAAATGAATATCACTTTCAAACAATCATTAGATTTAGACGTATAATGCTTCCCCCTGTTTACTGGACAAGTCTTCAGATTAAACACAGATATGTTAACCGATTTAATTATAATGTTTCCCCCTGTTTGCTGGACAATTCGTCAGATTAAGCACAGATATGTTAACTGGTTTAATCATAATGTTTCCACCTGTTTACTGGAGAAGTCTTCAGATTAAGCACAGATATGTTAACCGGTTTAATCATAATGTTTCCACCTGTTTACTGGACAAGTCTTCAGATTACACACAGATAGTTAAACGGTTTAATTAAAAGGTTTCCCCCTGTTTACTGGACAAGTCTTCAGATTAAACACAAATATGTTAACCGGTTTAATTATAATGTTCCTCCCTGTTTACTGGACAAGTCTTCAAATTAAACACAGATATGTTAACCTGTTTAATCCCGCCGCACTTTCGTGTCTGTTCCGACTCATTACATGGATTACAATCTGCAAATGTCGTGGTCTTTTGAGTACTCGATGATTTAATGTAAGAGGTGGGTTTTCATTTGTTTGATATTGATGGAAATGTTGGCCATCACTGTTTATACACTCTTAGCGTTATATACAGGAATTAAAGCGGTTTTTAGTGGGGTTCTTGTTATTCGATATTTAGTTTTATGTGTATGTTTTGTAGATCGTTGTTTGTCCGATTGTCCTTTTTATGGCCATTGTGTTATATGTCCTTCTTCTTCTTTCTGATTATTGTCAAACTTTTTTTAATTACCATGCATGTATACTTTTGTTTTACTCAATCAGCAACATGAACACATGTGGAATGTATAACATAAACTTCCTTGTTTTTAGAAAATATCAAACATCTCTAAGATAAACGTGATAATCCTCCCCTAACAGAAAAAAAACCGCAAAACATTTAATTCTATAGTACATTCATATTTCAGCAACAAATATTCCATTCTACTTGAATACAACAGGAAACAACGTTAACAAAACATCAGGTAAGTGTAAGTCTAACTTAACACAAACAATTATCAACATTATACAACGCACACACTTCTTTAAGTTCAATAAACATTCAATGTACTTTAAATTAGATATTTGTTGTATTTTTATTTTCTTTTATTGCGGTTCGTGTTACTCGAACTAAAGATTTAGTTGTATGTTTTGCAGATCGTTGTTTGTTCTTTTGGTCGTTTTCTGTTGGCCATTGTGTCACTAGTGGAGCAGGAACTGCTTGCCCTTCCGGAGCACCTGAGTTCACCCCCGGTTTTTAGCGGGGTTCGTGTTACTCGATCGTATGCTTTGTAGATCGTTGTTTGTCCTTTTGTCTTTTTTCTTTTGCCCATTGTGTTGTCTGTTCTTCTTCGATTGACGGATTCTGATTATCCCTCTTGTTATCTTCAAATTCTTCTTACAATAATTCGCTTGGGGTCACATTTTCAAAACCGAGTAGATGAATATGAGCGTTCCTGATGAAGGTTTTTCCAGAAACGCGTCGTGCGCACTAAATTCGATATCTACGTTTTTATACAGAGCTATTTTCGGATTGATAAATATACTTGCATATCTTGCGTATGATTGGATGACCAAAGATGAATGGAAGATAACCTGTCAGGGCCCCAAAGTGGAAGGTGTTCGATATTAGTGTAACGCTAATGAAAAGGGAAAGAGAAAAGATACGCCTGTTATAATATTGTTACCTTTGTTAATTTTACTGATTTCTATTTACATGAACATCCATTTCCCTAATATTTTCCCAAGTCATGAATATTGGTCATGCTACACAGGTAGTTGCATGTATTTTGGTAATTAGACACGTCAAAGTTAAAATCTCGTGGCCACTATCGAATAATAGGTGCATTTATATCTACCTCGAAAATCAGGTTTTTTCACCTCTAAATGTATAAACATTAATATGTGATACATTTTGTCAGAGAGTCGGTGGTTTCCTCCTCCAACGATATAATTTAATATAAACGTAGATATATAACTTAGAGAGGACGTTGCGTTTCTAGAATAACTCTCAGCTTGTAGCCTTAACATCAAAGGTTGGAACTATTCTTCAAAACATTAAATACTTGAAACCAACAAAAATTGTGTCATTATTTCCATTTGTTTGTGTTATGATTCCAGTGCCATCTGTGATAACAACAGCATTCAATAATACCTCCTCTTCATTGTCTCGTTATCAACAATCTAATTTAGCGGGCAATCTTGAAAATCAAAGAAATACTATTTTATGTGCAAAAGAAACAGTTATTGTCTTAGAAGTGTTTGAAGATACCAAAGGGGTAATCAGAAACCGTAATTCGAAGAAGGACAGACATCACAATGGCCACAAACAAAAAGGACAAGGACAAACAATCCACAAAACGTGCACATAAAACTAAAGATTGAGCAGCACGAACCCCACTAAAAATCGGGGGTGAACTCAGGTGTTCCGGAAGGGTTGACAGTCCTTGATCCACTAATGACACCCGTCATGTGGAATATGAAACAGAAACCAAGAAGAATAATAATTCTAGAGAAAAAGAAATCTAGTATTGCGGTTTAATCGGGAAATCATAATTAGACAAAATTGAAAAGTAAAATCACACTCCATCTGGAAAGTACGGGAAAGTATATCAGGAACACAAAATCGTTCTCCAACACCATCCAATCAGATAGGTGGATTCAGCCTAAATCTATTAATGGAGCGAATTTATCGCCGAGTGTTGCTTAACGCCAACGTAGTAAATGTTCAGTTGTATCATGGCAAGAACATGTTAATTTCCAATAATATGATGATGAGGTCTGTTTTGTACTAAACCAACACGCTTAGTTGGAGATCTATAGTGTTAAATGACTGAAACAACAGTCTGCGAATAGACATGAATAGACATATAGCCCCACTCGAATACATTATCCTGATTCCGAGCCGACCAGACTTTGTTTTTTTCTCCTTAGCGCTGCGTGCTTAGCGGCGATGTAACAAATACCATTTTTATAGTCTTTGGTTTGACCCAATCGGGGCTCGAACCCACGATCAATATATATCACTGACAATGCAAACAGAATGTAATTCTTGTATCACAAAGTATACTAGATTAATATACATTTTATATATTTCGCTTTGCATTTTAGTTTAAGCATATTTTGTTTGTTCAAATGTGCAAAAAGGATAAGACACAAGTTAAACAAACTTATGAAGTCTTCTCGTATATACAATAAGTTACAACATTATTTGATACAGCATGCATGTATGTAGATTGAACAAAAACAGAGAATGAAGAAAGAAATCAGAGAGAGGGGTTAGTGGTGATGATGTGTGCGATTGTTCTTTTGGTGAACTACTAGACAACAAGAAACCTTTCTGACCTCTTTATATATTCAAACACGTGCTTGAAAATTATTTCGTTCTGTTCATATGAGAGTGAAGGATTACCACAGGTCAAAAGTGTAAGATCTAAGACACAATAATTAGGTAGCCAGTTGAGATTTTGAAAGAATATATGTCTTTAATATATTTGAATAATGGGAACAATCGACGAAGAAATGATAAGAGTCTTCGCGATTGGCACTACAATGACAAGACGGGTCTGAGACTATATTTACTTGGAACAAATCGTAATTCAAAAAAGAAGCAAAACATCGAAGCTGGGTTAAAATAATATTAGGTTTTCGAGGTCTAATTTCGTAATGTTTAGGAACGTGGCTAATATCTTTCCGCTTTCTTAATCCAGTTTTAAATTTTGCAATATAATCCACATTTCGAATTGATGGATCTAAGCTATTCCATTGACGTATAGTTGAGGGAATAAATGAGTCATACGTATTCGATAGTCTGCAAAATGGTATTATAATATCACTTACATTACGCAATGGATAAACGGTTGTACTTTGAATTGTTGGTGGAATTAAGTCACAAAGATACTTGGGTGCTTTATGATTATGTATATTATAAAACATTTGTAATTTTCTCCTTTTTCTTCTTTCTGCCAATGATTCACAGCCTAACTCTTTATAAATTAAAATTGAACTAGCAAATATTGGAAGACCAGTAACGATTCTAGCAGCCTCAAGTTGCAACTGATCGAGTTTATTTGAATTCCCATACCGCACAATTATCCCATACTGCACAAGCATATTGAAAGATTGGTCTGATATAGACTAAATATAATATCTTTAGATTTTTCCGAGAAATTTATATTTTTACTTTCGAAGAACATTCAGGTGTTTGTAAATACTTAACAATATATTTTCAATATGTATATTCCATTTAGCATCGCTGATAAATGTAACTTCCAAATGTTTGTGAGAATTTGTAATATGAATAGTTCTTCCATTAAATGTAAAATTGAATTCTGAAATATCCGTATTTGAAAATAGCATAATTTCTGTTTTATCTGGGTTAAAAGACATCAACCATTTCTTTGACCATGCATCCAGCTTTTCCAAATCGTGATCAATCACAGTTTGTATCTGTAATTCATCACGGTTGGAATAGCTGAAGGAAGTGTCATCAGCGGAAAGTCGGCCAAGAGAGGTTAGATTCTCAACAATATCGTTGATATACATAATAAATAATAGAGGACCTAGTACTGATCCTGGGGTACACCAGCTGAAACATTGCAAATTGAAGAAGACTAATTGTTTATTAATACTCTCTGTTGTCGATCTTGCAAGTAACTAGAGAACCAATTTAATAAATTAATATCCACACCGTATGATTTAATTTTATGCATCAACCCTTTAAGCCAAACTTTGTCAAATGCTTTAGAAAAATCACAGAATACAAAACAACTAATTTCTTTTTTTTTCTAGTGAATTTAGAATGCAGTTGTACATTTCTAATAGTTGGTGTACTGTTGAATATTTTGGAAGAAAACCAGATTGATATTCATAAATTAACTTGTTTTTTTGTAGATGGTTAAATACATATTTATAGATAACACGCTCCATTATTTTTCCAACACAACTTATGAGAGATATAGGTCTATAATTAGACGGTAATGACTTGCCACCTTTTTTTTTAGAAATAGCAATCACATATGCAATCTTCCAGCTGGTTGGATATTTACATTGTAGAAGAGATTTATTAAGAATTATTTGAAGAGGGGCTGCTATTTTTTCAGGACAGATTTTTAACATTTTGTGACTGATTATATCTAGCCCCGATGTCTTATTAGGATTTATTATTTTAATAATATTAACAGTCTCCTCTGTGGTAATAACTATGTCTCGTAGAAAATTATCGGTCTTATGTCTGGAAGAGGAACATTTGCATCTACCAATGAAGAAATAAAACTAAATTATTTATTTAGTAATTCACACTTCTCGTCGTCTCCGTAAACTATCTCCTCAAGTCCTTCATCCTGAATTATATTTTGGAGAGGGGGTATATTACTGCATCCTTTATTCGATTTAATAAACGTCTTCATTGTTTGCCGGTAAGTTTTTGGATTTGATATATTTTCTAAGATTATATTGTCTAAATTTTGTTCAAAATGTCTTTTTTAAATTATTAACTCTATTTCTCTGTTTCTTGTATTTGTCGATATCTGATTGTTTGTTATATTTTTTCGCTGTCTTACGAATACGGTCTCGTATTCTAATTTCTCTTCTGAGCTCACTATTAAACCATGGTCGATCGCTATTATGTACAGTGACCATTTTGGTTGGAATGCACTCCCTTGCGACTCTGGAGAATGTCTCGGTGAAAGTATTACACATTTCATCAACATCCTCGGAGTCAGAAAGTAATGCATTCCAATCGACGGTATCGCTTTACATTATAGGAGTTACAGCAGGAGTGATGGTTACAATTGTTGTTTTGATTATAATTGTCATAGCAAGCATCGTTGTCAAAACCACGTATGTATTATCAACGACGGTATGTATTGCCAACGACGGTATGTATTACCAACGACGGTATGTATTACCAACGACAGTATATATTACACACGACGGTATGTGTTACACGCGGCGGTATGCATTACCAACGACTGCATGTATTACACACAACGGTATGTATTAAATACGACGGTATGGGTTGCACACAACATTATGTATTACCAACGACGATATGCATTACCGACAACGGTATGTATTATCCACGACGGTATGCATTACGCACTACGGTATGTATTACACACGATGGTTTGTATCACCGACCCCGCTATGTAATACACGCGATTTAAAGTACTACACGACGTCATGTATTGTACATGTTGTATACATACTTGTTCCCCTCATATTTTATTTTGCAATATGTATTTATTTACGTATATATGAGTGACCAACGCGATGTCCATATCACAGGAAGCTCGTGTTGTTTTATCAGTAACACGACGGGTGTCTCTATAAGAGCATGAACTACTAACTCTTTCGTAGCATCCGGATATTTTGTGGGATTCATGTTGCTCAATCGGTAGTTTTCCGTATAGTGTTTTGCTGGTCATTGTTTGTCTTGTTGTTTGGGGCAGTTGTATTTTCCATCATTTGATATACGTATTCTGATTACCCCTTTGGTATCTTTAAACGTTTCTTTTTCTCATTTCCTTAGCGCTAAATAACTGCGAAATCAATAACGCACGGTATAATTCGTCACAATACAGTTTCCAGTTTTCCGTCAGTTCATGGTTAATGTAAAATAATATTCCATTCATAATAACATTCAAACTCTTCTTTCAGCCATGTCTTAGTTAAATGTGTCTTGTAACTGTCACCCGTCATATCGAGGACGGCATTCATTTTCAGGCTGCCATGCTAAACTGAGTATAATGTGTGTAGGGATATTAGAAAGATCACGACAAATCTTCTGATGAATTAGGTGACAACATCAACAAATTATGTAGGTAAACGGTGGCACCGGGGTGGGTTTATGTACGGATGTTTTAATAGACGCAAGATATAATGGATAGATTCAATTTTTTTCTTGCAATGTTCCACGATCGACAAGTCTAAATACAATTGATAATGTAGTTGTCCTGACAGTGCAGATATACAGGCGTTTGTACATATGTTGACATATTTATTTTAAATAAAAATTCTTTATGTTTCCTTTATTTAGCGTGTTCGTGTCTGTGTACATATCCATGGAAACAGCAGCTTACATTTGCCGACCCTCTATACTCTTTATAATCCACAAGGGTGGACAGATCGATGATATGTATCAATCATACATTTTCACCTCTGTTCTTGTTTGTGTTTACGATAGCTCAGTTATCAGGAAATGTAAGCTTTTCACTGCTTAATTCCCCATTGTTCGCATAGTTTATTTCTTGTGACGGTAGTAGATATAATAACACATTGAATGCAATCTTAAATGATAAGGTAAAAGAAGTTCAAAAATCTTTCCCGGAACCTTGACCGTTTCGAAGAACAACATATAAAGATAAAAAATCAGTTTTTAGTTTATCCAGAAGGTGGTAACATAGTCATAGCGGGGCAGGGTCGAAATGGGAAGAGATTTATTGTGTAAAAATACTTGAGGTAGCAAATGTCAGGTCAAATAAGGGTAAACAAGGGAAAACATGGTCAAATAACAGTCAACAGGAATTTCTGCTACATCCTGTGGTAGGTTAGTGGCAACAACCCTACAAAAAATGTGCAGGGATATTAGACGGTAGATATTCCACAAGAGAACTACTATAACTTGTTTCTTCTGATGAACGTTGCTTAGAGACAAAGGAGAGCTTGGTTAAATGACGTGGCATTAATGATCAGTAGTAAGGCCATGTCAGGTAGAATTCTTATACAGTCAAGAAAAACAAATTGAATAAATTGCTTGGTAACATGCAGATGATTTTGGTTTTTATGTTAGCTTAATGGAGCGGTAGTTGAAAATCTGAAGTCATATGTTATATGTATACTGTATTAGTAATGCTTACATAATATTCGTTTCAGTTTTCTTCATTTCATAAGAAAAGATCAAAATGGACAAAAAGACAAACTATCAGACTATGTTGGTACGAAAACTGTAACATTAGAAGAACAAAATGAAACCACACGAATAAACCCTGAATACAGTTCTTTGGAAGCAGAAAGAGAGTGCCATAAATATCAGAGTATACAATCGTCACAGACTGAGCCGAGCAATCAGCCAAATATATATATGGCATTGTACGATTCGTGTGATTCGACAGAGTTATCAGGCGAGTTGAACGAAAACAGACATCATCAAATTTATAATACTACTTGTGATGAAATGTCTATCGAAAAGATCCCAAAAGGCGCACCTGATTCAAATGGTTTGGATCAATATGATTATGCCGATATGTCTGCTGGGGATAGTACAAGTGGAACATCACAATTACAGATTGCAAGTTTAAGTCAAGAAGAACAATATATGCTATTCTTAACCCAAATGTCACTGGATTTCATAGAAACTTTACAGTTAGAAATAAAACACGGCCAGAGCAGTATGAACTTGCAATGCCAACTGCCAATATTTCAGAAATAGCTGTACATCTTGATGTACCGGAAGGGCATTACATGGTTTCAAATGAAGGTTGTTACGACCATGCCCAAGAAAACCGGAGTATATGTAATTCTGAAATAAACAATATCTACAATCATAGTATAGACAGGGTGTATGATTCTGCGAAAACTGATCTTACCAACAACACGAATTCGGATAGATATATGGATTTCAAAGAAAACTATGTTTTGTGAAGTAAAGACAATTTGTTTTTGAAAAAAAGCTCTTGTTATATCTCAGAACATCCAATCAATTTGAGGGGTTGTGGTGTTTAACACCACTTTCAACAATACTTCAGTTGTATCGTGGATGAAACCGGAGTACCTGGGGTAAACCACCGACCTGCCGTAATTCACTAACAAATTTATCACAACCCATTTCGGTCATTTCTTCATTCATGACTAATCACCGGGTTTGTAACTAGATTAACACGGCAGGTGCCACAAGAGGAAGAGGAACTGCCTACCTTTCCGGGGCACCTGAGTTCAACCCCGTTTTTTTGGTGGGATTCGTGTTACTCGAGCTTTAGTTTTATGCATATGTTTTGAGGATCGTTGTTTGTTCTTTTGTACTTTTTGTTTGGTCATTGTGTTGTCTGTTCCTACTATTAATTAACACGATAAGGTGTCATAGTGGTTAAGTCATGTGCAATGAAATACTTGCTTCGCAACGGGTCATCAACGAAAACATCTTGATAAAGTGTTCATGTGTCATAATGGATGTACATGCGTGGTGTTGTGGTCTGTTAGAGGGTGACAATTACAGCCCAGCACCTCCGACTTCAGCTCTCATGATATCTGTTAGGGTTATCTCTCCCTTAGCTTCTGGTATAATACCTTTCCTGGAAGTACAGGAGGGACTTTACAGGTCCCAAATTGGATCTATCCTCGGGGTTTTCTCTCGAAGTATTTCCCATAAATGGGTATGCCATAAGTCAGCGGGGGTTTGATAATGGAGTTTCCCTCTCCATCCACAAAACAGTGGAACTATTTAACCCATAGCGGGGAACTAGGTTTGCAGACACTAGGGCATATCCACACACCCGTGGGCCATGCATGCCGTGCATCTAGGGGCCGAGCTTCCGCCAAGACATTGTGGTTCTGTCTAGAACCGCGAAGCATCCAGTTACCATCTACCTCCTCGAGGAGGTTCCCATATCTGGGCCACATAGGTCTTACTGTATGAGAGGCTATTATTGGTGAGGATGGTTTACGCACTTGGCTCCCCTTTTCACAGCAAGCTGCTAGCAAATGGTGAATGTGACAAGCACACACACACTGTACGTATCAATACAGTCATGTTGGTAGACATAAAGTGTTCACACGTTAAAGACAGTCTACAGCACATTATAAGATGAACACTGAGATAAAGTGTTCATATTATAATGCGTTGTAAACTGTCTTTAATATGTAAGGAGTGGGACATTCTTCACACAAGATTCCTTCAGTTATGTCCTGTCGAGTTGTGTGTTACTATTTAATGCATGCCATGTACAATGTGATTACTATATTAATCCAACCTATCACACACTCAATACACAATATCCTGGACGGATGTGGTAACTGTTGTTTGTCATAGTCCAAAGACAGCATCGCTTTAGCATTTCCGCTGATGAGATTATATGTAATGAATGTTTAATACCAATTAATAATCATTTAATCTGTGTCCTCTGCATGGGTGACACATGGGGATGAATCTACTAATGCTTTACGTTTCATCTGCATCTATTTAAATTCGATGGCTACCCCATTGTAATTTGTCGATTTCCTCCTAATGGAGATGTGTCGATATATTTCAAATTATTTTTAACATATTGGCTTTCTTGTCACGGCTGATTTCTTTACGTATACATTGGTATTGGAACACTATTCTGTGATCACCACTCCCCCTACATCTTGTGGAATTCCCGGGTTGTATATCTAGGCCCTTGTTTCAAAGTTGCGGGTTGCAACGTTTATGAAAGGAATGTCTACTAATCGTGTGGGACGAATCCAATATTCAACTCGCCCTCAGAACGTGATTGAAATTGAGCGCCTCGTGTGTTTAGAATATCACTCTCTTTTGACGTTCAATTCAACTTTCAGCTGCTGTTTGTAGGACTGGCAGTTAGAAGGCAACGTTTGACGACAATATCCATTTGATCACCCTTGTGGTGGTAAAAACACCTTCTGTCTGTTGATCCATCTCATGCTAGTACTACCACTTGCACAAGCTATTGTTTGAAAATTTGTTTTCGTCACGAATATCGCTGAAATATAGTTTGACGTTAAACAACAATCAATACAACTACGATGCATTCCCATTTGGACAGTCCAATTCCCAGGACAAGGCGATGCCCTATCTATTTCAGGTCTGCATTGTGTCAGGGTTTTTTCACTTAGTAGTTTGTTATACAGAAACTTTAAAAAGTAGGTATACAATCCTTCAACATTCCTCCAACAAAATAAACAAATGATTTCTTCATGTTACCCCAGTATAATTTTTTTCATTTTAAATTGGTGGTTAAATCAAATGTTTTAAGTCTGTTTTGTATAATATAAACGAACTCAAATGTGGATCTAGGCAGCTCCCATGCCCTTCGGAATTTTTAATATTAGATAACATCCCAATGTGGAAAAAAATTATATCTATTCTCTTCAGTTGTAAGATTGTGGATAGTTGTGGAACCATAGCTCTTCACAGATTGTTTGACGGTAAACGAAACGAAATAAAAGAAACGTTAAAAGTTACTATTCTGCAGCTTAGGTTAGAGAAAATAAAAAAATGATATAGTCCCATTGAAACCATAGTTTTTGTATAATTTGAATTAGTTAGTGTTATAGACCACACATATACATATATTAAACCGACGTAGACATTTTATGTTCCTCTTTTTAAAATAATTTCCAATTAATCAGTCGACATCCAGTAATAAAAAACTATAATGCATGCATTATGTTAAAACAATATATATCAGTAAATCGAAAAGGGAATTTTAAAATAAATTTCTACAGAAATGTATCCTGTTTAGAAAATAAACATAATTAAATAAAAGAGGCACATTAAATGTTATAAGCATAGACTATATAAACCTATATATGGATGGGTAGGTTACGAAGCCCTGCAGTCAAATAGTAAAATAAATGTATTTAAAATTGAAGTATTAATAGAAATAATTACACAAAATCAGATATAAATCTTAGTCACTACAGCTTCCTGATATTGATGAAAATGACACATATTATTGTGTTTAATATTTCATAACTATGTCGGACAGTCGTGTACATGTTTTAATCTGTTGGAATGCTATTATTGTTATAAGTACGGCATTGTTTGTCCATACAGGTAGGTCAATAAATTTATTATTTTTGGGATCGGTCAATATTATTTTTTATTTGGGGATCGGTCAAAATGATTTTGTTATTTGGGGATCGGTCAAAATGATTTTGTTATTTGGGGATCGGTCAAAATAATTTTCTTATTTGAGATCGCTCAATATCTAATGTTGGTGCATGGGATCAATTAAAGCAACCGTTCTGTGTTTTTAAAGTGACCCCCACACAAAATAAAAAATAGAATAAAATTATCTCCGTTGAATTAAGCTACACAGTTCTACATTTTACAGCGTTTATCAAGCAAGTAAGAAACACCGTGGGTGTCTTATAAGAAGCAGGAAATGCATGTTCTTCCCAAGCACCCTCGATCACCCCCTCCTCTTTTTGGTGGAGTCCCTTGCTCCTCTTTTGAGTTTTCTGTGTTGTGTTGTTGTTTACTTTGTGTTTTTCCTTTTTGTTTATCTTCGCCCTGTGTCTTGTGTGCCTAATGTCGTCAGTGTCTCTTGATTGTTAATTTGCATTACTCCTTCGGTTTTCTTTAACGTTTATTTATTTGTTGCATTGGCATCAGTTATTGTTTAAACTCTTCTTTTAAATAGTAGAGTGGTTTAAAAAATTGATCACATTACTGTTTATGGAAGAAATGTTTAAAGATAGAAATGATGAATAACAGAATATGATTAAACTTCCTATATATACCATACACGAGTGTCAATGAGTTAGTGATTGATGTTTGTTGAACAACAAGCCAGCAATTGTTCAGCTATGTCATTCTGAGAACACGATGTCTCTTAAGGAAATTAATACGATGATGTGTTTTTTGTATTTGATCAACACATTGAGTAGTACTAGCTCAAGCAAGAGTCAGTAGGTAGATACATTTCTCCACTGGGACACCGAATCAACCAGTCTCTGTTCTTACTCTATATTGTTGTGTGCTTAATTGACGTTAAGCAACAAGCATTCATTCACTCACACCCTCACTAATTCAATACAATATATATGCATACCCAGCTCCAATGTCAAAAGTAAAGTACTAGCCCTTTATCTACATATCTTAATGTACTCCTCTACATAACGTTATTATGACTAGATTACACTGTCTTAACCGTAACCGGTGGGTATTGATTAATATTGTTTATCATCATTTTCAGAAGAAAAAAATTGAGCTATTAATAATATTGCAGCTTTCACAGTTAGTGGAGGACGCGGACAGTTATACCGAGCTAACATATGAAACCCTCACATTAGAGTTTGCACCCACACCAGAAGTTAACGACCTTAATCATTCGACGACCCAGAATTCCCATATAAAATCTCACCACCATCGTCAAGAATGACCATTGACAATCCGAAACAAATAATTGAAGATTTCAACTACAGAAGCTTGACTAAAATATATAGTCTTCCTAATTTGATTTAACTCGACACTTAATATTAATGGATGGAAAATCAATATCTTTCTATCTGGTTTAACTTTTGTTTTAAACAAGCTTCATCACATATCTATCGAGTACACCTCCCCATGGCTTGGAATTGAACTCGCAATGATGAATAATTATCTGTGTAGATAAAACTCCTACTAACATTAGATCACGGCCACGATGAACATGTCATCTGTTCTTAGAGTACACGATAATCTTAGAACATATTCGTGCGTCGCTTGATCAGTAAAATGTCCAGCATTCTATATTCTACACCACATTAATAACAAGCTATGTTTCTGTTTCAGATTGTCAGCGAATAAATATCGAATTTCCGTTTCACCAAGGATCGAGAGATATACAATGTGAAAACAGAACAGTTATAACAATTACAAACACAACTGTTACAGGGAGAAATAAGACCAATCCATGTATTTTAAATACGAAGGATGAAGATAGCATAAAGAGTGATTGTGATGGACAAGAATCATGTCTTATTAGAGCGAACTGGACTTCAGATTGTTTATGGGAGTATGGATATTATACTTTTACGTACACTTGTAGAGGTAAGGTAATTTATAATGTTTTGATCTGTTTGCAACCGAGTAACTTGGTGATATTTATTTTTACATTTCCAAGGGCGTCTGTCGTTTGTCATCATATGTTTGATATAGTTGATTTTTGTTTAAATGTTAAGTGAGCAGTATTTCATCAATATTCATGACATGTGAGGTTTTGACGGACGTTTGATTGCCACAGTGAAAAGAAAAAGGGGGAGGTGGATGATTCAAATGTGGGCAGGGTCTGAACATTTTGCTTTGTAACGACCACTCAAAGTGTTGCTCATTTTGAGTTGTTGTAAGTAGACGTTAACGTGAAAGGAACTTGTCTTACTCAAACCACGTGGTAACAATGTGTAATTCTCACGTAGTTTTAAGAGACTTGACACACATGCATATATATATATATCTGAAAATTAAACCAAACAGTGTTAGAATTAGATTTTAGAGCTGTCAAAATCCAGCGCCCTAGACCACTCGACTACATCCACTCCCTAAAAAAGGAGCTTCAATAGTCGTAGTGTTACCTTGTCTCGTAAGGAAAATCTAGGGATAGACGTAAGACATGTGCATAAGCGTGTGTAGATGGTACATATATACTTTAATATTATAATTTGACAGCAATCTAACTCAGCAATTTTTAATATATTGTATAGGATAATGAAGAATTAAGAATTCATTATAAAGTCACAGGAAATAAAGTATATTATACAAACGTCTAGAAGCAAGTGACAACCATACAATATATATGTCCCATACAATATATTTTGTTCCCTTATTGACATTAAAAAGAACATTTATTACCAAAATGGAAAAATATCCACATGTAATAATATAGAGAAAATGAAATATGGGATAAAACGTGCATTTGTTAATTTCTCATTGATTACAGAACATGTGGCGTACATTTAACACATGTGAGTATATAGAATATATACTGGTAATTCGTGAATATTTGACCACGTGTTTGAATATTCAGACTTTTATTTAAAGTCGATATCAATTAAACATATTACAACACAAGCTCTAATGAGCTTTTCAAATCGACTACATACAAAATATATACATGCATCCCACAATCATGCACAAACACACACATTTAATAAAAATAATGCATCAGAGTTATGAACAAGCATAAACTAAAAGTAGCAATGATAATTCATGCAAAATAAAACAAAAGAATAATAAAATGTATATAAGCATAGCAATAGAAACAGCAAAATGTTTAGCACAGCACCATATTTCAACCAAAAATGGCAAGAAAAAAAAGAACAAAAGCATAAGCTACGAAGCACTATATGCATGCACTGCACTGGCATGAGCTGTTCATTGGATCCCATGTTTGTGTTAGATTTTTAAACTGCCACTAAGATGTTTCCCTTCTACATTGATTAGGCAGCTCATTCCAGATTTGTGCAGCATTATAACGAAAATATTTCAGGCCATACCTGGTAGTTCTGACTCGTGGTAAAACTGCTGTTTCCTGTGATCTAAGATTATAATTTTGAAGTTTTATACTGATCAAGTCATGAAGATAACTTGGACTGTTTTTATGTATTATTTTAAATGTTTCAACAGCAATGGCTTTTAATCTTCTAATTTTTAAAGAGGGTAGTTTTTATTTTTCAACCAAATTTTCATATGAACTGTTATAATCTTCATAAATAAACATGAGAGCTCTTTCCTGAATCTTTTCCATTTTAAGAGAATTTGCTTCACTACAGTAGTGCCAGGTTACTGGACAATAATTCAAATTTTAAAGAATGAATGAATAATAAGCTGTTAGTCTACCTAACCTATTTAAATATTTGCCAATCCGTTTCAAAATATTTAGCTGCCTTCATGCTTTTTTTCTACAAATTTCAGAAATATGATTGTTAAAGTTTAAATCTGAGTCAATGGTTACTCCAAGGAGTTTAACGTTATATTCACAAGTAATATTATTTCCATTTAAATTGAATGTTAATTTATGCTTATTTGTCTTTTTTCCAATGGCAATAGCCTGAAATTTGTCTGGATTTGCTTTCATTAAATTTATTGAAAACCAGTTCATTAATATTAAACTATCAGTCTTTAATGTATTAACAACTTTATTTTTGTCATAATCACAATATGATAATGTATTGTCATCGGCGTAGTTATAAATCGTGCTATTTTGAACAAAAAGAAATATGTCATTTATAAAGACATTGAAAAGAACAGTTCCCAGAATTGAACCTGGTGGTACCCCTTTACACATTTGATCCCAATCACTGTAATAACTTCCAATTTTAATACGTTGTTTTCTGTTTTCTAGATAACTTTGTAATAATTTTAGAGAGTTTTTTGATAGGCCATATGCTTCAAATTTTAACCACAGTAAATTATGCGGTAAACAGTCAAAAGCTTTTGAGAGATCCATCAAAATTGCAGCAATAAATTTATTGTCATCCAGAGCTTTTTTGTCGGTCTTCTATTATTTTTAAAAGTGCTGTTTGTCAAAACCAGGTCTAAATGCTGAGAGAAGAGGGTGAACATGTTTATCTAAAAAATTCATTAACTGGTCATATATAGCTCTTTCATAAATTTTAGAAATGCATGGTAACACACTTACAGGTCTGTAGTTTCCTTTATCAAGAGAGTTATTCTTTTTAAACAGTGGGGATACCTGTGCAGCTTTTAAATTTTGAGGAAAAATTGAGCTTTCAATTGATTTATTTACTAGAATTTTTATAGGATTTGATATTGATGGTTGTGCCAATTTTAAGATTTTTGGTGATATAGAGTCATACCCTGTTGCTTTTTATATATTTAATTTACTTATTTGTTTATTCACATACTCTTCTGTCACAGGTTTAAAACTTAATTCAGTATCATCAGTTTTATTTTCTTCAATGTTTATTATACTTGGATGACTTTTGTCTATATTTATATTTTCATCGCCTATGTCTTTAGCAACTTTTATAAAAAAAATTATTAAAATTTCTGATACTTCTTTCCGGTTGTTTACAATTTTTTCGTTTTCATATAAGATAATGTTATTGTTTGATTTAATGCCTTTGCTTGACAAAAATGGTTTAATGGTGGAATTAAATGTTGACGATTTTGGGCCACCATGAGTTCTTTCATAAAAATAAGTTTTGATGGAATTCTTTTAAATTTTTGTAACTACATTTCGTTGTTTTCTATATACTTCCCAGTTTGCATCGCTTTTGTTTTGAAGAAATTTGCTATGATACCTTTTTTTCTTGTAAATTGCGCCTCTAAGTTCTTTATTCATACAGTGTGCAGGTGTAATTGTTGACCTCTTTTTTTCATAGGTATGTGCTTGTCAATTACATCAACAAATGCAGCTTGACAATTAGAGTAGGCTTTGTTGACATCATCAACTGATGTTAAATTTTCAAAATTCACAGATCTTAGGTCATCAATAAAGTTTTCATTATAAACATTTTTATAACTTCTGTATCATATCAATTCCTTTTTGATTTTTGGTACATAACCTTTTAACTGAAATGATATCATGTTGTGATAATCACTGAGACCACAGTTAAAATTTGATACATTTTGACAAAACTTTGGTTTGTTTGTTTGAACGAAATTTACATTCAAGAGAGATGTTGAAAATAACAAGGTAAAATTGGGGACTAAACATTGTAATGAACGAACAGAAATAACAACAAAACAAAAAACAAAACAAAAACAAAACAAAACAAATAAAACAAAAACAAAACAAAAACAAAACAAAAACAAAACAAAACAAATAAAACAAAAACAAAAACGACAATAAAAACCACCCAACAACAACTAAATAAACAAACACACACACACAAAATCAAAACAGAACTACACATTGTCTCCTAAAACTACACTATCTTTGTTTACCAAGGAAACTACACTCCATCGTCATTTTAGGGAGACAGATTTTGGATTGGCGGACAATCAATGATCAAATGTCTGCTCACTAAGTTATGATTAATCTTTTTAAATTCATTAAGCAACGCAAAATACAGAGATTAAGTTGAAGTTTGTTATTTATCTCTTTATGATATAGATTAAAAATGCTAAGTTGGCGTTAAGCAATAATCACTCACTCACTCTTTTCGTTTTGATGCTGTAAATTTAGTTTCTCTTGTCTAAACGTTTTGAGGTTGATCATGTAATGTTTGTATCACAATACACACGCCGAGGTCGAATTACGTAATATACCTTTTATGGTTTCAGAGTTATATTCCCGTTTTACTTTTTGCTGGAAGCAGGTACATCTATGACCTATGAATACATTCTTCCATTGTGGTTTAATATAAAATTGTCATTTGTATTGGGCTAAATCAAACCTTTTACTTCTTTCATAGTTTGACAGTATATATGATTTTGTCATAATAGTGATAACACATATTTTAAAAGCAAGCCATTACTATGTACCTGGAACATTCAAGTACATATGATTCTTACCCAATTCAACACAAAAACGTTGGTTTGATGACTCAAATGGAAGAAGGAATGAAAATACAATGGCTGCCAAAAGAAAAAGGTCAAACAATGACCTATATCACACAGAAGACTAGAGATTGAACAACTCGTTAGGTGTTGTGTAGAAAGAACATATCGCACCTCGAAAGGCAGTTTTTGCTCGATTTGTTACATTGAAATTCTACAAAGCGATTTTTATATACTCCTTCTTAGCACCACTTTGAACTACATGTATATTTCACCCGCCTCGATGGTGAAATGGTTGCATAATCGCCTTTAGTGTGGTAGATCATGGGTTCGAATCCCTGTCGACAATAAAATGTATATGTCGCTTCTTCTCCTAGTACGCAGTATTATAATGTAAAATCAATGACTGATTGGACAAAATCAAGATACTATTTTGTGTTGAGCGACACGTCTATCTGAGAGCTAGAGCTATAAATAACCAACTCCACTGTGTCCGTTTAGGATAAAACAAATATGATATTTTTTCCCATCAAAAAGTAATTTGTTCTCGTCATGCTATCGCTGAAAACATTACTATATTGGCATTAAGCAACAACCACTTACTTACGTATTGAACAATATTTCAGTTATATCATGGCTTTCGTGGAGCAACACCGGAGTTCGAAGAGAAAATTAAATCGACCTACCATAAGAACTGTAATAAATGGATTAAACATTCACTACGTAGATGAAACAAAGGTAGCTGTAGTCAATGATAATTATTAAAGTAAATGTTGTGGAGTTTCTACAACTTATTTATCTTTCTGTATAGTGTTATTTTGTTTGTTTTGTCTTTTTGTCTTTTGTTCTTTGGATCATTGTATTGTCTGTTCTTCTGTTTACGTCTTCTGATTATCCATTTGGTATCTTAAGCTTTCCTTAGCTGTTTGTTTTTCGTTTGATTGTGAACAAATTTAGTTTTTCAAATAAATGGTGAGTTTATTTGTCATTAAATAACACATTGTCCATCTATATTGACATAAGTGGTTAATATGTAAGAATGTATTTTTTCCATAGCTCTTAACCAATATTGTGACTTTGAAAATACAACATGCAGTTGGTCTCAGAATGAAGATAACAAATTTGACTGGGTAATCAGGAAAGCCGGTGGTGATCGCGCTGGTACAGTACCACGTACAGATCACACAACTGGATCAGGTATGGGAAGTAATTAAAATTGGTAGATGTGCTTCGTCTTCAGGAAGTGAGTATATAAGGTCTGTGCCAATACAACTAGTCTTACTCCGCCACTTTGTATTGAAGTGCTTGTATCAAGTGATCAGGAAAGTGAGTAGTCATGTATTTGTGTGTTAGGGATATATATTTTGTCTCTTTCTATGATTTCTCAGTTGGATTTTTGAAATTTTCCGACAGTGTTTTTGTTTTGTTTTTCATTTTATTATGTTTGTTTGCTTGTTTATTTGATGGTGTTTAACGCCACTTTCAATCATATTTCAGTTATATCGTGTTGACATTTTATTATATTTGTTTGTTTGTTTATTTTATGGTGTTTAACGCCACTTTCAATCATATTTCAGCTATATCGTGTTGACATTTTATTATATTTGTTTGTTTGTTTATTTTATGGTGTTTAACGCCACTTTCAATCATATTTCAGTTATATCGTGTTGACATTTTATTATATTTGTTTGTTTGTTTATTTTATGGTGTTTAACGCCACTTTCAATCATATTTCAGCTATATAGTGTTGACATTTTATTATGTTTGTTTGTTTGTTTATTTTATGGTGTTTAACGCCACTTTCAATCATATTTCAGTTATATCCTGTTGACATTTTATTATATTTATTTGTTTGTTTATTTTATGGTGTTTAACGCCACTTTCAATCATATTTCAGTTATATCGTGTTGACATTTTATTATATTTGTTTGTTTGTTTATTTGATGGTGTTTAACGCCACTTTCAATCATATTTCAGCTATATCGTGTTGACATTTTATTATGTTTGTTTGTTTGTTTATTTTATGGTGTTTAACGCCACTTTCAATCATATTTCAGTTGTATCGTGTTGACATTTTATTATGTTTGTTTGTTTGTTTATTTGATGGTGTTTAACGCCACTTTCAATCATATTTCAGTTATATCGTGTTGACATTTTATTATATTTGTTTGTTTGTTTATTTTATGGTGTTTAACGCCACTTTCAATCATATTTCAGTTATATCGTGTTGACATTTTATTATATTTGTTTGTTTGTTTATTTTATGGTGTTTAACGCCACTTTCAATCATATGTCAGTTATATCGTGTTGACATTTTATTATATTTGTTTGTTTGTTTATTTTATGGTGTTTAACGCCACTTTCAATCATATTTCAGTTATATCGTGTTGACATTTTATTATATTTGTTTGTTTGTTTATTTTATGGTGTTTAACGCCACTTTCAATCATATTTCAGCTATATCGTGTTGACATTTTATTATGTTTGTTTGTTTGTTTATTTTATGGTGTTTAACGCCACTTTCAATCATATTTCAGTTATATCGTGTTGACATTTTATTATGTTTGTTTGTTTGTTTATTTGATGGTGTTTAACGCCACTTTCAATCATATTTCAGTTATATCGTGTTGACATTTTATTATGTTTGTTTGTTTGTTTATTTTATGGTGTTTAACGCCACTTTCAATCATATTTCAGTTATATCGTGTTGACATTTTATTATATTTGTTTGTTTGTTTATTTTATGGTGTTTAACGCCACTTTCAATCATATTTCAGCTATATCGTCTTGACATTTTATTATGTTTGTTTGTTTGTTTATTTTATGGTGTTTAACGCCACTTTCAATCATATGTCAGTTATATCGTGTTGACATTTTATTATATTTGTTTGTTTGTTTATTTTATGGTGTTTAACGCCACTTTCAATCATATTTCAGTTATATCGTGTTGACATTTTATTATATTTGTTTGTTTGTTTATTTGATGGTGTTTAACGCCACTTTCAATCATATTTCAGTTATATCGTGTTGACATTTTACTATGTTTGTTTGTTTGTTTATTTGATGGTGTTTAACGCCACTTTCAATCATATTTCAGCTATATCGTGTTGACATTTTATTATGTTTGTTTGTTTGTTTATTTTATGGTGTTTAACGCCATTTTCAATCATATTTCAGTTATATCGTGTTGACATTTTATTATGTTTGTTTGTTTATTTATTTGATGGTGTTTAACGCCACTTTCAATCATATTTCAGTTATATCGTGTTGACATTTTATCATATTTGTTTGTTTGTTTATTTGATGGTGTTTAACGCCACTTTCAATCATATTTCAGTTATATCGTGTTGACATTTTATTATATTTATTTGTTTGTTTATTTTATGGTGTTTAACGCCACTTTCAATCATATTTCAGTTATATCGTGTCGACATTTTATTATATTTGTTTGTTTGTTTATTTTATGGTGTTTAACGCCACTTTCAATCATATTTCAGTTATATCGTGTCGACATTTAATATGATATATATTTGTTGTACATGTATAATGGTAGTAATAATCATTCTTACATTATCTGAAGCATAACAAATAATATACAATTTCTCAAAAAGAACAATGATTATGAAACCAAAATGATATCACACTATCTAATATACGTTACTATTTATTACAGATTATTAAAAGGTGATTTATACTAAATTGTGTACATAATTCTTTCAATGGACCATAACAAACATTTTTTAAACGACGTTAGAAACGAATTGCACTGTTGTTAGATCAACGTGCATCATATAAATTGAACATTTTGTACAGTGGAATGAGTAAATAACATACAGACTTAAACCATTCTTTACACAATCATAACACATGCGCTCCTCATCTTTCATTATACATCTTTGTAAGACTCAACAAAAACAAAAAATCGTTTTTCTCTCCTACAATAGTTGAGTGAAACCAGCTGCCACATCCTACAGTTATAAGCCGTTTTGGTTGAAACAGTCAAGGCTGCTGTCTCCTTTATCAAATACTAATTTAGGAAAAAAAAAAAAAAAATAAAATGATATCACGCTGTAAATAATCTTAACATTTTTCAACTATCATATGCAGCCTCTGACATAATCTTAATACAGTGTCCTCTTTTAAGAGCTCATTGCAATAAGTGTTTAAATTTCAGATCCTACATGTGTATTGTAATCTTATAGCAGGTAGTCATCAAAATATCTAACATTTGTAAATAATTTTTTTATATTTTCAAGAAATAACATAGGAATGTAGTTGTATTAAATTTACCTTTGCTACCGAATATTTAATTTAGTTCATTTTTTAAGTAAATTATGAAAAAGAAAATATAAATAAAGACGGTCATGAAATCCACCAATATCAACAATTGCCTCCCAACTCATTGAATACAAAAAGAGAAAATGCCACGACATATGACAGAAATCCAGAGGTTTAACACGGTTAATGGGATCACAACCCTACCGTCTTGATAACTGGATCTCCAATGTCCCAAACATATGTCAAATGCTTCTGAAACAGTTGTTTTATATTTGTAGCGAATGGACACATGTTTTATATTGGGAAATCTAGTTTCGGAGATACTACACCATTACCCGGCTCTAAAGCCAGAATTTCCAGTGTCAATATTACATCTTCAGGTGTCAAATGTTTAACATTTTGGTATCAAATGCATGGAAGCAGTCTGGGAATATTAAATGTTTATCAGCAATTTGGATTAGAACTTGGACCACCCATCTGGACAAAGACAAGACAAACTGGTCATGAGTGGAGTAAAGAAACAATACATATTAATAGCACATCCGCATATACAATTGAGTTTGAAGGTGTACAAGGTGGAACCTACAGTAGTATTTCAATTGACGATACAGCGATTACAGATGGGACATGTACATGTAAATATACTGTTATTGAAACGTTTATGAATTTTCTGATATTTGATTTCATTTGTTTTTATTTTGTTTTGTTTTGTCTTGGTTCTTTCTTTTTATTTTATGTAGTTTTCAATCAAGATATTAACAGTTACACAGTGTGTTAGTGACCTAATACGATATATGCGAGTGCAGTAAATTCCATATGGGGCGATAGCGAAAATATAATATATGAACAATTTGAATATACCAAAGTGGCAATCAGACGCCGTAAATAGAAGGACAGGCACCACAGTGATCAAAAGAAAAAGAACAAAAAGACAAACATATGAAATATAATACACTACAAAAACATCAAAATATTGAGCAACACGAACCTAACTAACAACCGGAAGTGAACTCAGGTGCTTCGAAACGTTGTATTGTTAATGTACTGTATTGAGTTATGTAAATGTAATACAATAGTTCCTATTTACATCTGTGTAAATTCTATTGAATTAATCGATATCAAATAATACATTAAAGTTTGACAGATGAGTGGTGTGTGTGTGTTTGTGTGTGTGTGTGTGTGTGGTTATAATGTATGAAATATGGCCTAGTTTGCTGCGAGATACAATCACTGTGAAAGCGTCATATGCTAGTTATGCGGAATGGATACAATACACAGCACACAGCTGGCCCATAACTGGGATGTAAATAAGTAACTCGTGTGTTAAGAACATTATACTCAATTCCTTTCGATATTTATTCAAAATTGTTATCCACCTGAGGTACTGTTTGTAATGTCCTATGATTATTAAAACTCCGGACCATACCAGAATCACATTTTTATCCACCTGAGTTACTGTTTTTAATGTCCTGTGATCATTAAAACTCCGGACCATACCAGAATCACATTGTTATTCACCAGAGCTACTGTTTGTAATGTCCTGTGATCATTAAAACTCGGACCATACCAGAATCACATTTTTATCCACCTGAGTTACTGTTTGTAATGTCCTGTGATCATTAAAACTCCGGACCATACCAGAATCACATTTTATCCGCCTGAGCTACTGTTTGTAATGTCCTGTGATCATTAAACCTCCGGACCATACCAGAATCACATTTTTATCCACCTGAGTTACTGTTTGTAATGTCCTGTGATCATTAAAACTCCGGACCATACCAGAATCACATTTTATCCATCTGAGCTACTGTTTGTATGTCCGGTGATCATTAAAACTCCGGACCATACCAGAATCACATTTTTATCCACCTGAGCTACTGTTTGTAATGTCCTGTGATCATGAAAACTCCGGACCGTACCAGAATCACATTTTGATCCACCTGCGCTACTGTTTGTAATGTCCTGTGATCATTAATCCTCCGGACCATACCAGAATCACATTTGTATCCACCTGAGCTACTGTTTGTAATGTCCTGTGATCATTAATCCTCCGGACCATACCAGAATCACATTTGTATCCACCTGAGCTACTGCCTGTAATGTCCTGTGATCATTAATCCTCCGGACCATACCATAATCACATTTTTATCCACCTGAGTTACTGTTTGTATTGTTGTTCTCTAGAATACTACTCACAAGTTTCACTTCGCTGGTATTTTAATTATAAGTTTGAGTTCTCAGTGTTCTAACTTTTATTTACATTGATTTCATTATCGTTTCAGCTTCAAAGTATGATTGTTCTTTTGAGAACGACACTAATATGTTATGTGGCTGGTTTGTGCAATCGAACGATGGCATATCGTGGGTTAGAGCGAAGGCTCTTTATCGATATTATACATTTCCAGAGCATGACCATAGCTTAGGATCGGGTAAGGTACTTTTATTTATTCTTTATTTCAACACTTCGATACATTCAATCAGAACTTCTTCTCGGCCAATCTGATAAAAACTAGGACAATGTCACCTACTTCTTAAGATCCAGACAAGTGGCTACTTTATGCACCATCATTGTGAAATGGAGATTTAAATCTTGTACAAATGAAGGTCACAAGGTTTATGGTATCGGCTTTTGAAATGGGATGCAGTAGGAAAAATGGAACAAAAAAGTTGTTTGTAGAACCAATGATTTGAATACTAAATAACGCTGAATGCCCTGTTATATGCGAGGATTGACATTTTACTCACATGGAGAATACACTTGCATGACCTCTTTATATCACCAAGAGGGGATGTTAAGGCACAACAAATAGTTTAACTTTTAATTGAGGTGTCTGTACCAATCGCGGAAAGTGAGCGGTCATGTATTTGTGTGTTGGTAGTATCGAGTTTGCCGACAATGGATCGACAATATATAAATGTATTTGTAATAAACATCTATTTAAAATGTTGGATTTGTCAGGTACAAATGAAGTACCCACAGAGTATAAGTAGCTCTAACAATGGGATCTATATATAGACATTGACTGTAATACGTGAGTGCTTAAAACATACTTTAAGAACCTATTAAGGTTCCATTGTATTTATTCAAATAATCAATTTGATAGGTTTATATTCAGGTAGACCCCATTAGGAGATGGACACAATGGGTTTCAGTGTGAACATGTCAAAAGTTGTCTTTTGAGCCAGTAATGGAAATACGATTCTACTTGGCATAGATCAGTATTGTGATTTGCAATTTTGTACTATTGAAAAAGAAAAGCTTGAGAATACCAAAGGGGTATTCGGAAGCCGTAATCCGAAGGACAGCCAACATACTGGCCAAAAGAAAAATGACAAAAGGACAAACAATGATCTACAAAGCAGTTCACAGAAAACTCGATCTATTGGATAAAAGTCGTTTGGGATAAATATTATACATACATATGTACAAGTATATAGTATATGTAAAATTATGGTCCCAACGGACTAGCCAATGAAATAAAAATCGTATTTACAAGAATAGTTTGAAGATACCAAAGGGATAAAGAGAATCCATAAATCGAAGATGAGAGATATCGTGGTGTGTGAACCTCTAGTTAAATAAATGTAATCGACAACTTATTTATTTTAGCATAAACATTTGAGTGTGACATAGTAACAAGTGTACTATTTGTATTGACGTGTTTTTGCTTCTTCCTCTAGGTAATGGACATTATCTTTATATGTACGTTAGTGCCATGTCAGCGGTGAAGACTGCCAGATTGATTCGCATAGTGTATCCTCTGGCAGAACAAATGTGTTTTACGTTTTGGTATTACATGTATGAGTATGAACCAAACCGTGGTATGCTAAATGTTACATGGGATAGCATTGTTTTATGGACAAATTCAAAGACGACCAATGGAAGATGGTCATTTGCAGCTATTAACATTAATGCTAATGATAATAAAACACACACCCTTGCGATTGAAGGGATACTGAACCCCGGCAGTTATCAATACTCAATTTCAGTAGATGACGTTTCCATGACAATCGGATCATGTTCAGGTATCTCTAGAAATGTATATATCATCATATCATTCAATTTATTGAGCATGTAATATTTAAGAGAAATGTCTGGTTCGAATATGAAGTACCGTTAGTCATTTATTTAAACACCATTTTGTCAAATATATGTCAATTATATCGTGGTGGTCATTTTTGTTAATGAGGATAAAACGTGTATGGGGGATCCTGTACAAAGAAGAGGTCATTATGATATCACCAAAGGGTATCTTGTTCTCACGTTAAAATATTTTACTTGTTTCTACCAACAATTCATTAATTCGTATTATGAAGTTAAACGCGAGTATTATTCTTACACCTTCAGCACTTCTCCAGCTATATCATGACTACCTAATGAAAGAGGTACGGTTATGATGAACAGACCAATGGAACCCCTCCCCGAGAACCCCCTTCCCCCATTGATTATTCCTAGATATCTGAAAGTATCAAACCACCAGCCCAAGTCAGTAGTTTGTATGTTACCGGTATTTTTATTTATTTTTAAAAAGAAATGACCGCATCTTTTCACTAAGAGGGAGGGAGATGGGTCGATACAACTAGATTAACCCCGCCTCTATTGAATAAAAAGATGGTAACAAGACAAGAGAGTGAGTGGCCATGTGTATATGTGTTACATGTAGAGGTGGAGATTTAGCCTCTCTTTCTATGATTCTGAATCTGTTTTTAAGTGTGATATTTTCTGTTTGTCATTTTATTTATACGCTAGCTACAATGTATTTAAAGGCCTGCAGCAAACCTTAAAAAGACACCAGGTACAAAAAATATATTTATATTTAATAATTCAGAGTAGTGAACGAAACGTTCATGAGAGTTAATCGTCTTTTAGAGCAATATTACTGACCCCCCCTCCCCCCATCTGAGTTCACACCCTGTTTCTAGTGAAATTCGTCTTGCTTAATCTTTCTGTTCAATGTTTTGCATATCGTTGTTTGTCCTTTTTCTTTTGGCCATTATTTTGTCCCGTTTACCATTGCATAGACCATGTAGATTTCACATGTATAGATATACAAACGTATATCACCCCTGGTTGGCGCCCTCATAATTCCCCCATTCAAGAGCAGGGTGTACATAGAACGTTGTATGAGGGTGTCGGGCACACAACGTGCATTAGATAAGTTTTTGTTGTTGACCATATTATACTCTCTTTTTTGTGACCTGTGATATCTTTTATATTTTGTTTGTTTGATGGTGAAGGAAACCGGAGGACCCGGAGAAAACACCGACCTGTCGCAAGTCACTGACAAACTTTATCACAAAATGTTATACACCTCGCCCTGATCAAGATTGGAACTCACAACATCAGTGGTGATAGGCAATGATTGCATATGTAGTTGTAAATCCAACTCCCATACTATCACGGCCACGACGGCCCCGTGACATCTTTTAATATTACTCACTGAGTCTTATATGTTTAAAAGAAAACAATTGTTTGTGTATAATTACAGGCGATAAGCAGTATGAACAACCATATAATAGGATCGGGGATACCATTGATATTCAGGATTGTACTAAGCTGAACCTAGATACTCAAAACTTTGATTTTGATTTCTTTCCTAATTTTAATGTGTGTTCAAATGTGTATAACGAATCTGAAACAAGAGTAAAGACAACGTGTGACAATCTTTACGACGACGAGTTCTGTAGTCTAACTTTAAACGATGCCAAAGAAAGCAATAAAGATTGTTTTGTACTACAAAAAAATGTTGAAATCAATTATGTATGTGGAGGTGAGTTTATTTAAAGACATATTCATCAATCTCAATTTCTTTTACATAATCCTACGATCATCGTTCTTGATAGCAATAAATAACAAAAGCATAGAGAACTATTGTTTGGTACTGAAGCACTTTTGATTGATACCATCAAAAACTGGTAAATCAATTAATATTTTTGTATAATAATTTTAGCACAGTGTACAACATTATGTAATAAAGTTTGTCAGTGACTTGCGGCAGGTCGGTGGTTTTCTCCGGGTACTCCGGTTTCCTCCACCAATAAAACTGACCGCCACGATATAACTGAAATATTGTTTAAAGCGGGGTTAAACACCACTAAACAAACAAACATAACACTTAGAATGTAAAAGTTATCATGACATTTCGTTTCGCGTAAGATATTGGTTCGAACAGTTAAATAAAATCTTATATGATAAAGTTTCTCAGTGACTTTCTGTCGCTGATTTTCTTCCAGTAATATAGTTTCCTCCACCACTGACCACCGGGAAAATTTAAATATTGTTGAAAGTGGTGTATAAAATATGTACCTGCATATTATATAAAATAATTGATCAGAATCAATAAATCTAAAAGGTATCCTTAGCTCTAATTAACAGCTGGTTGATCTTTTAAGTATAAGAGTATATAAAAAGTATATGGCTATCTATTATCTATTTCAGTAACAAGCGAGGTAACGTCACCATTACAAAATTCATCAACTTCAATGATCAATAAAAACAGCCCAGCAGGTAAGTTACAAATATCTATATTTATAATAACATCAAAACTGAAGATCTTGACTGTACGTGACTTGCTTTTTAAATCGACTGAATGAATATTTATAATAGAGTATGCCGAGTATGCACTCGATATATCTATCTTTAAGTTAAATCTATGTAGACAGTACATTATGTTTTTTTTCTATTTATCCTCTAGGAAAATACTCCGTGACTTGCGACAGGGCGGTGGTTTTCTCAGCGTACTCCGGTTTCCTCCACCAATAAAACTGACAACCACGATATAACTGAAATATTGTTGAAAGTGGCTTTAAACATCATACACTAACCCTAACCCTATTCAAAATTGCTTTTCACAAATAAAAGGTAAGATATTTCAATGTGAATCTATATTTATACTGTAATTATATGAAAATATCAAAACTGAAGATATTGATTGTATGTGCCTTGTGAATGCTATCAAAACAATTGTATTTAATTAAAATGTGTGTCTGTGTTTTATCTCTGCATAGACAAACGATGATGATATCATTTGTATGTATGACTGAGTATATACAAAAGAGTATGCCAAGGGGTCGAATATAAAATAGATTCATGTGGTACACTATCTTTAACTTAAATCTATTTAGAAAGTATATATAATAGAGCATTTGGCCGAGTGGGCTAAATAGTTCGACATTATGCTATGCCAATTCGGTGCTTCACCGAAGCTGGGTAAGGAGAAAGACGACTCTCATCGAGCATTTCACAAGTTTTGCACCGAATATACATAAACTTAATATATTAAAACACTGCATTAATAATGTTTTTTTATCCTGCAGACAAATCGTATTAATATATAGATGGTAATATTTGATATAAAATAAAGAAATTATACAAATATCACCCGCTTGTCCATTTTGATATTTTCTGGAAACAGGAAATGATCATTTTGCTAAAACTAAACAGGAAATACATGTTTAAAGGGTACCAAGAAAAAACCTTTTTAATATGTCAGTGATTAAACAAATGTTTAATCATTTTATTACATTTAGTACTCAAACACCACACGAATACAGGCTAATTGTCGTTACTACTACATATGTATGCCATGTTCCCAAATTGATAAAAAGGATATACAAATGTAGTTCATAACGTAATGGACTGAAATTGAACATTTGTTTACAATGTTGAATATTACATATTTCTCGGATCAAGACATGTGCCACGTGTAGAGTATAAACTGCTCACTCTTACGGAGTAACTGAGTTCATCCCCGATTTTTATGAGGTTCGTGTTGCTCGATCTTTGGTTTTCAGTGTGGTGTTTTTTTTAATCGTTGTTTATCCTTTTGCCCGTTTTCTTTTGACCTTTTACGATTTACGGCTGATGAATACCTTTTGTTTGCGGCTGATGAATACCCTTTGTTTACGGCTGATGAATACCCTTTGTTTACGACTGATGAATACCCTTTGTTTACGACTGATGAATACCCTTTGTTTACGGCTGATGAATACCCTTCGTTTACGACTGATGAATACCCTTTGTTTACGACTGATGAATACCCTTTGTTTACGACTGATGAATACCCTTTGTTTACGAATGATGAATACCCTTTGTTTACGACTGATGAATACCCTTTTTTTACGGCTGATGAATACCCTTTGTTTACGGCTGATGAATACCCTTTGTTTAAGACTGATGAATACCCTTTGTTTACGACTGATGAATACCCTTTGTTTACGGCTGATGAATACCCTTTGTTTACGACTGATGAATACCCTTTGTTTACGACTGATGAATACCCTTTGTTTACGACTGATGAATACCCTTTGTTTACGACTGATGAATACCCTTTGTTTACGACTGATGAATACCCTTTGTTTACGACTGATGAATACCCTTTGTTTACGGCTGATGAATACCCTTTGTTTACGGCTGATGAATACCCTTTGTTTACGACTGATGAATACCCTTTGTTTACGACTGATGAATACCCTTTGTTTACGGCTGATGAATACCCTTTGTTTACGACTGATGAATACCCTTTGTTTGCGGCTGATGAATACCCTTTGTTTACGGCTGATGAATACCCTTTGTTTACGACTGATGAATACCCTTTGTTTACGACTGATGAATACCCTTTGTTTACGGCTGATGAATACCCTTTGTTTACGACTGATGAATACCCTTTGTTTACGACTGATGAATACCCTTTGTTTACGACTGATGAATACCCTTTGTTTACGACTGATGAATACCCTTTGTTTACGACTGATGAATACCCTTTGTTTACGGCTGATGAATACCCTTTGTTTACGGCTGATGAATACCCTTTGTTTACGACTGATGAATACCCTTTGTTTACGGCTGATGAATACCCTTTGTTTACGACTGATGAATACCCTTTGTTTACGACTGATGAATACCCTTTGTTTACGACTGATGAATACCCTTTGTTTACGACTGATGAATACCCTTTGTTTACGACTGATGAATACCCTTTGTTTACGACTGATGAATACCCTTTGTTTACGGCTGATGAATACCCTTTGCTTACGGCTGATGAATACCCTTTGTTTACGACTGATGAATACCCTTTGTTTACGACTGATGAATACCCTTTGTTTACGGCTGATGAATACCCTTTGTTTACGACTGATGAATACCCTTTGTTTACGACTGATGAATACCCTTTGTTTACGACTGATGAATACCCTTTGTTTACGACTGATGAATACCCTTTGTTTACGGCTGATGAATACCCTTTGTTTACGACTGATGAATACCCTTTGTTTACGACTGATGAATACCCTTTGTTTACGGCTGATGAATACCCTTTGTTTACGACTGATGAATACCCTTTGTTTACGGCTGATGAATACCCTTTGTTTACGGCTGATGAATACCCTTTGTTTACGACTGATGAATACCCTTTGTTTACGACTGATGAATACCCTTTGTTTACGGCTGATGAATACCCTTTGTTTACGACTGATGAATACCCTTTGTTTACGGCTGATGAATACCCTTTGTTTACGGCTGATGAATACCCTTTGTTTACGACTGATGAATACCCTTTGTTTACGGCTGATGAATACCCTTTGTTTACGGCTGATGAATACCCTTTGTTTACGGCTGATGAATACCCTTTGTTTACGACTGATGAATACCCTTTGTTTACGGCTGATGAAAACCCTTTGTTTACGACTGATGAATACCCTTTGTTTGCGGCTGATGAATACCCTTTGTTTACGACTGATGAATACCCTTTGTTTACGACTGATGAATACCCTTTGTTTACGACTGATGAATACCCTTTGTTTGCGGCTGATGAATACCCTTTGTTGACGACTGATGAATACCCTTTGTTTACGACTGATGAATACCCTTTGTTTACGACTGATGAATACCCTTTGCTTGCGGCTGATGAATACCCTTTGCTTACGGCTGATGAATACCCTTTGTTTGCGGCTGATGAATACCCTTTGCTTACGACTGATGAATACCCTTTGTTTACGACTGATGAATACCCTTTGTTTACGACTGATGAATACCCTTTGTTTACAACTGATGAATACCCTTTGTTTACGACTGATGAATACCCTTTGTTTGCGCTGATGAATACCCTTTGTTTACGACTGATGAATACCATTTGTTTACGGCTGATGAATACCCTTTGTTTACGACTGATGAATACCCTTTGTTTACGACTGATGAATACCCTTTGTTTACGACTGATGAATACCCTTTGTTTGCGGCTGATGAATACCCTTTGTTTACGACTGATGAATACCATTTGTTTACGGCTGATGAATACCCTTTGTTTACGGCTGATGAATACCCTTTGTTTACGGCTGATGAATACCCTTTGTTTGCGGCTGATGAATACCCTTTGTTTACGACTGATGAATACCCTTTGTTTTCGGCTGATGAATACCCTTTGTTTACGGCTGATGAATACCCTTTGTTTACGGCTGATGAATACCCTTTGTTTACGGCTGATGAATACCCTTTGTTTACGACGGATGAATACCCTTTGTTTACGGCTGATGAATACCCTTTGTTTACGGCTGATGAATACCCTTTGTTTGCGGCTGATGAATACCCTTTGTTTACGACTGATGAATACCATTTGTTTACGGCTGATGAATACCCTTTGTTTACGGCTGATGAATACCCTTTGTTTACGGCTGATGAATACCCTTTGTTTACGGCTGATGAATACCCTTTGTTTACGGCTGATGAATACCCTTTGTTTGCGGCTGATGAATACCCTTTGTTTGCGGCTGATGAATACCCTTTGTTTACGACTGATGAATACCATTTGTTTACGGCTGATGAATACCCTTTGTTTACGGCTGATGAATACCCTTTGTTTACGGCTGATGAATACCCTTTGTTTACGGCTGATGAATACCCTTTGTTTACGGCTGATGAATACCCTTTGTTTACGGCTGATGAATACCCTTTGTTTACGACTGATGAATACCCTTTGTTTACGACTGATGAATACCCTTTGTTTACGACTGATGAATACCCTTTGTTTACGACTGATGAATACCCTTTGTTTACGACTGATGAATACCATTTGTTTACGACTGATGAATACCCTTTGTTTACGACTGATGAATACCCTTTGTTTGCGGCTGATGAATACCCTTTGTTTACGACTGATGAATACCCTTTGTTTACGACTGATGAATACCCTTTGTTTACGACTGATGAATACCCTTTGTTTGCGGCTGATGAATACCCTTTGTTTACGACTGATGAATACCCTTTGTTTACGACTGATGAATACCCTTTGTTTACGACTGATGAATACCCTTTGTTTGCGGCTGATGAATACCCTTTGTTTACGACTGATGAATACCCTTTGTTTACGACTGATGAATACCCTTTGTTTACGACTGATGAATACCCTTTGTTTACGACTGATGAATACCCTTTGGTATCTTCAAACTTTTATCAACAAGAAGGCCTTAATACATATGTCTGTACATGATGACCAGATTAATACAGATAAGAGAAACAGGTTCCAGTGAACCTTGGATTTTTACATTTTTCTTAATTTAGTTTTCATTCTAGGTATCATAGGTGGAGTAGTAGCTGGTCTTGTCATAGTAACCATATTGCTTCTGGTTATAATTGTAATTAAACGACGGTATGTCTGATTTTGTTCTTTGACTTGTAAAAAAGTTGTAATATTTATTAAGGGATAGTATAAAATGAAAATAAAAAAATAATATTCGGTCGGAACATTTCCAAAATCCATTGAAAAATGGTAGAAAGAGGCAAAATGGATACGAAATATGACTGTTTCAATAATATTTCAGCTATATTGTGGTACTTGGCGAGTTCTATTGATGGAGAAACAGGAGTATTTGTATAACATCATAAACATGCTGTAAGTAACGGACACATTTTGTCACATTAAGTATCGAGTGCACCTCGCAATGAGAGGAAATCTAAACTACAACTTGTGTGGTGATAGACATTGATTATATTGGTAGATATAAACCAACTACATGAACATTACGATCACGGCGCACAGGAGGCCCCCGTATTGTTTTATATATTATAATATGAACATAAGACAAATACAGCAAATATGTGGGAGGAAGTCCAAGGACGACCAATATTTTTATGCAAATAAATTAGACAAGTAAAAGTTAGGGGACCAAACATGAAAATAGTTCCCTTTTTATCCTATAACATTAAAATAGTTCCCTTTTTAACCTCTAAATAAACAAAACATCAGTTATATATACATTTTGTTCATTGCCAAAAAAGATTTAATCAATGCATATAACATGTACCGTCCCAGTATGGAAATTAATAAACGAAGAAAAATTATATGCTTTTGACAATTTGTAAGTGAGAGTTATATATAGTATGAACACTTTAACTTATAGAAATTTATACAATTCCATCATATCATTAGCACATTTAATACAATGACTGTAAATCGACACCGGGATCAAAATACCATATGAAAATTGACCCTGGGGTCAATATACCATGGGGGTCAAAATACCATATGACACTGGTAGTCATATAATATAAGACTCCATACATTTCCGTTAAAATCTGATTCAACCCACCATTTCTTTAGAAATGCCTGTATCAAGTCAGGGTCATTACTGTTTTCACAGTTTTCCGGTTGTTGGCTGATTTTGTCTGTTTATATAATTATGAGATTTGACTTTCCCTTTGTAAGATTGTTCGGAGTTCGGTAATTTTGTTATTACCCTTATTGTTTACTTTAAATGTTTTCTATGATTTTGTTCTTCTTTTTGTACACATGGGAAATGTGGGGTCTTTTACAAATTTTACGTTTTTTCCATAGCATTTTCTGAAATGGTTATTCAAATCGTTAAAAATAACGTATTTACCTGTACCAGAATGGAATAATTTTATCATTTCATTCCCAATACTAATTCTTATTCTCCCTGTTCAAATGTTTAAGGTTTTGCATTTGGTGGAATAACATGTTTTTTTGGTTGTCACGATTGTATTTGACAATATTTCACCTTCTAAGTAAGATTCCATAATTATTCACAATGCTTTCACCAGGAATTAGAATTTGGTAAATTGTTGATTAACATACAAAAGGTAGGTTCTACAGAAAATACGTTTGAAGGTACATGAATTATAAATTACAGTTACTGAATTTGGTTTACATTTAGTGTTAGTGTTATGGTGTTTAACGTCAATTTCAACAGTATTTCTGTTATATTGTGACGGTCAGTTTTACTGGTGGAGGAAACGGGAGTATCCGGAGAAAACAACCGACCTGCCGTAAGTAACTGACAAACTTTATCACATAATGTTGTATCGAGTATACCTCGCATGAGTGGGATTCGAACAAACAATGTTAGTGCAAATCTAATTACCATAAAATCGTGACCACGACGGTACCTCAAACCAAAGTTAAAAGTAACCAATTACATACGTACGGAATCTTATATTAGAGGACCAATGTACCCAGAGGAGAATTATCTAGAAACATTTAAAATAAGAAATAATACCTAAGTATGGTTTTATTTTCAGATTCCCTAATTTAATATTCAAAAGCTCGAATGAACAGATGGAAACTTCAAGAGAATATTTAGGAAACCAGAATGTGGCATTACCCATTGAATCAACCACAAGTAAAGATACGGGATACAGTTCACTCCAATCAAGAAAAGATAATCACTATTATAAGGACTTTAGTATAACAGAAAATCCTCCAAAGGAAGTATACGAGCCTCCTTCCTATTTGGAGTTGTGTGATTCCTTTGATTTAAACCAATCAACGCGTGTGTCTACAACAGACGGAAAGCTTGCCATTGATAATGCAGAATATGAGGATATCGAATAGAAGTCTATTTCTGAGAGCTCAGATGATAATAAATATACAGAAGGAAACAACCAATATATGCCGTCCAATAAAATTTGTTTTGATCATGCACATGACAATCGCCATCTTAGTGACCAAAATAATATAGCGTACAGTCACTCTGTGGACAATGTATATGATTCTGTATATGACATAAGAAACACAGCGGAAACCTATGTAAATTATACTAATTCTTGAAAACTTGAAAAAGGGGTGATACTACGTTATGCTAGACAATAAGAAAAAAACAATACCGGTAACAAGAATAGTATTCTCCTTGATGATAATTGAGCCAAACTTAGAGTAACATGAACCGCATACTCTTAACGGGAACATGAGTTCACTACCAGTTTTAGTTGGGTTCATGTTACTCGATCTTTAGTTTTTTGTGTAATGTTTTGTAGATCGTTGTTTGTCCTTTTTCGTTTGGCCATTATGTTGTCTGTCCTTCGATTTACGGATTCGGATTACCCCTTTGGTATCTTCAAATGTTTCTTAAATACCAAGGCAGCATATTTGGTCTCTATTCCTCGTTCTACAAGTTTATTTTTCGTGAGCTATCAAGTGACACGCTAATTGCAACGATATTTAGGGGACGGAAGAGGGTAAGTTCTATTGATAAAAGCCAACAAATATGACATGCCACAAGTCACTAACAAATTTTATTATATGATTTTGTATCGAGTATACAACACGTAATGTATGTACATAGTGGTGATTGGCATTCGTTGCTCAAAAACTGTGATTCGGTCACGGCCACGACGGAAACACATTAAAATTTCTAAATACATTTTTGTAACACATATGCGTATCACAACTCTTTTAACATGGTGTTCATTTAATAACGACACATGTAAAACAAACACCTGCATGACCGCATCATTTCAATGAGAAGGGATGTTTGGACCCATAAAACTATTTCAACCCGCCACGTTCTATTGAATTGCATGTGACAATCCAGGAAAGTAATCGGTCATACATATATGTGTTGGCGGTATCGGTTTTGCCTGTGTTTTCTGCGATATTTTTATTAGATTTTGGAACTTTTCCGACAATGTAGTATTTTTTTGTATTTTCAGTTTTTATATGTTCTGAATGCATTATTGTACTTAAATAAATGTTACGAGACAGAATGGCATTCCTTTTTAGTATAAAGGTGGTACATGTATCTTACCATTTTCACATACACCCCAAAAATGTACATAATAATGCAGCAGTTCTTCCCTTTACAAGGTAAAATGATTTCCGTACCACACAAATAAACGTTAGAGAATACCGAAAGGGCAATACAAAATGGGCAATACAGAGAAACTGGCAACATAGGTTACACAAGACGAAGATAAACAAAACACAATATGTATTGGACGCCACTATGCGCAAACAAGCACAACTGGCATAAATAAGACATCATGTTGAAAACAAAATGTCTGTATTTCAAAATGGGAGATTACATATCAGGAGTACACAAACAGCCATTATCTAATCCATACAGTGGTCTTACCTTATTAATAGTCCATGAGACAAAAATCATTATATTTATAAAAAAAAACACAAAAAAAACAACAACAAAAAAAAAACAAAAAAAACACAGATTAATTAATGTTAAAAGTAGAAGATATTTTAATCAAAATAGAAGGGCAGATCATCCATGGGCACATTGTCCATTAGCATAGTTCGAAAGGTAGAATATACAGGACGTAATGATAAAACTGTCCTAAATCAATATTGTAAGTCAGATCTGGTTATTTTCAAGCTTGAACAAATCTAGTGGGAAAATGATGTCCTAGTGGAAAAATATCATTTTTGAATAAGCGTTAGAGAAAATCGTAGGAGCAACCAAGAGACTCGGGTAACATTTGGTGCAAGACGCTTAACGAAGACAAAACAAAAACAAAAACACAACACAGAAAACTAAAAAGATCAGCAACACGAACCCGAATGTCACGGAATATCTGTGTTACAGATGACACTTTTACACTGTTCATGACTCTTCACCAGCATTCATCCCTGATATCTAGTGAGCATCGTGTCATTCAATCGTTAGTTTTCTATGCATGCACATTTATTGTGTTGTCGGTCTTTGTTTGTTTTTCTCCATTTCGGTAGATCCCAATGAGCAATAGTTTACTGTGAGTGGTCGTTTCTAACCTTGTATGTAATCTTCCCCTTATGGCAACTATAACATTCGTCCATAATACACTCATGGCGAGTCACCATTGACCTACACTCTTGTAATGTACGTAATGAAGATGGAAAAAGGAAATCAAAAGCCTAAATAGAAGGACAAACAATACAATGACCTAAAGAATAAGGACATAAAATGATCTACAAAAGATCACATAGAACACTAAAGATAGAGCAACATGGCTATAGCTGAAAAACGCATCCGTGACGTTAAAGAGCAATCAATCAACTTATTAAACTGACAGTAACAATAAAAACTTATGCACTGGACAATTAAATGCCATTTTGCAAATGTATTAAACATATGTTGACAATCCCATTGTGATTTTAATATAAGTACTTTAAAATACATGTAAGCGTACATGTACATATATATTCCTCAATTCTAACAGAAAATATGTATTTGTTTCGCATGTTTAAGATGGGAAGGATATTATCATTAGCCATAGCTATTCAGAGTTCGTTTTTATTATCTTGAACATGTAAGATTTTGATATATCTATACTCTTTGGACGTTTACGTAGCAATCGTCAGACAATTCGGAACTTTAAATATATTTTGGATGTGTTAAGCATTCTACAATGACATTTCAATTTTATCGTTGTGGTCTGTGTTATTGGCGTGGACAGCATTGCAATGTTTATCTCTGAATAAATTGTGTGCCCGGTAGGGTTCGACCTCGGTACTACTCTTAATTTAATCAAACGGTCTTTCAACTCTGCTGTAAGCGAATAGTGGTTATGACAGTATAACGATTATTAAAACTTTGCACTCGCCGCTACTCTAAAGAGACGGACAATAAACAATTATAGTTCTCTCAACCGAACAGTCAGCATATTCCCGCCGTCGTTAATTATTTTTTATGACCCCAATGTAACAGTACAGCAATTTTCGGCATCAAAAATGGCAATATCCAAGGGGTCTCTAGCATAGTAAGCCAACCCTTTACATGCTGAATTAAAGGAGATATCGCGTATCGTAGCTTGACGGTAGGTATATGTAAATATATCATAGTTCGTATAATCTTATGTGGAGTAGCATGCATGAATCTATTACCGCATTACAAATATATACTAACCATAGACATGCATACATGGCCGGTTATTTATTTATTTACAAAGTTAACTGATATCATATTAGATGAAGCGTAGTAGATGTTGGCTATCAGCTGTAGGTCCTTTAATTTTCTTGCTTCCACCAACTTTTAAATTCTTGGGCTATCCAATATCCCAGACACTCATCGTGAGCACTTAATTAGGTATATACGTTTTTATTAACCAGCAAATCAGATGAATGATTTATTGACTTGTATAAACTCAAGATAGCAGTACTTTAGCTAAAACGTTACGCGGACAAGTTAACAGACTCATGCACAGAGATTGACATATGTATGTAAGTTTTGACTGCCACAATAAGAATGAGAGTTAACGTGTAGATAACATTTTTGAAATCATTCCTTACCTCGCTTTGTTTCTCTTCTGATGGATACATGTATAACCCCTCTCAATGGCAGTGCTGGTCGAATTAAATTAACAACCCTCCGTACGTAAATTGGGTGTACGTGTTGCACATTTCTTTAGTCTTTTTGTGTTGTCCTATTATGTGTCTTTACGTTTTGAGTTCCGTGTTGTGATGTCCGTCTTTACCTCCAGTTCTGTGTAGGAGGGCTCATTTCTTGTTTACGTTATTTGTGTTTGTTTGCGTATAGTGGTGTCCAACGCATATTGTATTGTGTTTTTGGTTTTTATCTTCGTCTTGCGTACCTTATGTTGCCAGTTTGTCTGGATATGTCTGGATTGTCCATTTTTGATTGCCCCTTCGGTAATCTTTAATGTTTATTTAGTGCCACGGTAATGTCACGTTCCTTGCGTCTTGTACCACGGTATAATGACCAGTACTCTTTTACGAGTGGTCGTTGACGTCTAATTCCTTCCACCGGCGTCACGTAAACAACGATCAATCTAAGAAATCACTCTTATGTTACAGACCTCATGTGCATTAGCCATAGATGTGAAAGTAATGGTTATTCTTTGGAGACTTGTAAAATAAATCCAATTAATGATGATTTCAAAATATTATCAATGGTAGTTAAAAGGAAATTATCGAGGAGTATATGCACACGTGCAGTCTCATACGGGTTCTATACCAAACCAATATGGGTAAATCTAGGTTGCAGAGCAGATTTTTCTGTATGTTTTCAAGTGTTTGACAGAAAGTAATTTAGGAATTTACAACTGGTGATTTTGAAAGATACGAATGGGGGCAAACCCACTTGACATTCGCATGCTTCTCTTCAATCTATAGAACAGAAGTAATAAGCAATCCCGTTGTCAAATGTTGTATGCCTACATCCAAGCTAATAACAGTAAATCCTGAGAATTACTACTGATTGGATAATACAGACAATACACATGTTATTCCACAAAATTCAAGTATCTAAAATAAAGAAAAATATAATGTTATATACATGTACACTGCAAAATAAAAACAACATTGTAATTTCGCAATAAATAAACTTAAAAAGTCATTTTCTCTTTTTAAGCTGGGTAAGTAGGAAAATGGTCATTTGTATGCTTGACATTATATCGTGTCCTGACATCTGCTCGACCATGCAATACAGTCGGTCATTTGTTTTGATTTACAATTCTCGCGCAGCACGAGACCGATGACGTCATTCTGTATATTCATAGCGTATATAAACACAGAAGAAATACTTTAAACTTCAAAATTACAAGATGAAATTAAAACAGATAAGATTGAATTGAATAAATTCCATGCAAGTAAAAAATATTCTTTTTGTTTTACTAATGTCTTTTTTTCCTCATCATTATGCTTGTTAACTATGTTTTAAGCGATGGTATTTCCCATGCATTTTTACCTTTCCGGTTTGTTGATGTAATCGTCATCACAGATCATGTAAACCAAGCAAATTGTATTTTAAAATAATTTGAAAATATGATGATTGATCATTCAGATTCCACCATTTTCTAGAAAATGGCTGATTTTACCGGGAACATACATACAAGTACTCTCCATTTGTCACAAAATGGCAGATTATTTTTCCATTTCCACTGCTTTAATAACAAGTATACCCCTTACTTCTTGGTGTAATGAAATGATATTCAGAGAGAAGATAGAAGATAGAAAAATAATTAATTTAAACAGAAATAATCAAAATGTATAGCATAAATTGAACAGAGAATTAAATTAATCCAGAAAGACAAATGAGATTATCTGAGGGGAAAAACCTGTCATTGTTACAAATAGCATCAACAACACCGTATTGTTTCCATTCTGTGATAATAAATGTGACTGAAATAAACAGAAATCAGTCATTAATTGTTTTACAAAAATATGGTAGTATGTATTCAGTCTATGTAACTATAATCCTGGTCAACTGTAGGGATGACAAATTAAAAAGATGTTGTGTCGACTGTCACAAATCTATACTAAATGTACATGGTGATGAATTAAGTAATATAATTAAACTGTTCGGAGCTTACAATTGGAGATGACAATTTATGTTACATAAATCTTTTGTGAAAAGTGTTCGTGTTGATATAAATCTCTACACAAACATGTTTAACTTAACTGCACCAATTATAGAAAAGTCAAGCCACATCAAACACAAAAATCTCATTAAAATATCTCTGTTTAAAAGCATTTCAGAAGATAAAATAATAATCGTATCTACTTACTTTGATGGTTATTATTTTGCAATGAGGAAGTTTAAATTTCCACAGATTGTATTCACATTTATAAATGTATACGTCTGTCGTTTAGGGGTACCGTACCATATACAGAACGTTTGTGTTAGAAATGTTACATTTACTTGTTGAAATGAATATCACTTTCAAACAATCATTAGATTTAGACGTATAATGCTTCCCCCTGTTTACTGGACAAGTCTTCAGATTAAACACAGATATGTTAACCGATTTAATTATAATGTTTCCCCCTGTTTGCTGGACAATTCGTCAGATTAAGCACAGATATGTTAACCGGTTTAATCATAATGTTTCCACCTGTTTACTGGAGAAGTCTTCAGATTAAGCACAGATATGTTAACCGGTTTAATCATAATGTTTCCACCTGTTTACTGGACAAGTCTTCAGATTACACACAGATAGTTAAACGGTTTAATTAAAAGGTTTCCCCCTGTTTACTGGACAAGTCTTCAGATTAAACACAAATATGTTAACCGGTTTAATTATAATGTTCCTCCCTGTTTACTGGACAAGTCTTCAAATTAAACACAGATATGTTAACCTGTTTAATCCCGCCCCACTTTCGTGTCTGTTCCGACTCATTACATGGATTACAATCTGCAAATGTCGTGGTCTTTTGAGTACTCGATGATTTAATGTAAGAGGTGGGTTTTCATTTGTTTGATATTGATGGAAATGTTGGCCATCACTGTTTATACACTATTAGCGTTATATACAGGAATTAAAGCGGTTTTAGTGGGGTTCTTGTTATTCGATATTTAGTTTTATGTGTATGTTTTGTAGATCGTTGTTTGTCTTATTGTCCTTTTTATGGCCATTGTGTTATATGTCCTTCTTTCTGATTATTGTCAAACTTTTTTTAATTACCATACATGTATACTTTTGTTTTACTCAATCAGCAACATGAACACATGTGGAATGTATAACATAAACTTCCTTAATTTTAGAAAATATCAAACATCTCTAAGATAAACGTGATAATCCTCCCCTAACAGAAAAAAAACCGCAAAACATTTAATTCTATAGTACATTCATATTTCAGCAACAAATATTCCATTCTCCTTGAATACAACAGGAAACAACGTTAACAAAACATCAGGTAAGTGTAAGTCTAACTTAACACAAACAATTATCAACATTATACAACGCACACACTTCTTTAAGTTCAATAAACATTCAATGTACTTTAAATTAGATATTTGTTGTATTTTTATTTTCTTTTATTGCGGTTCGTGTTACTCGAACTAAAGATTTAGTTGTATGTTTTGCAGATCGTTGTTTGTTCTTTTGGTCGTTTTCTGTTGGCCATTGTGTCACTAGTGGAGCAGGAACTGCTTGCCCTTCCGGAGCACCTGAGTTCACCCCCGGTTTTTAGCGGGGTTCGTGTTACTCGATCGTATGCTTTGTAGATCGTTGTTTGTCCTTTTGTCTTTTTTCTTTTGCCCATTGTGTTGTCTGTTCTTCTTCGATTGACGGATTCTGATTATCCCTCTTGTTATCTTCAAATTCTTCTTACAATAATTCGCTTGGGGTCACATTTTCAAAACCGAGTAGATGAATATGAGCGTTCCTGATGAAGGTTTTTCCAGAAACGCGTTGTGCGCACTAAATTCGATATCTACGTTTTTATACAGAGCTATTTTCGGATTGATAAATATACTTGCATATCTTGCGTATGATTGGATGACCAAAGATGAATGGAAGATAACCTGTCAGGGCCCCAAAGTGGAAGGTGTTCGATATTAGTGTAACGCTAATGAAAAGGGAAAGAGAAAAGATACGCCTGTTATAATATTGTTACCTTTGTTAATTTTACTGATTTCTATTTACATGAACATCCATTTCCCTAATATTTTCCCAAGTCATGAATATTGGTCATGCTACACAGGTAGTTGCATGTATTTTGGTAATTAGACACGTCAAAGTTAAAATCTCGTGGCCACTATCGAATAATAGGTGCATTTATATCTACCTCGAAAATCAGGTTTTTTCACCTCTAAATGTATAAACATTAATATGTGATACATTTTGTCAGAGAGTCGGTGGTTTCCTCCTCCAACGATATAATTTAATATAAACGTAGATATATAACTTAGAGAGGACGTTGCGTTTCTAGAATAACTCTCAGCTTGTAGCCTTAACATCAAAGGTTGGAACTATTCTTCAAAACATTAAATACTTGAAACCAACAAAAATTGTGTCATTATTTCCATTTGTTTGTGTTATGATTCCAGTGCCATCTGTGATAACAACAGCATTCAATAATACCTCCTCTTCATTGTCTCGTTATCAACAATCTAATTTAGCGGGCAATCTTGAAAATCAAAGAAATACTATTGTATGTGCAAAAGAAACAGTTATTGTCTTAGAAGTGTTTGAAGATACCAAAGGGGTAATCAGAAACCGTAATTCGAAGAAGGACAGACATCACAATGGCCACAAACAAAAAGGACAAGGACAAACAATCCACAAAACGTGCACATAAAACTAAAGATTGAGCAGCACGAACCCCACTAAAAATCGGGGGTGAACTCAGGTGTTCCGGAAGGGTTGACAGTCCTTGATCCACCAATGACACCCGTCATGTGGAATATGAAACAGAAACCAAGAAGAATAATAATTCTAGAGAAAAAGAAATCTAGTATTGCGGTTTAATCGGGAAATCATAATTAGACAAAATTGAAAAGTAAAATCACACTCCATCTGGAAAGTACGGGAAAGTATATCAGGAACACAAAATCGTTCTCCAACACCATCCAATCAGATAGGTGGATTCAGCCTAAATCTATTAATGGAGCGAATTTATCGCCGAGTGTTGCTTAACGCCAACGTAGTAAATGTTCAGTTGTATCATGGCAAGAACATGTTAATTTCCAATAATATGATGATGAGGTCTGTTTTGTACTAAACCAACACGCTTAGTTGGAGATCTATAGTGTTAAATGACTGAAACAACAGTCTGCGAATAGACATGAATAGACATATAGCCCCACTCGAATACATTATCCTGATTCCGAGCCGACCAGACTTTGTTTTTTTCTCCTTAGCGCTGCGTGCTTAGCGGCGATGTAACAAATACCATTTTTATAGTCTTTGGTTTGACCCAATCGGGGCTCGAACCCACGATCAATATATATCACTGACAATGCAAACAGAATGTAATTCTTGTATCACAAAGTATACTAGATTAATATACATTTTATATATTTCGCTTTGCATTTTAGTTTAAGCATATTTTATTTGTTCAAATGTGCAAAAAGGATAAGACACAAGTTAAACAAACTTATGAAGTCTTCTCGTATATACAATAAGTTACAACATTATTTGATACAGCATGCATGTATGTAGATTGAACAAAAACAGAGAATGAAGAAAGAAATCAGAGAGAGGGGTTAGTGGTGATGATGTGTGCGATTGTTCTTTTGGTGAACTACTAGACAACAAGAAACCTTTCTGACCTCTTTATATATTCAAACACGTGCTTGAAAATTATTTCGTTCTGTTCATATGAGAGTGAAGGATTACCACAGGTCAAAAGTGTAAGATCTAAGACACAATAATTAGGTAGCCAGTTGAGATTTTGAAAGAATATATGTCTTTAATATATTTGAATAATGGGAACAATCGACGAAGAAATGATAAGAGTCTTCGCGATTGGCACTACAATGACAAGACGGGTCTGAGACTATATTTACTTGGAACAAATCGTAATTCAAAAAAGAAGCAAAACATCGAAGCTGGGTTAAAATAATATTAGGTTTTCGAGGTCTAATTTCGTAATGTTTAGGAACGTGGCTAATATCTTTCCGCTTTCTTAATCCAGTTTTAAATTTTGCAATATAATCCACATTTCGAATTGATGGATCTAAGCTATTTCATTGACGTATAGTTGAGGGAATAAATGTGTCATACGTATTCGATAGTCTGCAAAATGGTATTATAATATCACTTACATTACGCAATGGATAAACGGTTGTACTTTGAATTGTTGGTGGAATTAAGTCACAAAGATACTTGGGTGCTTTATGATTATGTATATTATAAAACATTTGTAATTTTCTCCTTTTTCTTCTTTCTGCCAATGATTCACAGCCTAACTCTTTATAAATTAAAATTGAACTAGCAAATATTGGAAGACCAGTAACGATTCTAGCAGCCTCAAGTTGCAACTGATCGAGTTTATTTGAATTCCCATACCGCACAATTATCCCATACTGCACAAGCATATTGAAAGATTGGTCTGATATAGACTAAATATAATATCTTTAGATTTTTCCGAGAAATTTATATTTTTACTTTCGAAGAACATTCAGGTGTTTGTAAATACTTAACAATATATTTTCAATATGTATATTCCATTTAGCATCGCTGATAAATGTAACTTCCAAATGTTTGTGAGAATTTGTAATATGAATAGTTCTTCCATTAAATGTAAAATTGAATTCTGAAATATCCGTATTTGAAAATAGCATAATTTCTGTTTTATCTGGGTTAAAAGACATCAACCATTTCTTTGACCATGCATCCAGCTTTTCCAAATCGTGATCAATCACAGTTTGTATCTGTAATTCATCACGGTTGGAATAGCTGAAGGAAGTGTCATCAGCGGAAAGTCGGCCAAGAGAGGTTAGATTCTCAACAATATCGTTGATATACATAATAAATAATAGAGGACCTAGTACTGATCCTGGGGTACACCAGCTGAAACATTGCAAATTGAAGAAGACTAATTGTTTATTAATATTCTCTGTTGTCGATCTTGCAAGTAACTAGAGAACCAATTTAATAAATTAATATCCACACCGTATGATTTAATGTTATGCATCAACCCTTTAAGCCAAACTTTGTCAAATGCTTTAGAAAAATCACAGAATACAAAACAACTAATTTCTTTTTTTTTCTAGTGAATTTAGAATGCAGTTGTACATTTCTAATAGTTGGTGTACTGTTGAATATTTTGGAAGAAAACCAGATTGATATTCATAAATTAACTTGTTTTTTTGTAGATGGTTAAATACATATTTATAGATAACACGCTCCATTATTTTTCCAACACAACTTATGAGAGATATAGGTCTATAATTAGACGGTAATGACTTGTCACCTTTTTTTTTAGAAATAGCAATCACATATGCAATCTTCCAGCTGGTTGGATATTTACATTGTAGAAGAGATTTATTAAGAATTATTTGAAGAGGGGCTGCTATTTTTTCAGGACAGATTTTTAACATTTTGTGACTGATTATATCTAGCCCCGATGTCTTATTAGGATTTATTATTTTAATAATATTAACAGTCTCCTCTGTGGTAATAACTATGTCTCGTAGAAAATTATCGGTCTTATGTCTGGAAGAGGAACATTTGCATCTACCAATGAAGAAATAAAACTAAATTATTTATTTAGTAATTCACACTTCTCGTCGTCTCCGTAAACTATCTCCTCAAGTCCTTCATCCTGAATTATATTTTGGAGAGGGGGTATATTACTGCATCCTTTATTCGATTTAATAAACGTCTTCATTGTTTGCCGGTAAGTTTTTGGATTTGATATATTTTCTAAGATTATATTGTCTAAATTTTGTTCAAAATGTCTTTTTTAAATTATTAACTCTATTTCTCTGTTTCTTGTATTTGTCGATATCTGATTGTTTGTTATATTTTTTCGCTGTCTTACGAATACGGTCTCGTATTCTAATTTCTCTTCTGAGCTCACTATTAAACCATGGTCGATCGCTATTATGTACAGTGACCATTTTGGTTGGAATGCACTCCCTTGCGACTCTGGAGAATGTCTCGGTGAAAGTATTACACATTTCATCAACATCCTCGGAGTCAGAAAGTAATGCATTCCAATCGACGGTATCGCTTTACATTATAGGAGTTACAGCAGGAGTGATGGTTACAATTGTTGTTTTGATTATAATTGTCATAGCAAGCATCGTTGTCAAAACCACGGTATGTATTATCAACGACGGTATGTATTGCCAACGACGGTATGTATTACCAACGACGGTATGCATTACCAACGACAGTATATATTACACACGACGGTATGTGTTACACACGGCGGTATGCATTACCAACGACTGCATGTATTACACACAACGGTATGTATTAAATACGACGGTATGGGTTGCACACAACATTATGTATTACCAACGACGATATGCATTACCGACAACGGTATGTATTATCCACGACGGTATGCATTACGCACTACGGTATGTATTACACACGATGGTTTGTATCACCGACCCCGCTATGTAATACACGCGATTTAAAGTACTACACGACGTCATGTATTGTACATGTTGTATACATACTTGTTCCCCTCATATTTTATTTTGCAATATGTATTTATTTACGTATATATGAGTGACCAACGCGATGTCCATATCACAGGAAGCTCGTGTTGTTTTATCAGTAACACGACGGGTGTCTCTATAAGAGCATGAACTACTAACTCTTTCGTAGCATCCGGATATTTTGTGGGATTCATGTTGCTCAATCGGTAGTTTTCCGTATAGTGTTTTGCTGGTCATTGTTTGTCTTGTTGTTTGGGGCAGTTGTATTTTCCATCATTTGATATACGTATTCTGATTACCCCTTTGGTATCTTTAAACGTTTCTTTTTCTCATTTCCTTAGCGCTAAATAACTGCGAAATCAATAACGCACGGTATTATTCGTCACAATACAGTTTCCAGTTTTCCGTCAGTTCATGGTTAATGTAAAATAATATTCCATTCATAATAACATTCAAACTCTTCTTTCAGCCATGTCTTAGTTAAATGTGTCTTGTAACTGTCACCCGTCATATCGAGGACGGCATTCATTTTCAGGCTGCCATGCTAAACTGAGTAGAATGTGTGTAGGGATATTAGAAAGATCACGACAAATCTTCTGATGAATTAGGTGACAACATCAACAAATTATGTAGGTAAACGGTGGCACCGGGGTGGGTTTATGTACGGATGTTTTAATAGACGCAAGATATAATGGATAGATTCAATTTTTTTCTTGCAATGTTCCACGATCGACAAGTCTAAATACAATTGATAATGTAGTTGTCCTGACAGTGCAGATATACAGGCGTTTGTACATATGTTGACATATTTATTTTAAATAAAAATTCTTTATGTTTCCTTTATTTAGCGTGTTCGTGTCTGTGTACATATCCATGGAAACAGCAGCTTACATTTGCCGACCCTCTATACTCTTTATCATCCACAAGGGTGGACAGATCGATGATATGTATCAATCATACATTTTCACCTCTGTTCTTGTTTGTGTTTACGATAGCTCAGTTATCAGGAAATGTAAGCTTTTCACTGCTTAATTCCCCATTGTTCGCATAGTTTATTTCTTGTGACGGTAGTAGATATAATAACACATTGAATGCAATCTTAAATGATAAGGTAAAAGAAGTTCAAAAATCTTTCCCGGAACCTTGACCGTTTCGAAGAACAACATATAAAGATAAAAAATCAGTTTTTAGTTTATCCAGAAGGTGGTAACATAGTCATAGCGGGGCAGGGTCGAAGTGGGAAGAGATTTATTGTGTAAAAATACTTGAGGTAGCAAATGTCAGGTCAAATAAGGGTAAACAAGGGAAAACATGGTCAAATAACAGTCAACAGGAATTTCTGCTACATCCTGTGGTAGGTTAGTGGCAACAACCCTACAAAAAATGTGCAGGGATATTAGACGGTAGATATTCCACAAGAGAACTACTATAACTTGTTTCTTCTGATGAACGTTGCTTAGAGACAAAGGAGAGCTTGGTTAAATGACGTGGCATTAATGATCAGTAGTAAGGCCATGTCAGGTAGAATTCTTATACAGTCAAGAAAAACAAATTGAATAAATTGCTTGGTAACATGCAGATGATTTTGGTTTTTATGTTAGCTTAATGGAGCGGTAGTTGAAAATCTGAAGTCATATGTTATATGTATACTGTATTAGTAATGCTTACATAATATTCGTTTCAGTTTTCTTCATTTCATAAGAAAAGATCAAAATGGACAAAAAGACAAACTATCAGACTATGTTGGTACGAAAACTGTAACATTAGAAGAACAAAATGAAACCACACGAATAAACCCTGAATACAGTTCTTTGGAAGCAGAAAGAGAGTGCCATAAATATCAGAGTATACAATCGTCACAGACTGAGCCGAGCAATCAGCCAAATATATATATGGCATTGTACGATTCGTGTGATTCGACAGAGTTATCAGGCGAGTTGAACGAAAACAGACATCATCAAATTTATAATACTACTTGTGATGAAATGTCTATCGAAAAGATCCCAAAAGGCGCACCTGATTCAAATGGTTTGGATCAATATGATTATGCCGATATGTCTGCTGGGGATAGTACAAGTGGAACATCACAATTACAGATTGCAAGTTTAAGTCAAGAAGAACAATATATGCTATTCTTAACCCAAATGTCACTGGATTTCATAGAAACTTTACAGTTAGAAATAAAACACGGCCAGAGCAGTATGAACTTGCAATGCCAACTGCCAATATTTCAGAAATAGCTGTACATCTTGATGTACCGGAAGGGCATTACATGGTTTCAAATGAAGGTTGTTACGACCATGCCCAAGAAAACCGGAGTATATGTAATTCTGAAATAAACAATATCTACAATCATAGTATAGACAGGGTGTATGATTCTGCGAAAACTGATCTTACCAACAACACGAATTCGGATAGATATATGGATTTCAAAGAAAACTATGTTTTGTGAAGTAAAGACAATTTGTTTTTGAAAAAAAGCTCTTGTTATATCTCAGAACATCCAATCAATTTGAGGGGTTGTGGTGTTTAACACCACTTTCAACAATATTTCAGTTGTATCGTGGATGAAACCGGAGTACCTGGGGTAAACCACCGACCTGCCGTAATTCACTAACAAATTTATCACAACCCATTTCGGTCATTTCCTCATTCATGACTAATCACCGGGTTTGTAACTAGATTAACACGGCAGGTGCCACAAGAGGAAGAGGAACTGCCTACCTTTCCGGGGCACCTGAGTTCAACCCCGTTTTTTTGGTGGGATTCGTGTTACTCGAGCTTTAGTTTTATGCATATGTTTTGAGGATCGTTGTTTGTTCTTTTGTACTTTTTGTTTGGTCATTGTGTTGTCTGTTCCTACTATTAATTAACACGATAAGGTGTCATAGTGGTTAAGTCATGTGCAATGAAATACTTGCTTCGCAACGGGTCATCAACGAAAACATCTTGATAAAGTGTTCATGTGTCATAATGGATGTACATGCGTGGTGTTGTGGTCTGTTAGAGGGTGACAATTACAGCCCAGCACCTCCGACTTCAGCTCTCATGATATCTGTTAGGGTTATCTCTCCCTTAGCTTCTGGTATAATACCTTTCCTGGAAGTACAGGAGGGACTTTACAGGTCCCAAATTGGATCTATCCTCGGGGTTTTCTCTCGAAGTATTTCCCATAAATGGGTATGCCATAAGTCAGCGGGGGTTTGATAATGGAGTTTCCCTCTCCATCCACAAAACAGTGGAACTATTTAACCCATAGCGGGGAACTAGGTTTGCAGACACTAGGGCATATCCACACACCCGTGGGCCATGCATGCCGTGCATCTAGGGGCCGAGCTTCCGCCAAGACATTGTGGTTCTGTCTAGAACCGCGAAGCATCCAGTTACCATCTACCTCCTCGAGGAGGTTCCCATATCTGGGCCACATAGGTCTTACTGTATGAGAGGCTATTATTGGTGAGGATGGTTTACGCACTTGGCTCCCCTTTTCACAGCAAGCTGCTAGCAAATGGTGAATGTGACAAGCACACACACACTGTACGTATCAATACAGTCATGTTGGTAGACATAAAGTGTTCACACGTTAAAGACAGTCTACAGCACATTATAAGATGAACACTGAGATAAAGTGTTCATATTATAATGCGTTGTAAACTGTCTTTAATATGTAAGGAGTGGGACATTCTTCACACAAGATTCCTTCAGTTATGTCCTGTCGAGTTGTGTGTTACTATTTAATACATGCCATGTACAATGTGATTACTATATTAATCCAACCTATCACACACTCAATACACAATATCCTGGACGGATGTGGTAACTGTTGTTTGTCATAGTCCAAAGACAGCATCGCTTTAGCATTTCCGCTGATGAGATTATATGTAATGAATGTTGAATACCAATTAATAATCATTTAATCTGTGTCGTCTGCATGGGTGACACATGGGGATGAATCTACTAATGCTTTACGTTTCATCTGCATCTATTTAAATTCGATGGCTACCCCATTGTAATTTGTCGATTTCCTCCTAATGGAGATGTGTCGATATATTTCAAATTATTTTTAACATATTGGCTTTCTTGTCACGGCTGATTTCTTTACGTATACATTGGTATTGGAACACTATTCTGTGATCACCACTCCCCCTACATCTTGTGGAATTCCCGGGTTGTATATCTAGGCCCTTGTTTCAAAGTTGCGGGTTGCAACGTTTATGAAAGGAATGTCTACTAATCGTGTGGGACGAATCCAATATTCAACTCGCCCTCAGAACGTGATTGAAATTGAGCGCCTCGTGTGTTTAGAATATCACTCTCTTTTGACGTTCAATTCAACTTTCAGCTGCTGTTTGTAGGACTGGCAGTTAGAAGGCAACGTTTGACGACAATATCCATTTGATCACCCTTGTGGTGGTAAAAACACCTTCTGTCTGTTGATCCATCTCATGCTAGTACTACCACTTGCACAAGTTATTGTTTGAAAATTTGTTTTCGTCACGAATATCGCTGAAATATAGTTTGACGTTAAACAACAATCAATACAACTACGATGCATTCCCATTTGGACAGTCCAATTCCCAGGACAAGGCGATGCCCTATCTATTTCAGGTCTGCATTGTGTCAGGGTTTTTTCACTTAGTAGTTTGTTGTACAGAAACTTTAAAAAGTAGGTATACAATCCTTCAACATTCCTCCAACAAAATAAACAAATGATTTCTTCATGTTACCCCAGTATAATTTTTTTCATTTTAAATTGGTGGTTAAATCAAATGTTTTAAGTCTGTTTTGTATAATATAAACGAACTCAAATGTGGATCTAGGCAGCTCCCATGCCCTTCGGAATTTTTAATATTAGATAACATCCCAATGTGGAAAAAAATTATATCTATTCTCTTCAGTTGTAAGATTGTGGATAGTTGTGGAACCATAGCTCTTCACAGATTGTTTGACGGTAAACGAAACGAAATAAAAGAAACGTTAAAAGTTACTATTCTGCAGCTTAGGTTAGAGAAAATAAAAAAATGATATAGTCCCATTGAAACCATAGTTTTTGTATAATTTGAATTAGTTAGTGTTATAGACCACACATATACATATATTAAACCGACGTAGACATTTTATGTTCCTCTTTTTAAAATAATTTCCAATAAATCAGTCGACATCCAGTAATAAAAAACTATAATGCATGCATTATGTTAAAACAATATATATCAGTAAATCGAAAAGGGAATTTTAAAATAAATTTCTACAGAAATGTATCCTGTTTAGAAAATAAACATAATTAAATAAAAGAGGCACATTAAATGTTAAAAGCATAGACTATATAAACCTATATATGGATGGGTAGGTTACGAAGCCCTGCAGTCAAATAGTAAAATAAATGTATTTAAAATTGAAGTATTAATAGAAATAATTACACAAAATCAGATATAAATCTTAGTCACTACAGCTTCCTGATATTGATGAAAATGACACATATTATTGTGTTTAATATTTCATAACTATGTCGGACAGTCGTGTACATGTTTTAATCTGTTGGAATGCTATTATTGTTATAAGTACGGCATTGTTTGTCCATACAGGTAGGTCAATAAATTTATTATTTTTGGGATCGGTCAATATTATTTTTTATTTGGGGATCGGTCAAAATGATTTTGTTATTTGGGGATCGGTCAAAATGATTTTGTTATTTGGGGATCGGTCAAAATAATTTTCTTATTTGGGATCGCTCAATATCTAATGTTGGTGCATGGGATCAATTAAAGCAACCGTTCTGTGTTTTTAAAGTGACCCCCACACAAAATAAAAAATAGAATAAAATTATCTCCGTTGAATTAAGCTACACAGTTCTACATTTTACAGCGTTTATCAAGCAAGTAAGAAACACCGTGGGTGTCTTATAAGAAGCAGGAAATGCATGTTCTTCCCAAGCACCCTCGATCACCCCCTCCTCTTTTTGGTGGAGTCCCTTGCTCCTCTTTTGAGTTTTCTGTGTTGTGTTGTTGTTTACTTTGTGTTTTTCCTTTTTGTTTATCTTCGCCCTGTGTCTTGTGTGCCTAATGTCGTCAGTGTCTCTTGATTGTTAATTTGCATTACTCCTTCGGTTTTCTTTAACGTTTATTTATTTGTTGCATTGGCATCAGTTATTGTTTAAACTCTTCTTTTAAATAGTAGAGTGGTTTAAAAAATTGATCACATTACTGTTTATGGAAGAAATGTTTAAAGATAGAAATGATGAATAACAGGATATGATTAAACTTCCTATATATACCATACACGAGTGTCAATGAGTTAGTGATTGATGTTTGTTGAACAACAAGCCAGCAATTGTTCAGCTATGTCATTCTGAGAACACGATGTCTCTTAAGGAAATTAATACGATGATGTGTTTTTTGTATTTGATCAACACATTGAGTAGTACTAGCTCAAGCAAGAGTCAGTAGGTAGATACATTTCTCCACTGGGACACCGAATCAACCAGTCTCTGTTCTTACTCTATATTGTTGTGTGCTTAATTGACGTTAAGCAACAAGCATTCATTCACTCACACCCTCACTAATTCAATACAATATATATGCATACCCAGCTCCAATGTCAAAAGTAAAGTACTAGCCCTTTATCTACATATCTTAATGTACTCCTCTACATAACGTTATTATGACTAGATTACACTGTCTTAACCGTAACCGGTGGGTATTGATTAATATTGTTTATCATCATTTTCAGAAGAAAAAAATTGAGCTATTAATAATATTGCAGCTTTCACAGTTAGTGGAGGACGCGGACAGTTATACCGAGCTAACATATGAAACCCTCACATTAGAGTTTGCACCCACACCAGAAGTTAACGACCTTAATCATTCGACGACCCAGAATTCCCATATAAAATCTCACCACCATCGTCAAGAATGACCATTGACAATCCGAAACAAATAATTGAAGATTTCAACTACAGAAGCTTGACTAAAATATATAGTCTTCCTAATTTGATTTAACTCGACACTTAATATTAATGGATGGAAAATCAATATCTTTCTATCTGGTTTAACTTTTGTTTTAAACAAGCTTCATCACATATCTATCGAGTACACCTCCCCATGGCTTGGAATTGAACTCGCAATGATGAATAATTATCTGTGTAGATAAAACTCCTACTAACATTAGATCACGGCCACGATGAACATGTCATCTGTTCTTAGAGTACACGATAATCTTAGAACATATTCGTGTGTCGCTTGATCAGTAAAATGTCCAGCATTCTATATTCTACACCACATTAATAACAAGCTATGTTTCTGTTTCAGATTGTCAGCGAATAAATATCGAATTTCCGTTTCACCAAGGATCGAGAGATATACAATGTGAAAACAGAACAGTTATAACAATTACAAACACAACTGTTACAGGGAGAAATAAGACCAATCCATGTATTTTAAATACGAAGGATGAAGATAGCATAAAGAGTGATTGTGATGGACAAGAATCATGTCTTATTAGAGCGAACTGGACTTCAGATTGTTTATGGGAGTATGGATATTATACTTTTACGTACACTTGTAGAGGTAAGGTAATTTATAATGTTTTGATCTGTTTGCAACCGAGTAACTTGGTGATATTTATTTTTACATTTCCAAGGGCGTCTGTCGTTTGTCATCATATGTTTGATATAGTTGATTTTTGTTTAAATGTTAAGTGAGCAGTATTTCATCAATATTCATGACATGTGAGGTTTTGACGGACGTTTGATTGCCACAGTGAAAAGAAAAAGGGGGAGGTGGATGATTCAAATGTGGGCAGGGTCTGAACATTTTGCTTTGTAACGACCACTCAAAGTGTTGCTCATTTTGAGTTGTTGTAAGTAGACGTTAACGTGAAAGGAACTTGTCTTACTCAAACCACGTGGTAACAATGTGTAATTCTCACGTAGTTTTAAGAGACTTGACACACATGCATATATATATATATCTGAAAATTAAACCAAACAGTGTTAGAATTAGATTTTAGAGCTGTCAAAATCCAGCGCCCTAGACCACTCGACTACATCCACTCCCTAAAAAAGGAGCTTCAATAGTCGTAGTGTTACCTTGTCTCGTAAGGAAAATCTAGGGATAGACGTAAGACATGTGCATAAGCGTGTGTAGATGGTACATATATACTTTAATATTATAATTTGACAGCAATCTAACTCAGCAATTTTTAATATATTGTATAGGATAATGAAGAATTAAGAATTCATTATAAAGTCACAGGAAATAAAGTATATTATACAAACGACTAGAAGCAAGTGACAACCATACAATATATATGTCCCATACAATATATTTTGTTCCCTTATTGACATTAAAAAGAACATTTATTACCAAAATGGAAAAATATCCACATGTAATAATATAGAGAAAATGAAATATGGGATAAAACGTGCATTTGTTAATTTCTCATTGATTACAGAACATGTGGCGTACATTTAACACATGTGAGTATATAGAATATATACTGGTAATTCGTGAATATTTGACCACGTGTTTGAATATTCAGACTTTTATTTAAAGTCGATATCAATTAAACATATTACAACACAAGCTCTAATGAGCTTTTCAAATCGACTACATACAAAATATATACATGCATCCCACAATCATGCACAAACACACACATTTAATAAAAATAATGCATCAGAGTTATGAACAAGCATAAACTAAAAGTAGCAATGATAATTCATGCAAAATAAAACAAAAGAATAATAAAATGTATATAAGCATAGCAATAGAAACAGCAAAATGTTTAGCACAGCACCATATTTCAACCAAAAATGGCAAGAAAAAAAAGAACAAAAGCATAAGCTACGAAGCACTATATGCATGCACTGCACTGGCATGAGCTGTTCATTGGATCCCATGTTTGTGTTAGATTTTTAAACTGCCACTAAGATGTTTCCCTTCTACATTGATTAGGCAGCTCATTCCAGATTTGTGCAGCATTATAACGAAAAGATTTCAGGCCATACCTGGTAGTTCTGACTCGTGGTAAAACTGCTGTTTCCTGTGATCTAAGATTATAATTTTGAAGTTTTATACTGATCAAGTCATGAAGATAACTTGGACTGTTTTTATGTATTATTTTAAATGTTTCAACAGCAATGGCTTTTAATCTTCTAATTTTTAAAGAGGGTAGTTTTTATTTTTCAACCAAATTTTCATATGAACTGTTATAATCTTCATAAATAAACATGAGAGCTCTTTCCTGAATCTTTTCCATTTTAAGAGAATTTGCTTCACTACAGTAGTGCCAGGTTACTGGACAATAATTCAAATTTTAAAGAATGAATGAATAATAAGCTGTTAGTCTACCTAACCTATTTAAATATTTGCCAATCCGTTTCAAAATATTTAGCTGCCTTCATGCTTTTTTTCTACAAATTTCAGAAATATGATTGTTAAAGTTTAAATCTGAGTCAATGGTTACTCCAAGGAGTTTAACGTTATATTCACAAGTAATATTATTTCCATTTAAATTGAATGTTAATTTATGCTTATTTGTCTTTTTTCCAATGGCAATAGCCTGAAATTTGTCTGGATTTGCTTTCATTAAATTTATTGAAAACCAGTTCATTAATATTAAACTATCAGTCTTTAATGTATTAACAACTTTATTTTTGTCATAATCACAATATGATAATGTATTGTCATCGGCGTAGTTATAAATCGTGCTATTTTGAACAAAAAGAAATATGTCATTTATAAAGACATTGAAAAGAACAGTTCCCAGAATTGAACCTGGTGGTACCCCTTTACACATTTGATCCCAATCACTGTAATAACTTCCAATTTTAATACGTTGTTTTCTGTTTTCTAGATAACTTTGTAATAATTTTAGAGAGTTTTTTGATAGGCCATATGCTTCAAATTTTAACCACAGTAAATTATGCGGTAAACAGTCAAAAGCTTTTGAGAGATCCATCAAAATTGCAGCAATAAATTTATTGTCATCCAGAGCTTTTTTGTCGGTCTTCTATTATTTTTAAAAGTGCTGTTTGGCAAAACCAGGTCTAAATGCTGAGAGAAGAGGGTGAACATGTTTATCTAAAAAATTCATTAACTGGTCATATATAGCTCTTTCATAAATTTTAGAAATGCATGGTAACACACTTACAGGTCTGTAGTTTCCTTTATCAAGAGAGTTATTCTTTTTAAACAGTGGGGATACCTGTGCAGCTTTTAAATTTTGAGGAAAAATTGAGCTTTCAATTGATTTATTTACTAGAATTTTTATAGGATTTGATATTGATGGTTGTGCCAATTTTAAGATTTTTGGTGATATAGAGTCATACCCTGTTGCTTTTTATATATTTAATTTACTTATTTGTTTATTCACATACTCTTCTGTCACAGGTTTAAAACTTAATTCAGTATCATCAGTTTTATTTTCTTCAATGTTTATTATACTTGGATGACTTTTGTCTATATTTATATTTTCATCGCCTATGTCTTTAGCAACTTTTATAAAAAAAATTATAAAAATTTCTGATACTTCTTTCCGGTTGTTTACAATTTTTTCGTTTTCATATAAGATAATGTTATTGTTTGATTTAATGCCTTTGCTTGACAAAAATGGTTTAATGGTGGAATTAAATGTTGACGATTTTGGGCCACCATGAGTTCTTTCATAAAAATAAGTTTTGATGGAATTCTTTTAAATTTTTGTAACTACATTTCGTTGTTTTCTATATACTTCCCAGTTTGCATCGCTTTTGTTTTGAAGAAATTTGCTATGATACCTTTTTTTCTTGTAAATTGCGCCTCTAAGTTCTTTATTCATACAGTGTGCAGGTGTAATTGTTGACCTCTTTTTTTCATAGGTATGTGCTTGTCAATTACATCAACAAATGCAGCTTGACAATTAGAGTAGGCTTTGTTGACATCATCAACTGATGTTAAATTTTCAAAATTCACAGATCTTAGGTCATCAATAAAGTTTTCATTATAAACATTTTTATAACTTCTGTATCATATCAATTCCTTTTTGATTTTTGGTACATAACCTTTTAACTGAAATGATATCATGTTGTGATAATCACTGAGACCACAGTTAAAATTTGATACATTTTGACAAAACTTTGGTTTGTTTGTTTGAACGAAATTTACATTCAAGAGAGATGTTGAAAATAACAAGGTAAAATTGGGGACTAAACATTGTAATGAACGAACAGAAATAACAACAAAACAAAAAACAAAACAAAAACAAAACAAAACAAATAAAACAAAAACAATAACACAAAAGAAAAACGAAACAAAACCAAAAAAGAAACAAAAACAAAAACGACAATAAAAACCACCCAACAACAACTAAATAAACAAACAAACACACACACAAAATCAAAACAGAACTACACATTGTCTCCTAAAACTACACTATCTTTGTTTACCAAGGAAACTACACTCCATCGTCATTTTAGGGAGACAGATTTTGGATTGGCGGACAATCAATGATCAAATGTCTGCTCACTAAGTTATGATTAATCTTTTTAAATTCATTAAGCAACGCAAAATACAGAGATTAAGTTGAAGTTTGTTATTTATCTCTTTATGATATAGATTAAAAATGCTAAGTTGGCGTTAAGCAATAATCACTCACTCACTCTTTTCGCTTTGATGCTGTAAATTTAGTTTCTCTTGTCTAAACGTTTTGAGGTTGATCATGTAATGTTTGTATCACAATACACACGCCGAGGTCGAATTACGTAATATACCTTTTATGGTTTCAGAGTTATATTCCCGTTTTACTTTTTGCTGGAAGCAGGTACATCTATGACCTATGAATACATTCTTCCATTGTGGTTTAATATAAAATTGTCATTTGTATTGGGCTAAATCAAACCTTTTACTTCTTTCATAGTTTGACAGTATATATGATTTTGTCATAATAGTGATAACACATATTTTGAAAGCAAGCCATTACTATGTACCTGGAACATTCAAGTACATATGATTCTTACCCAATTCAACACAAAAACGTTGGTTTGATGACTCAAATGGAAGAAGGAATGAAAATACAATGGCTGCCAAAAGAAAAAGGTCAAACAATGACCTATATCACACAGAAGACTAGAGATTGAACAACTCGTTAGGTGTTGTGTAGAAAGAACATATCGCACCTCGAAAGGCAGTTTTTGCTCGATTTGTCACATTGAAATTCTACAAAGCGATTTTTATATACTCCTTCTTAGCACCACTTTGAACTACATGTATATTTCACCCGCCTCGATGGTGAAATGGTTGCATAATCGCCTTTAGTGTGGTAGATCATGGGTTCGAATCCCTGTCGACAATAAAATATATATGTCGCTTCTTCTCCTAGTACGCAGTATTATAATGTAAAATCAATGACTGATTGGACAAAATCAAGATACTATTTTGTGTTGAGCGACACGTCTATCTGAGAGCTAGAGCTATAAATAACCAACTCCAGTGTGTCCGTTTAGGATAAAACAAATATGATATTTTTTCCCATCAAAAAGTAATTTGTTCTCGTCATGCTATCGCTGAAAACATTACTATATTGGCATTAAGCAACAACCACTTACTTACGTATTGAAAACTATTTCAGTTATATCATGGCTTTCGTGGAGCAACACCGGAGTTCGAAGAGAAAATTCAATCGACCTACCATAAGAACTGTAATAAATGGATTAAACATTCACTACGTAGATGAAACAAAGGTAGCTGTAGTCAATGATAATTATTAAAGTAAATGCTGTGGAGTTTCTACAACTTATTTATCTTTCTGTATAGTGTTATTTTGTTTGTTTTGTCTTTTTGTCTTTTGTTCTTTGGATCATTGTATTGTCTGTTCTTCTGTTTACGTCTTCTGATTATCCATTTGGTATCTTAAGCTTTCCTTAGCTGTTTGTTTTTCGTTTGATTGTGAACAAACTTATTTTTTCAAATAAATGGTGAGTTTATTTGTCATTAAATAACACATTGTCCATCTATATTGACATAAGTGGTTAATATGTAAGAATATATTTTTTCCATAGCTTTTAACCAATATTGTGACTTTGAAAATACAACATGCAGTTGGTCTCAGAATGAAGATAACACATTTGACTGGGTAATCAGGAAAGCCGGTGGTTATCGCGCTGGTACAGTACCACGTACAGATCACACAACTGGATCAGGTATGGGAAGTAATTAAAATTGGTAGATGTGCTTCGTCTTCAGGAAGTGAGTATATAAGGTCTGTGCCAATACAACTAGTCTTACTCCGCCACTTTGTATTGAAGTGCTTGTATCAAGTGATCAGGAAAGTGAGTAGTCATGTATTTGTGTGTTAGGGATATATATTTTGTCTCTTTCTATGATTTCTCAGTTGGATTTTTGAAATTTTCCGACAGTGTTTTTGTTTTGTTTTTCATTTTATTATGTTTGTTTGCTTGTTTATTTGATGGTGTTTAACGCCACTTTCAATCATATTTCAGTTATATCGTGTTGACATTTTATTATGTTTGTTTGTTTGTTTATTTGATGGTGTTTAACGCCACTTTCAATCATATTTCAGTTATATCGTGTTGACATTTTATTATGTTTGTTTGTTTGTTTATTTGATGGTGTTTAACGCCACTTTCAATCATATTTCAGTTATATCGTGTTGACATTTTATTATATTTGTTTGTTTGTTTATTTTATGGTGTTTAACGCCACTTTCAATCATATTTCAGTTATATCGTGTTGACATTTTATTATGTTTGTTTGTTTGTTTACTTTATGATGTTTAACGCCACTTTCAATCATATTTCAGCTATATCGTGTTGACATTTTATTATGTTTGTTTGTTTGTTTATTTTATGGTGTTTAACGCCACTTTCAATCATATTTCAGTTATATCGTGTTGACATTTTATTATATTTGTTTGTTTGTTTATTTGATGGTGTTTAACGCCACTTTCAATCATATTTCAGTTATATCGTGTTGACATTTTATTATATTTGTTTGTTTGTTTATTTTATGGTGTTTAACGCCACTTTCAATCATATTTCAGTTATATCGTGTTGACATTTTATTATGATATATGAATGTTGTATAATGGTAGTAATAATCATTCTTACATTATCTGAAGCATAACAAATAATATACAATTTCTCAAAAAGAACAATGATTATGAAACCAAAATGATATCACACTATCTGATATACGTTACTATTTATTACAGATTATTAAAGGGTGATTTATACTAAATTGTGTACATATTTCTTTCAATGGACCATAACAAACATTTTTTAAACGACGTTAGAAACGAATTGCACTGTTGTTAGATCAACGTGCATCATATAAATTGAAAATTTTTGTACAGTGGAATGAGTAAATAACATACAGACTTAAACCATTCTTTACGCAATCATAACACATGCGCTCCTCATCTTTCATTATACATCTTTGTAAGACTCAACAAAAACAAAAATCGTTTTTCTCTCCTACAATAGTTGACTGAAACCAGCTGCCACATCCTACAGTTATAAGCCGTTTTGGTTGAAACAGTCAAGGCTGCTGACTCCTTTATCAAATACTAATTTATGAAAAAAAAAGAAAACAAAATTATATCACGCTTTAATTAACTTAACATTTTTCAACTATCATATGCAGCCTCTGACATAATCTTAATACAGTGTCCTCTTTTAAGAGCTCATTGCAATAAGTGTTTAAATTTCAGATCCTACATGTGTATTGTAATCTTATAACAGGTAGTCATCAAAATATCTAAAATTTGTAAATTAATTTCCTTATATTTTCAAGAAATAACATAGGAATGTAGTTGTATTAAATTTACCTTTGCTACCGAATATTTAATTTAGTTCATTTTTAAAGTAAATTATGAAAAAGAAAATATAAATAAAGACGGTCATGAATTCCACCAATATCAACAATTGACTCCCAACTCATTGAATACAAAAAGAGAAAATGCCACAACATATGACGGAAATCCAGAGGTTTAACACGTGTAATGGGATCACAACCCTACCGTCTTGATAACTGGATCTCCAATGTCCCAAACATATGTCAAATGCTTCTGAAACAGTTGTTTTATATTTGTAGCGAATGGACACATGCTTTATATTGGGAAATATAGCTATCAAGATAATATACCATCAAGCAACTTTAAAGCTAGACTTTCCAGTGTCAATATAACATCTCCAGGTGTCAAATGTTTGACATTTTGGTATCAAATGCATGGAAGCAGTCTGGGAGTATTAAATGTTTATCAGCAATCTGGATTAGAACTTGTACCTCCCATCTTGACAAAGAAAAGACGAACTGGTTATGAGTGGAGTAAAGAAACAATAAATATTAATGGCACGTCCTCATACAAAATTGTGTTTGAAGGTGTACAAGGTGGAAGCGACAGTAGTATTTCAATTGACGATACAGCGATTACAGATGGGACATGTACATGTAAATATACTGTTATTGAAACGTTTATGAATTTTCTGATATTTGACTTCATTTGTTTTTATTTTGTTTTGTTTTGTCTTTCTTTTTATTTTATGTAGTTTTCAATCAAGATATTAACAGTTACACAGTGTGTTAGTGACCTAATACGATATATGCGAGTGCAGTAAATTCCATATGGGGCGATAGCGAAAATATAATATATGAACAATTTGAATATACCAAAGTGGCAATCAGACGCCGTAAATAGAAGGACAGACACCACAGTGATCTAAACAAAAAGAACAAAAAGACAAACATATGAAATATAATACACTACAAAAACATCAAAAAATTGAGCAACACGAACCTAACTAAAAACCGGAAGTGAACTCAGGTGCTTCGAAACGTTGTATTGTTTACTGTACTGTATTGAGTTATGTAAATGTAATACAATAGTTCCTATTTACATCTGTGTAAATTCTACACAGCACACAGCTGGCCCATAACTGGGGATGCAAATAAGTAACTCGTGTGTTAAGAACATTATACTCAATTCTTTTCGATATTTATTCAAAATTGTTATCCACCTGAGCTACTGTTTGTAATGTCCTATGATTATTAAAACTCCGGACCATACCAGAATCACATTTTTATCCACCTGAGTTACTGTTTTTAATGTCCTGTGATCATTAAAACTCCGGACCATACCAGAATCACATTGTTATTCACCAGAGCTACTGTTTGTAATGTCCTGTGATCATTAAAACTCCGGACCATACTAGAATCACATTTTTATCCACCTGAGTTACTGTTTGTAATGTCCTGTGATCATTAAAACTCCGGACCATACCAGGATCACATTTTATCCGCCTGAGCTACTGTTTGTAATGTCCTGTGATCATTAAAACTCCGGACCATACCAGAATCACATTTTTATCCACCTGAGTTACTGTTTGTAATGTCCTGTGATCATTAAAACTCCGGACCATACCAGAATCACATTTTATCCGCCTGAGCTACTGTTTGTATGTCCGGTGATCATTAAAACTCCGGACCATACCAGAATCACATTTTTATCCACCTGAGCTACTGTTTGTAATGTCCTGTGATCATGAAAACTCCGGACCATACCAGAATCACATTTTTATCCACCTGAGTTACTGTTTGTATTGTTGTTCTCTGGAATACTACTCACAAGTTTCACTTCGCTGGTATTTTAATTATAAGTTTGAGTTCTCAGTGTTCTAACTTTTATTTACATTGATTTCATTATCGTTTCAGCTTCAAAGTATGATTGTTCTTTTGAGAACGACACTAATATGTTATGTGGCTGGTTTGTGCAATCGAACGATGGCATATCGTGGGTTAGAGCGAAGGCTCTTTATCGATATTATACATTTCCAGAGCATGACCATAGCTTAGGATCGGGTAAGGTACTTTTATTTATTCTTTATTTCAACACTTCGATACATTCAATCAGAACTTCTTCTCGGCCAATCTGATAAAAACTAGGACAGTGTCACCTACTTCTTAAGATCCAGACAAGTGGCTACTTTATGCACCATCATTGTGAAATGGAGATTTAAATCTTGTACAAATGAAGGTCACAAGGTTTATGGTATCGGCTTTTGAAATGGGATGCAGTAGGAAAAATGGAACAAAAAAGTTTTTTGTAGAACCAATGATTTGAATACTAAATAACGCTGAATGCCCTGTTATATGCGAGGATTGACATTTTACTCACATGGAGAATACACTTGCATGACCTCTTTATATCACCAAGAGGGGATGTTAAGGCACAACAAATAGTTTAACTTTTAATTGAGGTGTCTGTACCAATCGCGGAAAGTGAGCGGTCATGTATTTGTGTGTTGGTAGTATCGAGTTTGCCGACAATGGATCGACAATATATAAATGTATTTGTAATAAACATCTATTTAAAATGTTGGATTTGTCAGGTACAAATGAAGTACCCACAGAGTTTAAGTAGCTCTAACAATGGGATCTATATATAGACATTGACTGTAATACGTGAGTGCTTAAAACATACTTTAAGAACCTATTAAGGTTCCATTGTATTTATTCAAATAATCAATTTGATAGGTTTATATTCAGGTAGACCCCATTAGGAGATGGACACAATGGGTTTCAGTGTGAACATGTCAAAAGTTGTCTTTTGAGCCAGTAATGGAAATACGATTCTACTTGGCATAGATCAGTATTGTGATTTGCAATTTTGTACTATTGAAAAAGAAAAGCTTGAGAATACCAAAGGGGTATTCGGAAGCCGTAATCCGAAGGACAGCCAACATACTGGCCAAAAGGAAAATGACAAAAGGACAAACAATGATCTACAAAGCAGTTCACAGAAAACTCGATCTATTGGATAAAAGTCGTTTGGGATAAATATTACACATACATATGTACAAGTATATAGTATATGTAAAATTATGGTCCCAACGGACTAAACCAATGAAATAAAAATCGTATTTACAAGAATAGTTTGAAGATACCAAAGGGATAAAGAGAATCCATAAATCGAAGATGAGAGATATCGTGGTGTGTGAACCTCTAGTTAAATAAATGTAATCGACAACTTATTCATTTTAGCATAAACATTTGAGTGTGACATAGTAACAAGTGTACTATTTGTATTGACGTGTTTTTGCTTCTTCCTCTAGGTAATGGACATTATCTTTATATGTACGTTAGTGCCATGTTAGCGGTGAAGACCGCCAGATTGATTCGCATAGAGTATCCTCTGGCAGAACAAATGTGTTTTACGTTTTGGTATTACATGTATGAGAATGAACCAAATCGTGGTATGCTAAATGTTACATGGGATAGCATTGTTTTATGGACAAATTCAAAGACGACCAATGGAAGATGGTCATTTGCAGCTATTAACATTAATGCTAATGATAATAAAACACACACCCTTGTGATTGAAGGGATACTGAACCCCGGCAGTTATCAATACTCAATTTCAGTAGATGACGTTTCCATGACAATCGGATCATGTTCAGGTATCTCTAGAAATGTATATATCATCATATCATTAAATTTATTGAGCATGTAATATTTAAGAGAAATGTCTGGTTCGAATATCAAGTACCGTTAGTCATTTTGTTAAACACCATTTTGTCAAATATATGTCAATTATATCGTGGTGGTCATTTTCGCTAATGAGGATAAAACGTGTATGGAGGATCCTGTACAAAGAAGAGGTCATTATGATATCACCAAAGGGTATCTTGTTTTCACGTTAAAATATCTTATTTGTTTCTAACAACAATTCATTAATTCGTATTATGAAGTTAAACGCGAGTATTATTCTTACACCTTCAGCACTTCTCCAGCTATATCATGACTACCTAATGAAAGAGGTACGGTTATGATGAACAGACCAATGAAACCCCTCCCCGAGAACCATTGATTATTCCTAGATATCTGAAAGTATCAAACCACCAGCCCAAGTCAGTAGTTTGTATGTTACCGGTATTTTTATTTATTTTTAAAAAGACATGACCGCATCTTTTCACTAAGAGGGAGGGAATAGGTGGGTATATACAACTATATTAACCACGCCTCTATGGAATAAAAAGATGGTAACAAAACAAGAGAGTGAGTAGTCATGTGTATATGTGTTACATGTAGAGGTGGAGATTTAGCCTCTGTTTCTATGATTCTGAATCTGTTTTTAAGTGTGGTATTTTCTGTTTGTCATTTTATTCATACGCTAGCTACGATGTATTTAATGGCCTTCAGCAAACCTTAAAAAGACACCAGGTACAAAAAATATATTTATATTTAATAATTCAGAGTAGCGAACGAAACGTTCATGAGAGTTAATCGTCTTTTAGAGCAATATTACTGACCCCCCCATCTGAGTTCACTCCCGGTTTCTAGTGAAATTCGTCTTGCTCAATCTTTCTGTTCAATGTTTTGGTAATGTACATAGAACGTTGTATGAGGGTGTCGGGCACAAAACGTGCATTAGATAAGTTTTTGTTGTTGACCATATTATACTGTCTTTTTTGTGACCTGTGACATCTTTTATTGTTTGTTTGATGGTGGAGGAAACCGGAGTACCCGGAGAAAACCACCCACCTGTCGCAAGTCACTGACAAACTTTATCACAAAATGTTATACACCTCGCCCTGATCAAGATTGGAACTCACAACATCAGTGGTGATATGCAATGATTGCATAGGTAGTTGTAAATCCAACTACCATACTATCACGGCCACGACGGCCCCGTGACATCTTTTAATATTACTCACTGAGTCTTATATGTTAAAAAGAAAACAATTGTGTGTGTATAATTACAGGCGATAAGCAGTATGAACAACCATATAATAGGATCGGGGATACCATTGATATTCAGGATTGTACTAAGCTGAACCTAGATACTCAAAACTTTGGTTTTAATTTCTTTCCGAATTTTAATGTGTGTTCAAATGTGTATAACGAATCTGAAACAAGAGTAAAAACAACGTGTGACAATCTTAGCGACGACGAGTTCTGTAGTTTAGCTTTTAACGATGTTATAGATGGCAATAAAGATTGTTTTGTACTACAAAAAAATGTTGAAATCAATTATGTATGTGGAGGTGAGTTTATTTAAAGACATATTCATCAATCTCAATTTATTTTACATGACCCTAAGAGCATTGTTCTTGATAGCAATAAATAAAAAACGCATTATTGCTTGGTACTGAAGCACTTCTGATTGATTTATTTATTTTATCATGTGACCAAAATGCTAAAAAGACATATCCGGTTATTCAAAATTTATATATTTGTCATGGTAATTGTATTTCCGTAATCCTGTTTTTTTCATTTTCCGTCATATTAATTTTGAGAAAATTTTACATAATTTGATAAATAATTGGATATGATACGTAGTTATGGGATTTGCTAAAAATTGGTGGAATTCACGATCATCGCTGTTTAAAGGTTCTTCTTACAAAGATATATAAATGGAATAGTCATGTCTACCAGAGCATGCTCTTTCTTAAAAGAGATAATCCGGATATTTTCAGCCTCTCCCCCCCTAATAAAAAAAAATCACCTACGATATAATAGTCAGACAAACAGCAGAACATGCACAAATCAAAATTTCTGTATTTGTTATCATTTAGTCTTTATATACAAAAAAAATATCATTTAATTGAAATAATGGAAATCTTAATAATGTCAATATTTTTTTCGTTCCCTGAGAAAGCATAAGTTATTGTTCCGACGGTGTGATATTAGTTTGTTAATATACTCCTGAACATTTATCTTTGCGGGACGCTATACATTATTTATTATTAAATTGACTTTTCAAATAAATTATTGTAAAAAAAAAAGTTAAGTAATAATTTAAGAAGCATTTTAAGATACCAAAGGGGCAATCAGAATCCATACATCGAAGAAGAACAGACAACACAATGACCAAAAGGAAAAGTACAAAGGGACAAACAACGACCTATAAAACATACATATAAAACTAAAGATCGAGTAACACGAACCCCACTAAAAACAGGAGTGAACTTAAATGGAGTAAAGTATGGTTTCAAAGCCCTATGTGTTTCCACATTTAAGATACGCTAGGTTATGGAAAGAAAGTATTGATGTGCAGCAATTCGAACAACCACCACTCACCGGAAATCATTGAACACAAAAAAACACGACATTTGTTGATATAAATCCAAGTACCGGGATGGGTTCAGCACGAAAATGTGGCGGGTTTAATCAGTTAATAATACCCCAAACCCTCCCAATTTGTAATAATAGGATCTACAGCGGAAATACATGTAAGTAAAGAATACATAAGACCTCTACGAATTGTTTATACACAAACAGAGAGCACGCTGTCACACGCTTCTAGCAGATTAGATGTCGTAAATGTTAGTTAGTCCTAAACATCTTCAGAGATTCGATGGTTTTCGTGGGAACCAGAATAAATTGATAATTAATTTACAGGAATTATATATTGAACATAAAAAATAGTAATATGCAATTAACTAAGTGTGCTGATTTGGTTGCTGGTCGGACCTACTACATGTAGTTCCACTGGTTAATTGTATATATTTACAACATAAAAAACAACTGCCTCAAAGAATCAACTATGATTACCAAATTATACCCCATATGAATAAGATTTGAAGTCTTAAGCTTACCAATATTTTGATGAAGATCAATCAAGAAACGCGTCGCGCGCACTAAATATTATATCTACGTTTACATTAGATTTGTTAGTAATATATCTACGTTTACATTAGATTTGTTAATAATATATCTACGTTTACATTAGATTTGTTTGTAATATATCTACGTTTACATTAGATTTGTTAGTAATATATCTACGTTTACATTAGATTTGTTAGTAATATATCTACGTTTACATTAGATCTGTTAGTAATATATCTACGTTTACATTAGATTTGTTAGTAATATATCTACGTTTACATTAGATTTGTTAGTAATCTATCTACGTTTACATTAGATTTGTTAGTAATCTATCTACGTTTACATTAGATTTGTTAGTAATCTATCTACGCTTACATTAGATTTGTTAGTAATCTATCTACGTTTACATTAGATTTGTTAGTAATATATCTACGTTTACATTAGATTTGTTAGTAATCTATCTACGTTTACATTAGATTTGTTAGTAATCTATCTACGTTTACATTAGATTTGTTAGTAATCTATCTACGTTTACATTAGATTTGTTAGTAATCTATCTACGCTTACATTAGATTTGTTAGTAATCTATCTACGTTTACATTAGATTTGTTAGTAATCTATCTACGTTTACATTATATTTGTTAGTAATCTATCTACGTTTACATTAGATTTGTTAGTAATCTATCTACGTTTACATTAGATTTGTTAGTAATCTATCTACGTTTTACATTAGATTTGTTAGTAATCTATCTACGTTTACATTAGATTTGTTAGTAATCTATCTACGTTTACATTAGATTTGTTAGTAATCTATCTACGTTTACATTAGATTTGTTAGTAATCTATCTACGTTTACATTAGATTTGTTAGTAATCTATCTACGTTTACATTAGATTTGTTAGTAATCTATCTACGTTTACATTAGATTTGTTAGTAATCTATCTACGTTTACATTAGATTTGTTAGTAATCTATCTACGTTTACATTAGATTTGTTAGTAATCTATCTACGTTTACATTAGATTTGTTAGTAATCTATCTACGTTTACATTAGATTTGTTAGTAATCTATCTACGTTTACATTAGATTTGTTAGTAATCTATCTACGTTTACATTAGATTTGTTAGTAATCTATCTACGCTTACATTAGATTTGTTAGTAATCTATCTACGTTTACATTAGATTTGTTAGTAATCTATCTACGTTTACATTAGATTTGTTAGTAATCTATCTACGTTTACATTAGATTTGTTAGTAATCTATCTACGCTTACATTAGATTTGTTAGTAATCTATCTACGTTTACATTAGATTTGTTAGTAATCTATCTACGTTTACATTAGATTTGTTAGTAATCTATCTACGTTTACATTAGATTTGTTAGTAATCTATCTACGTTTACATTAGATTTGTTAGTAATCTATCTACGTTTACATTAGATTTGTTAGTAATCTATCTACGCTTACATTAGATTTGTTAGTAATCTATCTACGTTTACATTAGATTTGTTAGTAATCTATCTACGTTTACATTAGATTTGTTAGTAATCTATCTACGTTTACATTAGATTTGTTAGTAATCTCTCTACGTTTACATTAGATTTGTTAGTAATCTATCTACGCTTACATTAGATTTGTTAGTAATCTATCTACGTTTACATTAGATTTGTTAGTAATCTATCTACGTTTACATTAGATTTGTTAGTAATCTATCTACGTTTACATTAGATTTGTTAGTAATCTATCTACGCTTACATTAGATTTGTTAGTAATCTATCTACGGTTACATTTGATTTGTTAGTAATCTATCTACGTTTACATTAGATTTGTTAGTAATCTATCTACGTTTACATTAGATTTGTTAGTAATCTATCTACGTTTACATTAGATTTGTTAGTAATCTATCTACGTTTACATTAGATTTGTTAGTAATATATCTACGTTTACATTAGATTTGTTAGTAATATATCTACGTTTACATTAGATTTGTTAGTAATATATCTACGTTTAAATTAGATCTGTTAGTAATATATCTACGTTTACATTAGATCTGTTAGTAATATATCTACGTTTACATTAGATCTGTTAGTAATATATCTACGTTTACATTAGATTTGTTAGTAATTTATCTACGTTTACATTAGATTTGTTAGTAATCTATCTACGTTTACATTATATTTGTTAGTAATCTATCTACGTTTACATTAGATTTGTTAGTAATATATCTACGTTTACATTAGATTTGTTAGTAATCTATCTACGTTTACATTAGATTTGTTTGTAATCTATCTACGTTTACATTAGATTTGTTAGTAATCTATCTACGTTTACATTAGATTTGTTAGTAACGCCTCCAAACAAATATAGATGGGAAATACTCATTTTAATGGGAACTGTGAATATAAAATTGTATTTATACACAAGAACTTTATTGGAGAGATTCCCTAAATGAAAATTAGGGAATCTCTTCAAGACAATACAATCATTTATGTTAAAGTTTTCCGTCACATATTTACAAATACGAGAAATACGAAGTGATAAATTTAAAAACCATGAGACCGTACCAAATGAACGTCTCCATCCAGACATTGACGATAAGGAGAGAATTTGTTTTTCTTTTTTTGTTGTCATATACGCGTATGTTAAATTTACATTTAGAAAGAAATATGTCTAAATCTAAAAGTTGACATGAGTCGTTTGTTATATTAGCCTTATACAATGTTACTTCATTAGGTTAAATTTCTTTTATAGACATAAGAAAGCATGCATTTTTTTTATTAATGTTCACTTTTAAATCCACTGAAACGAAACAATTGCCACTGTGTGACAAATACATGCATATTGTGTTAAACTTACTGCAATAACAAAACTAACATGTACATTTCAGTTCCGCAGATCAAACCTATTGGAGGCTCACAGACAGGACAAGATGACAACGTTGAATTAATAAGTAAGAGTGCCTATGCTTAGTATAGTAGGTTTCTGTCATTCTTATAATTAGTTCAGTTATTTTAAACAGTGATTTCGCATTTGTCTTTTCGTTAAGGCAATTTGTCAATATAATAAGGATATCTGTCGCATTAGTTACCTATAATACATACTCATTAAAAGTGAGTCTGAAATGCTCTCATGGCCCTAAATTATTTGGCTTTCCAATCTGTTTACTATAAGTGTACATGATGAAGGCTATTGCAGAAGCAAGTCGAGCATACTAAATTTGATATCTACATTTGTATGCATGTATTCAATTCATTATATTCACACACCACAATATAGCTGAAATATTCCTAATGTTGACATTAAACACCAATCAATCAATCAATAATTATATTCACATTATTTTTTTCCTTTTTCTCATAAACTGAAAGTAAGATAAATGATAGCGTTCATCATTAGATGTTTCAAGTCATTTTCAATAATATTCTGCAGGTCAGTTTTATTGTTGGTCCACAGAAAATCACATATTTGTTTTGACGTAACTGTAAAGTTTTATCACATACAAATGTATCAAGTACACCTCTCAATGGTCAGGAAACCAATGGACAAATTTAGTCATAGTAGACGTTGATTACAGAGATAGATTTACATCCAAACACTAAACATTCGTGGCCACGATACCCGCAGAATTGATTTATCGCACCTATCAGTAAGACCTGAACTGAAGTAGAAGACGGAAGACAGTGATCAAAGAAAGACCCCAGAAATACCATATTGTCGGAACAGTTCAAAAATCTTCTCGGAAATAAATAGTTGACAAAATCAATAAACACATACACATAACCATTCCCTTTCCAGGCTTGCCATAGGCTCTACAATAACAATACGTTGTGCGATTAAACTAGTTTTATGGGACCAAACCAAAAAGAATAGAAGTTGTACTTGCAAGTGGAATAGAAATCAAATGGCTAAAAGTTAGTTTAAAATCACATATTTCACTTCATTTTAGCAAATACCTACTTTAGATTAATGATTTAATAAACGCATTCTAACAATTATTGACATACACTGCGTTAGTTTGTCAATGTAATGTTTGGTATCATATAACATAAAACAATTGATGCCAGAATATTCATATGATTTGATTTTCAGGTGTTGTTATTGGTAGTGTGGTGTGTGTTTTCGTAGTGTGCCTATCTGTATTTCTTATTTGTCTAGTGAAAAGGTAATATTAGAGTTGATAATAACGTAATGTGTAAGACATAGATTAAAAACTATATCTTTTCTAAATATAAATATGCTGCAGTTACAAAAATAAAAAGGTAATGTTCTCCGGTACAACTATCTATATATGGGCATATAGTATCTCTGAAGGAGAAATCAACTATCTATACATGGGCATATAGTATCTCTGAAGGAGAAATCAACTATCTATACATGGGCATATAGTATCTCTGAAGGAGAAATCAACTATCTATACATGGGCATATAGTATCTCTGAAGGAGAAATCAACTATCTATACATGGGCATATAGTATCTCTGAAGGAGAAATCAACTATCTATACATGGGCATATAGTATCTCTGAAGGAGAAATCAACTATCTATACATGGGCATATAGTATCTCTGAAGGAGAAATCAACTATCTATACATGGGCATATAGTATCTCTGAAGGAGAAATCAACTATCTATATATGGGCATATAGTATCTCTGAAGGAGAAATCAACTATCTATACATGGGCATATAGTATCTCTGAAGGAGAAATCAACTATCTATACATGGGCATATGGTATCTCTGAAGGAGAAATCAACTATCTATACACGGGCATATAGTATCTCTGAAGGAGAAATCAACTATCTATACATGGGCATATAGTATCTCTGAAGGAGAAATCAACTATCTATATATGGTCATATAGTATCTCTGAAGGAGAAATCAACTATCTATACATGGGCATATAGTATCTCTGAAGGAGAAATCAACTATCTATACATGGGCATATGGTATCTCTGAAGGAGAAATCAACTATCTATACATGGGCATATGGTATCTCTGAAGGAGAAATCAACTATCTATACATGGGCATATGGTATCTCTGAAGGAGAAATCAACTATATATACATGGGCATATAGTATCTCTGAAGGAGAAATCAACTATCTATACATGGGCATATAGTATCTCTGAAGGAGAAATCAACTATCTATACATGGGCATATAGTATCTCTGAAGGAGAAATCAACTATCTATACATGGGCATATAGTATCTCTGAAGGAGAAATCAACTATCTATACATGGGCATATAGTATCTCTGAAGGAGAAATCAACTATCTATACATGGGCATATGGTATCTCTGAAGGAGAAATCAACTATCTATACATGGGCATATGGTATCTCTGAAGGAGAAATCAACTATCTATACATGGGCATATGGTATCTCTGAAGGAGAAATCAACTATCTATACATGGGCATATGGTATCTCTGAAGGAGAAATCAACTATCTATACATGGGCATATAGTATCTCTGAAGGAGAAATCAACTATCTATACATGGGCATATAGTATCTCTGAAGGAGAAATCAACTATCTATACATGGGCATATAGTATCTCTGAAGGAGAAATCAACTATCTATACATGGGCATATAGTATCTCTGAAGGAGAAATCAACTATCTATACATGGGCATATAGTATCTCTGAAGGAGAAATCAACTATCTATACATGGGCATATAGTATCTCTGAAGGAGAAATCAACTATCTATACATGGGCATATAGTATCTCTGGAGGAGAAATCAACTATCTATACATGGGCATATAGTATCTCTGAAGGAGAAATCAACTATCAATACATGGGCATATGGTATCTCTGAAGGAGAAATCAACTATCTATACATGGGCATATAGTATCTCTGAAGGAGAAATCAACTATCTATACATGGGCATATAGTATCTCTGAAGGAGAAATCAGCTATCTATACATGGTCATATAGTATCTCTGAAGGAGAAATCAACTATCTATACATGGGCATATGGTATCTCTGAAGGAGAAATCAACTATCTATACATGGGCATATAGTATCTCTGAAGGATAAATCAACTATCTATACATGGGCATATAGTATCTCTGAAGGAGAAATCAACTATCTATACATGGGCATATGGTATCTCTGAAGGAGAAATCAACTATCTATACATGGCATATAGTATCTCTGAAGGAGAAATCAACTATCTATACATGGGCATATAGTATCTCTGAAGGAGAAATCAACTATCTATCCATGGGCATATGGTATCTCTGAAGGAGAAATCAACTATCTATACATGGGCATATAGTATCTCTGAAGGAGAAATCAACTATCTATACATGGGCATATAGTATCTCTGAAGGAGAAATCAACTATCTATACATGGGCATATAGTATCTCTGAAGGAGAAATCAACTATCTATACATGGGCATATGGTATCTCTGAAGGAGAAATCAACTATCTATACATGGGCATATAGTATCTCTGAAGGAGAAATCAACTATCTATACATGGGCATATAGTATCTCTGAAGGAGAAATCAACTATCTATACATGGGCATATAGTATCTCTGAAGGAGAAATCAACTATCTATGCATGGGCATATGGTATCTCTGAAGGAGAAATCAACTATCTATACATGGGCATATAGTATCTCTGAAGGAGAAATCAACTATCTATACATGGGCATATAGTATCTCTGAAGGAGAAATCAACTATCTATACATGGGCATATAGTATCTCTGAAGGAGAAATCAACTATCTATATATGGGCATATAGTATCTCTGAAGGAGAAATCAACTATCTATATATGGGCATATAGTATCTCTGAAGGAGAAATCAACTATCTATAAATGGGCATATAGTATCTCTGAAGGAGAAATCAACTATCTATACATGGGCATATGGTATCTCTGAAGGAGAAATCAACTATCTATACACGGGCATATAGTATCTCTGAAGGAGAAATCAACTATCTATACATGGGCATATAGTATCTCTGAAGGAGAAATCAACTATCTATATATGGTCATATAGTATCTCTGAAGGAGAAATCAACTATCTATACATGGGCATATAGTATCTCTGAAGGAGAAATCAACTATCTATACATGGGCATATGGTATCTCTGAAGGAGAAATCAACTATCTATACATGGGCATATGGTATCTCTGAAGGAGAAATCAACTATCTATACATGGGCATATGGTATCTCTGAAGGAGAAATCAACTATATATACATGGGCATATAGTATCTCTGAAGGAGAAATCAACTATCTATACATGGGCATATAGTATCTCTGAAGGAGAAATCAACTATCTATACATGGGCATATAGTATCTCTGAAGGAGAAATCAACTATCTATACATGGGCATATAGTATCTCTGAAGGAGAAATCAACTATCTATACATGGGCATATAGTATCTCTGAAGGAGAAATCAACTATCTATACATGGGCATATGGTATCTCTGAAGGAGAAATCAACTATCTATACATGGGCATATGGTATCTCTGAAGGAGAAATCAACTATCTATACATGGGCATATAGTATCTCTGAAGGAGAAATCAACTATCTATACATGGGCATATGGTATCTCTGAAGGAGAAATCAACTATCTATACATGGGCATATAGTATCTCTGAAGGAGAAATCAACTATCTATACATGGGCATATAGTATCTCTGAAGGAGAAATCAACTATCTATACATGGGCATATAGTATCTCTGAAGGAGAAATCAACTATCTATACATGGGCATATAGTATCTCTGAAGGAGAAATCAACTATCTATACATGGGCATATAGTATCTCTGAAGGAGAAATCAACTATCTATACATGGGCATATAGTATCTCTGAAGGAGAAATCAACTATCTATACATGGGCATATAGTATCTCTGGAGGAGAAATCAACTATCTATACATGGGCATATAGTATCTCTGAAGGAGAAATCAACTATCAATACATGGGCATATGGTATCTCTGAAGGAGAAATCAACTATATATACATGGGCATATAGTATCTCTGAAGGAGAAATCAACTATCTATACATGGGCATATAGTATCTCTGAAGGAGAAATCAGCTATCTATACATGGTCATATAGTATCTCTGAAGGAGAAATCAACTATCTATACATGGGCATATGATATCTCTGAAGGAGAAATCAACTATCTATACATGGGCATATAGTATCTCTGAAGGATAAATCAACTATCTATACATGGGCATATAGTATCTCTGAAGGAGAAATCAACTATCTATACATGGGCATATGGTATCTCTGAAGGAGAAATCAACTATCTATACATGGCATATAGTATCTCTGAAGGAGAAATCAACTATCTATACATGGGCATATAGTATCTCTGAAGGAGAAATCAACTATCTATACATGGGCATATGGTATCTCTGAAGGAGAAATCAACTATCTATACATGGGCATATAGTATCTCTGAAGGAGAAATCAACTATCTATACATGGGCATATAGTATCTCTGAAGGAGAAATCAACTATCTATACATGGGCATATAGTATCTCTGAAGGAGAAATCAACTATCTATACATGGGCATATGGTATCTCTGAAGGAGAAATCAACTATCTATACATGGGCATATAGTATCTCTGAAGGAGAAATCAACTATCTATACATGGGCATATAGTATCTCTGAAGGAGAAATCAACTATCTATACATGGGCATATAGTATCTCTGAAGGAGAAATCAACTATCTATGCATGGGCATATGGTATCTCTGAAGGAGAAATCAACTATCTATACATGGGCATATAGTATCTCTGAAGGAGAAATCAACTATCTATATATGGGCATATAGTATCTCTGAAGGAGAAATCAACTATCTATACATGGGCATATAGTATCTCTGAAGGAGAAATCAACTATCTATACATGGGCATATAGTATCTCTGAAGGAGAAATCAACTATCTATACATGGGCATATAGTATCTCTGAAGGAGAAATCAACTATCTATACATGGGCATATAGTATCTCTGAAGGAGAAATCAACTATCTATACATTGGCATATAGTATCTCTGAAGGAGAAATCAACTATCTATACATGGGCATATAGTATCTCTGAAGGAGAAATCAACTATCTATACATGGGCATATAGTATCTCTGAAGGAGAAATCAACTATCTATACATGGGCATATAGTATCTCTGAAGGAGAAATCAACTATCTATACATGGGCATATAGTATCTCTGAAGGAGAAATCAACTATCTATACATGGGCATATAGTATCTCTGAAGGAGAAATCAACTATCTATACATGGGCATATAGTATCTCTGAAGGAGAAATCAACTATCTATACATGGGCATATGGTATCTCTGAAGGAGAAATCAACTATCTATACATGGGCATATGGTATCTCTGAAGGAGAAATCAACTATCTATACATGGGCATATAGTATCTCTGAAGGAGAAATCAACTATCTATACATGGGCATATGGTATCTCTGAAGGAGAAATCAACTATCTATACATGGGCATATAGTATCTCTGAAGGAGAAATCAAATATCTATTCATGGGCATATAGTATCTCTGAAGGAGAAATCAACTATCTATACATGGGCATATAGTATCTCTGAAGGAGAAATCAACTATATATACATGGGCATATAGTATCTCTGAAGGAGAAATCAACTATCTATACATGGGCATATAGTATCTCTGAAGGAGAAATCAACTATCTATACATGGGCATATAGTATCTCTGAAGGAGAAATCAACTATCTATACATGGGCATATAGTATCTCTGAAGGAGAAATCAACTATCTATACATGGGCATATAGTATCTCTGAAGGAGAAATCAACTATCTATACATGGGCATATAGTATCTCTGAAGGAGAAATCAACTATCTATACATGGGCATATGGTATCTCTGAAGGAGAAATCAACTATCTATACATGGGCATATAGTATCTCTGAAGGAGAAATCAACTATCTATACATGGGCATATAGTATCTCTGAAGGAGAAATCAGCTATCTATACATGGTCATATAGTATCTCTGAAGGAGAAATCAACTATCTATACATGGGCATATGGTATCTCTGAAGGAGAAATCAACTATCTATACATGGGCATATAGTATCTCTGAAGGAGAAATCAACTATCTATACATGGGCATATAGTATCTCTGAAGGAGAAATCAACTATCTATACATGGGCATATGGTATCTCTGAAGGAGAAATCAACTATCTATACATGGGCATATAGTATCTCTGAAGGAGAAATCAACTATCTATACATGGGCATATAGTATCTCTGAAGGAGAAATCAACTATCTATACATGGGCATATAGTATCTCTGAAGGAGAAATCAACTATCTATACATGGGCATATGGTATCTCTGAAGGAGAAATCAACTATCTATACATGGGCATATGGTATCTCTGAAGGAGAAATCAACTATCTATATATGGGCATATAGTATCTCTGAAGGAGAAATCAACTATCTATACATGGGCATATAGTATCTCTGAAGGAGAAATCAACTATCTATACATGGGCATATAGTATCTCTGAGGATGAAATCAACTATCTATACATGGGCATATAGTATCTCTGAAGGAGAAATCAACTATCTATACATGGGCATATAGTATCTCTGAAGGAGAAATCAACTATCTATACATCGGCATATATTATCTCTGGAGGAGAAATCAACTATCTATACATGGGCATATAGTATCTCTGAAGGAGAAATCAACTATCTATACATGGGCATATAGTATCTCTGAAGGAGAAATCAACTATCTATATATGGTCATATAGTATCTCTGAAGGAGAAATCAACTATCTATACATGGGCATATAGTATCTCTGAAGGAGAAATCAACTATTTATACATGGGCATATGGTATCTCTGAAGGAGAAATCAACTATCTATACATGGGCATATGGTATCTCTGAAGGAGAAATCAACTATCTATACATGGGCATATAGTATCTCTGAAGGAGAAATCAACTATCTATACATGGGCATATGGTATCTCTGAAGGAGAAATCAACTATCTATACATGGGCATATGGTATCTCTGAAGGAGAAATCAACTATCTATACATGGGCATATGGTATCTCTGAAGGAGAAATCAACTATCTATACATGGGCATATGGTATCTCTGAAGGAGAAATCAACTATCTATACATGGTCATATAGTATCTCTGAAGGAGAAATCAACTATCTATACATGGGCATATAGTATCTCTGAAGGAGAAATCAACTATCTATACATGGGCATATGGTATCTCTGAAGGAGAAATCAACTATCTATACATGGGCATATAGTATCTCTGAAGGAGAAATCAACTATCTATACATGGTCATATAGTATCTCTGAAGGAGAAATCAACTATCTATACATGGTCATATGGTATCTCTGAAGGAGAAATCAACCACACAGCATTCCGGAAGAAAAGTTTGAAGATACCAAAGGGATAATCAGAAACCGCAATTCGAAGGACAGACTACAATGGCCATTAAAAGAACAACAAGACAAACAATGACTTGCAAAATATTTCACAGAAAACTAAAGATCGCGCAAACGAACTAAAACCCGCAGGTGAACTCATGTGCTCCGGAAGAGTTGGCAGTCCTGCTCCACATCCGTCATTAATGGCCCGTTGCCAGGTAAAATATTTCGATTATAATAAGTATATCATTTTTGTCTGTGATAATCTAAACTTTCGCCTATATGTCTATCTTAGTACCTTAAAACATGATGTTTCATTTGTAAGCTTATTCTACTCATTAATACTGCTCATTTGACTTTAATCAACCAATATAATTCCCGCTGCGAGTTTAGTTTATTGTTACCGATAACTCGATAGCGAAATCACTCGGTGATTGTCAACAATCTCATCATCTTTAACAAAATGAATTACTATCTTGGATCACTTTACACTTTAGATGTCAGTGGAAAGACAATGGTGGAAAATGCACGATGAAATCTAGGTGATAGTTAAAATCGTGTGGCGGGTTCTTACCAGTTAATAGGGATGTTGCACAAATTGACATATCTACATTACTCGACGTACGTACGTACATAGGGGATCGTTTATTGATAGTTTTTTATAAAGGCGAGGTGCGTCGTTTTGTCGTTGTAATATACAATTCTGAAGTATATACTAGAGCATATTATTGATGAAATACAATTTCTGTTACTCATGTTTAACAAAACATGATTTATCGATAGAAATAACTGAGGTGCACTCACCTGGATAAGATGAAGCTCGTTATGTCAAGATTTTCCGCCAATTCGTTTACTTATCTCGACTTAAGTTTGTGACCTTGACCAAAACAATTATGTTTATTTATAGCTTTTAAAACACCAAATCAGTTATTTGATACAGATACAAAACGCCCAACGAATTATGATATTCAATTTATTGACTTAGTTTGGAGGGATTGTAATTTAATTTTCAAAACTATTAAAGCGATGGTTAAATCACAGGCGCTTGTGGCTCGGAATTACTCCTCCCCCTCTTTTTTAATCTTTCTGTTTACATTTTATTTTCTATCAATTTTTTAATGTTTTCTTCTCTTTTTCCTGAATTTAACTTGTTTTCGTGGATAGCCTTTATCTTGTTGACACATGTAAGTTGCTGTTAACATAAGATTGTATGAATATGGACACGAACAAGTTAAATTAAGGAAAAAGAGATGAAATAATAAAGACATTTTATTGAAATTAGATATGCAAACAAAGTTGAAAAGGGGATAGTAATTCCGCGCCACGAGCACATGTGGGTTAAATCATATTTATGTCTCTGCGAGTAAGTTATAGAATATGCTAAAAAAATTAGATGACAATTTGTTAAATGGAAGGAAATCGATGCATCATCGTTTCCAAAATATATGTCCACTTTACAAGGATATATCAGGGCGCAGCTAAATTAACGCAAAAATTAAAATACACGTGCGAATACATCCGATTTGGAAAAAAAAACACACAAGTTAATCACTGTAACTGGATGAAACAAAATCTGTTCAGGTCGGTATCATAATGACAATATTTTCAAAAGCATACACGGTCACCAAATGAAATCTCAATGAAAAGATGCTTTGAACATTTGTTCATGTATTTACGCTTTCCCGATGAATAAAAAAAAACAATATTTAATTTCCGTTATAAGTTTTTTTGGGGGCTTTAATTCAAAGTGCTAAGTCTTTAGTCTGTGGAAATTTGTTTATAATGAGGTTTAGATAACGACCATTTAACATTTAGGGGGTGTTTTTGGTTTTTTTCCCGAACCAGAATTGTTTATGAAAAATCGGTTAATATCATTCAATTAGTATCAAAATTTATTTCTAAAACTGGAGGGTCATATAATTTAATTTTTGCATCTTTCAGGTCAAGATATTTTTTCTGTAAAATTTGGGGACATTTTATTTTACGAATATAAAAACATACCAACTCACTAAAAGTTAAATGGTCGTTCCATAAGTAAAAAATACGAAAATAGTCCTATTGTTTTTTTAAAGAGAGACAAGACTAAAGAATCATCAATTTATACACAAAATTCGTGAATTTTCATGTTGCAATTATCGTCATCTTTAACCCCCAATCTACAAATCCAACCCCTCTTCCACAACCAATGTCAGCATGGACCCATTTGAGGCATCCGGAGTCCACTACTCACCTCGCTACATATTATAATAGAATGCATTGCAACCAGGGGCGTAGTAGGGCACTTGCCCCCAACACTTTCACTTTGGAAAGTGGGTGGAGAGGGGGACATATTTTACTTTTTATGGTAAACATTTTATTAGTAACTGAATTTTCAGCATTAAAAAAGAAATGTTAAGCTAACAAGAGATTTGAAGCCTTTTTGTTTGTTTGTTTGTTTGATATTTTGTTTGATTTTTTGCTTCTCAGTTTTTCAAGCTCCCCCCCCCCCCACTTTCCAATCCATTTCTAAAGCTTTATCCTCGCCTCTGTAACCTTTTGTTACGCCACTGCATATGTATAATGTACAGAAAACATCGGATTGGAAGAAAGGCGGTCAAATATTTGGAAATTTATAATATCGAATTTTTTTTATTTGACCAAAAAAATCGAAACTTTGACTTTTAATTTTGTCATGAATGTTGCTAATACGCTTCCGTAGCTCGTAGATTTCATCGCATTATCATTTCAAACAATTAGATAACAATTTTAGAAAGAAACTGACCATTTGATTCTCTGAGAACGAAATATAGACGGTTACAAAATCATTGAATCTCTTGCTACTTAAATTAAGATTTATTTGTATATGTAAACAAATTATTGTATTTCGCAATGGACATACACGAACGATTCCTTTGTTATTTGGTTGATGACTAACAATAAGAAAATGCTGTTGAGATGGTGAATATTCACACACTTTAATTATTTATTAATGATAGGTGAAAGGTGTACTCGATACGATAGACAAATTACAGGTGATTGTTCGAGCTTTTGTCTGCGCGATTTTAATTAAATTTTTAAGCTTGCTTGATATTCGCAGAAAATATAGTATAAATACAAATGTCCTTTAATTTGCATTGACATATTACATTAACCTAACAATTAACAATATGTGATCCTGTGTGTCATGCGCAGTGGACTTAAGTCGAGTAATGTAGCTTATGTCGAGTAATGTAGAGTAATGTCATTTTGCGCAACATCCCTAATATTGGGAGGCTACAAATGTAATTTCAAATCATGATAACTAAATAAATGTGAGTATGCATACGTACGACCAAATAACTACTTATAGAACTTTTATATTTTAGAAAACGAATTAAGACTGACAAGGTAAAGAACAATGGGAAGAATTCTCTTGATATTTCAAATGATAACTCTGGACAAAAGGTCAAAGCAAGGAACGACATGTCTGCTCAGTATAATGATTCTGAGAATGAGGAAACTGTTTATATGAACAACATATCTGAGTTGAATATAGATGAAAGTTATCAAAACAACGTGTGTGAAAGTCAAACACCCAATAAGAACAAAGATATGAATGAAAATAAATCAAAGCGAAATGAAAAAGATTTCACAAATATAGAGGAGTTGCGTACTTCACATTCAGACCTATACACAGATACCGTAGAAGGCGTGTATGATGAAATTAACAATAAACAATACAGGTATAAAGACGATAGCGAACAACATATATATAGTAATTCAGTAGACAATGTTTATGATAGCGCAAGTCAGGCCATGTATCGAACGCGGGACGACGATGTGGACACTTACGACCATTTCATTGGTCATAGATCAGAAAACGATTAAAATGTGACACACATATATTGATATATTTGTTTCTGTTTTTGTTTTTACGGCGGGAAATCAATCACTTCGGGTTAAGTTGACAAGTGTTCATCATGGTTTTATACTTGATATAAAATTATAAATAAAAACCACATGACTTATAGCTGAATACAGTGTTTACGGTACAAACATCATGTACGTCAGTGAATTATAATTATCTGTATCTGAATGAATGAAGCATGATATTCAAATTATTCACATGTGGAAAAAACTTGCATGACCGCATGATTTTACTAAGAAGGAAAGTTTGGGCCCATAAAACTAGTTTAACCCCGCCACTATTGTATTAAAGTACATGTACTAAGTCAGGAGAGTGAACGCGGTAAGATATTTGTGTGTTAAATGTATCAGTTTGATTGACAATAGAGGCTAACAGTAAAAGAACGAACTTATATTCTGCCTTACATCAAACCAATAAGGACAAATTACAAGACAACAACAACCAATGGAAATCTACGCTATAAACATGAACAAAAATGTGGCGGATTTTAATCAGTTAGTGGACCCCTACACCCACATCTACTGAAGATCTATACTATAAACAGGCACAAAAATGTGGCGGTTTTAATCAGCTAAGTAGATCCCTACACCCACATTTAATGAAGATCTATCCTATAAACAGGCACAAAAATGTGGCGGGTTTAATCAGTTAGTGTATCCCTACACCCACATCTAATGAAGATCTATACTATAAACAGGCTCAAAGATGTGGAGGATTTTAATCAGCTAGGTGGATCCCTATACCCACATCTAATGAAGATCTATGCTATAGCCAGGCACAAAAATGTGGCGGATTTTAATCAGCTAAGTGGATCGCTACATCCACATCTAATGAAGATCTATGCAATAAACAGGCACACAAATGTGGCGGATTTTAATCAATTGGTGGACACTTACACCAACATCTAATGAAGATCTATGCAATAAACAGGCACACAAATGTGGCAGATTTTAATCAGTTGGTGGACACCTACACCCACATCTAATGAAGATCTATGCAATAAACAGGCACACAAATGTGGCGGATTTTAATCAGTTGGTGGACACCTACACCCACATCTAATGAAGATCTATGCAATAAACAGGCACAAAAATGTGGCGGATTTTAATCAGCTAAGTGGATCCCTACATCCACATCTAATGAAGATCTATGCTATAAACAAGCACAAAAATGTGGGGGATTTTAATCAGCTAAGTGGATCCCTACACCCACATCTAATGAAGATCTATGCTATAAACAGGCACAAACATATGGCGGATTTTAATCAGCTAAATGGATCCCTAAACCCACATCTAATGGAGATCTATACAATAAACAGGCACATAAATGTGGCGGATTTTAATCAGCTAAGTGGATCCCTTATAAACAGGCACAAAAATGTGGCAGATTTTAATCAGCTAAGTGTATCCCTACACCCACATCTAATGAAGATCTCTGCTATAAATAGGAACAAAAATGTGACGAATTTTAATCAGTTAAGTGGATCCCTACACCCACATCTAATGAAGATATATGCTGGATACAGGCACAGAAATGAGGTGGAGTTTAATCCGTTAATTGGATCCCTACATCCACCTCTATAATAAATAATCGTGTAGCATCTCACATCATATTGTTCACAATCTCGTGACATTTCTCTAATATTAAATTTCATCATATATAAACTGTAGATTGTTCATATATCTCGTTGGGTGTATCATGTAACTTGTTTGTTAATCTTTAACTTCCTCGTGTAATCACTGACGGACAGGAACTACCCAACAATACCAAATGTCCACATTATGTGGCATTGCTATTTTTGGTAGTCTTATCCATACGATATATACCATGTCAAGTAAGTATGTTAGTACATTAATAGTAAAATCACTTTAATGATTGAATGAAACTGTTGAAAGTTATGATGTGTTCTATCTTCGGAGTTCTAGGGATCGAGAGGAACATTTTAGGGCTGTTATTGCATCAGTTGTGAGGAAACGCTACATACAATGTACACTTGAATAGGAGCAGGTATCCATCCTTCCTTTGTCATGGATTCTTATTCTAAAATAGTCCGTGTGTTGTGTTGGTTGTGTATATGTCGTTTGAAGACTGTTGACATGATTATTTCTGAACAAATTCTGGCATGAAGTTTAAATGTCTAGAAATGTTTTCACTGATATCTTTGTCGTTCTATAATTTACTTCGCAATATATCAAATTTATTACAGATATTTTTAAGCATATCCACTTTATTTAAATCCCTGTAGCAACTGAAATCAAAAGTCATTATTGTTATATTACATGTATAGGTATATGATTACATGATATTAAAAAATAAGATGGGCAGCACAATTAACAGAATCCAAATTCTGTAATTTTAATATATCCTGTCCTAGATTGTTAGATGATGACAGTAGTGTATGGGCACAGCTCAAGCCATATGTGTGGAGGAGCGATGTGGCGGAGCAACCGTAAATCACGTGACCGGAAGAGGTCATGTCTGGAAGTATGTTCTGTGCATGCACAACCGGAAGTTGCGCAATATCCGCCCTAGTGAGGCCTTTTGACCGGAAATGACGTCATCAAACGTCACCCGTAGCGTCGTCCGCATCCTGTTATCGTTTTCTAGCCCTTTCACTGGTTTTCTACCCCTTTCCCGCCATTTTATTTTCATAATTACATTATTTATTTCAATAATTACATTTCTTACAAAGGTTTGTCACCGCCACCACCACCACCTCCACCACCACCTCCACCACCACCCCTCTAAGTCGTCCGCGTCCTATTATCATTTTCTAGCCCTTTCACTGGTTATCTTCCCGCCACTTTATTTTCATAATTACATTATTTATTTCAATAATCGTTTTCACCTACGGTGTTTTCGGATATGTTGTGTAGTACTACAAGGTTGTCCGCGTTCTCACTGTGGTATTTATAAGAGCCAAATGAATGAAATGGTAAATTTGATCCCTACTTGCATAGTCTCTAACAAAACACTATTCCAGGATGATTCTTCTCAATTCTGAAAAACAATGTATATAGGGAGGAGGAGGAGGAGGAGGTGGTGGTCTCTTTGTGTGTAATTATAACTAACACAGAAATCTTCCATATTTTCCATATAATTTCACTATTCAACTTGCCTTTTTTCCATATTTTCCATATCTTTTCACTATTCAACTTACTTTTCTTCCATATTTTCCATATCATTTCACATTTCAATTTACTTTTCTTTCATATTTTCCATATCATTTCACTCTTCAACCAGTTTTTTTTCCATATTTTTCATATCTTTTCACAATTTTCTTATGTATTTTCCAAATCTTTTCACAATTCAACTTGGGTTTCTTCCATATTTTCCCTATCATTTCACAATTTTCTTCTCTATTTGCCAAATCTTATCACTATTCAACTTGGGTTTCTTCCATATTTTCCATATCTTTTGACTATTCAACTTATTTTTCTTCCATATTTCCCCTATCATTTCACCATTTTTTTCTGTATTTTCCAAATCATTTCACTATTCAACTTATCTTTCTTCCATTATTTTCCATATCATTTCACATTTCAACTTGCCTTTCTTCCATGTTGTCCATATCTTATTACTATTCGACTTAATTTTCTTCCATATTTTCAATTCCACCACAGTGTATTAACAATACTGATGGACATCCTTTTTTGTCAACCATAGTTTCAATCACATCTTCTAACATTGCCCACTTCATTCCCGACCAACCAATCCAAACAACATTAAAACCCTTTTTGTCCAGACATAAATGGTGACCAGTTGGGCGTTGAATGATATGCTCATAGGCCCTTCTGATTATAGATCAATCAATTATCCAAATATCCTTCGAAACTGAAATTTAACATTTAATTCAATGCGTTAATTCTGATATATCGCTTGTATGTTGCTGAATTCCACCTACCCATTGTTTTATTTTTATTTTCCGTTTTCCCGTTCATAGACGCAAAAGTTGCTACCCCGATTCCAAATGAATGAGTTTGTTAAATTTGTTGACATCATAATTTAAAAATCTTAAAGCAGCTGATAATATAGAATAAAATTGGTATCTTGTAAGAAACTTTCCATTTAAATGACAAAATAAAGGCCCTTGAATGTTAGGTCTCATGTTCAAATAAACAGTCATCGCAGATATTAAATCCAGACCTTCATTCTGCTTTACAGTTAATGTTAATGTTGCACCCTTTTGATCCATTTTTGAAACGGGGATAGTCACAAAAATAGTAGATGTAGATTGATCAATAATAATATCTTTGTTACTCAGAACATAATGAACATCACGATTGGATTTAACAGTTATTTCACCAACTCTCAGAAATGCTGCAAAAGCAAATAAAAAGGCTGCTGAAAACATTACATGTTCATATTTTGAGGAACAAACATGCATTAACGCATTTGGCAATTGCTGCATCATAGTTAAAGTAATTGGTTCTCTAACATCATATCGTGAATTTAACATTTCATAACCAGTCAAAATTTTCTTAATAAGAAAAAATTGGGTATTTTCATGATATCTGCCAACTTATAACTTATTCCTGAAATATACCACCGCACCGTAGATGGAGAATAATTCTTATTAGACAAATAAGCAATACATCTTATCAAATTTTCTAAACTTGGTGGCCATATAAAGATTATATGTTTGTAAACATGCTTTGAAAGATTGTTCAGCCAGTTGGTAAACTGCACAAGAGCTTAAGGCCAATGAATCATCCAATAGCCTCGCAGATTCTAAATCAAGATTTTGTAGAAGTTTTCTGTTATCTCTGTTTTTAGTCTCTTCTGCATTTGGCGCAACTTCCTTGAATTTTTCTAGCTAAATAATCTGCTATTTTATTATCATTGACGGTAAGTGAACTGCCTTAAATTGACAGTTGTGCAACAAAGACCAATATACAATATGTCTTAATATTGTCATTACTCTTTCAAATTTCGATGATTTAACATTCCAAATGTAAACAACAGCTTCATTATCACAATGTAGCAAAACTGTTTTATATTGAAACCTATCTCCTCAGAGAAAAATAGCCAATGCTATGGGAATAATTTCTAAATATGTCATGTCATTGAAAACTTCATTTTTCCAATGGGAAGGCCATTTCATAAATGCCCACGATCCATGTAAGTAAGCACCGCAGCCTAAATCTGAACGACCAGCACTATCTGTAAACAAATCAATTTCTGGGCTCTCAACCCAGCCTAAATCTTGAATGTATGACACTCCATTGCAATATTTCAAAAATAATTTCCAAATTAACAAATCGTCTTTAATTCCTTTTGTCACCCTAATAAAATGATGTGGCTTTTTAGCTTGTTTAAATGACCCATATAAACGACGACAGAATGCTCTACCGGAGGTTAATGCTTTACTACAAAATGCCAATGATCCTGCTAAAGACTACATTTGTCTCAATGTAACTTTTCTCTTATTTATTGTACTTTCAATTAATTCTAATAATTTTGTTAGTTTGTCCATTGGAATTTTAATTTGCATATTCTCTGAGTCTATGGTCAGGCCTAAGTACTCAATGACGGTACATGGACTTCTGTTTTTTCCGATGCAATAGAAACACCCAGTTTAATACATATATTTTCAAAACATGTCATAAGATTTTGACAGTCTTGAGTTTTGTCTTCTCCAGGAAATAGCACACCGTCTAAATATTGATCTAAATTGTTTGACTTGAGCAACCCATTGGCATACATTTGTCTATATAATAATTTTCTAATATTTTTATTACCAATAAATCAAAATCTCCAGGATAAACTTTTAACAATCTAAATGTAGATTTAATATCCATTTTGGCTAAAAGGGCATTCTTACCGAGTTTTTGTATCATGCTAACCACATTATCAAATGATGAATATAAGACTTTAGTAAATGTTTCATCAATATGATGATTCACACTAAAAATTTTGGGGTATAATAAATGAGTGATCAAGCAAAAACCTCCTGTCTTTTTAGGAACTAAACCTATAAGGACACATCTCAAATTAGATATTGGTCTATAGTCAAAGGGACCTGCCATTCGCCCAAGATCAATTTCATTTTGTAGCTTGTTAATTGCTGCAGAAGGATTTTGTTTTACAGATAGCAAATTCCTATATTCCTGAGGCAATCGCACACCCATAAAATTCAACTTAATACCATATTTAAAACCATCTAATATGAGCTTTGCATCATGTTTATTAGAATAATTATGCAACATATTTTCCAATATGTCATTTTTTATTGGTGAATATCCCAAACTCCAGACATCATACTGGTCAATACAATTTTCTGAAAAATGACATAAGGTTCATATCACAAATTTATCTAATTCTGCGGTTGAAAGTTTGAGCTATAGTTGCAGGCTTAGGCTTAGATTCACTGGCCTCGTATCAATGCCCAAATATCTTTTACAATGCATTGCAGGATGGTTCATTGAACATTTGATACATATATGCTTACAGTTATTTCTATGACATTCACCCTTAAAATTAAATTCGAAATATTTATTATTGGAAGGAGGTTGTTTCTTCTGAATGCCCAATGCTATTAATTGCAACCACAATTGTCCAATCAATAAGACCCTATTTTTTGTGTGATCTCTAACTACTCTTAATCGAAAGTGCTGATCATATGCATACCATTTTTCAATGGCACATTCAGAAGCAGCAGACAATCGCCATATAAGCAAATAATTCATTTACCTTTTGAGGCTGCCTTTCTAATCAAATTTGTGAATATGAAATAAATGCATCTGTCCATGTTTCAATATTACTGATTGCACGATTTGTTTGCCAATTTTGTTTGTGCCACCAGCTTACCATACTCATTTATACTTATATATTTTTGTTGATCAAATTGGTTATTGAAATTGCTTTTATACATGATAGCTAAATATATGTATTCAAATAACCAAATGTTTTCTTTCATTGCCTGACTTATGAAGATATCTACTTCATTAACATTTGCTATTAACAATGGTTCATCAAATTGAACACTAACCTCACCTCTTGCTTGGTTTTGAGGCTGGGGTTGAACAACTTCTTCGGGCAGCTGGATGTTGTTATGATCAGGAGGTGCTGGTAGTGGTTGATTTAACTGCTCCTCAGGCTGATGTACTGCTCTTTGTGGTTCATATTCTAAACGACGACGGCGATTTGGTGGGTGTTGTTCCTGTTCATCCTCACCCCTGTTACGTCTTAGATTTGGCCTCCGCCGAATTTGATTTGCGGCCCACCGTGGACGTCTAGGCATTCTGTATTATAATTTTTTGACTAAACATGTTTCCAATAGATATAAATAAAATTATTTAAAATTCATTGTCATGTGCAAAGTTTGATATGCACCGACATATTCATTATGAAAGTTGTAAATGTTATTGCTTGTTTAATAATGATTAAGCAACTAAGTACCGGAATTGCAGTAAATTTATTTGCTGTAGACAGCCATTGCGACAATTTATGCCTTTTTAGTACAACTAAAATAGTAACATTTGGAAATTCGAAATCCAAAACAAAGAATAAAACTGACAAATAACAAAGCACCAAACATGCTATTTAGGTTTGTTATTAAAAAACGATACCCTACTCATGTCGATGTTCGAAGTTAATAAAAATAACATTGACCTTGTTGTAGTAATTTACATGTACATGATAATTATCTTATCAACTTGTGTTTTGGTATTTGAATGCCGATTATTTATGACTTGTTTATAAATTCGTACCTAAAGGTATTATAATTTACTAAGCTTCTATTCCAATTGCGCTTATAAATATGCATACTCAGGGGTTTCAAAGTTTTTTATAATAGGAGGTACTTTTAAATTTTAGGAGGTACCTAAAAAATTAAGCTGAGGGCCGTAAGGGGTCCAGGGGGCGGGAGCTCCTGAAATCTAGCATGTTGTGGACCAAAAAATGTACTGCAGAGACTGCAAAACATTATGTGTTTTTCAAAGAAAAATCCCATTAACTTTAGAGTTCAGATTTCACCAAGAGTGAAGACCATGCATAATGCCTGGATTTTTCCCCAATTTCTTTATTGAATATTTCAGCTTACAGACTTCAGCCAAGATTATTCATACATAGTCCGCCATATCTTAAAAAAACCCAAAAGGACCATAAAGAGCTACGGTTCCGCAGCTAGGCTGGACCAAGTCATTGTTATCAAAGCTTAAACTTTCTCAAAATTCTTTTGTTGGCTTTTCATAGACGTTTTAAGAGGGATACAAGGCTTGTCAAAGGCTGAAAAAAAATGTGCTGGACAATTCACATGTTTGAATAATTTTGGCATCAACATATTAATATAAAAAGTCACTAGGCGGTAGGAATTGGTGAAATAAATTGGATTCTACGCCTCGATATCTTTGTCGCTGCATTGATCAACTACCGAAGGCAGTTTACGATAAAAACAAAAGGATCAAGCTTTACTGACTTAATGGTGAAGTAGAAAAAAGACTGTCCTATCTAAACGTGTAACTCATAGACACTAAGATAACCTATAAAGAACGATAATAGTCAAAATCTTCACACCTACCTTTTTGATGATTTACAATCCGCCATCTTGAAATGACCATTCCTTATCGGGTACACGACAGTGTGCATACCATATACAAATTTCCCGCGCCTATAGCACGGACCTTTCATTACCGCTTAGATATACAAAAAATGAAAGCGAAACGTGTCAGATCGCTTGAGACAATAAAAATAAACAAAAAGAAAGACAACTCGAGTGTTATCAATACAATAAATAAATGTAATGCTGAGTAATTAAATTGTATTAAGTTTATCATCATTGTTAGTGGAAAATAAAATATAAAAAGAAAAATGATTGACCTAAATGGTTTCCGTAGTAGAGCTCCCCTTATAGATCTGTAGTATCTGGTTGTCCTCTCCATGCTCAGGTGCACACTATCACTGAAGACATCTTCCTTTGTTTCTTGAATTCCTCGTATTTTCCAAAATCATACATACCGGTAGTTCATCTTTTTTATTTCACCTTTCAACAACTTATTGAATAGGCGTTTTTATTTGTTATATTTTCCTGCGCTGACGTTCCGCGGTGCTTCACGAGGGCAAAGTTCACACACAAAAACAAACTGAATATTGTGCCGTATAGGGAATGTCTTAGTCATGAGGACCAGTTTCAGTGCTAACCGCTGGCAAAAAATATCGTCAAGGTCGGTTGTATCCAAATCATTCCCTCCGATGTGCAGAATTAAAAAAGACGGGTCTCTGCGTTGGATCGCATACTCGATGGCCGCTACATCCTGCTCATTTTCAAGTTTCCCACCTCCTATTCCGAAGAAAATAGCATCAAGGGGAGCCATCGTAATGTTGAAATTTCCGTTTGGAAGGGCCGAAACATGTTGTCCTAGCCGTCTAACACGAGAACTTCCTGCTATCAAAACTGGGAATCGTTGTTGTTGGGTCATGCCGGGCCAAGGTCAATCATCATGTAGATAAAAACGAAAATGTCACCTCTGTACTATTCAAATCATTGTCAATTTAACACATATTGAAGTTTTGGGATGTTTACATAACAATATACCTTTTCCAACAGCAGATCTTCATTGCAGTTACGAAAATAAAAACATAATTTTCTGCGACATTCCGGTACAACCACTTATACAGGGGCATATGGTATTTCTGAAGGAGCAATCAACCACAGTATTCCACAAGATACCAAAGGAATAATCAGAAACCGCAAATCGAGGGAGAGACACTACAATGGCCATAAAAAAGAACAACATGAAAAACAATGATCTACAAAATATTACACAGAAAACTAACGTTCGAGCAAACAAACACCATTAAATACCGCAGGTGAACTCAGGTGCACTGGAAAGGTAAGCAGTTTCTGCTCCACATAGGACACCCGTTGTGTTACTCTTGTAATAATTGAACGCTAATGAGTGCCTCTTCATTGAAATATGCTACACTCCTCCTGACATCTCTTATTGATCATAGTGCGTTAGTTTTATTAATTAGTGGCCCGTTGCAAGACAAAATATTTCGATTCTAATAAGTAGATAATTTTTGTCTGTGCTAATCTAAGCTTTCGCCTATATGTCTATCCCAATACAAGATGCTTTGTTTGTAAACATATTCTACTCATTGATACTGCTTATTTGACTTTAATCAACAATCGATCAATCAACCAATATAATTCCCGCTACGAGTTTAGTATGTTCTAGAGAAATCAATCAGTAATCGTCAACATTCTCACCATCCTTAGCAACTACTATCCTGAATCACTGTACATTTTACTTGTCAGTGGAAAGACAAGGGAAGAATCTGCACGATGAAATCTAGATGATAACTAAAAACATGTGGCGGGATCCTACCGGTTAATTGGGTGCTACAAATGTAACTTCAACTCATGATAACTAAATAAATGTGATTATGCTACTACATACATACTACTAAATAATTACTTATACCACTTTTATATTTTAGAAAACGACGTAAGACTGACAAGATAAAGAACAATGGGAAGAATTCTCAGGAGAATTTAAATGATAACTCTATACAGAAGGCCAAAACAGGGAACGATATGTCTGTTCAATATAATAAATTTAAGAATGAGGAACGTGTTTACATGAACAACAGATCTGAGTTGACAATAGATGAAAGTTATCAAAGTAACGCGTGTTTAGAAGAGAGTGAAAGTAAACTATCCAATACGAACAAAGATCTGGATGAAAAGTAATCAAAGCTCAATGAAAAAGATTTAACGAAAACGGGAGAGTTACGTAATTCACATTCAGACCTATACACAGATACCATAGAAGACGTGTATGATGAAACTAACAATAAACAATATAGGTCTAAAGTCGATAGCGAACAACATATATATAGTCATTCAGTAGACAATGTTTATGATAGTGCAAGTCAGGCCATGCATCGAACACGAGACGACGATGTGGACACTTACGTCCATTTCTTTGGTCATAGATCAGAAAACGATTACGATCTGATACACAGATATTGACATGTTTGTCTGTTTACGTCATTACGGTGGGAAATCAATCACTTCCGGGTAGAGATGACATGTATTCATCATGTTTTAATACTTCATATAAAATTAAATAAAAACCATATGACATATTGCTGAATCAAATGTTTATGGTACAAACATCATGTACGACAATGAATTATAATTAATTGTATCTGAATGAATGAAGCATGATAATCAAGTTATCCACAAGTGGTAAGCACTGGCATGACCGAATTATTTCACTAGAGGAGAGGGTTGGGCCCACCAAACTAGTTTAACCCCACCACTTTGTATTAGAGTACATGTACATGCCAGGAAAGTAAACGAGGTCAGGTATTTGTGTGCTAAATGTATCGGTTTGATGACAATATAGTTAACTAGAGAAGAACCTACTTATATTCTGCCTCACATCAAACTCCTAAAGACAAATGATAAAACAATAAAAGGCATTGGAGATCTACACTGGAAACAGGATCAAAATATGGCAGATTTTAATCAGCTAACTGGACCACTACTTCCACATCTAATGACGATCTATATTATAAACAGGCACACAAATGTGGCGGATTTTAATCAGTTAAGTGGATCCCTACATCCACATCTAATGAAGATATATGCTGGATACAGGCACAGAAATGAGGTGGAGTTTAATCCGTTAATTGGATCCCTACATCCACCTCTATAATAAATAATCGTGTAGCATCTCACATCATATTGTTCACAATCTCGTGACATTTCTCTAATATTAAATTTCATCATATATAAACTGTAGATTGTTCATATATCTCGTTAGGTGTATCATGTAACTTGTTTGTTAATCTTTAACTTCCTCGTGTAATCACTGACGGACAGGAACTACCCAACAATACCAAATGGCCACATTATGTGGCATTGCTATTTTTGGTAGTCTTATCCATACGATATATACCATGTCAAGTAAGTATGTTAGTACATTAATAGTAAAATCACTTTAATGATTGAATGAAACTGTTCAATGTTATGATGTGCTCTATCTTCGGAGTTCTAGGAATCGAGAGGAACATTTTAGGGCTGTTATTGCATCAGTTGTGAGGAAACGCTACATACAATGTACACTTGAATAGGAGCAGGTATCCATCCTTCCTTTGTCATGGATTCTTATTCTAAAATAGTCCGTGTGTTGTGTTGGTTGTGTATATGTCGTTTGAAGACTGTTGACATGATTATTTCTGAACAAATTCTGGCATGAAGTTTAAATGTCTAGAAATGTTTTCACTGATATCTTTGTCGTTCTATAATTTACTTCGCAATATATCAAATTTATTACAGATATTTTTAAGCATATCCACTTTATTTAAATCCCTATAGCAACTGAAATCAAAAGTCATTATTGTTATATTACATGCATAGGTATATGATTACATGATATTAAAAAATAAGATGGGCAGCACAATTAACAGAATCCAAATTCTGTAATTTAATGGATATATATACTATAAACACACACAAAACTGTGGCGGATCTAAATCCCTTAAGTGGACCCCTACACCCTCGTCTAATGTAGATCTGTACTATAAACAGGTTAAATGGATCTCTACACCAAAATATATTAATAACAAATCTTGTAGCATCTCACATGTCGACGTGATGTTGTCCACTACATCATAACATTCCTCTACTATTAAATTTCATCCTTTTGAAACTGTATACGGTATATATATCTCGATATGTGCATTGTGTTGTTATTTTATTAATCTTTAACTTCCGTGTGTAATCACTGACGGACAGGAACGACCCAACAATTATACATGGCCACATTATTTAGCGTTGTTATTCTTGGTAGTCTGATCCATATGATATATACCATGTCAGGTATGCATGCTAGTACATTAATGTTAAAATGGTTTCTCGTGAGTATTTAAAAATATCAACACAATCAAGTAAATCAATATACTTTTAAAATTATAATGTTATTAAATATTTAAAATAAAGATCGGATAACAATATTTAAAATAAAGATAGGATCAAAATATTTAAAATACCGTGTTGGTCGATAGTTTTCTGTGTAATGTTTTGTAGATTGTTGGTTCTCATATGGTCCTTTTTCTTTTGTGATGTCTGTAATTCTTCGAGTTACGAATTATAATTACACCTTTGGTATCTTCAAAACCTTCTTCTTAATTCTGTTATAGATTCTAGAAACTTGTATTATTTATGTTCATTTCATATTAATTGTATGTATAGTAGAATGACAGCGTGATGCTTTTTGTTTGTAAAACCTCAGAAATATCCACTTCCATGAACACCTTATACATGTCGCCAACGGAAATATTAAATTCAACAGTTTCACTTCCTGTAACCACAGATATAAGCGTTACTATAACTTTTGCTGACGTTACCTCGACGATCACGACTCTGGCCACAAAACCTCTAACAACTTCCACGACGCCATTAACAATTGGTAATACATAATAAATTATGTTCCAGTTTATTTAAGGCAGTAGGTAACAGTATACAATGTATATATTGTAACAAAAAGGTATACAATCATGAATACATAAAACAACTAACATAATACAAGCAAAGTTCCTATAATCTATTTTGTGTAAACTGGGCATATTGTCGTATTAATGTACATTAATTCTCTTTCTTGAATCAACGAGCGCTATTAGGAATGTATCAGTTAGCAGCCACATTTCAATCTGATGTTGTTCAGATATACAAATAAACCCATGAAAACCATCGAATCTAACTGACAAAGGAGTTATCAGTTATTATCACGTGATCAATTGTAAACATATAATGATGATATTGTGGTATTTAATGCATGTTGGAAATCATATAATGAATCAACCGATCATGACCTGGCATCTGGGAATGTCGACACATCAGATTTGGTGTTAGGAGTGTGATCATGAGTCAACGATCTTAACCGCTCCATCAGTTAATAGTCCGTTTTTGCTGTAATTGGTTGAATTGTTTACCAACGAAATTTAAAATGTGCAGATCTCAGACAACGAAAAATGAACACAAATTACTAGACGATCTATGCTATAAAAGGCACATAAATGTGGCGGATATTAACCAGAGAATGGACCTCTATACCCACATCTAATGAAGATCTATGCTATAAACAGGCACAAAAATGTGGCAGATTTTAACCAGAACGTGAACCCCTACACCCACATATACTGACGATCTATACTATAAACAGGCACAAACATGTGGCGGATATTGACCAGAGAATGGACCTCTATACCCACATCTAGTGAAGATATATGCTATAAACAGGCACAAAAATGTGGCAGATTTTAACCAGAACGTGAACCCCTACACCCACATCTAATGAAGATCTATACTATAAACAGGCACAAACATAGGGCTGATCTTAATAACTTAAATAGAGCCTCACACCCTCATCTAATGTAGATCTATACTATAACCAGGCACAAAAGTGTGACGAATTTCAATAAGTTAATTGGATCTCTACACCAATATATATTAATAAAAAATCGTATAGCATCTCACATCATGTTGTTCACTATCTCGTGACATTTCTCTACTATTAAATGTCATCCTTATTCGATCTCTTAAAAAGATTCGCCTTATTCGATCTCTTAAAAAATTTACATTACGATACCAAGATCTTGTCGAAATATATTCCGTCTCTGCAGAGACGATGATAAACGATGCATTTTCAAATAGTGAAAATGTATAAAGATAAGGAGTCAACAAAAATGTCAAAAATATTTGTTTATCAATGTGTGACGTAAAATTGTTTTTGACATTTGCTTCACTGGGTTTGGTACTGCTTTGACAACTAGTTTACCTATTTTGTTCCAGCATTGTTATAAATACTGTTATAGTGACAGCCGGAACATTTGAGCCGTAATGAAAGCAGGAGGTTTGGAGCTTTAAAATCTGATTCAACCCACCATTTCTTTAGAAAAAACTGTACCAAGTCAGGGTAATTACGGTATTCACAGTTTTCCGGTTGTTGACTGATTTTGTCTGTTTATATACTGATGAGTTTTGACTTTCCCTTTGTAAAATTGTTCGGAGTTCGGTAATTTTGTTATTACCCTTATTTTAAACTGTATACGGTTTATATATCTCAATAGGTGTATTATGCAGTTCTTTCATTAATCTTTAACTTCCGTGTGTAATCACCGACGGACAAGAATGACCGAAACAATACTACATGACTACATTACTTAGCGTTGTTATTCTTGGTAGTCTGATCCAAATGATAGCTACCATGTCAAGTAAGTATGCTAGTACATTGATGTTAAAAATGGTTTCTCGTGAGTATTTAAAAATATCAACACAATCAAGTAAATTAATATACTTTTAAAATTATAATGTTATTAAATATTTAAAAAAAAGATAGGATAAAAATATTTAAAATACCGTGTTGGTCGATAGTTTTCTGTGTAATGTTTTGTAGATTGTTGGTTCTCATTTGGTCCTTTTTCTTTTGTGATGTCTGTAATTCTTCAAGTTACGGATTGTAATTACACCTTTGGTATCTTCAAACCCTTCTTCTTAATTCTGTTATAGATTCCAGAAACTTGCATTATTTATGTTCATTTCATATTAATTGTATATATAGTAGAATGACAGCGTGATGCTTTTTGTTTGTAGAAACCTCAGAAATATCCACTTCCATGAACACAGTATACATGTCGTCAACGGAAATATTAAATACAACAACAAATACAACAGTTTCACTTCCTGTAACCACAGATATAAGCGTTACTATGACTGTTGCTGACGTTACCTCGACGATCACGACTCTGGCCACAGAACCTCTAACAACTTCCACGACGCCATTAACAATTGGTAATACATAATAAATTATGTTCCAGTTTATTTAAGGCAGTAGGTAACAGTATACAATGTATATATCGTAACAAAAAGGTATACAATCATGAATACATAAAACAACTAACATGATACAAGCAAAGTTCCTATAATCTATTTTGTGTAAACTGGGCATTTTGTCATATTAATGTACATTAATTCTCTTTCTTGAATCAACGGGCGCTATTAGGTATGTATCAGTTAACAGCCACATTTCAGTCTGATGTTGTTCAGATATACAAATAAACCCATGAAAACCATCGAATATAACTGACAAAGGAGTTATCAGTTATTATCACGTGATCAATTGTAAACATATACTGATGATATTGTGGTATTTAATGCATGTTGGAAATCATAATATAATGACCTGGCATCTGCGAATGTCAACACATCAGATTTGGTGTTAGGAGTGTGATCATGAGTCAACGATCTTAACCGCTCCACCACCACGACTCCGACTGAAGAAGGCTTTTACCATATGGAACAGGTGAATTGAGGCCAGTGGCGAATTATATCCTAATGGTGTTTTGGTCTTCAACGATTTGAGATGAGAGTTAATAGTCCGGTTTTGCTGTAATTGGTTGAATTGTTTACCAACGAAATTTAAAATGTGCAGATTTCAGACAACGGAAAATGAACACAATTTACATGAAGATCTGTGCTATAAAAGGCACATAAATGTGGCGGATATTAACCAGAGAATGGACCCCTACACCCACATATAATGAAGATCTATGCTATAAACAGGCACAAAAATGTGGCGGATCTTTATCACTTAAGTGAACCCCTACCCCTCATCTAATGTAGATCTATACTATAAACAGGCACACAAATGTGGCAGAATTTAACCAGAAAGTGAACCCCTACGCCCACATCTACTGACGATCTATACTATAAACAGGCACAAACATGTGGCGGATTTTAACCAGAGAGTGGACCCCTACACCCACATCTAATGAAGATCTATACTATAAACAGGCACAAAAATGTGGCTGATCTTAATAACTTAAGTGGAGCCCTACACCCTCATCTAATGTAGATCTATACTATAACCAGGCGCAAAAGTGTGACGAATTTCAATCAGTTAATTGGATCTCTACACCAATATATATTAATAAAAAATCTTATAGAATCTCACATCATGTTGTTCACTATCTCGTGACATTTCTCTACTATTAAATGTCACCTTTATTCTATCTCTTAAAAAGATTCGCCTTATTCGATCTCTTAAAAAGTTTATATTCCGATACCAAGAACTTTTCGGAATATATTCCGCCTCTGCAGAGACGATGATAAACGATGCATTTTCATATAGTGAAAATGTATCAAGATAAGGAAGTCAACAAAAATGTCAAAAATATTTGTTTATCAATGTGTGACGTAAAATTGTTTTTGACATTTGCTTCACTGGGTTTGGTACTGCTTTGACAACTAGTTTACCTATTTTGTTCCAGTATTGTTATAAATACTGTTATAGTGACAGCCGGAACCTTTGAGCCGTTATGAAAGCGGGATAGTTGGTGCTTTAAAATCTGATTCAACCCACCATTTCTTTAGAAATGCCTGTACCAAGTCAGGGTCATTACGGTTTTCACAGTTTTCCGGTTGTTGACTGTTTATATATTTATGAGTTTTGACTTTCCCTTTGTAAGATTGTTCGGAGTTCGGTAATTTTGTTATTACCCTTATTTTAAACTGTATACGGTTTATATATCTCAATAGGTGTATTATGTAGTTCTTTTATTAATCTTTAACTTCCATGTGTAATCACTAACGAACAAGAATGACCGAAACAATATTACATGACCACATTACTTAGCGTTGTTATTCTTGGTAGTCTGATCCATATGATATCTACCATGTCAAGTAAGTATGCTAGTACATTAATGTTAAGAATGGTTTCTCGCGAATATTTTTAAATATCAACACAATCAAGTAAATTAATATACTTTTAAAATTATAATGTTATTAAATATTTAAAAAAAAAGATAGGATAAAAATAGATGAAATACCGTGTTGGTCGATAGTTAGTTTTCTGTGTAATGTTTTGTAGATTGTTGGTTCTCATATGGTCCTTTTTCTTTTGTGATGTCTGTAATTCTTCAAGTTACGGATTGTAATTACACCTTTGGTATCTTCAAACCCTTCTTCTTAATTCTGTCATAGATTCTAGAAACTTGTATTATTTATGTTAATTTCATATTAATTGTCTATATAGTAGAATGACAGCGTGATGCTTTTTGTTTGTAGAAACCTCAGAAATATCCACTTCCATGAACACAGTATACATGTCGTCAACGGAAATATTAAATACAACAACAAATACAACAGTTTCACTTCCTGTAACCACAGATATAAGCGTTACTATGACTGTTGCTGACGTTACCTCGACGAACACGACTCTGACCACAGAACCTCTAACAACTTCCACGAAGCCATTATCAATTGGTAATTATGTTCCATTTTATTTAAGGCAGTAGGTAACAGTATACAATGTATATATCGTAACAAAAAGGTATACAATCATGAATACATAAAACAACTAACATAATACAAGCAAAGTTCCTATAATCTATTTTGTGTAAACTGGGCATATTGTCGTATTAATGTACATTAATTCTCTTTCTTGAATCAACGAGCGCTATTAGGAATGCATCAGTTAGCAGCCACATTTCAATCTGATGTTGTTCAGATATACAAATAAACCCATGAAAACCATCGAATCTAACTGACAAAGGAGTTATCAGTTATTATCACGTGATCAATTGTAAACATATAATGATGATATTGTGGTATTTAATGCATGTTGAGAGTCATATAATGAGTCAACCGATCATGACCTGGCATCTGGGAATGTCAACACATCAAATTTGGTGTTAGGAGTGTGATCATGAGTCAACGATCTTAATTTAACCGCTCCACCACCACGACTCCGACGTAAGAAGGCTTTTACCATATATTACAGGTGTATTGAGTCCAGTGGCGACTTATATCCTAATAGTCTTTTGGTCTTCAACGATTTGAGATGAGAGTTAATAGTCCGTATTTGCTGTAATTGGTTAAATTGTTTACCAACGAAATTTAAGATTTGCAGATTTCAGACAACGAAAAACGAACACAATTTACATAGGTTAAATTTAAACAGGATTCTGATCTGACTCTGCAATAGTTACAAATTAAATTACAGAATTTGACATTTTTGAAATACTTTAGCATCTCTACCGGTTTCAACCTGTTTCTAAGAAAGGTTTTCCGATACCAAAGGGGAAATCAGAAGCCGTAAAGTATCAGACAGACAATACGACGGCCATTAGAAAAAGTACAAAAGGACAGCAAAGAATCTTCAAAGCACTACACGGAACACTAAACACTACACAGAAAGCAAATATAAAGAATTCAGTTGCTTTCGAAATTTATACCGTGTCTTCTGAATATTAAAGCAATGTAAGATGAAATAATATCGTTCCTTGTTTTATATTTTATTATATTGTTTCAGGAATAGCCGTTGGTTCTGTTGGGTTTATCTTGGTAATTATATGTGTAATAGCTGTACTTTGCTTTCGTAGAAGGTAACTTTTACAATTTCTATTACAAACTCAAGGGTTTGTAATAAAAATAGTAAATTGAAAATAAATATATTTAGAATACTCACTAAATTTTAAAAATAAAGTTAATCAGTATATGTGTTGTGTTAACCATGTTAATGGCATCCCAATCCCCTCTGATAATTTGGTAAATCAACAGTTTACATAATTAACGATAAATGTTTTTTATAATTTCGAATAATACAATGTAGACCCCATGTTATTATAGATCACAAACACATTCATATAAATATGAGGGGCCGTCGTGGCCGTGATCTTATGGTAGTTGGATTTAAAACTACCTGTGCAATCAGTGCCCATCACCACGAAAGTTGTGAGCTCGAACCCCGCCCAGGCGAGGTGTACTCGATACAACATTATGTGATAAAGTATGTCGGTTACTTGCAACAGATCTATGGTTTTCTCCAGTTTCTTCCACCAATAAAACCGACCGCCACGATATAACTGAAATATTGTTGAAAGTCGATCGTTGTTTGTCCTTTTGTACTTTTTCTTTTGGCCATTGTGTTGTCTGTTCTTCTTCGTATACGGTTACTGATTGCCCCTTTGGTATCTTCAAAACTCATCTTAAGCACCATAGAACCAAACCAAAACCAAACATATAAATATGTTTTATTATTTCGCATTTCAGTAAGAGGATTGATAAACAAGAACAGATTAAATCTACTAAACTTCCTAATGTAGATGATTCCAACAGTTGTCATAGTATCGAAATGCGTGGTATCGATACGCACGAAGACGGAATGCTCTCAAATACAGAAGTAAACAACTATTCCGTGATTGACTCTGAGGAAACTCGCTTTAGTCTGTCTCCCAAAGAAAAAAACGATTCGGAGATTAACCCTCAGGAAACTATAGTTAATCGTTCTCCTGGGAAAAACAACGTTTGGGCGGTGGATCGTGAGGAAACTCGATTAAATCTGTCTCCCGAGGAAAACAGCGATTCCATGCTTGACACTCAGAAAACTGGATTCAAGCGGTCTCCTGAGAAAATCAACGATTCAGTGCTTGTCCCCCTGGAAACTGGATGGACGCGGTATTCTGAGAACTTCTATTGTTCAGATATCGCTTTATCAACATTTAAGTCTAAAACTGTACATATCCAACATGTTACCAAACTGGCTTAAATAATGGAAGCTTAACGTCAAGGGGACCATGCTTTTTTATTGTTATGTTTTAGTTAATTGTAAACAGAATACAGTAAGATAATTATTTTAAAGCAAGATAATAATTCATTTTATTAATATTTAATTATGATTTCATTAATTGGTATTCTTAGTTAATCCACCTTTGTTCAGATTGTCAAACTAATACATATGATTGTTGAATGTCAATTTGAATGCCGATACAAGCCATTTTTGTAATCACTGTTACTTTAACATTAAAACAAATAACTGTTTCTTGCCGATTTTTATAGCGGTTTTTTTATTATCAATTATAATGATTTTCCTTTGTAAATGTATCCATTGATGTGAAATATAACGTTATAATTAAGTGACTCCATCTATAAATACTAGTAAATATTAAGTTAAAGTATGCCCTAACTTATGAAATATTGGTGGTGTTTATATTTGGCACCATTGGTCAAACCCACCAACAGAGTCAAAATAAAACCACATCCAAATATAGGCGCTGTACAGTACTTTGTGCTTGACCTTCAACCAATTTCCTGCGCTAAAAAATATTCGGTGCTTGACCCTTAGGAAACTGGATTTAATCGCCCTCCTAAGAAAAACAACTATTAGGTGTTCGACTGAGGAAATTAGATTTAATCAGTCTACTGTGAAGAAGAACTATTCAGTGGTTGTTCCGAACGAAACTCGATTTAATCGCTCTCCTACGTAAAACAACTTTTCGATGATGAACGATAATTAAACTGGATATAGACTGTTTCAGTGCTTGACCTTAACTAAACCACAAGTAATGGTTATCTTGAGAAAGACAACTACTGGGTTCTTGGCCCTAATGATACTGGGTTAACTCGTTTCTGAAGCCACTAAAACCAACACACTCTTATATTCAAGTGTGAAGCTTCTCACCGTTTCATAATCACACATGATGCTATGGGAGATTATGACGAAAATGAGTTATTCGTTCATAGACAATGATATGGGTATACGTATTGTTCATAACTGACAGCTTGTATCATCCCTAATGACCAACAGTATGTCTAGTGTGGCCGTCGGTGGGCTGTTCCAAGGCAAAGTTTTCCGACCATCTCCATTATATCTTCGTTTTCCTATACCAATCTATCTAAATTTCCGTCCATAGCTGTCATGTTTTACCTACACGATTTATTGTTTACAAACTTATTCCTGTCGTGGTGTAGCTGAAATACTGATCATTTAATAAAGAATGTTCTCTTTTTGCAAATTTAAGCCGAATACATTATGCACATTAGGCATATTTTGCTATACAAAATAACATTTAAATCTGCTCAGATTCCAGAGAATTAAATAAAACCAAGACATGGCTGGGGCGGTCCTTTCAAAATTGTGTTCGACAATCCTGCCCTTCATTCCAGATCGCGACAGTTACTAGAATATATATTTCCTTAATTGTCTATTGCTACTTTGTTTTAAGTCAAAATGAACTGACATTTTAACTGTAGCTTAATGACAATAGGTAGTTTAACAATATTCGGGGTTTCTATGAAATTATTATTTCAGCTGATGTATACCCAATGTGCAATTTAGACATATTTATATAAAATTATCGACAGAACCCACTGAACTAAATCAAACCAAATTTGACTAAGATGGGCCCATGGTGGTTCCCTTTCAAAATTGTGTCCGAAAGCCCTGCTGTCTATTCAAGGTGGCTTTTTTTTTCTCTTTTTTTTTTCTGGCCAACTTCTTGGCAAAATTCTGATATTCTGTCAGACATTACTTTCCTTGAACTTTTTCCAGTAGTCGTTGCATTGAACTTTGGGGCGCGGATCTCAAAAATAACAAGATTTTATTTCACATAGATAATATGTCGATAGCTATCATTATAAACAAGAAGTCGTCGAAATCTCCAAGAGTTATGACCCTTGTCAGGAAACTCGTTTTAGCTTGCTTAGATTATAACATTTTATTAAAAGCAGAACACATTCTAGCCGATTTATTTTTATACTCATATGAGTCGAGTTTCTTCAAAAGCTTGTAAAAGATAAGAAGATTCATGAGGCTAGAGCCTTTAATTTCACATACAGGTATATTGATGACGTTTTATCTATCAATAATTCTAGATTTGCAGAATTTCTTCCATTGATATATCCTCCAGAGCTGGAAGTTAAAGAGACCACAGATACAGCTTCGTCCGCATCATTTTTGGACTTATACCTCGAATTTGATGACAGTGGTCAACTCAGTACTAAAATGTATGATAAACGGGACGACTTCAATTTTAAAATCATAAATTTTCCAAACATGTGCAGCAATATACCAGCTTCTCCTGCATATGGTGTTTACATCTCGCAATTGATTCGCTATGCAAGGGCCAGTAGCAATTATTCTGATTTCCTGAAACGTCATCTTCATCTGAGAAACAGGCTACTGGACCAGGCCTATAAAAAGATTCGCCCTATTCGATCTCTTAAAATGTTTATATTCCGATACCAAGATCTTGTCGAAATATATTCCGTCTCTGCAGAAACGATTATAAGCGATGCATTTTCATATAGTGAAAATGTATAAAGATAAGGAAGTCAAGAAAAATGTCAAGGATATTTGTTTTATCAATGTGTGAGGTAAAAATATTTTTGACATTTACGTCACCGAATATGGTACTGCTTTGACAACTATTTTACCTATTTTGTTCCTGTATTTAAATACTGTTATAGTGACAGCCGGAACCTTTGAACCGTAATGAGAGCGGGAGGTTTGGCGCTTTAAAATCTGATTCAACCCACCATTTCTTTATAAATGCCTGTACCAAGTCAGGGTCATTACGGTTTTCACAGTTTTCCGGTTGTTGACTGATTTTGTCTGTTTATATAATTATGAGTTTTGACTTTCCCTTTGTAAGATTGTTCGGAGTTCGGTAATTTTGTTATTACCCTTATTAAACTGTTTAGCTGATTCCCTGAGTCGTTCTAATTTTCAGAAATTCAAGACTTTGTGTCCAACAGCAGACGAAAGGCCTTGTCAAATCCTACCCCAGCTTTGGATAGCTTAAATGAAGATCACAGTAGAGTCTCTAGAAAATTTCAAAACAAATTACAAGATGAATCCTATTTGGCCAGTTCCAGTAGAAATTATGGCTCAGTTTATAGCTCATTTATCATATAAAGGTCATATAAAGGTCATATAAAGGTCATACGGCGTCCACTGTTTCTACCTACATTTCTGGATTGAGTCATGTACATTTTTCATTTAATTTAATTTAATTTAATTTAAACATATTTCATTGTCTAAATAATGACAAAAGGATCAGACACAAATTGTTCAACTTAGTATTGTTTTCTCCATATACATACAATATACAATATACAATATGATAAGCATTATTATTACATTATTTCTCTAAAATTTTCACATGAAATATGTACATAATATCATGTACATAAAATGAACGGTCTTCATGATAGCACAAAGATTTTCTGAATCAGTAAAATGTTAGAAGGCATGAAGAGAAAAAGCCCTCAGCGTTCCGATATTAGAGCCCCCATATTCATTGACTTATTAAAACGTCTGATCAAATCTTACAGTATGTATGTAGTTCCCATTACGAAGCTCATATGTTCTCGGCCACTTTTTCACTTTCTTATTTTGGTATGCTCAAAATCCGCTCGGATGAAAATTGTCATGCCTTAAAGTTTAATGATGTGTCATTTGAAAACAACGATAAAACTTTATGTGTTAAAATTTGCAGCTCTAAAACCGACCAAAAGAACGAGTCGGTTACCTTAAATAATTCAGACACAGTCAGATATTGACATATGTCCAGTCCTTTTACTACAGTCATACTTAAGAATACGATTTTCTGGTCTTAAAGGTTCGAACAAACTCTTTGTTCATTTTGATGGCGAACGATTAACGAGATATCAATTCTGTTCGGTCCTTCACATATGTTTGCAGTTCTGCGATATTCCTCTGCATATTCGTTCGCACTCATTTAGAATGGGCAGATCCACAGAAATGGCAAAAATGGGCATAGTCGACGAACAAATTAAGCGTTGTGGTCGCTGGAATTCTGTATCTTACTTGCGATATATCCGTCTATAGATATAAATTCCAAATCATTATTCATTGTTAGCAATTTGTGTTTCAATTTGCTGATATTACATGTATTAAACATACATTCACTTTGCAGGTTCGAAGACCATATGGTTTTTCGGCTCCTCCATAGTATACTGGGCACTGTAAAATACGAGTTCAAGAATTTGGGGCCCAAACATTGGACTAAATAGCAAGCGAATGTCTATTCGCTGGTTCGGAAAAAGGGGTATGTTGTGGAGGGAGTTGGGCGGCGTAGTGTCACAGGCTAAAGATCGATTCCCTCCCCCGTCTATGTTGCTCATTCAGCTCGGTTCCAAGGACCTGACCGAAATCAAAAGTGTTGATCTTGTTAATAATATAACTAGTGATATTCTACGCATTAAATTGCTATTTCCAAACGCTATTTAGTGGTTTGGAGCGAAATACTTACGAGGAGATATAGGCACAATGCCAATGATGGCAAAGCTGTAGAACTTGCTCGCAAACGAGTAAACCTGGCTGCTAAAAATGCAGTACTAAAAGAAGGCTTCTGTGTGATCCACCATCCAAATATAAGAGCCAAAGAATGGAATCTGCATAGATTTGATGGCACGCATTTATCGGACACAGGCAATGAAGTTTATCTTAACAACATACAAGGGGCATTGGAATATTTTCTATCTTCGGACTCAAATTCTCACATATTTCCCCCGGAATAATTCAAAAATAAAGGGGGAGTTAGTATGGTAGTGAGTGTGTTGAGACACACTCGTATGGGGGGATCTGGCAAGCTATGGGGTCACTATTATTTCCGTTATTCTACGTCGATCGGATCATATTGTAGCATAACTTTCCTGCGTTCCCGCAGGAAGTTGGAGCAATGCAATCTCATGTCCACCATGAGGGGTCGGTTCTGAACTGGCTTCAGTTTGAGCTTGCAAGGTTCATTGCTTAAATTAAAAATAAATATTGACATTTTAAATTGATTTTCTTCACTCCCTTGAATGTAGGGTAACCAAGGGGTGATGCGAATATGAGACGTCGTATTTGGAGAGCGTGTCCCTCGTTCTTTCTTGTTTTAACCAAGGGGAATTGTTGGCTAAAAATGTAAAGTTCGCATATATGTGTGTCAAATAAACGGTAATACACACCATTATATTGAAACAAATATACAACTGTTTTCAAAGATATATTAGGGAGAAATATACATGCTACAGTATAATGATAATTAATACGATCACAGGAAAAACAGTTATATCTTCCTGTTCAATAGATGTTAGCATACCACAATTTGGTATAAACATATTTTATTGGTATAACTAAAATATATGATAGACTCAGATCGACGTCCAGTCTCAAATCGACGTACACTCCTCAAATCGACGTCCACTGACGTCATTATCTCAAATCACGGTCCAATTTTAGGATATTTTCAAATCTGCGTTCTTTCCAAACTCTCATATCTATTGGCCCGTTTACACGATATAACTGAGTTTGCCATCAAAAATAATTGTAACGACAGTTTTGTTTTTTTTCATCTGTTTTTGTGTTTTGTTTGTTGCATTTTCCCATTCATTAATATTATCAATAGAGGTAGAATCTACTTTGGCGGACCAGGGAAGTCAGATATTGTAATAAACAAAGCGCATGACCCATAACCTTTCATTTTGTTACCATGCGGATATGACAACAAAAGCGTTAGGTTTAGGGTTAGGGTTAGGGTAAGTGTTATGGTTAGGGTAAGGGTTAAGGTTAAGGCTAGGCTTAGGTTTAGGGTTAGGGTTAGGGATACGGTTAAGGTTAGGGTTAGGTTTAGGGTTAAGGTTAGGGTTAATGTTAGGGTTGAGGTTAAGGTTAGGGTTAGGATTAAGGTTAGGGTTAGGATTAAGGTTAGGGTTAGGGTTAGGATTAAGGGTAGGGTTAGGGTTATGGCTAGAGTTAGGGTATGGGTTAAGGTTAGGGCTAGGTTTATGGTTAAGGTTAGGGTTAGGGTTAGTGTTGAGGTTAAGGTTATGGTTAGGATTCGGGTTAGGGATATGATTAAGGTTAGGGTTAGGGTTAGGATTAGGGTTAGGGTTAAGGTTAGGGTAAGGGTTTTGGTTAAGGTTAGTGTTAGGGTTAGGGTTAGGGTTAGGTTTAGGGCTAAGGTTAGGGTTAATGTTAGGGTTGAGATTAGGGTTAGGATTAGGGTTAGGGTTAGGGTTAGGGTTAAGGTTAAGGTTAGGGTTAGGGTTCGCTAAAGTAGATATACTCCTAAACACAATAGGATTTGATCTACAGTAATTATATAAGACATAGGCATTTTTGTGTTTTGTCACCAACAACCCCTCATCTGGAATCTGGTCTTGTCCCTTCTCCATCATTGCTTCAAAGACATTCCGTAACGGGTGTGACGTCATTTGAAGCATACGTCAGTGAAGTCATTGGACATCGATTTGAGAAAGTGAAAAACGCCGGGCCATATATTTGAGAATTGGACGCCGATTTGAGGATTGAACGTCGATTAGAGACTGAACGTCGATCCGAGTCTTACATATATAAACAGAACAATAGCAATTGTCCATGGCATTACAATTCATACGTAGTCTCGCATACATATCTGATCTAACCTAGATCCAACATAATAATGAGCTGGAACTTTACAACAATTTAAAACGTCGTATAAAATATACTAATTTTCGCAACTTCATTTTATAATATTATTTTATTGTGTAGAAATTCTATTTATTAAATGGTGCGTAACATTTACCTTGTCATAATAAATACCTTTTTAAATCTAAATATTTTGAAAAGAAAGAAGTTAAAAACTTCCCATGCGAGGAAATAAGAAATACTTCCGTCTATCTAAGTCATGCACACTAGGACATACATGTATGCACAGAGTGGAAGTATTGTCAAGGATGCATTATTTCGAGTACCTCTTGGTTATAATTTTACAGATTGTATTCGAAGTAAAGTTAGGTAAATATATTTGACATTGATATTTTTCTGCACAGTCATACTATATCTTTTCAATAATATTATTGTAACCGACGTAAATGTGCTAGCCCTGAGAGCAGAAGTACACGAGTTCGATCAAATACTTTATCCTGCAATCAGTACATTTGCTGTACAAATATACCATACGAATAAATTTTTGCTTTATTCGTAGCTTACGAATAAACTTTTGAAGCCTACGAATAAACTTTTAAACCTACGAATAAACTTTTAAGCCCCACCCATAGATTCCGGAACTACTTTTTTGTGTTTTTGCTCTCCTGTGAAGGAGTTAAAATATTAACCGTAACCAATGTCAATAATCGACGTCGTCTTTTTCTAATAAATGTTTTCGTTCTCACTATTTGTAAATTTACAAACCGACAAAATGAAACTAATAATTTTAAAATTTCATATTTTTTATGCATATTTTACGATAAAAAAAATCCTAGAAGTCAATAAAAAACAAAACAAAAATCTTAAACAAATCCGAATCATTTATAACTTGACAGGGAAGCTTTGAAAACAAAACAAAAGCAACTAAAACTACAGGACAAAGGGAATAAACCAAAGAGGGCATGCCCTCCAACAGACGAGGAAATTAACATCCTTTATAACAGAAACGTTCTGGGCAGTCACACACCACAATCTCACACTTATATGGTTAAATAACTCAGTACAGTTTGAACATCAAACTCTAAGATTACTACATATATTTTATTATAAAATTTCTTCATATTAAATGTTCAATTAATTCACATCAATTACTTCAACATATCAGATAGTAGATTTCTTCAAGGTGAAAAGAACACATATTCCTGCTATTGCATCAAATCACTTTAAAATTATAGATATTTTTTTATATTCTGAATTCTTTATGACACCACAAAATATCTATATAATTTGTTTTAACCATTTGGAATAATTGTATTCAGTCACTTCCTCCAATCATTTTGCATCTTTTTTTAAAACATTTTTTTTCTTTTGCAAAATTCCAACAAAGTTGTATGATTTGTCAGTTGAAACTAGTGTTTTATCTGTTGGAATTCTACTCACTGTTGATCAGGATTACAGTACATTTTTTATTTTGTGCAATTCCATTTGAAACTGATTCACATACCCCTGGCCTGTGCAACAACTGAGTGATAGTTCTTGAAAAATGTCCTTTGTTTAATCAGATCTTTATAAAACGTTCATAGGTTTTTATGCAATTATTTCTTTCATATATATAGTCTTTGCACTTATTTCAAACATCACATGTACATTGTACACTGTTAGACCATTAATCCAGCCATTCATCTGAAAGACATTAATATAGCATTGATTATAATTAAAATACATGTTATTATATATTTACTATTAAAATAACAAGAAAAAAGGAACAAAATGCAGACTAAATTAGCAATGTTTGAATATTTGAAACTTCAAGCTTTCATAATGCATTTTTGTATGATCCGACTCAGAAAATATATTCGCACATTAGTCATTACTCGCAACAGCCAACATTATCATGTAAATATTGTTCATTCCAGAAAAATATATCCTTCACTCTAATATTTTTCTGGTCACAACACTTATGCAATAAACCTATGTCCATAATATTCTTGGTTCCTTAATGACATCGCATTATGTAATTTACCAATCAATGGATTATGGTTTAATAATATCAAATTTGATATGAAGAAAATAGTTGGTGGGGATTCTACATACATGTAGACTTCAATGCATATTAATTCATTTGATTATGATATACAAACAGAAGTTAAATATAGTAATTAAAATCATATCTGGTGCTTGTTGACACTAAATCAGATCTCTATTTTGATTTTCTTCAATTTACCGTGAATATATGAAAGTTTTATTTTATTCTATAAAAATAAATTCCAATTTTCCATTGAAACCTATGTAAAGTCCAGAAGATTGGTATTAGCTTCTTCTCCTTTATATATTTGCATTGTCGCAAAATACATAATTTATGTGTACGAGCTTTAGAAACAGGTTGAAAAGTGCATGAAAGAAAACTTTCCAGTCTCGTGAAAAAAATGAAGGAAAGTTGCAAATTAGACATTAATCAATCAGTGCCAGAAAATATCTTATCCCGTCCAGAAGTTAAGAGAAAACAATGTGGAGGGGATCTATAGATATTATGCAAATATCTGGGCATAAAAATGTGGCATCTATTAATAATTACTCAACATTGAGTGAGGAAAGACACAAGAAAATATCAAACATCCTCAGCAACACTGAAAGTGAAACTAACAGAAATGCTTTTCAGCAAACTTACCTCGTAAAACCTCCACAAATTCTACAGCCAGTAGCACTTCTGATATTTCGTGTCGAAGCAATCCCGATGTTCCTTCTTACAGTTCCAATACAAATATGTCAAGTCAAATTAGTTCTATGTTTTACGGCGTGGTCATCCATAACAAATGGTGAATGTGTACACAATTTTCACAAATGACTTATATCCCAATAACTGAGCATTTGAGTGTTTGACATCGTTGTTTAATACATTTCCGTGAATCAGTTCAGTTTGTTGAGATAAATGATTAATCTTTCTGTTTTCTCTACTCTACCTAGTTTACTTAAAACATGCTCGAATCGTCGATACATGTATGTGTGTGTTGCTTTCACATGTTTACAAACTGTGTGGGTCATACTTAAATACGCCTGCAGTAGTAACCAGGTAAATATATACGCCTGTGTGTCATACAAAGGTGGATGCCTGCAACTATATGGTTCTTTTTTATTTAATTTTTTTTAATATAAACTAGTAAAAGGAATATATCGGATGTTTATTATTTGATATAAAAAAATAAAAATAAAAGTGAACCATATAGTTGCAGGCGTATACCTTTTCACACAGGCGTATATATTTACCAGGTTACTACTGCAGGCGTATTTAAGTATGACCGCATGTGACGTATGATCGATAAATTAATGTGTTTTCATATCTATGAAAAACATATTAGATATATATATTTCAGGTTCTAAACTATCAATTTTCTATATAGATTTTCATCTTAATCAATAAATCTTCATTTAAATAAAGTTATTTCACAAACTTTTGAGAACTATTTGTTCGCGAATTTTTGTCGGCAAAAAAAATCTGGTATTTTATTACGCCAAATAGTGAGGATTCCGTTGCATTAAAAAATGCATTTTTACGAGTTAAGATTATTTTTTAGGACATCGTGGATTGCAGGATAAATACAATATTGGTCTGTTGACGGTAAATATAGAATTTATTTGACTCGGCGCGAAACGGGGAGAAAGACTCGCTAAAAGCTCGTCTTTCACCCCGTTTCTCAGCCTTGTCAAATAAATTCTATATTTACCGTCAACAGACCAATATTGTATATATATATGTATACACTAGTTATTTACTGTGTATCTACTGATCATGCACCATTACGGAGTAACAGTAAAGTCTGGTTCGTTACAAGTCATCATATGTCCGTGTGGACTTATATGTCTACATGTGGGTTGTTCTTTCAGAGTAGTAACATAACAATCAATGCCAGCGTTTTTATCAAGTACAAGACATACAACATCTCATAAAAAAAGATAAATAATTTAGTGTGCACGATGAAAAAAAGAAAAAAAAGAAACCCATCGTGCGCACTAAGTTATATAACTTCTATTTTATCACGATCACTAAGTTATATATCTTCTATTTTATCACGATCACTAAGTTATATAACTTCTATTTTATCACGATCACTAAGCTATATATCTTCTATTTTATCACGATCACTAAGTTATATAACTTTCATTTTATCACGATCACTAAGTTATATAACTTCTATTTTATCACGATCACTAAGTTATATAACTTCCATTTTATCACGATCACTAAGTTATATAACTTCTATTTTATCACGATCACTAAGTTATATAACTTCCATTTTATCACGATCACTAAGTTATATAACTTCTATTTTATCACGATCACTAAGTTATATAACTTCTATTTTATCACGATCACTAAGTTATATAACTTCCATTTTATCACGATCACTAAGTTATATAACTTCTATTTTATCACGATCACTAAGTTATATAACTTCTATTTTATCACGATCACTAAGTTATATAACTTCTATTTTATCACGATCACTAAGTTATATAACTTCTATTTTATCACGATCACTAAGCTATATAACTTCTATTTTATCACGATCACTAAGCTATATAACTTCTATTTTATCACGATCACTAAGTTATATAACTTCTATTTTATCACGATCACTAAGTTATATAACTTCTATTTTATCACGATCACTAAGTTATATAACTTCTATTTTATCACGATCACTAAGTTATATAACTTCTATTTTATCACGATCACTAAGTTATATAACTTCTATTTTATCACGATCACTAAGTTATATAACTTCTATTTTATCACGATCACTAAGTTATATAACTTCTATTTTATCACGATCACTAAGTTATATAATTTCCATTTTATCACGATCACTAAGTTATTTAACTTCTATTTTATCACGATCACTAAGTTATATAACTTCCATTTTATCACGATCACTAAGTTATATAACTTCTATTTTATCACGATCACTAAGTTATATAACTTCCATTTTATCACGATCACTAAGTTATATAACTTCTATTTTATCACGATCACTAAGTTATATAACTTCTATTTTATCACGATCACTAAGTTATATAACTTCTATTTTATCACGATCACTAAGTTATATAACTTCTATTTTATCACGATCTCTAAGTTATATAACTTCCATTTTATCACGATCACTAAGTTATATAACTTCCATTTTATCACGATCACTAAGTTATATAACTTCCATTTTATCACGATCACTAAGTTATATAACTTCTATTTTATCACGATCACTAAGTTATATAACTTCTATTTCATCACGATCACTAAGTTATATAACTTCTATTTTATCACGATCACTAAGTTATATAACTTCTATTTTATCACGATCACTAAGTTATATAACTTCTATTTTATCACGATCACTAAGTTATATAACTTCCATTTTATCACGATCACTAAGTTATATAACTTCTATTTTATCACGATCACTAAGTTATATAACTTCTATTTTATCACGATCACTAAGTTATATAACTTCTATTTTATCACGATCACTAAGTTATATAACTTCTATTTTATCACGATCACTAAGTTATATAACTTCTATTTTATCACGATCACTAAGTTATATAACTTCTATTTTATCACGATCACTAAGTTATATAACTTCTATTTTATCACGATCACTAAGTTATATAACTTCTATTTTATCACGATCACTAAGTTATATAACTTCTATTTTATCACGATCACTAAGTTATATAACTTCTATTTTATCACGATCACTAAGTTATATAACTTCCATTTTATCACGATCACTAAGTTATATAACTTCCATTTTATCACGATCACTAAGTTATATAACTTCTATTTTATCACGATCACTAAGTTATATAACTTCTATTTTATCACGATCACTAAGTTATATAACTTCTATTTTATCACGATCACTAAGTTATATAACTTCTATTTTATCACGATCACTAAGTTATATAACTTCCATTTTATCACGATCACTAAGCTATATAACTTCCATTTCATCACGATCACTAAGTTATATAACTTCCATTTCATCACGATCACTAAGTTATATAACTTCTATTTCATCACGATCACTAAGTTATATAACTTCTATTTTATCACGATCACTAAGTTATATAACTTCTATTTTATCACGATCACTAAGTTATATAACTTCTATTTTATCACGATCACTAAGTTATGTAACTTCTATTTTATCACGATCACTAAGTTATATAACTTCTATTTTATCACGATCACTAAGTTATATAACTTCTATTTTATCACGATCACTAAGTTATATAACTTCCATTTTATCACGATCACTAAGTTATATAACTTCCATTTTATCACGATCACTAAGTTATATAACTTCTATTTTATCACGATCACTAAGTTATATAACTTCTATTTTATCACGATCACTAAGTTATATAACTTCTATTTTATCACGATCACTAAGTTATATAACTTCTATTTTATCACGATCACTAAGTTATATAACTTCCATTTTATCACGATCACTAAGTTATATAACTTCTATTTTATCACGATCACTAAGTTATATAACTTCCATTTTATCACGATCACTAAGTTATATAACTTCCATTTTATCACGATCACTAAGTTATATAACTTCCATTTTATCACGATCACTAAGTTATATAACTTCTATTTTATCACGATCAATAAGTTATATAACTTCTATTTTATCACGATCACTAAGTTATATAACTTCTATTTTATCACGATCACTAAGTTATATAACTTCTATTTTATCACGATCACTAAGTTATATAACTTCCATTTTATCACGATCACTAAGTTATATAACTTCCATTTTATCACGATCACTAAGTTATATAACTTCTATTTTATCACGATCACTAAGTTATATAACTTCTATTTTATCACGATCACTAAGTTATATAACTTCTATTTTATCACGATCACTAAGTTATATAACTTCCATTTTATCACGATCACTAAGTTATATAACTTCCATTTTATCACGATCACTAAGTTATATAACTTCCATTTTATCACGATCACTAAGTTATATAACTTCTATTTTATCACGATCACTAAGTTATATAACTTCCATTTTATCACGATCACTAAGTTATATAACTTCCATTTTATCACGATCACTAAGTTATATAACTTCTATTTTATCACGATCACTAAGTTATATAACTTCTATTTTATCACGATCACTAAGTTATATAACTTCCATTTTATCACGATCACTAAGTTATATAACTTCCATTTTATCACGATCACTAAGTTATATAACTTCCATTTTATCACGATCACTAAGTTATATAACTTCTATTTTATCACGATCACTAAGTTATATATCTTCTATTTTATCACGATCACTAAGTTATATAACTTCTATTTTATCACGATCACTAAGTTATATAACTTCTATTTTATCACGATCACTAAGTTATATAACTTCTATTTTATCACGATCACTAAGTTATATAACTTCTATTTTATCACGATCACTAAGTTATATAACTTCTATTTTATCACGATCACTAAGTTATATAACTTCTATTTTATCACGATCACTAAGTTATATAACTTCTATTTTATCACGATCACTAAGTTATATAACTTCCATTTTATCACGATCACTAAGTTATATAACTTCTATTTTATCACGATCACTAAGTTATATAACTTCTATTTTATCACGATCACTAAGTTATATAACTTCTATTTTATCACGATCACTAAGTTATATAACTTCCATTTTATCACGATCACTAAGTTATATAACTTCCATTTTATCACGATCACTAAGTTATATAACTTCTATCTTATCACGATCACATATATTTAACATGGTATTATAACTGTATCTATATGTTTACTGTATCTTGATTTGCAGACAACAGTGGTCTCTTAAATTTAGAGATCAGAGGGATATTGGTCCCTTTTATGTGACTCGTAATTAAATACATAATTACATCCTTATGTAATAAAAATGCACAAAACAAAAAAACAAAAAAATTCCACACTCATTTTGTTTGCGTTTCCGCAGCTTGGAGGGTTGACATATCGTGTTGGCTGTTCAATTGGCAATGGACTGGCTTCAACTTATATTCTTGAATATGTTTTTGTTGTGTTTTGGCTTGATATGGCGTGGCTTGTGATCTTAAGATCCTTTTATTTGAAGGAAAATCGTGTGATGACGGGGACACATCTTTTCATGTACAAATACTATTTTCGTATGTCGACCTCATGTCGTTTTAATTCGTTCCGCAAATGAAGCACATTTTCAATGTTTCTAGATATTCTTTACACACCCCAATAAATATATTGTCAGCAATAACAAAATCGGGAAGAACTTGTCGTAGTGTTCATACTTTCAATCAAATTCATGATTTTTTTTTATTCTGTCGCCGGATGAATTGACTTCAGTGACAACAAAAGAAATATAATTACACAATAATTATACTTTTGTTCTGTTATATATTGGTGTTGGTGTTAAAACCCACCGAATTAATGTTCTGCTATCATCTTTCATGTTGCGTGCTGGCTGCCATTTTATATAATTTGATACTCCTTAGTGATGCGTGCTTATACCAATGGCATATTTTTGGTTTGGTCCGATCGGGACTAGAACCCACGATCAACCGCACTCGGTGTGAACACGCTAACCAGTACACCACCGATGCGGTTGACAATGCAATACAAATATTATAGCTTACAACAATTAGTATGCTGCATTACATCATTAAATATCTTGTATTCGCTATTTACATTTTTTCAAGATATTAAAACGTGTTCAATTTGTTATAAGGAAACACAGGGTGGCTCAATGAGTTATGTAGTTGGATTACCTAACAACTCATACAAACCTATCACCAATACGACGGTGGGTTCGCGCCCGGCTTTGTAAATTACAAAAAGGATGCACTCGACTCGCAGCTGCAAGTGATAAAGTTTACCAGTTGCTTGCATGCCCATGGTCAGTGGTTCTCACCGGGTACTCCGGCTTCTTCCACCACTAAAACTGGTCGGCATGATATAGCTGAAATATTGCTGAAAGTGGCGTTAAACACAATCAAATCAAATAATAAAGGAAGATAAGGAAGATTCACATTCAAAAGATAAAATCTGAAATCTAAAAAGTTAAATTACTACAATTTCTGACAAATCACATCTATATAATATATTGAAACTCGTCGTGGGCAATTAATTTAACATATATTACTTTATTGAATGAAACAATAAGCAATTAAACAGATTTTGATAGGCGATTTAGCTAACATTAAAAATGAAATAATATACTGATACACTTCAAACCCCTAAGAAAAAAAACAAACACAAACAACAACAAAAAAAACCCCAAAATCCCAGTGAATGCTACAATATACACAACAATGAGGCGGATATATGTTCTGTTCTCACGAATGCTACAATATACACAACAATGAGGCGGATATATGTTCTGTTCTCACGAATGCTACAATATACACAACAATGAGGCGGATATATGTTCTGTTCTCACGAATGCTACAATATGTACAACAATGAGGCGGATATATGTTCTGTTCTCACGAATGCTACAATATACACAACAATGAGGCGGATATATGTTCTGTTCTCACGAATGCTACAATATACACAACAATGAGGCGGATATATGTTCTGTTCTCACGAATGCTACAATATACACAAAAATGAGGCGGATATATGTTCTGTTCTCACGAATGCTACAATATACACAACAATGAGGCGGATATATGTTCTGTTCTCACGAATGCTACAATATACACAACAATGAGGCGGATATATGTTCTGTTCTCACGAATGCTACAATATGTACAACAATGAGGCGGATATATGTTCTGTTCTCACGAATGCTACAATATACACAACAATGAGGCGGATATATGTTCTGTTCTCACGAATGCTACAATATACACAACAATGAGGCGGATATATGTTCTGTTCTCACGAATGCTACAATATGTACAACAATGAGGCGGATATATGTTCTGTTCTCACGAATGCTACAATATGCACAACAATGAGGCGGATATATGTTCTGTTCTCACGAATGCTACAATATACACAACAATGAGGCGGATATATGTTCTGTTCTCACGAATGCTACAATATACACAACAATGGGGCGGATATATGTTCTGTTCTCACGAATGCTACAATATACACAACAATGAGGCGGATATATGTTCTGTTCTCACGAATGCTACAATATGCACAACAATGAGGCGGATATATGTTCTGTTCTCACGAATGCTACAATATACACAACAATGAGGCGGATATATGTTCTGTTCTCACGAATGCTACAATATACACAACAATGAGGCGGATATATGTTCTGTTCTCACGAATGCTACAATATACACAACAATGAGGCGGATATATGTTCTGTTCTCACGAATGCTACAATATACACAACAATGAGGCGGATATATGTTCTGTTCTCACGAATGCTACAATATGTACAACAATGAGGCGGATATATGTTCTGTTCTCACGAATGCTACAATATGCACAACAATGAGGCGGATATATGTTCTGTTCTCACGAATGCTACAATATACACAACAATGAGGCGGATATATGTTCTGTTCTCACGAATGCTACAATATACACAACAATGAGGCGGATATATGTTCTGTTCTCACGAATGCTACAATATACACAACAATGAGGCGGATATATGTTCTGTTCTCACGAATGCTACAATATGCACAACAATGAGGCGGATATATGTTCTGTTCTCACGAATGCTACAATATACACAACAATGAGGCGGATATATGTTCTGTTCTCACGAATGCTACAATATACACAACAATGAGGCGGATATATGTTCTGTTCTCACGAATGCTACAATATACACAACAATGAGGCGGATATATGTTCTGTTCTCACGAATGCTACAATATACACAACAATGAGGCGGATATATGTTCTGTTCTCACGAATGCTACAATATGTACAACAATGAGGCGGATATATGTTCTGTTCTCACGAATGCTACAATATACACAACAATGAGGCGGATATATGTTCTGTTCTCACGAATGCTACAATATACACAACAATGAGGCGGATATATGTTCTGTTCTCACGAATGCTACAATATGTACAACAATGAGGCGGATATATGTTCTGTTCTCACGAATGCTACAATATGCACAACAATGAGGCGGATATATGTTCTGTTCTCACGAATGCTACAATATACACAACAATGAGGCGGATATATGTTCTGTTCTCACGAATGCTACAATATACACAACAATGGGGCGGATATATGTTCTGTTCTCACGAATGCTACAATATACACAACAATGAGGCGGATATATGTTCTGTTCTCACGAATGCTACAATATGCACAACAATGAGGCGGATATATGTTCTGTTCTCACGAATGCTACAATATACACAACAATGAGGCGGATATATGTTCTGTTCTCACGAATGCTACAATATACACAACAATGAGGCGGATATATGTTCTGTTCTCACGAATGCTACAATATACACAACAATGAGGCGGATATATGTTCTGTTCTCACGAATGCTACAATATACACAACAATGAGGCGGATATATGTTCTGTTCTCACGAATGCTATAATATGTACAACAATGAGGCGGATATATGTTCTGTTCTCACGAATGCTACAATATGCACAACAATGAGGCGGATATATGTTCTGTTCTCACGAATGCTACAATATACACAACAATGAGGCGGATATATGTTCTGTTCTCACGAATGCTACAATATACACAACAATGAGGCGGATATATGTTCTGTTCTCACGAATGCTACAATATACACAACAATGAGGCGGATATATGTTCTGTTCTCACGAATGCTACAATATGCACAACAATGAGGCGGATATATGTTCTGTTCTCACGAATGCTACAATATACACAACAATGAGGCGGATATATGTTCTGTTCTCACGAATGCTACAATATACACAACAATGAGGCGGATATATGTTCTGTTCTCACGAATGCTACAATATACACAACAATGAGGCGGATATATGTTCTGTTCTCACGAATGCTACAATATACACAACAATGAGGCGGATATATGTTCTCACATCCACACGTTTTAATAGCTTTACAGTACATATATATATTAGTATCTCACATCTCATGCGTCATAATCTCGTGACATCTAATATTAAATGTCACCCTATTTAATCTGTAGATAGTTTATATACATGTACCTCGATAGGTGTATTATGTAGCTCTTTTGTTGTTAACCATGACACTGTGACCATTCAAAAAATATACAATCCATTATTCAATATTTATATGGTATTTTAAATCTTTAACTTCCGTATTCAATCACTGACGGACAGGAATGACCAACATCAGCAAATGGCCAAATTATACGTCGTTATTTTTGTTTGTAGTCTTATCTACAAGATGTCGACCCAGTCTAGTAAGCATATTATTATTATAATATTATTTACTATATTAGTATGAAAATACATGATTATATGTAAAACAGATGTAAACTACCTAACAGATATACCAACAAATTTGCACAATATGTTTGCCTTAAATTGCTATTTTTGTAACTACAAGATCTCGAACACAGTGTGCCAAAGTCTAAAGACGTTGTCTTTATTTGTCCATTATTTCTTTATTTTAAGTCAAAATGAGCTCAGACTTTATCTGCAGCGGCATGGCAATGGGTAGTTCAACATATATGCCGGATTTTGCTGTGAACTCTTGGCTGGGATATTCGACAATACCGCCCTCAATTCCAAATGGCGACCGTTACTAAAATATATGTCCTTAATTGTTCATTGCTGCTTTAAAATGAACTGACATTTTAGCTGTAGCTTAATGAAAATGAGTAGTTCAACATATATTCTGGGTTTTTCTATGAAATTATTATTTCAGCTGATTTACACTGAATATGTAAATTCAAGATGGTTGCTGTTACTAAGCATAGCAATTTATTTAATAGTTGATTAATGTTTTATTTCATGTATTTTAAATTTGATTTGTATGTATTTTTTTCCATTGAAAATTAGTTTTTAATTGTTTTGTCCTCTATTTGCCTTGTGAAATCCTTTGATTAAAAGTCATTTAAAAAACAAAGCACACAACACAACTGTATCTCTCGTCCATATGGCAAATGGTCTAATTATCTCTCTTGGTGTAAAAATATAACACCTTTGTCCGCAAAAAGGGGGGGTGTTGTCGAAACCAGGTCATATTTCTTAAAAATATATTGCAAATTATAATTCATAAACAAAGAAAACGTTATAACTTTTTAATTAAAAGTGATAATGCCAAATGGTTTGTATTAACAGTTTACCAAAAATTTTTAATGTCGCATATATTTGTGTCACAGAAACGGTAATACACATCATTATAGTAAAACAAATATACAACTGTTTTCAAAGATGTATCTAGGGAGAAATATACAAGTTTGCTTGATACTACATACAGTACATGATCATTAACGCGATAACAGGAAAAACAGTTATCAATAGATGTTAACATACAACAATGTACAACGTCGTATAAAATATACTAAATTTCGCAACTTCATTTTATAATATTATTTTCTTTTGTAGAAATTATATTTAATAAATGGTGCGTGACATTTACCTTATAATAAATACCCTTTTTAAAACCTAAATATTTAGAAAAGAAAGAAGTTAAAAACTTCCCATGCGATGAAATAAGAAATACTTCCGTCTATCTAAGTCATGCACATTTGTACATACTTAAGAATTGAATGCATTTTTTGTAGTTTCATTGGCGTCTAAAAGCGTGGACCGAAGCACATTTTGCGTAAAACTACAAAAAATGCATTCAATTCTTATAATTACATTTAAATCACACCAAAATTTAATATAGTTAAATTTTTCGTTGTGAATTTTATTTGTGTTAGATTATTTGCTGTTGGAAATTACTACGCCATTGATTGTTTACATCTGACGTCATCAGGGAGGCACGTGCAAGTTCGGGTTTGAGTTTTATTGGGATGTAAAACATCTCTTTTATAATCATATGACCACTTCATAACCAATCATATTATAACATTTCAATGAAAAACGGAAGTAATGTAATTATATGTATATGTAAAGAGTGGAAGTATTGCATTATTTCGAATACCTCTCGGTTATAATATTACAGATTGTATCCAACGTGAAGTTATAATAGGTTATTATACAGTTGTGCAGTTGTTCTATTTAGACTGTATTAAAAGTTAAGCATAAAATTGTTGTTATAGTATTAATCATTTCAGCTGTATAATAAATACAGTGTTATGTACAATATTAATAGGTTATTATACAGTGTTATGTACAATATGGAAATATATTTTAAGAGTCTGTATTGTATTGAAACCCCGTATTGGACGAGACGCCGGTCGTACAATACGGGAAAAATAATGTACGGTCACATGCCTTAAATGGGTGTTTTTGATTGGATTATAATCATAGCTGTATCTATATCTGTATCTGGTACGTTGTAGAACCCAACTATGGTTTTTATACAACGGGTAGAGAGAGCGCCGATGGCGGTCTTTATTGGCGCAGATTCCTTAGAGCGGTCTTAAATGCTTCTAAGGAATTTGCATGCACGACACTGTTTGGCAGATGGTTCCAATGAATTACAGTGTCCACAAAGAAAGAATGTTTGTACTGCTGTTTCTTGTAGTCCGGTTATTCGAGTCCTGTTGTTTTATTGCATGTACGTTTCTCTACTATATTTGATGTTATATGATCTTTAACATGTTTTGCTTTGATGTCCCTTTTCGGTCTAGCTAATTTAACGAAATTATCTGTTGGTAGTGCCGGTACCAACCCCTCAACCACCTTGTACATTAGGATCAGACGTAGGCTAAGTCGTCTGTCCTCTAGTGTCTCCAGCTCAAGGTCTTCTCTCATCCTCGTGATGGCTCCTGTTTCTCGACTTTTGTAGTCTTTTTTAACGAACCTTATAGCCCTGTTCTGTATTCGTTCTAGTTTGTCTATGTCTCCCTTAAGGTATGGGTTCCAGATGGTAGCTCCATATTCCATGATTGATCTTACTAGGGTAACATATGTGGTCTTTCGGCATGTTTCAGGGACATTTCTTAAATTTCTTCTCAGGAAGCCCAGTGTTGCGTTAGCTTTTTTACACACATTGTTGATGTGGATGCTCCATTTCAGGTCGTTTGAGATTTGGAGTCCTAAATATGGATTGTCCTGTACTTCTTGTAGTGTGTGTTTTTCTAGTTGGTAATATCTAGATGACTTGTTGTTTATTGACAGGACATAACATTTCTTAGTGTTGAATCTCATGCCCCATTTATTTGCCCATTCTTCAAGGTGTTTAAGGTCTGCTTGCAGTGTGAGGTGGTCTTCTTCCTTTTTGATCGTTCTATATTGTAGGCAATCGTCGGCAAATAAACGGACAGACGAGTTGACACAGTCTGGAAGGTCATTTATATGGCATAAGAACATTATTGGACCGAGTACAGTACCTTGAGGCACTCCAGAGTCTACTGATGTTTCCTTTGAACTTTCACCCTCCACTATTGTTCTCATTGTTCTGGTTGATAGGAAGTTGGTTAGACATGAGTGGATGTTTTCTTTGATACCGTATTGTTCTAGTTTGTGTAGAAGCTTACCATGTGGTACTGTGTCAAATGCTTTAGAGAAATCTAAGATGGCAATGTCTACTTGTTGTCCTTTATCGTGTTCTTGTAGGAAGTCGTTGATTGTGGTGATCAGTTGGGTTTCACAAGAATATCCGGACCTGAAACCATGGTTTAGATTTGTTAGTATCTTATTTTTCTCCAGGTGTTTTAGGAGATGTCTGCAGATAATGTGTTCCAGTATTTTGCAGGTGACTGATGTTAGTGATACTGACCTGTAGTTTTCTGGTAGGTGTTTGTCTCCTTTTTTGAAGATACTCGAGATGTTTGCATCTCTCCAGTCTTTGGGTAGTTCTCCAGTATCCAAAGAACATTGTAGTATGGTTTTTAGTATTGACGCTAGGTGAATTGCGCATTCTTTTAGTATCCGGTTTGGTATATTGTCTGGCCTTGATGCTTTTGATGGATTTATATTTGCTAATAGTTTTTCTATGCCCTTTTGATCAATGATGATTGGTCTGATGTTGTTTTTTGATTGTATCCTAGTCGATGGTAGGTCATTATTTGTTGGTTTGATAAAGACTGATTTAAACTGGTTTAATAGTAATTCAGCTTTCCGTTTGCTGTCAGTTATGAGATGTGTTCCTTTCTTTAGTGGTGCTATACCTTCGGTTTCTTGACGTTTTGATTTGACATATTTCCAGAACGGTTTTGTGTTGTTGTTGTTTAGCCCGTCTATGATGTTTGTGCTTACATAGTCCCATTCCGCTTTTCGTAGGTGGCGTTTACATTCTTTTTGGAACGTTCTATAGTTGGTCCATTTATTAGTTTTTCGTGCTTGTTTGTATAGCCGCTGTTTCTTTTTTAACATTTTTCTCTCTTTCCTCTTGACCCATGGTATGTTGTTTCGTGATTTGATTTCTTTATTTGGAATGTTGTTATTCATGGTCTAAAATAGGTGTTTTTTGAAAATATTCCAAAGCTGATGTACATCTGCTCCATTCTTTTGCTTCTCTTCTACTATTTCATTTAGTGTATTTAGGTCTTTATTAATTGTGTTCCAGTTAGCTTTACTGAAGATGTAGCATTTCCTGGGTGTTGTTTTTTGGTGATGTACTTTAGTCTCAAAGTCTGTTATTATAATTTCATGATCTGATATTCCAGGAACATTTACAGATGATTTTACTAGTGTTGGATTTGATACAAATACTAGGTCTAACAGGTTGTTTTCCCGAGTTGGTGAGTCGTGTATTTGGGTTAGGTTGTTCGCACCATTAGGTCAGCTAGTCCTTGTTGTATCTCTCTGTCTGGTCCACATGCTGTTTGTGTATCCCATCTTATGTCAGGGCAATTGAAATCTCCTGTTAATACTATGTTTGTTATGTTGTGGCTTTAAATTTTTTCCAGGGACTTACTTAGTTCGTCAAGGTGTTTTTGTTCTCTGTGTGGCATATAGAATGATCCTACTAGTAGGTCTTTGTTGTTTTTCATTTTTACTTTTACCCATTCTATTTCTCCGTCTGTGATGAAAGATGTTTGTTCCATGAATACTCCTCCTAGTGTTCCTCTATCATTCCTGTAGACATTGTAGTTTGGTGGAAAGATTTCGCAAGATTTTATAGCATCTTTGGTGGGGTTTACTCCTGGTTTGACACCTTTTAGCCACGATTCTGTTGCACAGATTATATCTGGTTTAAGATAAGGCAATATAGTTAACATTGATTTTGTTCTGCACAGTCATACTATATCTTTACAATAATATTATTGTGTTCGTCTTGATAGTGGAAGTGCATGAGTTCGATCAAATACTATATATGTAAAGAATTGTTATGTACTGCTTCTCTGTTGATCATGCCGCATTAGGGAGTAACATTAAAGTCTGTTTCGCTTAGTGTCATGATGTTTCGAGTGGAGCAACATGTCTACTTGTGGGTTGTTGTTTCCGATAAGTAGCATAAACATCAATGTCAGCGTTTTGGTCAAGTACAACATATACAGCATCTCATTAAAGTAACTTTTAAACTCAATTATATATAGCTGGCGAATTTGTTCCTTGGTGTAAATCAGCAATCGCTCTCTCATTTACTCAATAGTAATGCAATTGGGATATATTTTCAGGGTCAACATTAAGAATCATGCTTTTGCTTTAACTTCATTTTACTTTATCTCACCTAGGTGCGTTGCAATCGTCAAAATATTAGTAAATGACGTTTTAGATAAATTATAATATTAATAAGCCACACTTGTCTAACCACTTTCAGTGGAGATATTAGAGATAAAAATGATGAAAGATTCTTTTAAATCCTAAAAAATATGTTTGACATTTTTTAAAAGCTTCGAACGTTAATCGTGCTAACTGCTACATTCAGATATACTTTGAACATGTAGATTTCCCAAAGAGTATCTTAGCATGAAGTGTTTTGCACAGAACAAAGCTAGTTAAATTTGAATAAGGATCAGACTTAAAATCAAGTTTGTTCCGAGAAATCAAGGTCTGGTATCACTTATATTTTGTTTTGTAGGAATCCATTGTGTGCTATATTTTTTTTTATCTTTCATTCTTTGATTCACTTTACTTTACATGTAGTAATTTTATTGATCAGCAAATTTAATATTTTCCCTTAGATGTGTGCAGCTGATAAAGTCTGGATCACTGAACTGATCTTGATCCACAAAAATATTAGCTCAGTTCGTAACTCGCATACTGAAAAATATCAGTCAGCCTGACGTCAAACACATTATAACATCACCGATAAAAACAATAACATCAGTTTTGAAGGTATCGACAGACATATCACTAGTATCACAGCTCGTTCTATTGGACTCGCTGTGATACTAGTGGCAATGTTTGTCTCAACCTTCAAAACTGCCTTTATTCTATATATACAGTTCTCTGTAATATGTATCACATTTTAATCTTTCAAGCTTTGCGTATATCGCTAACGGATACCGTTTTATTGCAGAGGAAGTATATCTCTGTGAAAATGAAGTAATAACTCTAGCTTGTGGACAGTCAAATACAGATCGAATAAGAATTCAGGATGTTCAATTTGGACCTTCTAATCCGTGTTCGACAATTACAACCAATCGTACCTGTAAAGCTGACGTTTCCGCTGCCACACGTATGAAGGTTTTGTGTAATGGGAAACCAATGTGTGTTTTGGATGATTCAATACATGATTTCACAAGCTCATGCGCACGCATTCAACGACAAGTAAAGAACAGATCAACAGGTAAGGATCGGGTTTCGTGATCAATTGGATAATTACCGATATAATATTTCATCACATTAACTGACAATTGAAAAATATAAATTAATTTAATTCTATACGCCCATGAGTGGTAAGAGTGTTTAGTCAACTGACTTAAGATGAGTTCTGTGAAATGTCCATAAACATATGGAAGCCTTCTCCTACAAATCTGTTAAATATGATTAAAAAATTGAACATTCAAGCATACATGTGATTGATTATTTTGCAGATCCGCTCTGTCTATTTGATTATTTTCGAGACACATGTTCATCTGGCAGAACAACTGCAATACAATTGATGAAAATCGACGGTCAAGACAAATGTGATAATATTGGTCCCAACGCCAAATCAATTGAGAAGCATATTAAGGAACTCTGTAAAAATGGAGCGTGTAGTGGTGAATTTGAGGATGGTTTGTTTCCACGGAAGTTCATAAGAATCAAATACATATGTGAAGGTAATTATAACATTAGTAGACGGGGATTCATTTTGCTAATGCAATGCAACAAATGTGATATCAGCAAACATTTTTCCTGCGAAACACATGATATAATGTATACAAAATGAGAGACATCGTTAATCAACACTACATTGTATGTAATCTAATCTGAGAAAATTTACTATAACGTTGTTCCACAAAATTGTATCCGCATTTGTTTATGCAAGTAGTACTCAATTATTCAATAAAAATAATAATGAAAAAAAAAACAATATTGAGAAAACAATATCAGTAACAAATACACTCTCGAAAACATTATTATTATAGTTGTGATCCACCTATTGAATGCCATATTTACTATAGATATATAATCACAAACGTATTATCTTTTGATCAGTTATAAATAACATGTTGTTGAATTACTGGAGCTAGTGGTTAGGGCTATGGTGTTTAACGTCACTTTCAACAATATTTCAGTTATATATCGCGGTGGTCAGTTTTATTGGTGGAGGAAACCGGAGTACCCGGAGAATATCACTGTCCGGCCGTAAGTCACTGACAGACTTTATCGCATACTGTTGTATCGAGTACACCTTGGTATGAGCGGGATTCGAACTCGCAACATTAGTGGTGATATGCGCTGGTTAAATCCAACTAAAATGCGATCACGACCACAACGGTTCATTCCTGGATTAATGAATCCACTAATATTATATGTTGATGTTAATCTTCAGTCATCCAGTAATCTCTTAGGGGATGTTCTATGTGATATACATTACTTTTCAGCTATTTGTCCAGTCAAGTGTGACAGGGTAAAACAGTACATCTGTAAATTTTATGTGATTACGGAGCATCACAGTTTGTAAATTGAATAGTTACTCTATTTATTTTCAGCTAGTCAAATGAACACGAAGGTTTTTTGTAAGAATGACGTTTATAACATAACATGCAACTCACAACAACATATATATATTGAAAGCATGATAATACTTCCGATTCGAACAGAGTGTAGCGGAGAGCAACAGTGCCTTCTTGAAAATGTAAAAACATTCTTCGCGTCAATCAATGATACATGTAACGGTAAACACAGTTGTAACCTGGATCGATTCTTCAAGACGCTTTTTGACAGGCCATGCAACATCCAAAAAACAATATTGGAAAATATAAATATATGTGGTAAGTAAAGCCATCTATAGTTAATAAACTTGTACTATCAAAATATTGTTGTTTTCTGCCGCTCTGAACTGAGCAGACTGTATTGAGAGAGAAAAATAAAGAGCGCATTGATTCGTTTGAATGCAATCACTAAAAATTATTAGTTTATATGTACAATGTATAAATTTAAACTTAAATATGCGCATAATAAAAACGTAGATATCAAATTTAGTGCGCACAACTCGTTTCTGGAATAATCCATAATTATACGATTGGAAAGCCAAATTATATAAAAGTTTGTGGGATTAAGAAAAATCTGTAGAACATTCAGTTATTCTTTTTATATAGTTCTGTTTTCTGTAATGTCCATAATTTTTTTTTTTTTAATCTTTTAAAATATAAATACCCAACAGTGCACCGTGTGTCCACAATTTGTGATTGTAAATATTTATTTCTTCCTGTCTTTTTAATAATTGATATTCAGAACTTTACCGAGGACTTGTTCGTATAATTATGTCGTCAGCATATGTATTATGAATAGGACTAATTTTTAATACATGTAAATACATGTATAATGAAATTTGTTTAATCATTTGTACAATATTGCTATAGGAACTGACAAAGATCGGACTGTTTATTCCTCAAATTGTAGAGAAATAGAGACATGTGACAGTGACGACAGAATGCAACGTTCCATTCCCGCTCAGATGACAATAATATGTACTAATCAATGTACCTATAAAGATGCCTGCAATAAATCGCTCAGCTGTATTCATCAATATATAGAAATAGATTATTATTGTCGAGGTAATAGTATTGTATAAGTTGGTAAATTATTGTAACCCCGCCAGTACAATTTAACATTCCAAACCAACCAAAACAAATTCAAATTTCTAACCTACCAAATCCATCCCAAATACATGTATCAACGACAGCTAAAAGATAAAATGGTATTAGAAATAGACAATATTATTGTTTGGTACTCGTATTATAATAAGGTCGATCAGTTTAATGTTATATTGTCACAAACTTTAGCAGATGTTATGTATGTAGGCTGGTCAATGAAGTTATGTAAATGAAATAGCATGGTCCAGTAGACTCGTTTTCGAGATAGTGTAAGACCGACCATTATCATGTCTTCAAGATTTTTATTTGTAAATCCACTTTTCACTATCTTCTCATTAATGGTGAAACGAAACATTAGACAGTGACTGTCAACGAATTTCAATAAAATTAACAAACTAAAACACTATCTCTCACATCAACTCATTCATCGTCAAGACGACCACGACATATATCGATGGAAATCGAGTCCTGGCGTAGGCACACACATGAGTGGGATTATACAGGTTTACTTGATCCCAACCGTTTCATTACTGATGGTTGGGTCCCCATCGACAATGCAAATGTAAACAAACAATAATAATTTAAAATAATACTGTTCAGATTGGTTTTCACTCAAAAAGACTACACACTGATGCAAACGAATGATAAGGGTAATATCAAGATTACCGAACTCCGAGCAATCTTACAAAGGGAAAGTCAAACTCATAATTATATGCACAGACAAAATCAGTCAACAACCGGAAAACGGTGAAAACCGTAATGACCCTGACTTGGTACAGGTATTTCTAAAGAAATGGTGGGTTGAATTAGATTTTAAAGCGCCAAGCCTCCCGCTCTCATTACGGTTCAAAGGCTCCAGCTGTCACATGAACATGAACATGGAAAGAACGATGGCATGATCGGTAAATGCTCGTAGCTAACTGACTACTAGCTATAAGAAGGTAGAATATATTGATTAAGGACCATCATTCGTATGACAAATGAAATCATAACTGATACTTCTAACATATTTAATGTGAACATCAGTGCCTATCACCACTGATATTGTGAGTTCGAATCTCGATCAGGGCGAGGTGTACAGCATTATGTGATAAAGTTTGTCAGTGACTTGTAACAGGTTGGTGGTTTTCACCGGGTCCTCCGGTTTCCTCCACCAATAAACTGACCACCACAATATAACTCAAATAGTGTTGAAAGTGGCGTTAAACATCATAAAACTGAACGAAACTAACGAAATTAATGATCTTCGTGGATAGCTACAATAAATATTACATCATTTAATGGAAGTAAATATTGAATATAAATAAAAACGAAGGAATTATAGAAGATATTGATTTAATTTCTAGTTGTACGTTCTAGTTCTACCAGCAGATTGACTATATTTTTAGAAAAGGAAACTTGCCTCAAAATTTATTGATCGTAGATTCATTAAAGCATATATGAATTTTTGTTTTCATTTTGATAAGTTTAGATGTGTCAATTTTGAACTTTTCAGCTTTGTTAATAACATCCATTAAAAATATAATTCTAAATCACAAGGGACATTAAAAACGTTGTCTAATTGAGTACCTACGACACGTTTCTGGAATAGCCTCTATCAGGTACGCTCAAAGTGGAATGCAAACAAATTAAAAGACTCTGGTGACAAAAACACCAAAAGGCCTAAACAGAAAAGCCTTAGTCAATGATAGGCATTATTTATTACGTGAAATTAAAGTGCACGGTTTGCTGGACTTACTGAATAATAAGAACAGGGTTTTCAAAATAGGAAATATTCAAGGAGTGGTACACTAATACTTATATAACACCATGTCGAATTGTCAATTCCAACCTGTCAATAATAAACCCTGGGAATTTTCCACAAAGTTTACTTTTAATCAACATTGAAATAGGAAGCGACACATTATCCTTTAGCCGTTGGTAATATTTATACAAGCCCCAGTTTCTTATATCATCACAAGGAAAAGTTTCTGTTGTAGATACAAAGTCGAAAGAAATTAAATCAAATCACGTTATCTATTTGGTAGAGTTGGGAATATTTTTGTTGGAAAAGTATATTTGCATTCCAACGACTAACCAATAACCACTTCAATCAAGGTTTTGCTCATATTGAGCTGTTGTAAGGTTGTAAGTTCCATTATTTACGTGTAAGAAACATGACATTCTCATTTATGTCATGTCCTAAGAGCGAGTTGTGTATCTGATTCTTTCTGCACCACCAGCGGATGCCACGTTTGGTGTGGTTGTAGACCACTTCACAAAAACAACATATAGGTCTTATTTCTAGACGCGAGGGTGGGGGCGTCATGGTCGTAACCGCATGGCCGTTGGATTTATAACTACCTATGCAATCAGTGCATATTACCTAATCCCGTTCAATCAAGGTGTACTCGATACAATATTATGTGGTAAAATGTGTGGTTTCCTCTACCAATAAAACTGGCCGCCACGAAATAACTGAAATATTGTTGAAAGTGCCGTTAAACATCAGAATCCTAACCCTGTATTCGAGGGGATCCCTATCTGTATCTTGTCAGATATCCACGAAATGTACAGATTTTTATTCTACTCATAAATTACATGTAAAATGATCATGAGGTCAGAAAGTCTCATTTAGATAATATCCCGACACCAAGTACAAATCCCACAACAGCAATGAGGAGCTCAGTATCAGAACAAACAGCACGAGTGTCTTTGATCACACAGCCTTTAACAACCAATATATTGGAGCAACAGACGACAGAACCAACGACCTCGGAAACGCAGTCAACAACAGGAGTTATAAAGATTACAGAAAAATTGACATCAGACCCATCAAATACTCCATTGACAATTGGTAAATGAATTCTTTTCATAATTTAGTTTTCAATCAAATGGTGTTACTCCTTGTGGAAATAAATGTTTATATTTTACATAAAGATTTATGGTAGCTGTTACTGATTCTATAAATAGATTGATGAATAGGAAACGTATCGTTGGTGTAATGGTTAATGTGCTTGGTTCGAGTGTGGTAGATCCTGTGTCGGGTCAACACCAAGACTAATGAAATTGGCATTTGCTGCTTCTACGCCAAGGACACAACATTAGGAATTGGGATACTGTGACAGAGTCGAGCGAATGTCTATCCGCGGACTATTGTTACATCGTGTTAGCACTATAGATATCCGTCTTTAGAAGCGTGTTTGATCTAGTTCAAAGCGGGCATCATCATAATCTTATTGAAATGTAATTTATTCTCGTGAAGATATAGCAGAAAAAATGCTCATTTAGCGTAAAACAACAACCATTCACTCACTTTTCAAAAATAGGACAAATCGTAAATACCATAACACGATACAGAAAATATACCACATAATGCATGAATAAATGATTGTTGTTTAATGTCAATTGATTGTTGTCAGCTACTAGACCACCACGCTGAATGCTACTTCACTGAAACCGCCGTACACATGTAGAATCCAATGCAGATACCAAAACTATATGTTCTTAACATATAATTGTTTATTAGTAATTGTGTTCATGCTTTGACATTTCTGTCAGGTATTAGGTGAAATACAAAACTTTCAATTGCGCTTGTCTACACTACGTTGTTACCCTTCTTAGTATACTATTATATACATGTATGGGGGACAGGGGCATTTTACGTGATGATTGACACTTGCCCCTGTGTTCAGGTAATACGATGCATATCACTAAGTAGCTGGTTGTAAGTGTTTAAAAAAACCAGACAGACTAAATTCCTCCAAGGACAGCAAATCTTTATATTTTATTTATAAATAAATATCTTTAGATACATATCAATTAAACAAGTCATCCAATGTTCCAGGAATAGTCTTATTAAGCTTGGATATTTAAGATATAGGAAGTGATCACTTATATAAACATCACTCGCGAGTGTTCAAATGAGTATTAAAGAATGTCAAGACTCATGTTTTTACAATTATTTCAGGAATTGCTGTAGGTGTAGCAGGGCTTCTGTTGGCTGTTGTAGCGGTTGTTGTTTTAGTATGTTTTCTGAGAAGGTAATTATAACTTTCATTATTCCAGTAGTTTAAGCAATGGAGTACAGTTTTTAATTGCATATGCATAGAACTATATATATAGACTAAGAACAATCTTAAAGATAACGACAGACATTATCATTAGTAGAACAGCGACAGACGACTAGTGGAGCAGGAACTGCTTACCCGTCCGGAGCACCTGAGTTCACCCCCGGTTTCTAGTAGACTTTCGAAGCATATAGGTAATATGTGTATGAGGCTTAGAAACGGGGAAAAGACGAGGCTTCGCCGAGCCTTTTCCCGCGTTTCGCGCCGAATACCCATATTTACCTATATGCTTCGACAGTCCACATGTATTGTATTTATCCTGCAATTTTAAATCGTAAATAAACGTTTACTGGACGATGATAAAAGTATTTGAAATAATTTTGTGTAGGTATATGAAAACAATATCCCCCGATGTGCCCCGTTTTACATTTGTATGTTCTATTTATAACTGACCAATATCAAAAAAAATATCGGGCAGGCTATATTGGTCGGAAAATGCTGTCATTACAGGATAAATACCAAATACAAGTGTGTTGGCACAAGACTATATATAAGGTGGAGCCTGGTCTGTAAACCAGTATCACTACGTGTCGCGATGCGGCTTGCCGAAACAACAGGGAAAGCACGATACAAAGGCTTAAACCAACACACTATGTATGTAATAAGTTTATCTAACATTTCAATAAAAACAAATTTTAAACAAATAACAAAGGTCGAATTAAAATTAACAAATTTGTACAATACTCTGGGGGAGACTACATGTTGTGCATGACGTCACGTTATATGTTACCGTTCATTCGCCAAAGTCACATCACTGTTGGATCATTTTTAGTGTCACTGTACAATCGTGCGACAACGCTTTTGTAGAAATGTGGACCGTACAGCTGCTGGCAATATTGAAACTATGTCATTTGAAATGAGAAGATGATCGTTAATTCGCAATACTTAATTAAGCAGTCGTCTTTTTTACGTTACAAAGTAGTTCGGCAGAGAAGATCTCGTGCAACGTCACGCCATTCTTTTATCACCACAGCGTGGGAAGGAAAACGTACAAAATATTAGATAAATTTGATTATCACATATATGCATAATCCTTCTGCACTTCATTGATATTTTATAAATAGCGATTAACCTTTGTTACCGTCCATATATATTATGCACATGTTTTTGCTTTCATAAAACAATAAGTATTTATTCTGTGTTAAAAATAAATCTATCAATTAACGTATACATGCTCATTTGAAATAAATCCCTGTTTCCCTTTTACTCATTGTCTGAGAGAAAATGTAATCATATGATATATTTGCATGCATTACTTCAACCTTTCATGTCATAATAATACACTTATGTAATTCATGAAATATTTGACATCAACGTTATCACATTAATTTTAATTAAATGTTTTATTTCGCTGAATTGGTGGGTGGGTGTTTTAGGGTTTTAGCGCTACTTTCACCAATATTTCAGTTATTTCGTGGCGGTCAGTTTTCTCGGTGGAGGAAACCGTAGTACCTAGAGAAAACCACATAATGTATCGAGTACACCTCGCCTGAGCAGTATTCGAACTCACAATGTTAGTAGTGATTGGCACTGATTGCATATGAAGTGTTAAATCCAACTACCATATGATCACGACCACGCTGAATGGACTACATGTAATGACATGTCAATTGACTAAAAGATAAATACATTCAAAATAAAACGCATGCTTATTCTAGCGTTTAAACGTCTAAATATATCAAGACATGTTTCACAATGTCCATGTAATGTTTTAGCGAACTATGGCAAGTATAATCTCGAAGGTGGTTTCTCACCATTAGCCTTTGCTAGCGACGACGAAGGTATACGATAATGTATATAATACCGGTACAACATGTAGTTGTTTTAACGCTTCTTGTCTATGATATATAACATTTTAGAATTTTGTACGATATTTTAATTTTTCAGATCGAAATATTCAAACAAAAACAATACGCAACACAATCAAACTAACATGATCGACAACAATACTGGACATCAGGGTGTTGCCATGCCAACGACAGAAACTCTTCCAACAAGGTCAGCCGAATATATTGATCTTCAACCTCACAAAGATGACAGTACCTATCAGGTTCTGAACAAAGAGACTGAACATAAAGATCAACCATCGTATGACTATGTTGATACAATCGATTATACATTTAGACCTGAACCTATTACAAATGCCAGCGATACAATTAACGATGTTAACCATCATAGTGTTGACATGAATCAACAAAAATCAGTATCTAGAAAACCAGTAACAGTTGGGACTGCCAAAGAGCAAATACCGACATATTTTGAGCTTGACCCCACAAAAACCGGTTTCAATCGAACTCAAGGTCAAATGAACATTCCAAATGACAATGAAGCTAGTTATGCAATCCTTGATCCTAACGAGACAGGCTTTGATAGGTCAAACAAAACAGACGAATCAACACCACCGGGGACGTACACTATATTAGATCCGAGTGTAACTGGATTTAACCGCTCAAATGATACGAACAATTATCAAGTTGCTCAAGATGTTAATGACAATGAGGCTAAGAAGACACAAGAAACAACACAATCTGTAGATCATGGTGATCAGTCCGATGGTGAATACAATGCAATGAATGAAAAACAACAGACCAACGAGAGCGGAATATACAACCATGCTGTTGATAATGTTTATGATATTTCGAGTCACACGAAGAAGACCATTAATACAGTTGATAACACTTATGATCATGTTTAGGGACATAAAAACGGACGACGATTATGAGGTGGCTTTTAAATATATATTTTTATATTATAATGTAATATTTTCATGTGATGGTATTGTTCACAAATTCCTCGACGTATATATCGTTGTAATGATATTTAAAGCAAATATATGCATATTTAGACCATTATTTTGATAAACCGCATGTGTGGTGCAATGACCGTAGCCAATTTTGGCTATCCTGCTTATACCCTTTGGTGTTTTTGCTCCTAAAACTTTGAATTATTTTGATTTCCAATCTTTCGATTTTGAGTGTACCTGATGATGATTATTCCAGAGATGCGTCGTATGCACTACATTTAATATCTACGTTTTTATTACTGCGCTCGCCTCGAGTGTGGTAGATCGTGGGCTCGCCTCGAGTGTGGTAGATCGTGGGTTCAAACTCTGGTTGGATCACACCAAAGACTGAAATTGGTATTTGTTGATTCCCAGATAAGCACGCAGGATTAAGGAGTAAGAACAAAGACTGCTTGGCTCAGTCATGATAATGTGTCTGCGTGAGCTAACACTATAGAAATCTAACTAAACGTGCTGGTCTGGTACAAAGCGGACAAAATATCACCGATAACTTGCTCTCGCATTTATCAAGCTAAAACATTCTTATTTTGCGCTAAGTGACAATCACTCACTCACTCATTATTTTAATGCATACTATAATTTACACTGTAGTAATTTTAATTAGGTCAAATGTAGTGGTCGACTGGTATTATTTGAAAGAAAACAAACTTCAGCAATACCACCATCTACAAACATACATTACACTATAATTATAATTATACATACAATTTGTTCTTGTCCTTAAATAATATTAGAAAGAGAGTTCAGAAACAGCCCAAAAATAGTAAAAATAGTAAAAATAGTACAAAATAGTACACAATGTAAAATAATTCAATATTTAAAAATAGAATTACATCATATGAAGTATACTTTCCAATACGATTTCTTTCCATTAGATATGATGTTCGTATAGTTTTACAGTAGCACGACGTGTGCCACTATTGAAGCTAGAACTGCTATCCTTTCCAGGTTAAGATTTTAGTGGTGTTCGTGTAGCTCTATCTTTTATTGTTATTTATCCGTCCATTGTTTACCTTGTAGTCAATCTGTTGGCCGTTGCATTGCCTATCCTTTCCTTACTTAGCCTCCGGTCTAACCTTGGGTTTTAATTGGGTTTTAATTGGAAAAATATGTGATACATTCACCACGTGTCGCCTTACTTTAAAGTGATTTAAATTCTCACACCTGAGTGACCACTCGCTAATATAAATAGTTGACCGTCCCAAGTCCAGTGTCTTTTGTGTTAAAGGCCACGTGTTGTCGGGTGTGTGACGAGATTTACACACATTGAATTAATAGTGTAACGAGTATAACACTTGCAATAGTTATATGATATTTTGATAATTTGCACAATTATCAATAAAATGACTGGGAATCTGACAGATTCCTCTACTGATCATAAACAGTACAACAGTCCGGGCGTCTCGGACGACCGCTTAGATATATTTGCTTCGGGCTCAGACATTGAAGGACCTTCGGCAAAGGTCATTTCCGAGAAGACTGCTTATGAGAAGAAGCGTTTAAAAGATAATTCGTCAGAACAAAACGTCTGCGATGGACCACCAACCATAAAGTGTCGGTAAAGCGGTACCTGAAGAAAAGGGCAAAGGACTGACCAAGAGGTCGTCCAAGAGAAAATCTACGGACAAAGAAAATGACGTAAGTCATAATAAGAAAAGTAAAAACCAATCTGACATAATTAACTCTCAATTACACACGCTTTTTGTGAATTTATGAAACGTACGGAGCAGTTAAATTCTGTTCAACAAAGTCAAACGCACCTTAATTTACCAGGCAGTTCCGGGTCTATTTCTGTCACGCCAAATGCAAATGGCGGAGGTGATGAAAACGAAGATTTTGATATTGATAGTGTAAGTTATCATGAAGACAATGACAATTTTGATTTGTTTTCTCACCAAAATGAAGCCGAAATAATATTTGACAATGAGAAGACTTAATTTTCAATGACAAAAGTCTTTGAAGACGAGACTAAATTTTGTAATCCTATTTCTGAAGTAATGCCAAATTTTGTTAAGTCCGGATGTACGAAGAAAACTGACATCTTGAAATATGTCGAGGAGATAAAAATTCCAGAGAACTGTAAAAATCTAGTGCCTCCCTTAATAAACTCTAATTGGAACAATTTATATCCAAATATCCAACAAAGAGACCGAACTCTTCAAGAGGCTCAGAAAATTCTTGGATTACCAATCGTACCTATGATTAGGTTAGCAGAAATGTTCAAAACAAACAGAATTGATATGAAAGAAGCCAAGGAATGTTTATCAGATTCAATTACATTATCTTGTATTACATTTTATTAGTTAAATGTTAAACGTAGGCATATATTAAGACCTTTTGTGAGTAAGAAATTTCAGCCATTGTGTGCAGCATCTACGCAAATTGAAGAAACCACATTGTTTCCTACTGATGCTACAAAAAAGATGAAAGAAATATCAGATGCTTCGCAGATTAATCGTCAATTTACCTCGCATAGTTGTGGCTATAATAGTGGACATTATGACCGTGGTTATCCAAAAAACTCAAGAGGCAGGCCCTACGGACGGGGCAGGTTCCCCAGAGGACGATTCCCTCGAAGAGGCTCCCGAGGGAGCAGTCGTAGGGGCCAAATGATGTAATATCTACCGTAAGTACTTGTAAATCAGAAAATGTTTCTGCTGAATTTAGTACTGGTTGTATTGCTAACCATTTTCATGAATGGGAAAAAATAATATCTGACAGATGGATTTTAGATGTTGCTTCTGGTTATAAAATTGAATTTGACAAAATTCCGTTTCAGATAAATATTCCAAACAAATTAACTTCAACCAAATAAGACAGAAATTATTGATGAAGAAATATCAAATCTTTTATTGAAAAATGCAATATCAAGGTCTGAAAATGAAAAGGGACAGTTTATTTCAAACATTTTTATTGTCGAAAAGAAAAATGGAAAATACAGGCCTGTAATAAATTTAAGAAAGCTTAATGAATTTGTTGAATATCATCATTTCAAAATGGAAACTTTAGAAACTGTTCTAAATGGCATTCAAAGAAATTCATATTTCACTAGTTGTGATATGACAGATGCATATTTTTTCATTCCTATTCACAATGATTATAAAAAATATCTTAAGTGTATATGGAACAATCAGCGATATCATTTTAACTGTTTGTGTTTTGGAATTCCGTCAGCGCCAAGGGTCTTTGCGAAGGTTTTAAAACCTTTATTTGCATTCACAAGACATACGGGTCTTCCCTCTTTTTATAAAATAGATGATTCTTTATTTGAAGCTGAGATTGCTCCCATTTGTGATAATCATTCTGAATTGTTGTAAATTTAATCACAAAACTTGGTTTCTTCATAAATAAAGAAAAATCAGTTATGATTCCAACAAAAAGAATCAAATACTTTTAATTTATGTGATTCGGAAGATTTCAAAGTGTATTTACCTGGTGAAAAAATTGAAAAAATCATAAATTAATGTGAACAGGTTTTAAACAATAAGTGAAATACAATTAGACAAATAGCTCGTTTAATTGGATTATTCACCTCATCATTGAGGACAATGAATCTTGAAGCATTGTTCTATAGATACTTAGACAGAGATAAAGTCCATGCACTAGCAAAATAAAAAAATATTTTTGATGAAAAAATCTTCTTGTCACAAGAAGCTTTAAATGATATTTTGTGTTGGAAAGAGAATATAACTGAACAAAATGGTAAAGATATTAGAGACGGATGCCTCCAATTCTGGTTGGGGAGCAAATTTAAATGGCAAAACTACAGGTGGTCGTTGGTTAGAGTCTGAATCAGCACAACATATAAACATTCTAGAGTTAAGAGCTGTCAAATTTGCTTTGCAAAGTCTGAGTAAAAATTTAAGCAATATTCATATTTGTATCAGAAGTCACAATAGCACTGCTGTTTCTTAAATCAATAATCAAGATGGCTCAATTGTTTCTATTTTAAAAGAAACACAAGCAATCTGGTTATGGTGCAACAGTAGAAATATTTGTATTTCATCAGTACATATAGCGGGAAAAAAAATAACATAACAACTGATTATATGTCAAGAAACTTTAGTGACTCCACATAATGGAAATTGAACGAGTCTATATTTACTAATATTTGTCCCAATTTATTTTACCCTTATGTAGATTTATTTGCATCAAGATTGAATAAACAGTTAGATAAATATATTTCTTGGTTTCCTGATCCAAAGGCAGAAACTTCAGATGCTTTTTCAATATGTTGACCTAATTATAAACCATATATTTTTCCTCCTTTCAGTTTGATTGGGAGAATTCTACAACAGTTGGAAGACGACAAGTTGAGAAAAGCTATTATAATAATACCCATGTGGGTGACACAAACTTGGTTTCCAAATTTATTGCAAATGTTAATTCAGAATCCGTTCCGACTTTCTGTTACTCACAACCTACTCTGATTACTACACAACAATCAGTATCATCCTCTAAACAAGAGAAACATGTTTCTCTTCGCCTGCGTTGTATTAAGCATCAACTCAAAAACAAAAGTTTATCAAGAAAGTCTATACAGTACATCAAACAATCTTGGCGAATATCTACAAACAGAAAATATGAATTTATATGGGATAAATGGCATATTTGGTGTAGTCAAAGGGAGATTAATCCCATGCAACCAACTGAAATAGATTTTATTCAATATTTATCTGAGTTGCCAGATAAAAAAAATCATATAGCACAATTAATACACATAAAGCTTCAATATGTCAAACAATTTCAGCCTGGGGTGATACAAGCCTATCGGATAATTCATTGATTAATAGATTTATGAGAAGAGTATTTTTTAGTAATCCTCCAAAACCAAAATATACATGTACATGGGATGTAAGTAAAGTTCTTGAATAGTTAAAATCTTTACATCCTTTACAAAGTTTATCATTTGAAGAATTAACACTCAAAACCTCTGTTTTGATAGCGTCAACAACAGCACAGAGAATGCAAACTTTAATATCTCTGGATTTGAATTATTTTTCTGACTATGGTGACTTCATAGTATTTTCAATTAAAGATTTAATGAAAACAACTAGACCTAGTATGCAGAAAGTAACAATTAATGCATTTACAGATGAGAAACTGTGCGCGTTACACACAATGAGATATTATATATTAAAAACAGAACTAAAACGTCGTTCTAGAAAACTTCTTGTTTCATATAAAACTTTCAAAGAAATAACAACATCTACAGTTGATAGATGGTTAAAACAAGTACTGGACAGGTCTGGTATTGATAGTACAACTTTTACAGCCCATTCTGTCAGAGGTGCATCCTCTTCAGTTGCATATGCCTCAGGTGTACAACTGATTGAAATAATGGAAATTGCTAATTGGGCTAATGCTAAAACATTTTATACATATTATCATAAGGAAGCCACATGTAATTTTTCAAATTCTGTTTTAAATTCAACAACTTAGAACTTGCAATTTATTTTAGCAGATGATGCCTTGTTCCAGTCTTTCAAGTTCTCGTGATACAAAGTTTGTACCTTAAATGGACCGTTATCAGAAGATGATGTTGGAGACAAAGATTTAGTGAAATGAATTGTTTTGATATTTTTCATGTTATTTTGAACATATTAAATGTTCTCTAATAAAATATGTTTATTGCAATTTTTCTCTTTCATCACAGAAATATATTTATAAACACCAGAAGTCTAAAATAATTTTGGTGTACACCTGTCTGTCATCAATCAGGTTTACATACTACAGAGCACATACATGAATTTATTCATTGAACTTGGACTTAAGTTGTTCTTTGGTTTGCTCACATTTTTGGGTAATATTTAGTTTTTTATCTGGTATATACTTTGATTTGCTGAAACTTTAAAGATTCCAATGAAAACCCGAGATTAGCCCGGAGGCTAAGTAAGGAAATGGAACCATTATCCAAGTATCCGTAGGATGTGACGGATGAGGGTCATTTCATGGATCAGCCGAAGGGCTACGAGGGATTTAACTACCCTCCCATATTTAACATCCCACCACACACAGAAATTTCAACAAATCATATTCTTTAAAAAGAAGCTTGACTTGGGACGGTCACCTATTTATATTAGTGAGTGGTCACTCAGGTGTGAGAATTTTAATCACTTTAAAGAAGGGCGACACGTGGTGAATGTATGACACATTATTCCAATTAAACCCTCGTAGCCCTTCGGCTAATTCAGGAAATGACCCTCATGCGTCACATCCTACGGATGCCTGGATGGGGGTTCCATTCTTCGATTTACGGCTTATGATAACCATTTGGCATTTTGACAATTTTCCTGCATATAATGAGATATATCTTTCAATGTAAAACTCCCATACGTGCACTCTAATTGCAAGCATATCAATATGTGTTGTATGTCTTGCCTTTACTCAGCAACCTGCTTTAGAGAACTATAATTAATATGCAATTGACGCATCAAACAAGACATATTGGAGCAATTATCAACTGTTTATTCATATATAGCTGAAAAAATGCCTAATAATCAGCAACAATTAGCAACAATCACTTACTCAATAAGTAAAAATGGTTAGGTTTTTCAACCATTGTTTCTGTTCCCTTTTGCATGTACAAGACTCAATAAGATAAATTCTGGTCGTAAATGGATATAATTTATAAAGCAAATTTCTCTTTGAAGAAAAAGTTTAAAACTATGTATTGGTTCACCACTTCATTGTGTTTGAATAGTTTTACCCTGATACAGCTGAAACATTGATCAGTTGGCGTTAAACTATAATCATTCATTGATTCCGATTGGGGCCGAAATACAAAATATCACAATTTGGATAGAAAATGCGTCTTCTGTAAAGCATGAAATAAAAGAGGGTTATAAGTAAAAGGTCGGACAAAACGTACTCCTACACATTGGGTATGAGACCAGATGACTCAAAAAGAAATGAGCTTAATGCTTGAAACACGTCATAAAAATGGCAAAAATAGAAGAAAAAAACTGATTTGACATTGCGTTAAGTGAGTCATCAGAACATACTGATATCGGTAGTATCTTCACACAATCAAACCCGTGTAAATATTGCCGACCTGGGGCAAGTCACTGACATACTTTATCATCTGAAGTGTATCGAATGTGCCTCGTTTTAAGTGGCATTCCAACCTACAACTGCATTGAGGATAGCACTTATATTTGTCGTCTACGATAATATTTTCCGCTCATTTAGCAACAAAAAAATAATCCATAAAATCCAGAAACTGATTTTGACTATTTTGTTTAGGCTCTTTTCTTGCAACCGGAGACTTAAATTATTTGGCTTTCTAATCTGTCGATTTTGAGCGTACCTGGTGAAGACTATTCCAGAAACGCAATATCCACACTTAGTTTGATATCAACGTTTCTATCACAATGACAGAAATCAATTGAAATCTAAGTCCTGGGTGTGTTTAGAATATTGATCTCTAAATACAACAAATAATAAAACTGCATATATTCGACTCAACTCAAAATGCTTCAAACTCCTATAGACATGACGACAATATAAATCATGTACAGTGTATACTACTAGCTGGAGAGATGGGCCGTGTTGTTTACAGACTTTTACAAAACACTAAAGATATAATTCTATCATTGTAACGGTTTATTTTTATTATAACCTGTCTGTGATAACTCGGACTGTCATCTTCTTAACCTTGTGATAGTGACTACAGGTATAATCCTTATACCGTTTCTGTATTTGTTATTCATTATAGCTTCATTAGCCACTATAAATATCCCTGGTCTCAAGAAGCAACAGTATAAAATGACCCATATACCAGTTATTTTAAATATTGCTCAATTCATGAGTATACAAGTGATTTAAGATTATTAGGCTTTCCAATCGTTCGTTTGTTAGTGTACATAATAAAGGTTATTCCAGAAACGAGTAGTGCGTACTAAATTAGATATCTATGTTTTTATTGATAACACTATCACAATAACGGTACATGTGAGAAGCTTGAAGATACAAAAGGGACAATCAGAAGCCGCTAACATGTAATCAGACCATCGTAGTGTTATTTTTGGTTTTTGGCAAAGCAAAAAATAACCACGCACAGACAACAGAAAGACGACCAACATATACTGCAACAATATTAACGTGTCTATTGTATGTAGTTTTATCTTCCTGTGAGAATAATAAGTTTGAAGATACAAAAGGGACAATCAGAAGCCGCAAATCGAAGAAAGACAGACAACACAATTGAAGGAAGAAGAAGGACAGACAACACAATTGAAGGAAGAAGAAGGACAGACAACACAATTGAAGGAAGAAGAAGGACAGACAATACAATTGAAGGAAGAAGAAGGACAGACAACACAATTGAAGGAAGAAGAAGGACAGACAACACAATTGAAGGAAGAAGAAGGACAGACAACACAATTGAAGGAAGAAGAAGGACAGACAACACAATTGAAGGAAGAAGAAGGACAGACAACACAATTGAAGGAAGAAGAAGGACAGACAACACAATTGAAGGAAGAAGAAGGACAGACAATACAATTGAAGGAAGAAGAAGGACAGACAACACAATTGAAGGAAGAAGAAGGACAGACAACACAATTGAAGGAAGAAGAAGGACAGACAACACAATTGAAGGAAGAAGAAGGACAGACAACACAATTGAAGGAAGAAGAAGGACAGACAACACAATTGAAGGAAGAAGGACAGATAACACAATTGAAGGAAGAAGAAGGACAGACAACACAATTGAAGGAAGAAGAAGGACAGACAACACAATTGAAGGAAGAAGAAGGACAGACAACACAATTGAAGGAAGAAGGACAGACAACACAATTGAAGGAAGAAGGACAGACAACACAATTGAAGGAAGAAGGAGGACAGACAACACAATTGAAGGAAGAAGAAGGACAGACAACACAATTGAAGGAAGAAGAAGGACAGACAACACAATTGAAGGAAGAAGAAGGACAGACAACACAATTGAAGGAAGAAGAAGGACAGACAACACAATTGAAGGAAGAAGAAGGACAGACAACACAATTGAAGGAAGAAGAAGGACAGACAACACAATTGAAGGAAGAAGGACAGACAACACAATTGAAGGAAGAAGGACAGACAACACAATTGAAGGAAGAAGAAGGACAGACAACACAATTGAAGGAAGAAGAAGGACAGACAACACAATTGAAGGAAGAAGAAGGACAGACAACACAATTGAAGGAAGAAGAAGGACAGACAACACAATTGAAGGAAGAAGAAGGACAGACAACACAATTGAAGGAAGAAGAAGGACAGGCAACACAATTGAAGGAAGAAGAAGGACAGACAATACAATTGAAGGAAGAAGAAGGACAGACAACACAATTGAAGGAAGAAGGACAGACAACACAATTGAAGGAAGAAGAAGGACAGGCAACACAATTGAAGGAAGAAGAAGGACAGACAACACATTGAAGGAAGAAGAAGGACAGACAACACAATTGAAGGAAGAAGAAGGACAGACAACACAATTGAAGGAAGAAGGACAGACAACACAATTGAAGGAAGAAGAAGGACAGACAACACAATTGAAGGAAGAAGAAGGACAGACAACACAATTGAAGGAAGAAGGACAGACAACACAATTGAAGGAAGAAGGACAGACAACACAATTGAAGGAAGAAGAAGGACAGACAACACAATTTAAGGAAGAAGAAGGACAGACAACACAATTGAAGGAAGAAGAAGGACAGACAACACAATTGAAGGAAGAGGAACAGACAACACAATTGAAGGAAGAAGAAGGACAGACAACACAATTGAAGGAAGAAGAAGGACAGACAACACAACTGAAGGAAGAAGAAGAACAGACAACACAATTGAAGGAAGAAGAAGGACAGACAATACAATTGAAGGAAGAAGGACAGACAATACAATTGAAGGAAGAAGGACAGACAACACAATTGAAGGAAGAAGAAGGACAGACAACACAATTGAAGGAAGAAGAAGGACAGACAACACAATTGAAGGAAGAAGAAGGACAGACAACACAATTGAAGGAAGAAGAAGGACAGACAACACAATTGAAGGAAGAAGAAGGACAGACAACACAATTGAAGGAAGAAGAAGGACAGACAACACAATTGAAGGAAGAAGATGAACAGACACCACAATTGAAGGAAGAAGAAGGACAGACAACACAATTGAAGGAAGAAGAAGGACAGACAACACAATTGAAGGAAGAAGAAGAACAGACAATACAATTGAAGGAAGAAGGACAGACAACACAATTGCCAAAAGAAAAATCGAAAAATGACAACAATGATCTATAGACTAAAATCCAAGCAACGAAACACCAGGGGTGAACTCTGGTACTCCGGAAGGTCAGCCGTTCCTGCTTCACTAGTGACACCCGTCATTATACTGTTAAACTACACGAACATCATCTGATTTAGAAATCTGGTTTGACACCAGTATACGTATATAAATACAAACAACATAGTCTTTTCTGTGGCTTTGCATTTTCTCGTCTATTAGAGACAAGACCGATACAAAAACTATTTTGGTTAAGGCTTTTTAATGAATAGATTAAATTATGCTTCCCGATGTATTTCCGGGTATTATACACATAGCATGGATAATTATATTTTCTAACATTGCATTCGGTTTTACGTTTTCAACAATTAACGTTTCTTCCGTGTAAATAATTATCCTTTTGTAGAACAAGGATATAATGTCGTTCTGATTTAAATAACATGTTTCCAATACTGGGAAGTTTTATTTTTTACTTCCGCATGAAACCACTTTAATAGACATGGATTAATTAAAGTAAAATGGATAACGTCTTGTTTGGAATTGTTTCTCTCCTGTATTTCTGGTTTGTGGTAGAAGCCAAGGACGGTGATTACATTTTATTTAATCATACAATTTCATCATATTGGTTTTTTTTAAATTCTGTTTGTGTGTTGTTTAACCTCAAACAAGTAATTCATGTATATATACGGCAAGTAAAAGTAAGAATACGAGCAACGAATCGCTTAGCTAAAGATGTGTGCTTATGCAAAGAGATGATCCTATGAATGGACATTTTGAAAAATGAGAAATAAATTGATAGGGTCGGTAAGTTTTGCGTTGCATAGTGCCTCTCTTCTCCAAATATTTTTTCGAAAAGAGCGACGTCTGTTATATAATCTTTAGTTTTATTATTTTTATCCGATGGAATAACATAGCCTCTGTTTCAAAGATTCATATGTGGTTGGACAAAACACTGCACAGAAAAGATTGAGCAACAAGAAACACACTTAAAACCGACTATGAAATCATGTGCTCTGAAAGGACAAACAGTTCTTGTTTCACTAGTGGTGCTCATAGAATACGTGGTGCAATTAATAAAAATTGGGTGGTAAGTGATATAAGAGGAAAAAAACCTAATGACAGCTTAAGCCAAACGTGGTGTTGTTGTACCCAGGTCCATGTGGATGAAATCCTTGTTTATGGATATATATATCTGCATATACGATATAGAAAATTTACCATTACGCTTAACATATATTTAATTCTGTCATATTACAGGGCTTTCTCTAACAGAAATTAAATTCTCAACTCCAACAACAGAAAATGGTTTGTTTATTTCTCACGTTCGAATTTGCTTAAAAAATAAATACGATCTGAATTTTAAAGTAAAGGCTTGTCATGATGCTCATATCAGCTTGCTTCAAATTGATCGATCAACATTCGAAATTGTTATTGGCCAGATGAAAAACAGTACATCTGCTCTCTATAAAACAGACGAAAGAGGAATTACGCCTTTGTTATATTCTGGTCAAGGATTACTGGATTGCAGTAAATTTGAACATTATTTTATCCGTTGGTCATTGACAGATCTTGTATTTGGACAAGTCCACTCAGCAAAATGGGAAAATCTTATAAACTATACCTTTCAGCAGAAGAATATATCTTTCTTGAATGCTACAGTTTCAACTGATAATGGAGCAACAGGACAATGGATCTTTCAGGAATCAGGTTAAATTAATTATTTATTGTACCCGGACGTCACAAGCCATGTTTTCTTTCATAATGACAATCATTGTCATCATATAAAATTTAATAACCTGATAAATCCCAGCTAATTAAGTACATGCTATTTATGGCATCTTCGTTTGGTTATTACAACTAACACAACTGGCCTTATTAGTCAAAGATACACAAGTAAGATAACAATTCGAGTCAACAGTACCAAATGTACAGTTCAAATATAGAAACAAGACATAAGTGAAAGATAAATTTTATAATAAAATAGAATAATGAAAGATCACAACATCAAAAAATCCCTAATTCAAAAGTGAGCATAGAGCCATAGGAACCGAAAAAGAAAGCTTTTGTGAAATAACAAAATATAAACATGTTTTCAAAGGTCGGATATTTGTTCGTAAATATAGAAACCAGTTTTTCCATCGGATATCTAAGTCTTCTCTGAATGCATTACAGTTTTACTTTGCATCTTTGGTGGCTCATGCTGATGACGTTTGCATGGCCTACAATAATCGTTTTCTTATTAATTACGCTTTTCCAAATATAACATTGGATAAGGATAAGATTATTATTACTTTCAACAATATTTCGGCGACGTATAGTGAAAGTTAGTTAATAAGGGTAATAACAAAATTATCGAACTCCGAACAATCTTACAAAGGGAAAGTCAAAACTCATAATTATATAAACAGACAAAACCAGTCAACAACCGGAAAACTGTGAAAACCGTAATGACCCTGACTTGGTACATGCATTTCTAAAGAAATGGTGGGTTGAATCAGATTTTAAGGCGCCAAACCTCCCGCTCTCATTACGGTTCAAAGGTTCCGGCTGTCACTATAAAAGTATTTAAATACAGGAACAAAATAGGTAAAATAGTTGTCAAAGCAGTACCATAAATAGAAAAGTCACGGACCCGCTACACATAAACGTTAATGAAAACTGAAGGAGCAATCGATAATGGGCAATCGAGAGACATTTACAACGTTGGGTACACAAGACACAGGACAATGACAAAAACAATAAAAAAACAGAACAAAAAAAACAAGTCAAAATAAAAATAAAACAACAGAGAAAACTAAAAAGATGAGCAAAACGAATCCTACCAGAAACCAAGGGTGAACACATGTGATTGTGAAGGGTAACCAGTTCCTGTTTCTTATAGACATCTGTCATGTTATATAGTCAACGCGTGTTGGACACCACTATGTGCAAACAAGTTATTGCCAAACTTATCATATGCTTTATCGATTATAACCTGTATTAAATGGGAATTTAACCCATGACTTCAGTCGTAATGTGCACTGATATAGCCATATCAGATGTACGCATATGCAATTTAGCAATAATGAAACCCTATGTTATATCATGTGTAATCATATCCAATATAATCCGATAAAGTAAATTAAAAACATATCATAATATGAGGTTTTTTTCAGATAGCACAATACCAATACCTCTTAAAATGACGATACAATCATCTGCCGGAAGTAGAAGTGTGTTAGTCCAACAATGAAACAATGTAACAACAAATCAACACCAAATGTAATCCAAGAAGCAGTTAACTGTACGGCAAAGAATAAATTGAGTCTATTATGTTATGATGACATTCTTACAATAGCACGTAAATGTTCAGGTATTAATAATTTAATTTGATTTGAATACTGCAATCTGATTGGATGATCCGCCTGGAGAAAATTTTGGTTACACTCGATAACGTGGGTTGGTATTGTGACGTCACCAAGGTATTCATTCGCCAGTGACAAATTAAAATTAAAATCTAGGAATCATTAAATTTTGCTGTAAAAATTTAATTATAAGGAATATTTGAAATTTTGAACAGGTTATTACCTGGTTTGGAACAGTTTACGCTTTTCATAAACCGCTTCTCGGTTTATTAAGCGTAAACTGCCCCAAACCAGGTTATATCGTATAACCTGTTCAAAACTTTCAAATATTCCTTAAATGTTATAATGTTTAGCTTGCATACTGTATATTCATCGATTGGTCCATTGGAGACATTTGATTTTACCTTTTTAAACATGTGTTTGTTAATAAATGATTGATTGATTGAGTATTGCTTAAAGTCCAAGCAGTATTTCAGCTATATTCAGGATGTGAAAAGGTTCAATAACATATACACAACTATATAGAAATGAGGGAATGAATGGGTCAATCGAGGCAACGACTTTGGACTGCCATTGAAATAGTATAGAGAGATGGATAGGGACGACATAATTAATATATGATAGAACAACAAGAGAGATATTTGTCATACAGTACCTAATGGCATTGTGGGGTTTGGGTGTTTAAAGCCAACCGTGTTGTATATGCTAATGTGCTCGCAACGACTGCGATAGATCGTGAGTTCGAGCACAGGTCCAGTCAAACCAAATACTATCAAATAGACATTTGCTGCTTCTCAACTTAACAGCGCCAGTACGAGCAAAGAGTTGTTCACTAGGAATAAGGATAATTTGTCCGAGAATACCACATGTCTATTCGTCAACTATTTTGTTCTGTGATCTAGAAATATAAAAATCCAAATAAGATTGTTAGTCTAATACAGAGCAGACATCACTATTTCATCGAATATAACTTGTCCCAGTAATAATATAACAGAATAAATTTTCAAATAGCGTTAAACAACTATCACTCACTCACTCGCTGGTAGATGAATAATCATCATGTTCAACAATACCTCAGTGAAGTCGAGGTATTTAGTTTTAGGCGTAGAAAACTGAAGTACCCGAATAAAACTACAAGATTGTCAAAAGTCACCGACAAGTTTGATCAAATAGCGTTGTATCGGGTGGATCTCGCCACGGGCTCGAATCCAACTCTTTATGACTGTCAGCATTAAAATATTATCTACTACATGTACCTATAATTACTGTTTTATCATGTTGCTTTTTCTAATACATTATATATATTCATAATCGTTCAGCCACCTTCAACACAGGAAGCACAATGTGTTCCGATGAGTTTTTCCAAATTACCGGATGCGCAGCAGATTCTGGCAGAGATTGTACAAGTTGTACAATACGTCACTTTGTCTTTAATAAGAATGAATGGTGTACTGGGTCATCCTTCCTTCGTATACAGTTCGGAACACATTCTTGTGATGAAATGTTCGAACGTATGAAGAATTATATATCAATAGTTCATCATGCTAGTACAGGTATGTATTGATGTATTATAATTACATGTAATTGTGTGTATTAATTGATGTATTTGATTATTGGGTAACATCCAGTGAGAAGTACATGTATTACAACTATATATACAACCAGATTAACACGACGGGTGCCATTATTGGAGCAGGAACTGCTTACCGTTCCGAAGCAGCTGAGTTCACCCTCGTTTTTTAGTAGGGTTCGTGCTACTCGATCTTTAGTTGTATGTGTATGTTTTGTAGATAGTTGTTTTTTCTTTTGTACGTTTTCTTTTCGCCATTGTGTTGTCTGTTTCTCTTCGATTTATGGATACTGATTACCCCTTTGGTATCTTCAAACTCTTCCTACATAGAAAAGAGAGAGGGAATCCTTAACGTTCAGAGAGCGCGGCACTCTCTAATCACGCTACTTACTAGATACACGGCCATGCTTTTCGTATTATAACTTGGCAATCCTCCATCAAGGGGCTCCCATTATCCGCAATCCTTGAATGCGTTGAGCAGCTCTATGGGTATTAGCCCTGTCGACCTTCACCAGTTCCCACTGTATTAATTGATGCACGAGTGGAAACAAGATAAACTAATATAACATATAGAAGTTTTCTCTTTATACAATTTCAAGCAAGCTATAAGATATATGATAATAAACATGATAGTTACAATCTACACACCCCTATTCCTAACCAATATTGTATGATGTAGAAAGCCTTATTGATACTGTGTGTGCTACACAAGATGACGTATATTATTTTTGAATTTAGCAATTGTTATTCCCGGTATGCATGTACTTATTTCACTGTTGGAATTTACCGATAGTTCAATTTAGATGACTGTTTTTTTAATATGTTATACTATGAAGATTTTGAAGATACCAAAGGGTTAACCAGAATCCGTATATCGAAAACGAACAGACAGCACAGTGGACAAAAGAAAAGGTAAAAAAGGACAAACAACTATCTACAAAACATACACATAAAGCTAAAAATCGATGAACTCCACTAAATACCGCTGGTGAACTCAGGTACTCCGGAAGGGTAAGCAGTTCCTGCTCCACTAGTGACAATTACAATGTACACACACCTATTCCTACACAATATTTTTATGACGTAGAAAGGCAAGCACTATTGATAGTGTGTGATACACAAGAAGAGTTTGAAGATACCAAAGGGGTAATCAGAATCCGTAAATCGAAGACGAACAGACATATATTATTTTTGAATTTAGAAACATTGTTATTCGCGTTATGTATATACTTATTTCACTGTTGAAATTCACCGGTAGTTCAATTTCGATGGCAGTGTTTTTTAAGATTGTATACTATATATGTTGTTCAATACGTTGATATTAGACAGGAATATATACCATTTTCACTATATAACACATAAATGTGTGTGTTTATAGAATATTTACCATTGACGTCAGCTTCAAGTACTAAATTGTCCATGTTGACGCTTTCAGATACTTTTACTACCACAAAACCTGTGTCACAGTTTGCAACCTCTGAGTTAAACTCTCCAGTTACAGCGGCTTCAGAAGCAACTTCACATATGTACTCGACTTCGGATGTTGTTGCCGCTGGCACATCTGTAATGATGATTTCAGCGACTACCACAACTATTAAATCACCTTTGTCAGAATATCAAAGCCTTTCAAGCACCTCTCTGACAATAGGTATGTTAACGTACAAATGTGTTATTGTCTACAAAAACAAGAGCATTACTACATTTGAGTTTTTACAAGATGAACAACCGTCATCACTTGTGACATTCCGAGCAGAACAAATAATCCTCTAGGTGTATTCGCTGAAATTCTTAGTGTATGTGCCATTACTACTGACATTTTTGTAATCTAATCGTGTCTGATAATTTAACATTTAGGGAACAGGCGAATGAATAAAATGTTTAACGGTCGATGGGCAATTCACCTAAGATCATTATTACAGTCTTCCCTATAACATGAGTTCCATATTGTATCACTCAAAAACTGAAACACTGAAACACTGTTCTTAGCATCGATACCCACTAAACATATATTCGTGACCGCTTAGATGTCTGGTACAGATACTTCAATAAGATGTAGCGGGTTTATTTAATGTAACATACATTAAGGCAAATTGCAAGATAGAATAAATAATGCATCTTCATCTATTAACACCTGATATTTCTCTAGTTATCAACATGACGTTATAATACATGTATATGAAAACAAGCCAAAGTACTATCACAAATGCTATAAACACCATAGGCTTTATAAAATACGTTAAGGCTATAAAAAAAAAACAGTTCAGGAACAAAAAATGCAATTGCATTTGATCATTTATTTAATTTGCTTGTATATACATGTAGATACATAGCCGTTTTGAATCTATTTGTACTCTGTTTATTTGTATCCTTTTTTTGCAGGAATTGCTGTTGGTGCAAGTGGCGTTATAGTGGCAATTGTGTCTATTGTTTTATTAATTTGTTTAAGGTACGTTTTATTACAAGTGATACTGTATTTCAGGAATTAAGGAAGTGTGTTATGTAAGGCTTGCTATTACACGTCTAATATCCGTGTTGTACATCATTTTATTGCTAAGAACCATCTACCTATAGCTAACTGATATAACTGTACTGCAAAACTATTTCGAACACATTAAATTAAGCAAAAAAATGTAACTTGTATGCACAAAATTAACAATTACCGTATAGTGGGTAATTAGAAATCACATGACTCTCAATCATCAATGTTGTGTGGGTGGTGATATTAAGAGATAAACTGTATATTTTTGCATTAAAAAGTTAGCAAAATCAGCGTACACAAAAGTGTAAAATATATATTATATACAGCATTACTGTTTTTGTATTTCGACTATCAAAAATAAATCCTTCATAACCGGACAACTGAGATAATTCATTAATGAGGTAACACGTATTCGTAAATAACTGCTTTGTTCGGTTACTCAGGATTGTTTTTAACATATTTGTACTAGCTAAATAATAGCCATATTTTACACAATTTTAAGTTGTTCGTATGTGACATTAACTTAATGCTTTCGCATTGTATGACTTTTTTCCAGCAATATTTGTATATTGTCATCAGCCTTTTGTATTTTTACATCAAAAGCTTCTAACGGCAACACAATCAAGTCACAGAAACCTATAAATAGGGACGACGATTATATCGGGAATCAAAATATTGCATTTCCGTTGGTTGGGAATCAGTCCTCCGAGTATACCAATCTAAATATCCACGGAAATGACAATAATTACCTTGAAATCAATTCCGTAGCTACTATTTCACGGGACTTGCCATACGATTATATCGACATAACAGATGAAAATTGCAGACCGGAAGATAAGGTAACTGCATCCGGTAACGGTGATTATGCGTCATATGACATTGTTGGAAGTCGATGGAACATGAATAATGTCATCTCAGATTCGGTACACACGGAATTTAATCAACCCTCCTCAAATACAACAGTCAACATAATTACGGAAGGGCTACATGACTATGCCGTACTCGATCCAGAAATAACTGGATATAAGCGAACTAAAGATGAAGATAATACATATTCTCCAACTTATGAAAACGCCACTCCATACGCGATCCTCGATCCCACAGATACGGGCGTAAATATATTTAAAGCATCTGATGTAAAGTCAACTGAGGCATATGCAATCTTGGATCCTCGTGTCACTGGATTCGACCGCCTTAAAGTAAAAGAGAGTGCTACGGATATATACGAACTGGCAAAACCTCTAACTGATGACGAAGCTGAAGAAACCAAAAAACTGGATGAACAAACTTCTACAAATCAATGCAACCGATCACAAGTTGGTGATTATAACTCTGTAGATGGCAGGTGTTAAAATAATAAAAGTGAACATATCTATGACCGTTCCATAGATGCTGTGTATGATACTGCTAACTACAAAAGACAAGCAATTGAAACCAACACAACATATGATCATATTGTTCCTAAGAAATGTGGAGAGGACTATGACCATGTCATAAGACTTTAATATAATGCTTTATTGCTAGTATAATTGTTTAATGCTTTAGTTATTTGGAAAATGTCGTTTCAAAATGCTGTTCTATTAATGTAATGGTTTACAAACGTTAAGCCAGTAACGGCGATTTATTTTCACCAAGCAGTAATAAAAAAAAAATGAAGAAAAATATATATTTAGGTATTTATAGAACAAAGTTTGAGGATGTCAAAGGGGGTTATCAGAAGTTGCATAATAGATGAGTGACTTAGTGAGTGATTGAGTGATGTTTAACGCCAACTCAGCCATTTTGCAGTTATAGCTTGGCACGAATTTTAAATGAGATGATGATGAGGTCCGCTTGTACTAGATCAACACGTTTAGTTGGATTTTTATAGTGCTAGCTCACTGATGCAACAGTCAGCGGATAGCCATGTTTCCCCACATTATCCTGATTCATAGCCAACCCGTCTTTGATTTTTCTCTTTAATGCTCCGTGCTTAGCGTAGAAGCAGCAATTACCAATTGTATAGTCTTTGGTTTGATCAGGGCACGAACCCACGATCTACCACCCTCGAGGTGAGCATGCTTGGTTTGATCGGGGCACGAACCCACGATCTACCACCCTCGAGGTGAGCATGCTTGGTGTGATCGGGGCACAAACTCACGATCTACCACCCTCGAGGTGAGCATGCTTGGTTTGATCGGGGCACGAACCCACGATCTACCACCCTCGAAGTGAGCATGCTTGGTTTGATCGGGGCACGAACCCACGATCTACCACCCTCGAGGTGAGCATGCTTGGTTTGATCGGGGCACGAACCCACGATCTACCACCCTCGAGGTGAGCATGCTTGGTTTGATCAGGGCACGAACCCACGATCTACCACCCTCGAGGTGAGCATGCTTGGTGTGATCAGGGCACGAACCCACGATCTACCACCCTCGAGGTGAGCATGCTTGGTGTGATCGGGGCACAAACTCACGATCTACCACCCTCGAGGTGAGCATGCTTGGTTTGATCAGGGCACGAACCCACGATCTACCACCCTCGAGGTGAGCATGCTTGGGGTGATCAGGGCACGAACCCACGATCTACCACCCTCGAGGTGAGCATGCTTGGTGTGATCGGGGCACAAACTCACGATCTACCACCCTCGAGGTGAGCATGCTTGGTTTGATCGGGGCACGAACCCACGATCTACCACCCTCGAAGTGAGCATGCTTGGTTTGATCGGGGCACGAACCCACGATCTACCACCCTCGAGGTGAGCATGCTTGGTTTGATCGGGGCACGAACCCACGATCTACCACCCTCGAGGTGAGCATGCTTGGTTTGATCGGGGCACGAACCCACGATCTACCACCCTCGAGGTGAGCATGCTTGGTTTGATCGGGGCACGAACCCACGATCTACCACCCTCGAAGTGAGCATGCTTGGTTTGATCGGGGCACGAACCCACGATCTACCACCCTCGAGGTGAGCATGCTTGGTTTGATCGGGGCACGAACCCACGATCTACCACCCTCGAGGTGAGCATGCTTGGTTTGATCGGGGCACGAACCCACGATCTACCACCCTCGAGGTGAGCATGCTTGGTTTGATCGTGGCACGAACCCACGATCTAACATCCTCGAGGTGAGCATGCTTGGTTTGATCGGGGCACGAACCCACGATCTACCACCCTCGAAGTGAGCATGCTTGGTTTGATCGGTGCACGAACCCACGATCTACCACCCTCGAGGTGAGCATGCTTGGTTTGATCGGGGCACGAACCCACGATCTACCACCCTCGAGGTGAGCATGCTTGGTTTGATCGGGGCACGAACCCACGATCTACCACCCTCGAGGTGAGCATGCTTGGTTTGATCGGGGCACGAACCCACGATCTACCACCCTCGAGGTGAGCATGCTTGGTTTGATCGGGGCACGAACCCACGATCTACCACCCTCGAAGTGAGCATGCTTGGTTTGATCGGGGCACGAACCCACGATCTACCACCCTCGAGGTGAGCATGCTTGGTTTGATCGGAGCACGAACCCACGATCTACCACCCTCGAGGTGAGCATGCTTGGTTTGATCGGGGCACGAACCCACGATCTACCACCCTCGAGGTGAGCATGCTTGGTTTGATCGGGGCACGAACCCACGATCTACCACCCTCGATGTGCTAACCATTACATCACCGGTTCATAATCGAAGAAGAAAAACAGACAAAAGAAAGAAAGAAAGAACAATGATATACAAATCGCTACACAGAAACTTAAAGATCAAGAAACACGAACCCCAATAAACACCGGGTTGAGCACAGCTCTTCGGATGGGTTACCAGTTTCTGTTCCACTGGTGGCATTCGTCATTAATAATAATATATAGCTTCTGAGTTCACCGCCAGGTGTTTTTGGTGTGTTACATACTGCTCATCTTTTTAGTTTTGTGTGTTTTGTTTGCCTTCGTTCTGTGTCTTGTGCCCAATGTTGAATGTTTCACTGGATTGTCCACCCTTGATTGCCCTTTCTATCTAGTGTTTAATTAATTAACATGTCGCTAATTCCGTTACATGTTTTATAATAAACGTTAGAGAATACCGAAGGGGCAATCAAAATGGACTCTCCAGAGAAACTGGCAACATAGGGTAAACAATACGAAGAAAAACAAAAACACAACGCAGCATGCGTTGGACGCCACTATACGCAACACGCACAAATAATGTAAATGAAATATGCGCCCTTCTACAAACAAGTCGCGGTAATATTTTATAGTACGTTGTATTTTTAATTTGATCCCATCACCTAATCTCCGTTATTTTATTTTTAGCTTGAATAAATTATATTTACCTTGTACAGGTTGTACTGTATTAACCTGTCCAAAATGCAATGGCTACATCTAACACTGTCAATATGTTTTTGTTTTAATTTCGTTCCGATTGCCATTTTAAAATCTTGAATTTGCAATATTAAGTAACCTTTTAATGACTGATAATTGTATACGTGTCTCATCTTGCTCTGATCCATAGGAACCTTTGATCACACTTAGGTCTTTCAGGGTTTGAAGTTTACTTAATTTGTTACTGTGAATTAATTTGTTTTCGTTGAATACCAGTCATCGTGATTTACGTAGCTATCGAAAATTAGTGCACCATGAAAGGCATAGGTAACTGGAGAAGCAATGAATAAAGTATCAAAACCATCGAATTCAATAATCAACGAATATGTCTTAGTTTGCTTACCCATCAAAATTGATAATCATAAATATAAATGACACCACAGTAGTTGTAATTGTTAGATAAATGACACCACAGTAGTTGTAATTGTTAGATAAATGACACCACAGTAGTTGTAATTGTTAGATAAATGACACCACAGTAGTTGTAATTGTTAGATAAATGACACCACAGTAGTTGTAATTGTTAAATAAATGACACCACAGTAGTTGTAATTGTTAAATAAATGACACCACAGTAGTTGTAATTGTTTAGGCTTGAAGTTGTACTATTCTGAGTTTGTCTGACTTTTCCTTTCTTGGCTTAATAATTATTTCAAATATGTCAATGTATAGATTAGGTTTAGGTTTGTGATGTTTAACGCCACTTTCAACAATAGTTCAGCTATATCGTGGTGGTAATATTTATTCATGGAGGAAACCGGAGAAAACCACAGACATGCAGCAGGTAACCAAACTTTACCACATAATGTTTTATATAGTACACCTCGCCATGAACGGGATTCAAACTCCACAAGTTAGTGGTGATAGAAATTGATTACACAGGTAGTTGTAAATCCAACTGTTGTATGATCACGAGCACGACGGGCCCTGTCAATGTATGTTTATTTCTTTTCATAGCAATTTGTTTTGAAAATATTACCAAAAATGTATTCATGTTGTTGTAGTGAATGGATAGAAACAAGCAAACTGAAATATTATATAAATATAATTGTTGTCATAGATATATAAGACATAATTACACCTTATATAATAATGCTGGATTCTGATTGGTTAATAGTCGTGATATTTTTTACAAATTCAGGACTTGCATTGCGAATTTGCATAATTTTTACTTCATGTAGGTGTATTTGCATAAGATTTAACTTTTTTTCATGGTATTTGCAAATTCGTATTTGACGTTTTTACCCTTCACCGAGACGCTTGTAACAAAATTTGTAAAACGTTATCAGTTGTGCGTTTTATGTAACAATCGTATTTGCCGTTTTTACCCTTTACCGAGACGCTTGTAACAAAATTTGTAAAACGTTATCAGTTGTGCGTTTTATGTAACAATCGTATTTGCCGTGTTTACCCTTTACCGAGACGCTTGTAACAAAATTTGTAAAACGTTATCAGTTGTGCGTTTTATGTAACAATCGTATTTGCCGTTTTTACCCTTTACCGAGACGCTTGCAACAAAATTTGTAAAACGTTATCAGTTACAGTGCATTTTATGTAACAATCGTATTTGCCGTTTTTACCCTTTACCGAGACGCTTGCAACAAAATTTGTTAAACGTTATCAGTTGTGCGTTTTGTGTAACATCATGCGGTAGAATTAAACTGATACATCATGTTAGGTCCTGAAAATGACAAACAAAAGGTATTATTTATTTAGCCAGTGTTCTAAATAATATTCGGTATAATTAAACAGATATATCATGTTTGGGAGGGGTATTTGCGAAAAATGCCAGTCTTGAGATTAAATTTCCCTCGCCTTTCGGCTCGGGATATTTTTCGTCTCTCGACTGGTATTTTTCGCAAATACCCCTCCCAAACATGATATATCTGTATAAAATACCATAGGTTCATGATATAAATGAGCATAAATTAAACCTCTCTATTCTTATTAACGGTAAGTGTGTGTGTGTGTGTTGGGGGTCCTTATCTTGTAATATAGATGGGCAAATATATGCTTAAAAGAACAAATCTGCAAAAACAAAGTCATAAATAATGATTGATTAGATATTTATTTCCGCATGAAGTTCATCGTGAACAAACTGAATATATGTCAACCTGGAAAAAATACAATTATAAATCAGGAAAAGATTTCTTAAAAAAAACAAAAAAAACAGCGCAAATTATAGCGATCTTAAGTGTTAAGGTTTTAGGTATTTAGTGCCTTATTGATAATATTTCATTTACAGCTTGGCTATTTTTCTTCATGGAGGAAGTCGGCGTGCATAATGTTGTGCTGAGTACATCTCGTTATGTGCGGTAATTGAACTCACAAATTAAATGGTGATATAACTCAATACGATCTAGGACCGAAGTTTCCAATAACAAACATGGTTTATTAGAATTATAACATTACTTCAAAATAATTGAACAAACAGGTAACACCTAGTATAACACACTAAATCATTATTGTACTGAATTATCGAAAATCAAGTCGATTTTCACTTGTACCAAATACTGACCGCCATTAACAAGTTGACGATTTTGTCAAAGTTGCCCATGACAATTGACAAAGGTTAAAACTTGTACAGGAAACATACATTTGTTATTTAATTGACTTGAATGTTTCAACAGAGCGATTCGTAATTATACGTTGTGGCAGCCGCTTCCAGTCAGATATCGTAGGCGGGAAAAGCGAGTCTTATCTTTGCTTAATATTGCTCGCGACTATAATGAAAGACGAGAAAAGCATTTGTCGTAATTGTCGCAAGGGTAATAGCTATACTTTATCGTTTGTTATTTTATACATCACGAGAAGTGAAACATTTCACGCATGTCGTCAACACTGTGTCATAACATGTCACCAACACTTCAAGTTTTATGTGTTTCGCTGTTTGTTGGTATAGAACCCGGCCGTCCTGAGTTCAACCATTTCGAGTTTATCGACTTCGACTTTATTGTTGGGATGACTGAAAATACAAGCAATGGATGATCTAATTAGAGATTGACAGACGTGTTCCTTGACGGAGGTCGAACTGATTTTAAGGTTTCGACTAAAGAAGCTAAGAGTTTCACTGGTTTTTGTGCAGATGTTATTGACATGGCTGTTCTACATTTTTGAAATTTAAATATTGTTTCATTGTTAGTCGACCATGGAGAGTGTAGTTATATTTAATTGCAAATGAGAGATAGAATATTACATTTGTCTGGATGAAAATTCATTTTCCACTTCTCTTCCCATGTTGCAAGTTTGTCGAGATCTTGTTACAAATACCTGGCATTCATATTGGGTTTAATAGGTAAGCATGCAATGGTGTCGTCTAGAAGTGGGGCTAAGCACAAATAATAATTATGACACCATATATTTTTGGCATTAATAATTGTCTCTTCAAAATATTTAATGCAATACAATTGAATTTGGTTTGTGGTTTGTAATTCTTACAGTAACATAATGAACAAAATACATAGCGCTTTAAATATTATAAATAAGTAAGTAAACTAAATAATAATCAGAGAAAAATATATTAATTTTATGTAAAAGTACCCCAGGCAATGAAATTGACAAACAGACAATGTCAAGGATGAAAGAATAATTTACAAATGGTATTTTATCTGGTGCGCAGGTGTGTTAAGGCTGTTTCTAAGATTGCATGCAATAAAAAGGGGGGTCAGGTATGTAATACAAATTAATGAGTAAAACATAACAATATTTGATGCATATTGCAACCAGTTATTTATACATATTCGAAAGTGAAAATGTTTCAACTTTGTGCGAGTCAACGTGGATTTCTGTTGATCAAATGATGGTCACGTGACTACAATCAGTGCCTTAACTAATTTCGAAAAGTTCTAGTATTTAGAGTGAAAGTTGAATTAAAAACTGGATATTTTCTGAAAGATTTTTTGTTTTTGTTTAAGAAAAGTGCTACGAGAGCTACTATACAGCCAACAATGGAAATTAAGACAAGATAAAACGCGGAAAATTGACGATTCCTGTTGGCCAATGGTCTAAAATTGTAAATCATCGTCTTCTGTCAAGTTTTTCATTGGTCTCGTAGCAAAATCATATATCTTTATTATCTGCTCTTTATTAATATGTTTTCAACTGTGAATTTATTGACGCGTATATTCTAGAACTTTCATGTCGAAGTGTACGTACTCAATATTTAATCAATTTCGAAAACAATAAAACACTCAAGTGATCCGGCGCACCGATAAAGGGAGGTACCAATATTTGTTAACTCTATCGGCGGCAAATATGAAAACAATATAATGTTTTGCTTCATTTAATTAAAGTAAACTAAATTTGTCGTCGATTCGATAATTAATCAATTGTTTATTTCATATATAAAAAAGTTTTCTGTGAAGTGATTGCTAATCAATTGTAAAATGGTGTAATTATCCATGTCAACTTCTATCACTATCAGTATCACACAATCTTGTACCTGGTCCTGGGCGTCATGTACAAAACAAAATATTGAATATCCATGTATTACTTATTCATGTATCAGAGACATATAACACAATTATGTCTCTGCATGTATTGGGTATATCAGTAGATGTTCATATTGAATTATTCAACAACTCTCTGTTAAAATAAGTTGTTAAATTATATTTTGAGTTGAAATACTTTTGAAAAAAAATAGCAAAAATTGATATATTTGCAAACATAGTGAATATCTGAGTGTGCATGGTGTAATGATAGATTTGTTTCTTTTGTTCCCCTCACATCTCTTTTTTACAAAATAAAATGCTACCTTTTTATAATGGCCTACAGATGAAGTGAACAAAAAAACAGATAACACTCGTAACCCTCAAATCTATTTTCTATTCCTGTAAATTTTCATATCTAGAACTTGAACCGGATGAAACTGATGGAATATTTAAATTTATTAAATCTTAATTAAATAAAAATGAATCTTGGGTTACATTGTTTTGTATATGTTTTGTGAATCTGGGGAAAGCTAGTCTACTCAGGGCCGTCTTAACAGCATTATAGGACCCCGGGCATAGCAGTACACCGAGACGGCTACCTATACAACCATTCGCAGGAATATAAATGTAAATGTCGATTAAATTAAATATATAGTTGTTGTATAGGTACTTCCAAAAAAATCAGTGTTTAAACATTAAAAAACATGCCACACACAGCATACAAAGATTAGCATATGATCCCTATGCTCATGGGGCCCCCGGGCAACTGCTCAGCGTGCCCATGCGTTAATATGGCACTGAGTCTACTGATACATTTTTAGTATATCTGTATATCTACATATATATGGTTCAATGTTATGTATGTAATCTTGTTTTCGTTATGTGTGTATGCTAGGTTAAATAAACTTGAAGAAAGGGGCAATGAAATACAGCGGTACATGTAGCTTTACACTAAATATTTTTTCCCCATTAAATAGCACAGGGGCTAGGTGCGTCCGAAAAGAAAAAAAAAATACTATAATACTACAAGGGGGCGAACTCACTTGCTTCCATTTTTTTAAGTCGTCGTGTTAAATTGATCGTAACTTCGGAACGCCTTAATATTTTCAAAAAATGTTTCCACCAGTCGAAAGTCAAGTAATTTTCCTTTCCAAAGAGACCCCAATTGTTAGTGTAGGCCTCCGAACTGCTGAGGTATCATACACGAACCAAAACAAAACGGCGTGAAAATCCGAAGTCGTACAGCTGTTGGGTTGACCACTTCCCATCTGTGTACATACTTTCCCATGCGTAAACGAGTCATTTTGACCAGCTAAATACTTTCATCCATTCAAATTACGTTAAAATTTCTTACCTTTCGCCAATTTATATGCCCTTTAAATCTGTTTTTGAAAGAAATCCCCTTTGCATCTTTGACAAACGCCATAGACTTGAAAATTGAGAGAGTTCTAACGGGCTTTTTGATTGGCTGAACAATCTGTTTCAGCCAATCAAAAAGCCCGTTAGAACTCTGTTCAGCCAATCAAAAAACCCGTTAGAACTCTCTCAATTTTCAAATTTTTCAAATTTTTTCGGACGCACCTAGCCCTAGCTGCAATAATGTAGCTCCTGTGACAAACTTGTGTCTCGGCAGAGCTACAACGCTACAAGAGCTTCATTCGTCACAATGGAGCAAAAAAAAGTTGCAGTTGAAACATAAAAACTCACTATTTACGCTTCAAACATTTCATTATAACTATTACTGATGATCCCAGTCCTTGTTAAATCGGTTCAGCTGAGAAATATATGCTTTTCAAAGGTAGCAACAACCTTGTTCAAATTTATCGATCGTTTTCCATAACCGAAAACTACGGAAGGCGGAGCTTTTCTAAATATGGTATTTCTTACTACACGCTGATGTAAACAGTCACGCTTCAAACCGCCAAATATGGTATCGACAATCCAAATAGTGAGGCCGGAAATGACGAAATTCAAAATGTTCAGAGATGGATTTTTATTTCGTGGGAATTACATTCTAAAATACTGGTAGGTGATAAAAACTTGTTATAATAATGGACAAAAGGAAAGGTTATGTCCTATTATTGATAAATGCAGGCGTCAGAAACTCTGTAAGCGAGCGCAAAAAATCTCGACGGCTGCTCCATTACGTGTAATGGCATCCCGTTATAACCCTTGCGAGTAAGCGAGCATTTAGGGTTTTATTATTAGAACTAACCTAACTTAAATAGTAGCAAGATAATTTGTATTCCAGTTCAGCAAACATATAAAAAAAATAACATAAAAGCTGTATCAATCTCCATGGGCTTTTGAACCAACAAAATAAACTATAAATAGTTAAAAGCTTTTAGACACCAGCAATAGGGACCATTCACTGCTTCTCCCATTTGGTGACGCTGCTGTTCCATGTGCGTTTGAATCACAAAAACGCTTGTATCTAACGTTAACCTAAGGACGGAACTAAATTATAAAACTTGGACAGTGCAAACATTGAAGGTTTAACTAGTACAGCGTGGGGTGGTATTACCTGTTAGAAGTAGAGATTTAGTTGACGACTATGTGTAAAATAAAAGTATAAGTCTTTAAGTCGTAAGAAAAGAGTTTTATTATGAACATATTAAGAAATACAACGGACGTTTACAAGCCATATTGGCATGTATCTTGGTGTAGCCTATACAAGGTGTACATGATGTTTGGTTACTCACACTGCAATACTGATGAACTTCATTTCAACATTTTAAAGTACCTGTATTTTGGGAAATACTACCTCTAAGTGAACAAAATAGAATGATAAAGACACCGTCTCCAAATACAAAATTTTGAATCATGAATATATCTAGGTCTATCTATATTTAAGCAATCTTCAAATCTAAATCACACTCTTTAAAATTATTTGGTACAAAATTATACATATAATATATTCCTTCTTCGTGTAGTGTTATTAACTGTTAAAGATTCGACAACAAGCGGATTAATCATAGCATTTATTTTGGAAAGATTTTGAGCAGATGTATTATGAATGGCATAACTTATGATCAATAGTTAAATAAAGAAAATTTGCTGTTTCTTACTATTTTAAATTATTTTCGACAGATTTTGGTAGCACTCAACTATTTTGTACAATCAGACTGGCGGACCATGGTACAAAACCTGGAACTGCCATACAATGTAAAACTAAAGGCTCAAGTTGTCACCGACAGAGTTCTGTCAGGGTTTAAAGTGTGATTCGTGCTGCTCAATCTTCAGTTTTCTGTGTAGTTTTTTTTTAGACCACTGTTTATCATTTTTTCCTTTTTCGATTGGCCATTGCATTGCATTCCGATAACTCTTTTGGCATCTACAAAAAAAATGTTCTTATGTTGACATATTCACGCATCACTATACTATCCCAATTATCAAATTTATTTCATTGTAGTATATATGCCACATTATTTGTTGTGGGTTTATTCCATTATAATGCAGGTATAAACGTTATTTATAACTTTAGTTAGCTGCATGTTATTGAAATGAACAGTCAAACGATTTGAATTACAATTTCAGAAATGCTACGAAAAAATCGGGAATTTGCATAAAACCCAGCGTTCTATACAATAAAAAACCCACGAATAAAATGTAAACGTACGGACTACTGGGTTTGGTGTTTAACACCACTTTCAACAAATTTCAGTTATATCGTGGGGGTCAGTTTTATTGGTGGAGGAAAACGGTGTGCACAGAGAAAAACACGGATCTGCCACAAATCACTGGCAAACTTTATAACATAATTTTGTATCGCCTGGGCGAGATTCGAACTCATAACGTTATTGGTGATAGGTACTGATTGCATAGGTAGTTGTAAATCCAGCTACCAAACGATCACGTCCACGAAGGCCCCTAACGGACTACTGAGTTAAATATTGTAGGGAAGGTCAATTAAGATTTCCTTTCCTTAAACTGGATATATCATCCAGATAAAGAATATTTTTTGTTGGAAAATTTTGGAAAATAATCATCAATGTGTTCCCTTTGGATTGTTTATTACAAACATAAATTTATTATTGCTATTAATTTTTTTTTATCATTAGCCGTTTTGGGATTTATTTTGAATAAGCTCCCCTTTAAATGATATGAAGTACCAACTATGTTATTTGAAAAGGTGTCTAGATCAAGATTGGAACAAAAATTCTACTTCAGAGTGCATTTTTTTTTCAGTTACAAAAATGTAGCATCGAAATCTTTTTATAAGAGTTAAATACACCCTTTTCCCCTAATGCTAATGTAAGAAATGAAATGTGATACACGTATACACCGTTAGGAATTTATATCCCTGTCGTTCTGTAGTCAACTTTTCAAGCGAAATGGTTTTAAGTATAAGATACACTACTATTAAAAAAAAAAGAAGCGGCCCGTATTGAATATCCCGCAATACGTACAACTTCTTTTGTTTCAATAGTAGTTTATCTACAGAGTGAACAGCGGTGGTATCATCGTGGAAGGGATTAACTTTTATTATACGTGTGTTTTTTCCACGATATAGCGTGGAAATCATCGTGGAAAAGATTAATATATGTGTTTTGAACACGATATAGCGTGGACATCATCGTGGAAGAGATTAATATATGTGTGGTGAACACGACATATTAACCTTTTCCACGATGATTTCCACGCTATATCGTGGAACATATTTTTAAAAGGTTTAATATGCCTAACATTAATATTTATTTGGAATGTATAAGCTTCCTAAAATTATATACACGAGAGTCTTTACAGTCTGCATTGTCATATATGTCACAATGAAGCGTAGAAATTAATTATGGGACAAACAGATAAGTATTTGTACAGAATATATGATTTTGTTCATCATAAATGGTATTGTCATTAATTTACCGAAGTGTATGAAAATTGGGCTTTTCAAATATAGAGTTCTATTCCTTATTTTGTAAGTTTATATAAAAAGGGAAACGTTTTACGTTTTCTTGTCAATTTGGCGTAGTATAATAGAAAAAAAATTGTAGCGGTGATCGTCGGGTGTAAGTCCATTTGAATTGGAAAGGAGACCCTTTACGTTTACACTATACCAGTACACTTAGACAATAACAATGTATATGGAGAGAATGTAGGGAAAAAAGTCATGGATGAAAAGTCACAGGAAAAGAAGTCACAAGAAAAAAGTCACAGGAAAAAAAGTCACATATATAATGTCATCTTTCAGATAATTAAAGTTTTTTGTAAAAATTATTTCAATGCCTTAATCTTTAATTTGTTTATACTGTAATTAATATATTCTTCCTGAATAGAGACCCAGTTGTTTATTTAGTACATGTATTTAATTCATAAATGACTCAAACCATAATGATTTAAATGGAAAGGGGTAATTTATCAAAAGAAGCCACTTGATTGCTATTGTCATAATGTTTATACACAGACATACATAGGTCATTTTTAATAGTTAAGAATACAATTATGAAAGAAATTGTTGAACATCAACATATGGTGAAACCATACCTGGTGTATTCCATGCCCTAGTCAATTCAGAGCAAAATGTATGGTTTCTTTCACTTTTTGTATAAAAGGAAACAGTTAACTTTCACTATCATTAAACGAAAATGGAGAATATACCAAGCAACAGAGGTGGTTCCAAGCTGTGTTACCAGGGGTACATGTATACCAAACACGCTACCAGGAAGACCAATCAGTGGTGGAAGTGTGTTAAACGGTCAAGCATAGGATGCAGAGGAAACCTTAGCACTACACTTCAGAATGAAAATCCAGTTCCTGGGCAGCCACACAATCACGCTCCCAGTGATACAAGCATCAAGTACTCAAAAACCAGAAATGCCATGAAAGACCTGGCAACCAACACCAGAGACAAACCCAGCCATATCTTTGCCCAGGTTGTGTCCCAGTGTGACGACAATGTCCAAGCCTTGCTGCCCCGTGAAGAAAACCCCAAACGCACAATTCGATACCAGCGTCCAACTCCTCCAGTCCCAGCCACCTATGCAGATGTCAGATTGCCTGAGGAGTACACAACTACAACCAACAGTTCCTGCAATACGACAACGGCCAGAATGCAGAAAACAGAATGTTTGTCTTCTACTCACCAGAGAGTTTGGAAAGATTAGCCAATGCCCAGACCTTCTTCATCTTCATGGACGGTACCTTCTTTGTACCTCCGCACCCATTTAAACAGCTATACACCATCCGGGTTCCATTCAAAGATGTAACAGGCACTGCAGTATATGCGTTCCTGCCAAATAAATGTCAAGATACTTACAGGGAACTCTTCCAGTCTATTGTTTAAACTGCCACGCCAGCAACCTACATTTCAATGTCCAGACTTTGAAGATGCAGTTCTTCGTGCAGTTACAGCTGTATTTGGTCGCCACACCAACCACCAGGGCTGTGTCTACCACCTGACACAAGCATCATGGCGACAGATACAGCAGCTTGGTTTGGTGCCTCTCTACAAGAACGACGACGACTTCAGAGTGTTCTGTGGTATGATGGATGGTCTTGCCTTTTTACCAGTACCTGATTTGACCAATGGTATTCATCTGCTTAGAACACTATGCCCTGATGACCCACCAGAGGCAGCTGAGCTCCTAGATTACTTTGATTCAACTTACATCAGTGGTAGACTTAGACAGCAGAATCCAGCACAAAATCAAGCAGTCCGTCTGGTCTTAACACGTAGCCCACCTATGTTTCCACCAGCCATTTGGAACGTACATGATGCCACAGTCAACGATGATGCCAGAACCAACAACATGTGCGAGGGCTGGAACAACAATTTCTTCAACCTGGTAAGACATGCCCATCCGTCTATATGGCGTGTCATCGAGTGGTGTCAAAAGGAAGAAGCTACTGTCCATACTATTATCCAGCAAGATGCCGTCGGTAATCCACCAGCTAAGCGTACTCAACAGAGACATGTCCAGCTCCAAGAGCGTTTACAGAACCTATGCAGAGACTTCACTACTGGCCAGAAGACCATTGCCGAGTACTTGTGTGGAGTTGGGTGGAACATCAGACTCAATCACCAATATTAGTGCTTAAGAGACAATTGACATTATGAACATTTACAATTTTAAACTGGAAATATTCAATGTTTGTATGTTCATCATTATATCGTTGATTTGATATATTTCATATGTTATTTGTTATATGACTTATAAATGCCCCAATCATTGATGTGATTAATTAAATGTAAATGCTAATTCATTGTTTTTTTTTATAATATTTTCTAATTAGAAAGAGTTAGATGGGTGAATATCAATGAGTCAAATTTTGGTTCTCATATATCAAGGTCTCATTAAGAATCATTCCTTTATAATTAGAAGGAGTTGGGATTGAATACATAGACATCAATCGAATTTGGTTCTCAATCAAGGTCTTGAATAAATATCAAAACAAAAACAAGACAAAAAAACACACAAACAAATAAAGAAAAAACAAAACAAAACGTCAAAAACAAAAACAAAGCAAAAATAATTATACACACTCTGACTTTTCGGGTATAGTAAATGTGGAAAAAAATTATTGTGACTTTTTTTCTACCGTCGCAACACATACTTACAATATTATATTGAACACAGACACTTTATCAATATTAATTCCATACAGTCAATGATAAGCAATAAATCGTGAACGTAAAATTTTCCAAGAAAAAAGGAAAACAATTCGGTTTATTATTTTCGTGAACGGATTTCGCTATACAGTTGCGATGTTGTTGAACGCAGACCTAATTTTAGTGATTTCTACCTCACATGGCTTATTGAATTTGCAGGCAACTATGCCATCGGCAATATCCAGGTCTGTTATGCTGATGCTCTGCCAGTTTCCATCGTTGAGCGTTCATGATTCTGCTGTCCGCACCAAATATTTATATTTGAAATTCATATGAAAGGAAAAAAAGAAATAGAAAAGCTAAATGCATATTAATATGTTGCTTTATTGTGGAGCCAAGTAACTGACATGAGAATTTTAATTTTGTTTATACGAAATAGTTTACGGAGCCCGTTTTCTTACATGATTTTTTTTTTTATTTCGTTTATAGAATTTTTTTTAATTTAGTTTATGCGAAATACTATTTCGTATAACCTCATAAAAATATTTATCATGTCAGTTAACGGGCTCTGTACTTTATTGTTACTCATCAAAAAAGAATAAATTCTAATTAAGAAAGAAGCGTCTTTTAATTTCATAATATTAATGTTTTAAAAGATTCAGATTCAATATTTTATTAAAGTCTCACCACTTGTAATACATATAATACACAATCATCACAATATATACATTAAAACAGAAGTTTTATAGATAAAATACAAGTGCCATTCTATAAAGAATTATGAGAGACTATATAAATTTCAATAAATCAAAACTTTAAATCATGTCTATAAAACATTTCAGTTCTATAAAAACTTAACTATCAATCAAGAATATAAAAAAACTATTTCTTCTACCTAAAATATTAAAAAGAAACCATCAGAAAGAAAGATGATTAAAAAGTTGGCATGCGGTGAAATATTTATTCAATTACGAATTATACCTCATAATTTGGTCTTAATTTATGGTACTAGGATGTGCTTTGCAAAGTTTTGACCTTATTGTCTAAGACATCAGCATATATGGCTTGCATCCGGGATATGTACAATGAAAGATGAACACAGGATTTACACAGACATCCTGTTCTTTGTATTTGATCTTGATCTACTTTATTAGGTTTAAATAAAATACCTTTTCATTTGTATGAACAATTATTTATATACACGACTATATGGTTTAAAAGGAATATATTACTTGGTTCTATTTTAAGCTTGTCTTATTATTTGTTATGTTAATTTGTCAAGTACACACATGTGCTTACCAAGAAGCTAATTGTATTGAAAGTAATAATTTTTTGATTAGAATAACGAAAAATCCAAATATCTTTTAGAAGTGAACTATAGATTTTTGAACTGCAAAATAAACGAGAGTTTCATTTAAAATTAGAAGTGCTAACTAAATATGTTACAGTAATGCTTCTTATTGTTTTGGCTGAGGCTGCACTCAGATGGAATTTTATATTTTGGTCCTATTTTGTTGTCATTTTTCGGGTGGGAGTAGATGTACTGTATAGAAGAGCCATCAGTACGTCATGTATCTTACCTGTAAAATCTTTCTCTCAGCCACGTGTACTTTAGACGAACATGACAAGCATTTCTCTCATAAATTATTGTTATATTTTGCATTTTTTGTAAAATGGGTAAAAAGTCTGACTTATCTCCGGAATGCCAAAAGTTGGTAAAAAAGTTGTTTGCCTTTTATAGTAAGGAAAAGGCAACGAAGAAGCCAATTGTCTCATTTGATAGGGTATATCAAAAGACATCTAAAGCTTTGGGTGTGTCTTACACTTCAGTGCACCGTATTATGAATGGTAAGAGGCCTTGTAAGTCAAATAGACCCAAATAAAGAGCTGAATGTTTTGACGACTTTGATCATTGTGTTATTAAAAGAACAATCCACGGTTTATATTCACGGAAAATTGCTCCGACCGTCTCAATAATACATAAGGAAATAAAAGATTCTATTAAAATATCAAAGTCTAAGCTTACTCTAACTCTCATTGATCTTGGATTTACTTATAAAAAATAGGTGATAATCGAAGAGTTCTGTACGATCAAATGTTTATTATTAATTATAGGTGTAATTATCTAAGAAAGATCAAATCTTTTAGGGAAGCAGGGTATGATATCGTGTACATGGATGAAACATGGGTTAACCAAAATCACTCCACAGATTATATGTGGCTTCCGAATGATAGGTCTGATGCACCAAAAATACCCTCGGGTAAAGGCAAACGTTTGATAGTTTTGCATGCAGGTACGCGAAGTGAGGATTGACGGCTGCGATTTAGTGTTTCTGGCCAAATCAAAGGATGGTGACCATCACCAGGAGATGAATAGAGTTGTCTTTCTTGAGTGGTTTGAAAATCAATTGATGGCTGCTCTGAAGATCAATCTGTTTCATCAATAGATCAATATGTACATGTATAACATGTTCAGCATCTTACCTTGATGCCCATTTATCATACCCTTAATATATCACCAAGATGATTGAATGCATAACAATGAACTTAGCTCAGTGCAGAGACAGTTAATATGATACTGAGCTACTGAACTACATTTGTAAATCCAATGAAAATGCTGAATATTGACCATCTTCTAAAATTATTATTAATGTAAGATGCTGTATACATTGTATATGCCTACAAAATATATTGTCAAAACATACAATGATTAAATAACACTTAAGTTTATTTGACCTGTCTATTATTAGTCAAAATCACACAATTGCAGGATAAATTCATTCTACAATCGGGTTTTATATAAACAAATTTTTTTAGAATTAACACTAACAGTACACTGTACAATGTATGCATAACCAGGTATGTCTTCTAAGAAAAAATTTGATACCGGTATCAATGCTTATACAATTTGATCAGTACAATTTTTAATTATGTAAAGGTTTAATTTTACTGAACATGTTTTGGCATAACTATATAAACTACAATATGTATATTAAAAGGAATTGAGCATCTGTCTTAATATATGTCTCAATAAAAATTTCTTTGATCAAAATGTGATGTTGTAGCACAACCAGATCACCCACCTTTAATTAAAAATTGGATTTAAATTACAATGTACATAATTAAGTTTCACTTCAGGTTTTGGTTTTGTGGTTTTATGTAATAACTGTATGGACCATGATCTGTTAGTTGGTAAAAAGACAAACTGGATTTAGAGAATAACTAACTGGTGTCAGATTAGTTTTCGCCCTTGTTTATTTGATCAAATCTGTTATGTGCAAATTAATTTTGACCAAAAAAAATTTCAGAAGCTTAAATGTTTATGAAATTGAAGTCATCCTCCCCAGTAACTTGACAGAAGATTTGTTTGAGGGAAAAAACAACCTCTGAAAAGGGATGTTATTCTCTGATAATACATACATACTTTTTGGTTGTCGATTATTAGTATGCATTGAGAATCGGTCCTGCACAAGTTGTCAGAATGGACAATTTGCCTTTCCAAGCCAAGGTGTTATGGAGATTGTATGTTACTTGTAAAGAAAACAAATGTTAATTCTAAAAATAAACAGGACCCCCAACCTATCAAGATATTTTTTGTATAAAGATTCAAACGTTTTGTAATGGTTTTCATCATTATAGTACTTATATTGATTATTTCTCTATAAATTGTGTTCCACAACTTGCAAAAAAAGGGGGTGGTGGTGACTGATTCACCTGTGCCTGTGGCAAAAATAGATACTGCATGCAAATCAAACATCTCGATCTTAAAAAAAAAGATCACGAAAATGTTGGTATTGACATGATAGAGTTCTAGGCTTATGTATCTTATTTTGATTCTCCATGTGTTTTCTTCAAGTTCGGTAGGTATAGTATACGACCCCCTTTTTTCAGTATAAATGTGCTTCAGGAGATTGTCATTATTAATTTAAACTAAGGTTTACCTCTCAGCATCATTTGTCTGCAACTGACAATGTGTACATTTTCCTTTTTTTGTGAAATTCTGCTACATAAGTATCATATTGATAGTAAACAGGTGCGTGTGTATCATTCTTGTATTTGTCAACAAACAAGCTTTTTGGCGATGGCGATTTCCAAATATGGGCATTGAAGGGGTGGAGCTTCGCAAGACTGACAAGCGCCAAAAATCATATATTACAATCGACGTATTCAAAATAATGATATATTCACAATCTGGATAGTCAATAAATATATATGTTAATCTTACTGTCACAAAACGAACAAGGAATAAGTGCATTAGATCTGCAGAAACACATTTTTCCTTCGGGCAGTTCATCCATGAAGAGTATGTTTCCATGGATGCAACGTCATTACGTAAACTATTACAAAGGGGAGCAACTGTATGAAACAAACCGACGTGAAACAGCCTTAGCACACCCGCGTGATTGATGATACCACCATGCCAGATTTCAGTTGAAGGTAACATCGATCACCCATTTCATCAAGTTCACCATGAAACAAAACGCTTGAGGACCGTATCGAACTCCTAACATTTATACATGACAACATCATTTATTCAAAATAAAGTTACACAACATTTAAAAACTAAATTCAGACTACAATCAACAAAACATCATATAAGAAATTATTCTATATAACAATAAACAAAAACATCTATGCTGAAAAGCAAGACATGCATGCAGTTGAGAATCCAAGATTTACTAAAGAAAGAAGAGGGAATCATGGAGTATCTTCTTATAAAAATGAGGGTTCTTGGTAAATCAGGACTTGCGCGGTGATGGTCCTAAGTCTTTATAAGTTCTGTCAATAAATGCATTATCGTTCTTTGTTGTATTAAAAAAGAACGCAGTACAATATCAATCTATCTTATTGGTTAGAGCTATGGTATTTAACGCCATCTTCAACAATATTTCAGTTATGTCATGGCGGTCAATTAACAGTTTTATTAGTGGAGGAAACGGGAGTACACGGCGAAAACCACCGACCTATCGCAAGTCACTGATAAATTTTATCACATAATGTTGTATCGAGTACACCTCGCCTGAGTGGGGTTCGAACTCACAACATTAGTGGTGATAGGCACTGATTGCATAGGTACTGGTAGTTATAAATCCAACTACCATGCGATCACGACCACGATGGCCCCTATAAGATGTTTTGATGACTTCTTATACATTTTTTATTATTTACTTTTCTAAATATAGGAGAGGGAGTAACACCAACATCCAAGATCGTACATGTAAAAACACGTATTACAATTAAAGTCCAGGTCTTTATAGCTCTTCTTATTTAGTCTTTCCTTTGCATGAAGATGTTAGTAATACCAGATCAATGGGCAGTAGGCATGCATCACTGGGGTGGGCATTCTTTAACTGTTGGTGCTGGATATAAAATTGAATGGGACGAGAATAACCCAAAAGACCCAAGTGCCGTGTGTATTAGAGAAGACGGAAAGATAATGGCATACCTAAAAAGAGAACACGCGTTTTTAGTTTCAAGTCTGATTAAGAGGGGACTATCACGTGTGTGGCTTCTAAAGTCTAAAGAGGAACATGTAGTTAAAACACAAAGAGTAGGCCCTCAACAAAGAGGCAGATCAAACCCTTGAAGAAATAAGGGTAATAACAAAATTACCGAACTCCAAACAATCTTACAAAGGGAAAGTCAAAACTCATAAGTATATAAACAGACAAAATCAGTCAACAACCGGAAAACTGTGAAAACCGTAATGACCCTGACTTGGTACAGGCATTTCTAAAGAAGCTACAACATATTTAAAGAGAGTAGGGTTCTCCTACCAAGTAATATAATCTGTGTTTATTTTGTTTTATAGAATATGCCAAAAAAAAGAGAGTAAAAACTCTGAACTATCAAAGTTATGAGGATTTAAAATTGGAAGAGGCACTTTCGGCCGCAAGAAATGGTCAACTATCTCAAAGAAAGGCCGCAAAGCTTTATGGTATACCCCAAGCCACAGTTAGTGACCATATCAGACGTAGAGTCAGCGATGGGTCACTCCCTTGTAGACAACCAGTTATACCAAGAAAAATTGAAAGTGAAATTGCTCAAAGGGCAACGCAGGCAGCATCTATGGGAATGGGAATGAGCAAGTTGCAGTTGTTGCACAAAGGAGGCAGAGTCACATAAGAATTGAAAATTAAAACCCCTTTCAAAAAGAATGTACCGGGAAAAGACTGGTGGAACGGTTTTACTAAACGTAATCCCGCCGTGACAGAACGCCAGAAAAACTAACGTCAATCAGAGAGAGGGGAATAAACCCTGTGACCACATGGAATTATCTTATTGATCTTGCAGATATTTTGAACAAGAATAAGTTGCTCCATAAACCACAAAATATCTGGAATATGGATGAGGAAGGGGTTTCTATGAAAACATACTCCGGTGAAGATTGTCGAGGACAAAGCATCAAGAATTACTACAAGCCGTGTAGCAAACTCCCGTCAGTCAAACACAATAATAGCTTACATCAATGCTATCGGCAAGAGCATACCGCCAATGATCATTGTAAAATCTCTTCGTGGTTTTAATGTTCTTGAAGGACCAGTTGGGTCAAAATGGACATGCCAACAAAATGCTTGGACTGAGAACATTTTAGGTGTAGAATGGATTAAGGGGGTATTGTTGGCACATTGTGAAGAGGAAAGGCCACAACTCATTATTTTAGATGGCCACCACTCCCATGAAGCAATCGGCATAATAGATGCGGCAGGGAAAGAGAATATACTGTTATGCTTACCTCCTCACACCACGCATTTCTTGTGTCCATTAGATAGGACAGTCTTCGGTCCGTTAAATAACGAATATAATAAAGCATACAGTTTTGTATCTCCAAACCCAGTCAATACAGTAGACAAAAAGACCTGGTCTAAACTTTTCACATCTGCTTTCGACCAATCCGTAAATTCTGCTATTATAATTTCTGGATTTCGTTCTTGTGGCACCCTTCTGTTTAACCCACTAGCAGTACCTTCCAGGGCGTTCACTCCTTCAATGACTTTTGAAAACCAACCCACCGAGTCATCAAGTCATCAAACCACCCTATTTCTTGGGTAACTGATAAATTAAATGACCTTTCGATCAAGACGAATCACACATTACAATGCGAATTGACAGAAAATGGAACAGACATCGGCGAAATTGTGACTGAAAATGAAGCTACACCCGATATTCAAAATATTGACCCATTGATTTGTGGAGAAAACCAAGTTACAGACAAATCTCGCGTGCTACAAGAAATTCTTATTAACATTCCAGCTAATACAGATACATCTATTGACCTTCCCTTCTTTGTAGAGGAAGTTACTGGAATTGACACGGAATGACCTACTAGTTCTCTTGACTGGGACTTTACTTTTTCAAATCTGTTCCAAATAGCATCACCTCTGGTAAAGAAAAAAGCGTCAACAGCTACATGTCATCGTCTTTTAACGGCTGATGAGATGTTGGAACAAAAGTTGAAGGAAGAGGAAGAAAGAAAACGTCAGTTAGACGCAAAAGAGTCAAGGAAGCAGTTGAGGGAGATGAAGCTTAAGATTAAAAAAGAAAAATTATGTAGTAAAAATGAAAAAAAAGCCGTTGAACAATTTCCTGTTGTAAACAAGAAAGAGGTGAAAAGCCTGCAATTGTTAAACTGCAATGGTAATCGAAAATGTCAAGACATCAAAACAAGTTTTAAAAATCGTTTATCCAGTGAACTTGTCCTGTGTGTTTGTGTTCTAAAATACAAATGTTAAAAATATAATGACATTATTCAATTTTACAGTCAGAATATTTCAGTTTGATCTCATATTGAGAAAAATGTGAAGATACCATGTTGTGAACAAAAGTCGAAAACTAAAAACGAAAGAATATGACACGAACAGTGTTCTTATCTGTTTGGGGGTGGGGCTTGGATTTTTGTTGTAAAATATTTTACTTGCTGTGTCTATGCCCTATGTGTCCTCTGTCCATTTAAAAAAAAGTACACGTCGACCCCAAGACAAAATGATAATTCTATCCAAACAAATATTTCCAGCCCTCCCCCAGAAATGAAAATGGTTGATCCCTAAACCACAGTCATAATAGAGCAACTACAAACTTTATGAAATTAAAGTTTAAACAGTGATGGTAAACAATTCTATCATTATCAACAAAACGAAAAACTACCTGTCACCTCACAATTAATGAACACAAAAAAGACCACGAGGTATCCAAGTCTTGGCTTGGGACAGGCACAAAAATGTGGCGGCGTTTAGCAGGTTAATGGGATAAGAAGAGTTTGAAGATACCAAAGGGGAAATCAGAATCTGTGAATACGTAATCCCATTCTAAACACACACTGAACACTAAGATTGAACAACATAAACCCTATTAATGTCCAGAGGTTAATTCGAGCGACCTGGAAGGGCTTTATTCGATGACTAAAATTCTACGAAAAGTCATAAATGGGGAAAGCGGAGAGGAAGAATTACCGTCATTAAAACAAAGGTCGTCTGAGAGATTGACACTGAACAGTTCTTTTTTCCGTAGCTTTAATACAAAGAAAGTTAAATGGTTGTCCCGTTTTTCGGATTCTTGAAAAATAAAGCCAGGCCGAATATTGTTGACACGTGGGATAAGTCAACATTACACACATTTTAAAAATAAACGATCAATCTCTCCCGAACGACTGATCTAAGTTAGACGCTTTGTGATCGATTTTTCCCTCATCAATGTATGCACGTAAATCTGTTTTGCCCCGCAACCGTCCAGATCACATGACCAAATGTTGTGGGTGTCCGAAACGTTTTGATAAAGCCTAAGCTACAATAGCATACAAGATACGTAGACATAAAGCAATCATTTGAATACCGGGGTGATCGAAGTTTACCGACTTTTCCTGTTAAAGTTAATACATTAATTTTTTTTTATCTTAGCAGATCATGCGTAACTTCTGATTTCAGCCTCAAGGTAATGTGATATCGTCTTAAATAAAATCAATTTCATTTACACCAATAAATATAAATAAACTTCCCTTTGTGCACTTTAAAGAAGTCTCGTTTAAAAAATAGTTCCTGTTGCGAAGGATAAAATACGTGAACAGAAAATGTCTGTCTTGGTTAAGTGTATGGTTTACTACATGCTGGCTGTGTCTGAGGTGGTGATAGCACAACACTTAAGTAAGTTAAAGATATATTTTTATCCTCACATATACACATTTTAAACAGCTTACATAATTATGATATGTAATGAAATCTGTGAAATACTACTCATTGCTACTCTAACAAATATGCGTGAACTCTTAATCAACTGAAATATCAAACTAATATATCGAATATTAGTTTCCCGGTCATAACATAATTCTTTTTCGGCTTTAACATTATTGTTTTTCGGCCAGAAAATAACTGTTTTTCGTTCATAATTTATTCAAGCAACCCGTCAGAATAACGTTTCTTTTACTTTTTAATGTTTTATCTATACTCTACCCATAAACATAATTGGTAGCCCCATATCTGTGAGAAAGCGATAACAGGTGCAGCGATTATTCGTTAGTAGCTCATAGTAATGCATATTTACATGTTACGTAACGGTTCACATTCACATCATCAGTTATTATATAAAAAGGTATGTGTATCTATAAATATCAAGCAATTACGGAATGTTTTCACAAATTTAAACTTTAAAGTACTACATGCCTGATTTCGTTGTTTCTTGTAAACCATATTCACGTGGTCTACACTGACCTTGCCTGATTTCATTGTTTCTTGTAAGCCATATACACGTGGCCGACACTGACCTTGCCTGATTTCATTGTTTCTTGTAAACCATATTCACGTGGCCGACACTGACCTTGCCGGATTTCATTGTTTCCTGTAAACCATATTCACGTGGCCGACACTGACCTTGCCAGATTTCATTGTTTCATGTAAACCATATTCACGTGGCCGACACTGACCTTGACGGATTTCAATGTTTCCTGTAAACCATATTCACGTGGCCGACACAGACCTTGCCGGATTTCATTGTTTCTTGTAAACCATATACACGCGGCCGACACTGACCTTGCCGGATTGCATTGTTTCCTGTAAACCATATTCACGTGGCCGACACTGACCTTGCCAGATTTCATTGTTTCCTGTAAACCATATTCACGTGGCCGACACTGACCTTGCCGGATTTCATTGTTTCCTGTAAACCATATTCACGTGACCGACACTGACCTTGACGGATTTCAATGTTTCCTGTAAACCTTGTTCACGTGGCCGACACTGACCTTGCCGGATATCATTGTTTCCTGTAAACCATATTCACGATACCATTTCAGAACCTTTTTGTCACTTGTAAATCGATCGATATTCCTTCAAACCTACTTTGTAAAATAACGACGTTTTGACGGAATTATTGGGCTTTTTTTGGAGGTAGTTTTCTTCCCCTTTCATGATTGTTGTCCTTTGGTTGTTATATTGTTGTGGTTGTGTAACGTCATTTATCACTGTTATGTGTTGTTGGTTTTCTGGGGGTTTTTTTTTATCTATACGGAACTTTTGTACTTTCCTTTAACACGAGTATTTCCGACGATTGCGTTCAATTTTTTCTCAATCTGTTTCAGAAGAGGAAATCATTTGTGAAAAAAAGGATGCAATTTTGTCCTGCAACAAAACACATTTCATCAGTATTGAATCTGTTACATTTGGACCGAATTCTACATGTGAACCAGTAGCATTTGATTTGAAATGTGCTAATGACATCAGTGCAATTACTCGAATTAAAATGAGATGCAACGGTAATATTAGCTGTCATTTGACTGACACAGAAGACGATTATACTAGCAAATGTTTCCGAACTCCAAGATATATACAGATCAGTCATAACTCAAATGGTGTTAAAGGTTCGTTGGCCTTTTTTAGAACATTTATTATTATATTTATTTACCAATGTCATACAACATGTAGGCATATATACAAATGAATAATTAATCAGATCATTATACAATGCAAATACAAGAAATGGTTACAGCACACAAAAATACAATTAAATATACAAATACAATAAATGGGTATAACACACGGTCAACTATGATTTGTTTATAAATAACCCAGTGTTTACGGTTTCCGATTACTCCTTTTGTATATTCAAACTATCCCTACCTCCTTTATTTTGTACTGCATGTAATGTGGCCTTACATATTTTGATTTATTGTATATAAAGCAATATAATATATTATTTAGAATGTAACGGAATATTAGCATGCAATATTCCCCGGCATTTGCATAAGTGTAAGATCGTTTTAAGAAAAGTATTATGATACCAAAGTGGTGATGATCACTGATTGTATACGTAAATGCAAATCCAACTATCATATGATCACGTGCACAAAGACTGCCTCTGATATAAAATAATAAGCGTTGTTTCAAGAATTGTTCAAGAATTGTCATGTTTTATCACATACATATATCTTCTTTGCCAATATTATACAAGTATTGCCTGTACTTAAGGTGAACATCATAATTGTTCACCCGAGGGGTGTTGTTTTCCCAAGGGTGAGCAATTATGATGTTCACCGCAAGTGCAGGCAATAATTGTTTTATTTTACAGAAACTCTATTTACAATAATGTTGGATGCAATAAACACTTATTTGTGTGTTTTTATCTTGTGTTTTCATAAACGTCATATCTGTGAGTAGTATATGGTGACAGCTCAAGCCATATTTGCGGGGGAGCAACCGGAAGTCACGTGACCGGAAGTTACGTCAGTCACGTGACCGGAAGTATGTTCTGCGCATGCGCAACCGGAAGTTGCGCCATATCCGCCCTAGTGGTAACTTGAATAATACAGCGCCCTCTATCGGCACTTTCGCTGGACGAGGGCTTGAACGCTCTTAGTGGTAAAAATCCGTCAGGCTGCTGGCTGGTACAGCCGACCAATCAAATGTCAGATATTAGCGCGTATGCGCATTAGTGAATCCCTTTACTTCCGTTTGTAAATATTGACAAAACGAACACGGAGAATGATTGTGCACGTGCCTTTGCATATTTATTCTCATAATTATGATTTAAATTGCCATAGATTCACAAATCTTTAAAGATTTAAAAAATTAAAAAACTGTGTAATCATTTTTTGAAGTTTTTATGTTTTAATCTAAATTTGCTAAGATGTCGCAATACACATCTAACATGTATTTTTGTAATGTATGTGGGACAATAAAAGTGAATTTATTGTGAATAATAGGGTCGATACACGTAACTTGCCGTTAACATAGGATTGTATAAATATGGATATGCACAAGTTAAATTAAAGAAAATGGGATGAAATAATAAAGAAATGTTATTGAAAATAAATATGTAAACAGAAAGTTGATTATTTCATAAATTAAAAGGATTTTTAATACAATTTATAAAGAAATACCCATCACAATATCGTTATTTAGGTAAATACTTATTAGACTGATTTTTTTAAACCCATTTTTGTCTTTAATTGATAACTGACCCAAGTTAGCCTAAATAAATGAAATGTGTTTAGTATATAAATCCTTGCCTTCTATCAATTTTAATTTCTTATCTAATTTTTATTCTTATTATGTAACAATATGGCCAGGTTGTTATTTTCATTGAATGGCATCTCAAAATAGATGGCTTCACAGTAGGAGCTCTTCCTGTATATTGGTTACACCCTGTATATTACAACTGACAGCTAATGCATGACAAACAATTTTAATCAGCCATCAGTATCATAAAATACATTTTTTTTAAATCTTTATTTTAATGAAATTAAAAAATCATTATAAGAGTGAATTCAATTCAAGCTTTTATTTACTTTCCAACTTTGAAATAAAAATCATTATGTTTTAATATTTAAAAAATAGTAATTATTCATTTATGTTTTATTTCATGTTTGGTTGTATTTATCCGGATATGTGTATTGCATACAACATTACATCATCTGATCGCTCCATTGGACATTATTTACAAACACTTTAGTTCCTCCTATTTTATGTCGTAATACCCATAAGTCATAGCGATTTACTATTTCCAGTTTGACGGATTTTTTCAATGAATGCATCCAGGCGCTAATGCAGCGACTAGCGGGAGAGTAATATAACGACTGTATTATTCGGGTTACCCTAGTGGGGCCTTTTAACCGGAAGTGACAAAGTCACGTGACCGGAAAAGGCCCTGTCCAGAAGCGGTCCTGATCGAAAGTATGCTCTGCACATGCCCGGTTTTTCCCCCGCGCTTTTTTCTTAGTAGTAGTAACATGGCTACCGGATGTGACCTAAGGTCACTTGACCCCTTCGGGGTTGCCTTGGATGTGCGCATGCGCAACCGGAAGTTGAGCAACACCTGTAGTGACCCCTTCGGCAGTATCCTTGGGGTGTTCTCTACGACGTCCGCGTTCTATAACCATAGGAAACCCCGCGTCCTATATTTAGCATGGTTACTGGAACTAGCCCTGGTTATCTGCTCCTTTTATTTTCATATAGTGTCTATATAGGTTATGTAGTACTTCTAAGAGTACATTTGAAAATTTCCACCTACAAAAAACTGTGGTGGTGGTGATGGTGGTGGTGGTGGTGGAGGAGGAGGAGGAGGAGAACATACTTCCGGACAGGACACATAACTAACTTCACTTCCGGTCACGTGACTGACGTCACTTCCGGTCACGTCACTTCCGGTCACGTCACTTCCGGTTGCTCCCCCGCAAATATGGCTTGAGCTGTCCCCATATACTACTTTTGTGTTTTTAACTTCCGGTCAAGATTGTAATTCCGGAATGCAAAAACGGATACATTTCCGGACAGACATGGAACATAACATTTGTCGACCGGTTAACAACAGTGATGTTTCTCTTGGGTACCAATTTTGTAAAACATCACTTTTATTTTTATATATAATACATAATGTAAGGTATATTAATATATGTTATTCAGGTGCTAGACAGGGTATATAAATCTTAATCCTGGCATGTGACATTATACACCCTGTCTAGAACCTGAATAGCTATTATATTATGGTGCATAGCTTTTAATTTTAAAAATTCAATCATTTCCATATTTTATTTAGATATAGGAATACCCTTTTCCGTATCGAGTGTCGTTTTTTGTGTTGTAGAATACGTTCAAAACGTCAAAACTCCGATACATTTCAGCTCCATTCTAGTTTTGTTTTAGGCAGAACATATTTATTTCACTACCCTGGACAAGGAATGGCCATGGTAATTCATTAAAACCAAAGCTTTGAACGTTTGAATGGCGTGCTAATTATATCTATAGCTCCAGCCATATACAATGTACATAGCCTGATGTACCCAGCCGGGCGTCCTATCAAATATAGAATATTTTCTACAAACCATAATATAGTACTTTAAAATGATTTAAAAAAACAGTGTTTATCTGTTCAATTTTTTCTAGACAACCTATTGTTATATTCTTACTAGAAAATAGGTACGGTACTATTTATGTATTACTTTCCTTTCGTAGAGAAACGACAATTTTGTTCAACGGATGTAGATTTCAATAGACAATGGTGTTCAATACGTCAGTCAAAAAATATGAATATGGCGATTGGATATGAGGAGTCATGTGATAATGAATTTAAGATGGAGGACTTTAGAAAATATATAGATGAAACATGCCATGGAATAGCAGACTGTGTTACACCGGCTGACCATAATGAGATACTGTTCCAACCGAAATTTTTGAAAATACAATATACCTGTAAATGTATGTATACGTTAGTTTCTGCATTCCCATTCCCATGGTTCAATATTAATGACGAACATCATATGATAGGAACGACCAGGTTTTCATTTTTTCGGGAATGTAATTACCCTAATATTCAGCTTAACATTGTGTGTGCATGTTAGGGGGCGTATTTTCTGAAAAAGATTCGATCCCTTTAACTATATTATTATATGCCTTAGTACAACTAAACTGTTCGCATCATTATAATTTCTAATGACCATTAATGTGTCATATAATTGCTCTACCTTTTATAAAAAGATTTATAAAATCCCTATAGTAAGCTCAGTTTTAACAATGTGTATTAGTTTCTACAATGTGTATTAGTTTTTACAATGTGTATTAGTTTCTACAATGTGTATTAGTTTCTACAATGTGTATTAGTTTCTATAATGTGTATTAGTTTTTACAATGTGTATTAGTTTCTACAATGTGTATTAGTTTCTACAATATGTATTAGTTTCTACAATGTGTATTAGTTTTTACAATGTGTATTAGTTTCTACAATGTGTATTAGTTTCAACAATATGTATTAGTTTCTACAATATGTATTAGTTTTTACAATGTGTATTAGTTTCTACAATGTGTATTAGTTTCTACAATGTGTATTAGTTTCTACAATATGTATTAGTTTCTACAATGTGTATTAGTTTCTACAATGTGTATTAGTTTCTACAATGTGTATTAGTTTCTACAATGTGTATTAGTTTTTACAATGTGTATTAGTTTCTACAATGTGTATTAGTTTCTACAATGTGTATTAGTTTCTACAATGTGTATTAGTTTCTGCAATGTGTATCAGTTTCTACAATGTATATTAGTTTTAACAATGTGTATTAGTTTCGACAATGTGTATTATTTTCTACAATGTGTATTAGTTTCTACAATGTGTATTTGTTTCTACAATGTGTATTAGTTTTTACAATGTGTATTAGTTTCTACAATGTGTATTAGTTTCTACAATGTGTATTAGTTTTTACAATGTGTATTAGTTTCTACAATATGTATTAGTTTTTACAATGTGTATTTGTTTCTACAATGTGTATTAGTTTCTACAATGTGTATTAGTTTTTACAATGTGTGTTAGTTTCTACAATGTGTATTAGTTTCTACAATGTGTATTAGTTTCTACAATGTGTATTAGTTTCTACAATATGTATTAGTTTCTACAATGTGTATTAGTTTTTGCAATGTGTATTAGTTTCTACAATGTGTATTAGTTTCTACAATGTTTATTAGTTTCTACAATGTGTATTAATTTCGACAATGTGTATTAGTTTTTACAATGTGTATTAGTTTCTACAATGTGTATTAGTTTCTAAAATGTGTATTAGTTTCTACAATGTGTATTAGTTTCTGCAATGTGTATCAGTTTCTACAATGTATATTAGTTTTAACAATGTGTATTAGTTTCGACAATGTGTATTAGTTTCTACAATGTGTATTAGTTTCTACAATGTGTATTAGTTTTTACAATGTGTATTAGTTTTTACAATGTGTATTAGTTTCTACAATGTGTATTAGTTTTTACAATGTGTATTAGTTTCTACAATGTGTATTAGTTTTTACAATGTGTATTAGTTTCAACAATGTTTATTAGTTTCTACAATGTGTATTAGTTTCTACAATGTGTATTAGTTTCTACAATGTGTATTAGTTTCTACAATATGTATTAGTTTCTACAATGTGTATTAGTTTTTACAATGTGTATTAGTTTCTACAATGTGTATTAGTTTCTACAATGTGTATTAGTTTCTACAATGTGTATTAGGTTCTACAATGTGTATTAGTTTTTTCAATGTGTATTAGTTTCTACAATGTGTATTAGTTTTTACAATGTGTATCAGTTTCTTAAATGTGTATTAGGTTTTACAATGTGTATTATTTTCTACAATGTGTATTAGTTTCTACAATGTGTATTAGTTTCTACAATGTGTATTAGTTTCTACAATATGTATTAGTTTCTACAATGTGTATTAGTTTTTACAATGTGTATTAGTTTCAACAATGTGTATTAGTTTCTACAATGTGTATTTGTTTCTACAATGTGTATTAGTTTCTACAATGTGTATTTGTTTCTACAATGTGTATCAGTTTCTACAATGTGTATTAGTTTCTACAATGTGTATTAGTTTCTACAATGTATATTAGTTTCTACAATGTGTATTAGTTTTTACAATGTGTATTAGTTTCTACAATGTGTATTAGTTTTTACAATGTGTATTAGTGTTTACAATGTGTATTAGTTTCTACAATGTGTATTAGTTTCGACAATGTGTATTAGTTTTTACAATGTGTATTAGTTTCTACAATGTGTATTAGTTTCTACAATGTGTATTAGTTTCTACAATGTGTATTAGTTTCTGCAATGTGTATTAGTTTTTACAATGTGTATTAGTTTCTACAATGTGTATTAGTTTCTACAATGTGTATTAGTTTCTACAATGTGTATTAGTTTCTACAATGTTTATTAGTTTCTACAATGTGTATTAGTTTCTACAGTGTGTATTAGTTTCTACAATGTGTATTAGTTTTTACAATGTGTATTAGTTTCGACAATGTGTATTAGTTTCTACAATGTGTATTAGTTTCTACAATGTATATTAGTTTTTACAATGTGTATTAGTTTCGACAATGTGTATTAGTTTCTACAATGCCTATTAGTTTCTACAATGTGTATTAGTTTCTACAATGTGTATTAGTTTCTACAATGTGTATTAGTTTCTACAATGTTTATTAGTTTCTACAAGGTGTATTAGTTTCTAAAATGTGTATTAGTTTCTACAATGTGTATTAGTTTTTACATTGTGTATTAGTTTCGACAATGTGTATTAGTTTCTACAATGCGTATTAGTTTCTACAATGTGTATTAGTTTCTACAATGTGTATTATGTTTCTACAATGTGAATCAGTTTCTACAATGTGTATTAGTTTCTACAATGTGTATTAGTTTCTACAATGTGTATTTGTTTCTACAATGTTTATTAGTTTCTACAATGTGTATTAGTTTCTACAATGTGTATTAGTTTCTACAATGTGTATTAGTTTTTACAATGTGTATTAGTTTCGACAATGTGTATTAGTTTCTACAATGTGTATTAGTTTCTACAATGTATATTAGTTTTAACAATGTGTATTAGTTTCGACAATGTGTATTAGTTTCTACAATGTGTATTAATTTCTACAATGTGTATTTGTTTCTACAATGTGTATCAGTTTCTACAATGTGTATTAGTTTTTACAATATGTATTAGTTTCTACAATGTGTATTAGTTTCTACAATATGTATTAGTTTTTACAATATGTATTAGTTTCTACAATGTGTATTAGTTTCTACAATGTGTATTAGTTTCTACAATGTGTATTTGTTTCTACAATGTGTATTAGTTTCTACAATGTGTATTAGTTTCTACAATGTGTATTAGTTTTTACAATGTGTATTATTTTCTACAATGTGTATTAGTTTCTACAATGTGTATTAGTTTTTACAATGTGTATTAGTTTCTACAATGTGTATTAGTTTCTACAATGTGTATTAGTTTTTACAATGTGTATTAGTTTCTACAATGTGTATTAGTTTCTACAATGTTTATTAGTTTCTACAATGTGTATTAGTTTCTACAATGTGTATTAGGTTCTACAATGTGTATTTGTTTCTACAATGTGTATTAGTTTTTACAATGTGTATCAGTTTCTTAAATGTGTATTAGGTTTTACAATGTGTATTATTTTCTACAATGTGTATTAGTTTCTACAATGTGTATTAGTTTCTACAATGTGTATTAGTTTCTACAATATGTATTAGTTTCTACAATGTGTATTAGTTTTTACAATGTGTATTAGTTTCAACAATGTGTATTAGTTTCTACAATGTGTATTTGTTTCTACAATGTGTATTAGTTTCTACAATGTGTATTTGTTTCTACAATGTGTATCAGTTTCTACAATGTGTATTAGTTTCTACAATGTGTATTAGTTTCTACAATGTATATTAGTTTCTACAATGTGTATTAGTTTTTACAATGTGTATTAGTTTCTACAATGTGTATTAGTTTTTACAATGTGTATTAGTGTTTACAATGTGTATTAGTTTCTACAATGTGTATTAGTTTCGACAATGTGTATTAGTTTTTACAATGTGTATTAGTTTCTACAATGTGTATTAGTTTCTACAATGTGTATTAGTTTCTACAATGTGTATTAGTTTCTGCAATGTGTATTAGTTTTTACAATGTGTATTAGTTTCTACAATGTGTATTAGTTTCTACAATGTGTATTAGTTTCTACAATGTGTATAAGTTTCTACAATGTTTATTAGTTTCTACAATGTGTATTAGTTTCTACAGTGTGTATTAGTTTCTACAATGTGTATTAGTTTTTACAATGTGTATTAGTTTCGACAATGTGTATTAGTTTCTACAATGTGTATTAGTTTCTACAATGTATATTAGTTTTTACAATGTGTATTAGTTTCGACAATGTGTATTAGTTTCTACAATGCCTATTAGTTTCTACAATGTTTATTAGTTTCTACAAGGTGTATTAGTTTCTAAAATGTGTATTAGTTTCTACAATGTGTATTAGTTTTTACAATGTGTATTAGTTTCGACAATGTGTATTAGTTTCTACAATGCGTATTAGTTTCTACAATGTGTATTAGTTTCTACAATGTGTATTAGGTTTCTACAATGTGTATCAGTTTCTACAATGTGTATTAGTTTCTACAATGTGTATTAGTTTCTACAATGTGTATTTGTTTCTACAATGTTTATTAGTTTCTACAATGTGTATTAGTTTCTACAATGTGTATTAGTTTCTACAATGTGTATTAGTTTTTACAATGTGTATTAGTTTCGACAATGTGTATTAGTTTCTACAATGTGTATTAGTTTCTACAATGTATATTAGTTTTAACAATGTGTATTAGTTTCGACAATGTGTATTAGTTTCTACAATGTGTATTAATTTCTACAATGTGTATTTGTTTCTACAATGTGTATCAGTTTCTACAATGTGTATTAGTTTTTACAATATGTATTAGTTTCTACAATGTGTATTAGTTTCTACAATATGTATTAGTTTTTACAATATGTATTAGTTTCTACAATGTGTATTAGTTTCTACAATGTGTATTAGTTTCTACAATGTGTATTTGTTTCTACAATGTGTATTAGTTTCTACAATGTGTATTAGTTTCTACAATGTTTATTAGTTTCTACAAGGTGTATTAGTTTCTAAAATGTGTATTAGTTTCTACAATGTGTATTAGTTTTTACAATGTGTATTAGTTTCGACAATGTGTATTAGTTTCTACAATGCGTATTAGTTTCTACAATGTGTATTAGTTTCTACAATGTGTATTAGGTTTCTACAATGTGTATCAGTTTCTACAATGTGTATTAGTTTCTACAATGTGTATTAGTTTCTACAATGTGTATTTGTTTCTACAATGTTTATTAGTTTCTACAATGTGTATTAGTTTCTACAATGTGTATTAGTTTCTACAATGTGTATTAGTTTTTACAATGTGTATTAGTTTCGACAATGTGTATTAGTTTCTACAATGTGTATTAGTTTCTACAATGTATATTAGTTTTAACAATGTGTATTAGTTTCGACAATGTGTATTAGTTTCTACAATGTGTATTAATTTCTACAATGTGTATTTGTTTCTACAATGTGTATCAGTTTCTACAATGTGTATTAGTTTTTACAATATGTATTAGTTTCTACAATGTGTATTAGTTTCTACAATATGTATTAGTTTTTACAATATGTATTAGTTTCTACAATGTGTATTAGTTTCTACAATGTGTATTAGTTTCTACAATGTGTATTTGTTTCTACAATGTGTATTAGTTTCTACAATGTGTATTAGTTTCTACAATGTGTATTAGTTTTTACAATGTGTATTATTTTCTACAATGTGTATTAGTTTCTACAATGTGTATTAGTTTTTACAATGTGTATTAGTTTCTACAATGTGTATTAGTTTCTACAATGTGCATTAGTTTTTACAATGTGTATTAGTTTCTACAATGTGTATTAGTTTCTACAATGTGTAAAAGTTTTTACCATGGGTATTAGTTTCTACAATGTGTATTAGTTTTTACAATGTGTATTAGTTTCTACAATGTATATTAGTTTTTGCAATGTGTAGTAGTTTCGAAAATGTGTATTAGTTTCTACAATGTGTATTAGTTTCTACAATGTGTATTAGTTTCTACAATGTGTATTAGTTTCTACAATATGTATTAGTTTCTACAATGTGTATTACTTTTTCCAATGTGTATTAGTTTCTACAATGTGTATTAGTTTCTACAATATGTATTAAATTCTACAATATGTATTAGTTTTTACAATGTGTATTAGTTTCTATAATGTGTATTATTTTCTACAATGTGTATTAGTTTCTACAATGTGTATTAGTTTTTACAATGTGTATTAGTTTCTACAATGTGTATTAGTTTCTACAATGTGTATTAGTTTTTACAATGTGTATTAGTTTCTACAATGTGTATTAGTTTCTACAATGTTTATTAGTTTCTACAATGTGTATTAATTTCTACAATGTGTATTAGGTTCTACAATGTGTATTTGTTTCTACAATGTGTATTAGTTTTTACAATGTGTATCAGTTTCTTAAATGTGTATTAGGCTTTACAATGTGTATTATTTTCTACAATGTGTATTAGTTTCTACAATGTGTATTAGTTTCTACAATGTGTATTAGTTTCTACAATATGTATTAGTTTCTACAATGTGTATTAGTTTTTACAATGTGTATTAGTTTCAACAATGTGTATTAGTTTCTACAATGTGTATTTGTTTCTACAATGTGTATTAGTTTCTACAATGTGTATTTGTTTCTACAATGTGTATCAGTTTCTACAATGTGTATTAGTTTCTACAATGTGTATTAGTTTCTACAATGTATATTAGTTTCTACAATGTGTATTAGTTTTTACAATGTGTATTAGTTTCTACAATGTGTATTAGTTTTTACAATGTGTATTAGTGTTTACAATGTGTATTAGTTTCTACAATGTGTATTAGTTTCGACAATGTGTATTAGTTTTTACAATGTGTATTAGTTTCTACAATGTGTATTAGTTTCTACAATGTGTATTAGTTTCTACAATGTGTATTAGTTTCTGCAATGTGTATTAGTTTTTACAATGTGTATTAGTTTCTACAATGTGTATTAGTTTCTACAATGTGTATTAGTTTCTACAATGTGTATAAGTTTCTACAATGTTTATTAGTTTCTACAATGTGTATTAGTTTCTACAGTGTGTATTAGTTTCTACAATGTGTATTAGTTTTTACAATGTGTATTAGTTTCGACAATGTGTATTAGTTTCTACAATGTGTATTAGTTTCTACAATGTATATTAGTTTTTACAATGTGTATTAGTTTCGACAATGTGTATTAGTTTCTACAATGCCTATTAGTTTCTACAATGTTTATTAGTTTCTACAATGTGTATTAGTTTCTACAATGTTTATTAGTTTCTACAAGGTGTATTAGTTTCTAAAATGTGTATTAGTTTCTACAATGTGTATTAGTTTTTACAATGTGTATTAGTTTCGACAATGTGTATTAGTTTCTACAATGCGTATTAGTTTCTACAATGTGTATTAGTTTCTACAATGTGTATTAGGTTTCTACAATGTGTATCAGTTTCTACAATGTGTATTAGTTTCTACAATGTGTATTAGTTTCTACAATGTGTATTTGTTTCTACAATGTTTATTAGTTTCTACAATGTGTATTAGTTTCTACAATGTGTATTAGTTTCTACAATGTGTATTAGTTTTTACAATGTGTATTAGTTTCGACAATGTGTATTAGTTTCTACAATGTGTATTAGTTTCTACAATGTATATTAGTTTTAACAATGTGTATTAGTTTCGACAATGTGTATTAGTTTCTACAATGTGTATTAATTTCTACAATGTGTATTTGTTTCTACAATGTGTATCAGTTTCTACAATGTGTATTAGTTTTTACAATATGTATTAGTTTCTACAATGTGTATTAGTTTCTACAATATGTATTAGTTTTTACAATATGTATTAGTTTCTACAATGTGTATTAGTTTCTACAATGTGTATTAGTTTCTACAATGTGTATTTGTTTCTACAATGTGTATTAGTTTCTACAATGTGTATTAGTTTCTACAATGTGTATTAGTTTTTACAATGTGTATTGTATTAGTTTCTACAATGTGTATTAGTTTTTACAATGTGTATTATTTTCTACAATGTGTATTAGTTTCTACAATGTGTATTAGTTTTTACAATGTGTATTAGTTTCTACAATGTGTATTAGTTTCTACAATGTGCATTAGTTTTTACAATGTGTATTAGTTTCTACAATGTGTATTAGTTTCTACAATGTGTAAAAGTTTTTACCATGGGTATTAGTTTCTACAATGTGTATTAGTTTTTACAATGTGTATTAGTTTCTACAATGTATATTAGTTTTTGCAATGTGTAGTAGTTTCGAAAATGTGTATTAGTTTCTACAATGTGTATTAGTTTCTACAATGTGTATTAGTTTCTACAATGTGTATTAGTTTCTACAATGTGTATTAGTTTCTACAATATGTATTAGTTTCTACAATGTGTATTAGTTTTTCCAATGTGTATTAGTTTCTACAATGTGTATTAGTTTCTACAATATGTATTAAATTCTACAATATGTATTAGTTTTTACAATGTGTATTAGTTTCTATAATGTGTATTAGTTTCTACAATGTGTATTAGATTCTACAATATGTATTAGTTTCTACAATGTGTATTAGTTTCTACAATGTGTATTAGTTTCTACAGTGTGTATTAGTTTCTACAATGTGTATTAGTTTCTACAATGTGTATTAGTTTCTACAATATGTATTAGTTTCTACAATGTGTATTAGTTTCTACAATGTGTATTAGTTTCTACAGTGTGTATTAGTTTCTACAATGTGTATTAGTTTCTACAATGTGTATTAGTTTCTACGATGTGTATTCGTTTCTACAATGTGTATTAGTTTCTGCAATGTGTATTAGTTTTTACAATGTGTATTAGTTTCTACAATGTGTATTAGTTTCTACAATGTGTATTAGTTTCTACAATGTGCATTAGTTTCTGCAATGTGTATCAGTTTCTACAATGTATATTAGTTTTAACAATGTGTATTAGTTTCGGCAATGTGTATTAGTTTCTACAATGTGTATTAGTTTCTACAATGTGTATTTGTTTCTACAATGTGTATTAGTTTCTACAATGTGTATTAGTTTTTACAATGTGTATTAGTTTCGACAATGTGTATTAGTTTCTACAATGTGTATTAGTTTCTACAATGTATATAAGTTTTTACAATGTGTATTAGTTTCTACAATGTGTATTAGTTTCTACAATGTGTATTAGTTTTTACAATGTGTATTAGTTTCTACAATGTGTATTAGTTTCTACAATGTGTAAAAGTTTTTACCATGGGTATTAGTTTCTACAATGTGTATTAGTTTTTACAATGTGTATTAGTTTCTACAATGTATATTAGTTTTTGCAATGTGTAGTAGTTTCGAAAATGTGTATTAGTTTCTACAATGTGTATTAGTTTCTACAATGTGTATTAGTTTTTACAATGTGTATTAGTTTCTACAATGTGTATTAGTTTCTACAATATGTATTAGTTTCTACAATGTGTATTAGTTTTTCCAATGTGTATTAGTTTCTACAATGTGTATTAGTTTCTACAATATGTATTAAATTCTACAATATGTATTAGTTTTTACAATGTGTATTAGTTTCTATAATGTGTATTAGTTTCTACAATGTGTATTAGATTCTACAATATGTATTAGTTTCTACAATGTGTATTAGTTTCTACAATGTGTATTAGTTTCTACAGTGTGTATTAGTTTCTACAATGTGTATTAGTTTCTACAATGTGTATTAGTTTCTACAATATGTATTAGTTTCTACAATGTGTATTAGTTTCTACAATGTGTATTAGTTTCTACAGTGTGTATTAATTTCTACAATGTGTATTAGTTTCTACAATGTGTATTAGTTTCTACGATGTGTATTCGTTTCTACAATGTGTATTAGTTTCTGCAATGTGTATTAGTTTTTACAATGTGTATTAGTTTCTACAATGTGTATTAGTTTCTACAATGTGTATTAGTTTCTACAATGTGTATTAGTTTCTGCAATGTGTATCAGTTTCTACAATGTATATTAGTTTTAACAATGTGTATTAGTTTCGACAATGTGTATTATTTTCTACAATGTGTATTAGTTTCTACAATGTGTATTTGTTTCTACAATGTGTATTAGTTTCTACAATGTGTATTAGTTTCTACAATATGTATTAGTTTCTACAATGTGTATTAGTTTTTACAATGTGTATTAGTTTCTACAATGTGTATTAGTTTCTACAATGTGTATTAGTTTCTACAATGTGTATTAATTTCGACAATGTGTATTAGTTTTTACAATGTGTATTAGTTTCTACAATGTGTATTAGTTTCTACAATATGTATTAGTTTCTACAATGTGCATTAGTTTCTGCAATGTGTATCAGTTTCTACAATGTATATTAGTTTTAACAATGTGTATTAGTTTCGACAATGTGTATTAGTTTCTACAATGTGTATTAGTTTCTACAATGTGTATTTGTTTCTACAATGTGTATTAGTTTCTACAATGTGTATTAGTTTTTACAATGTGTATTAGTTTCGACAATGTGTATTAGTTTCTACAATGTGTATTAGTTTCTACAATGTATATTAGTTTTTACAATGTGTATTAGTTTCGACAATGTGTATTAGTTTCTACAATGCGTATTAGTTTCTACAATGTGTATTAGTTTCTACAATGTGTATTAGTTTCTACAATGTTTATTAGTTTCTACAATGTGTATTAGTTTCTACAATGTTTATTAGTTTCTACAATGTGTATTAGTTTCTACAATGTATATTAGTTTTTACAATGTGTATTAGTTTCGACAATGTGTATTAGTTTCTACAATGCGTATTAGTTTCTACAATGTGTATTAGTTTCTACAATGTGTATTAGGTTTCTACAATGTGTATCAGTTTCTACAATGTGTATTAGTTTCTACAATGTGTATTAGTTTCGACAATGTGTATTTGTTTCTACAATGTTTATTAGTTTCTACAATGTGTATTAGTTTCTACAATGTGTATTAGTTTCTACAATGTGTATTAGTTTTTACAATGTGTATTAGTTTCGACAATGTGTATTAGTTTCTACAATGTGTATTAGTTTCTACAATGTATGTTAGTTTTAACAATGTGTATTAGTTTCGACAATGTGTATTAGTTTCTACAATGTGTATTAATTTCTACAATGTGTATTTATTTCTACAATGTGTATCAGTTTCTACAATGTGTATCAGTTTCTACAATGTGTATTAGTTTTTACAATATGTATTAGTTTCTACAATGTGTATTAGTTCCTACAATGTGTATTTGTTTTTACAATATGTATTAGTTTCTACAATGTGTATTAGTTTCTACAATGTGTATTAGTTTCTACAATGTGTATTAGTTTCTACAATGTGTATTAGTTTCTACAATGTGTATTTGTTTCTACAATGTGTATTAGTTTCTACAATGTGTATTAGTTTCTACAATGTGTATTAGTTTTTACAATGTGTATTATTTTCTACAATGTGTATTAGTTTCTACAATGTGTATTAGTTTTTACAATGTGTATTAGTTTCTACAATGTGTATTAGTTTCTACAATGTGCATTAGTTTTTACAATGTGTATTAGTTTCTACAATGTGTATTAGTTTCTACAATGTGTAAAAGTTTTTACCATGGGTATTAGTTTCTACAATGTGTATTAGTTTTTACAATGTGTATTAGTTTCTACAATGTATATTAGTTTTTGCAATGTGTAGTAGTTTCGAAAATGTGTATTAGTTTCTACAATGTGTATTAGTTTCTACAATGTGTATTAGTTTCTACAATGTGTATTAGTTTCTACAATGTGTATTAGTTTCTACAATATGTATTAGTTTCTACAATGTGTATTAGTTTTTCCAATGTGTATTAGTTTCTACAATGTGTATTAGTTTCTACAATATGTATTAAATTCTACAATATGTATTAGTTTTTACAATGTGTATTAGTTTCTATAATGTGTATTAGTTTCTACAATGTGTATTAGATTCTACAATATGTATTAGTTTCTACAATGTGTATTAGTTTCTACAATGTGTATTAGTTTCTACAGTGTGTATTAGTTTCTACAATGTGTATTAGTTTCTACAATGTGTATTAGTTTCTACAATATGTATTAGTTTCTACAATGTGTATTAGTTTCTACAATGTGTATTAGTTTCTACAGTGTGTATTAGTTTCTACAATGTGTATTAGTTTCTACAATGTGTATTAGTTTCTACGATGTGTATTCGTTTCTACAATGTGTATTAGTTTCTGCAATGTGTATTAGTTTTTACAATGTGTATTAGTTTCTACAATGTGTATTAGTTTCTACAATGTGTATTAGTTTCTACAATGTGCATTAGTTTCTGCAATGTGTATCAGTTTCTACAATGTATATTAGTTTTAACAATGTGTATTAGTTTCGACAATGTGTATTAGTTTCTACAATGTGTATTAGTTTCTACAATGTGTATTTGTTTCTACAATGTGTATTAGTTTCTACAATGTGTATTAGTTTTTACAATGTGTATTAGTTTCGACAATGTGTATTAGTTTCTACAATGTGTATTAGTTTCTACAATGTATATAAGTTTTTACAATGTGTATTAGTTTCTACAATGTGTATTAGTTTCTACAATGTGTATTAGTTTTTACAATGTGTATTAGTTTCTACAATGTGTATTAGTTTCTACAATGTGTAAAAGTTTTTACCATGGGTATTAGTTTCTACAATGTGTATTAGTTTTTACAATGTGTATTAGTTTCTACAATGTATATTAGTTTTTGCAATGTGTAGTAGTTTCGAAAATGTGTATTAGTTTCTACAATGTGTATTAGTTTCTACAATGTGTATTAGTTTTTACAATGTGTATTAGTTTCTACAATGTGTATTAGTTTCTACAATATGTATTAGTTTCTACAATGTGTATTAGTTTTTCCAATGTGTATTAGTTTCTACAATGTGTATTAGTTTCTACAATATGTATTAAATTCTACAATATGTATTAGTTTTTACAATGTGTATTAGTTTCTATAATGTGTATTAGTTTCTACAATGTGTATTAGATTCTACAATATGTATTAGTTTCTACAATGTGTATTAGTTTCTACAATGTGTATTAGTTTCTACAGTGTGTATTAGTTTCTACAATGTGTATTAGTTTCTACAATGTGTATTAGTTTCTACAATATGTATTAGTTTCTACAATGTGTATTAGTTTCTACAATGTGTATTAGTTTCTACAGTGTGTATTAATTTCTACAATGTGTATTAGTTTCTACAATGTGTATTAGTTTCTACGATGTGTATTCGTTTCTACAATGTGTATTAGTTTCTGCAATGTGTATTAGTTTTTACAATGTGTATTAGTTTCTACAATGTGTATTAGTTTCTACAATGTGTATTAGTTTCTACAATGTGTATTAGTTTCTGCAATGTGTATCAGTTTCTACAATGTATATTAGTTTTAACAATGTGTATTAGTTTCGACAATGTGTATTATTTTCTACAATGTGTATTAGTTTCTACAATGTGTATTTGTTTCTACAATGTGTATTAGTTTCTACAATGTGTATTAGTTTCTACAATATGTATTAGTTTCTACAATGTGTATTAGTTTTTACAATGTGTATTAGTTTCTACAATGTGTATTAGTTTCTACAATGTGTATTAGTTTCTACAATGTGTATTAATTTCGACAATGTGTATTAGTTTTTACAATGTGTATTAGTTTCTACAATGTGTATTAGTTTCTACAATATGTATTAGTTTCTACAATGTGCATTAGTTTCTGCAATGTGTATCAGTTTCTACAATGTATATTAGTTTTAACAATGTGTATTAGTTTCGACAATGTGTATTAGTTTCTACAATGTGTATTAGTTTCTACAATGTGTATTTGTTTCTACAATGTGTATTAGTTTCTACAATGTGTATTAGTTTTTACAATGTGTATTAGTTTCGACAATGTGTATTAGTTTCTACAATGTGTATTAGTTTCTACAATGTATATTAGTTTTTACAATGTGTATTAGTTTCGACAATGTGTATTAGTTTCTACAATGCGTATTAGTTTCTACAATGTGTATTAGTTTCTACAATGTGTATTAGTTTCTACAATGTTTATTAGTTTCTACAATGTGTATTAGTTTCTACAATGTTTATTAGTTTCTACAATGTGTATTAGTTTCTACAATGTATATTAGTTTTTACAATGTGTATTAGTTTCGACAATGTGTATTAGTTTCTACAATGCGTATTAGTTTCTACAATGTGTATTAGTTTCTACAATGTGTATTAGGTTTCTACAATGTGTATCAGTTTCTACAATGTGTATTAGTTTCTACAATGTGTATTAGTTTCGACAATGTGTATTTGTTTCTACAATGTTTATTAGTTTCTACAATGTGTATTAGTTTCTACAATGTGTATTAGTTTCTACAATGTGTATTAGTTTTTACAATGTGTATTAGTTTCGACAATGTGTATTAGTTTCTACAATGTGTATTAGTTTCTACAATGTATGTTAGTTTTAACAATGTGTATTAGTTTCGACAATGTGTATTAGTTTCTACAATGTGTATTAATTTCTACAATGTGTATTTATTTCTACAATGTGTATCAGTTTCTACAATGTGTATCAGTTTCTACAATGTGTATTAGTTTTTACAATATGTATTAGTTTCTACAATGTGTATTAGTTCCTACAATGTGTATTTGTTTTTACAATATGTATTAGTTTCTACAATGTGTATTAGTTTCTACAATGTGTATTAGTTTCTACAATGTGTATTTGTTTCTACAATGTGTATCAGTTTCTACAATGTGTATTAGTTTCTACAATGTGTATTAGTTTTTACAATGTGTATTAGTTTCTACAATGTGTATTAGGTTCTACAATGTGTATTAGTTTTTACAATGTGTATTAGTTTCTACAATGTGTATTAGTTTTTACAATGTGTATTAGTTTCTACAATGTGTATTAGTTTCAACAATGTGTATTAGTTTCTACAATGTGTATTTGTTTCTACAATGTGTATCAGTTTTTAAAATGTGTATTAGTTTCGACAATGTGAATTAGTTTCTACAATGTGTATTTGTTTCTACAATGTTTATTAGTTTCTACGATGTGTATTAGTTTTTACAATGTTTGTTAATTTCTACAATGTGTATTAGTTTCTACAATGTGTATTAGTTTCTACAATGTGTATTAGTTTCTACAATATGTATTAGTTTCTACAATGTGTATTAGTTTTTACAATGTGTATTAGTTTCTACAATGTGTATTAGTTTCTACAATGTGTATTAGTTTCTACAATGTGTATTAATTTCGACAATGTGTATTAGTTTTTACAATGTGTATTAGTTTCGACAATGTGTATTTGTTTCTACAATGTGTATTAGTTTCTACAATGTGTATTTGTTTCTACAATGTGTATTAGTTTTTACAATGTGTATTAGTTTTTACAATGTGTATTAATTTCTACAATGTGTATTAGTTTTTACAATGTGTATTAGTTTTTACAATGTGTATTAGTTTCTACAATGTGTATTAGTTTCTACAATGTATATTAGTTTTTGCAATGTGTAGTAGTTTCGAAAATGTGTATTAGTTTCTACAATGTGTATTAGTTTCTACAATGTGTATTAGTTTCTACAATGTGTATTAGTTTCTACAATGTGTATTAGTTTCTACAATATGTATTAGTTTCTACAATGTGTATTAGTTTTTCCAATGTGTATTAGTTTCTACAATGTGTATTAGTTTCTACAATATGTATTAAATTCTACAATATGTATTAGTTTTTACAATGTGTATTAGTTTCTATAATGTGTATTAGTTTCTACAATGTGTATTAGATTCTACAATATGTATTAGTTTCTACAATGTGTATTAGTTTCTACAATGTGTATTAGTTTCTACAGTGTGTATTAGTTTCTACAATGTGTATTAGTTTCTACAATGTGTATTAGTTTCTACAATATGTATTAGTTTCTACAATGTGTATTAGTTTCTACAATGTGTATTAGTTTCTACAGTGTGTATTAGTTTCTACAATGTGTATTAGTTTCTACAATGTGTATTAGTTTCTACGATGTGTATTCGTTTCTACAATGTGTATTAGTTTCTGCAATGTGTATTAGTTTTTACAATGTGTATTAGTTTCTACAATGTGTATTAGTTTCTACAATGTGTATTAGTTTCTACAATGTGCATTAGTTTCTGCAATGTGTATCAGTTTCTACAATGTATATTAGTTTTAACAATGTGTATTAGTTTCGACAATGTGTATTAGTTTCTACAATGTGTATTAGTTTCTACAATGTGTATTTGTTTCTACAATGTGTATTAGTTTCTACAATGTGTATTAGTTTTTACAATGTGTATTAGTTTCGACAATGTGTATTAGTTTCTACAATGTGTATTAGTTTCTACAATGTATATAAGTTTTTACAATGTGTATTAGTTTCTACAATGTGTATTAGTTTCTACAATGTGTATTAGTTTTTACAATGTGTATTAGTTTCTACAATGTGTATTAGTTTCTACAATGTGTAAAAGTTTTTACCATGGGTATTAGTTTCTACAATGTGTATTAGTTTTTACAATGTGTATTAGTTTCTACAATGTATATTAGTTTTTGCAATGTGTAGTAGTTTCGAAAATGTGTATTAGTTTCTACAATGTGTATTAGTTTCTACAATGTGTATTAGTTTTTACAATGTGTATTAGTTTCTACAATGTGTATTAGTTTCGACAATGTGTATTAGTTTCTACAATGTGTATTAGTTTCTACAATGTGTATTAGTTTTTCCAATGTGTATTAGTTTCTACAATGTGTATTAGTTTCTACAATATGTATTAAATTCTACAATATGTATTAGTTTTTACAATGTGTATTAGTTTCTATAATGTGTATTAGTTTCTACAATGTGTATTAGATTCTACAATATGTATTAGTTTCTACAATGTGTATTAGTTTCTACAATGTGTATTAGTTTCTACAGTGTGTATTAGTTTCTACAATGTGTATTAGTTTCTACAATGTGTATTAGTTTCTACAATATGTATTAGTTTCTACAATGTGTATTAGTTTCTACAATGTGTATTAGTTTCTACAGTGTGTATTAATTTCTACAATGTGTATTAGTTTCTACAATGTGTATTAGTTTCTACGATGTGTATTCGTTTCTACAATGTGTATTAGTTTCTGCAATGTGTATTAGTTTTTACAATGTGTATTAGTTTCTACAATGTGTATTAGTTTCTACAATGTGTATTAGTTTCTACAATGTGTATTAGTTTCTGCAATGTGTATCAGTTTCTACAATGTATATTAGTTTTAACAATGTGTATTAGTTTCGACAATGTGTATTATTTTCTACAATGTGTATTAGTTTCTACAATGTGTATTTGTTTCTACAATGTGTATTAGTTTCTACAATGTGTATTAGTTTCTACAATATGTATTAGTTTCTACAATGTGTATTAGTTTTTACAATGTGTATTAGTTTCTACAATGTGTATTAGTTTCTACAATGTGTATTAGTTTCTACAATGTGTATTAATTTCGACAATGTGTATTAGTTTTTACAATGTGTATTAGTTTCTACAATGTGTATTAGTTTCTACAATATGTATTAGTTTCTACAATGTGCATTAGTTTCTGCAATGTGTATCAGTTTCTACAATGTATATTAGTTTTAACAATGTGTATTAGTTTCGACAATGTGTATTAGTTTCTACAATGTGTATTAGTTTCTACAATGTGTATTTGTTTCTACAATGTGTATTAGTTTCTACAATGTGTATTAGTTTTTACAATGTGTATTAGTTTCGACAATGTGTATTAGTTTCTACAATGTGTATTAGTTTCTACAATGTATATTAGTTTTTACAATGTGTATTAGTTTCGACAATGTGTATTAGTTTCTACAATGCGTATTAGTTTCTACAATGTGTATTAGTTTCTACAATGTGTATTAGTTTCTACAATGTTTATTAGTTTCTACAATGTGTATTAGTTTCTACAATGTTTATTAGTTTCTACAATGTGTATTAGTTTCTACAATGTATATTAGTTTTTACAATGTGTATTAGTTTCGACAATGTGTATTAGTTTCTACAATGCGTATTAGTTTCTACAATGTGTATTAGTTTCTACAATGTGTATTAGGTTTCTACAATGTGTATCAGTTTCTACAATGTGTATTAGTTTCTACAATGTGTATTAGTTTCGACAATGTGTATTTGTTTCTACAATGTTTATTAGTTTCTACAATGTGTATTAGTTTCTACAATGTGTATTAGTTTCTACAATGTGTATTAGTTTTTACAATGTGTATTAGTTTCGACAATGTGTATTAGTTTCTACAATGTGTATTAGTTTCTACAATGTATGTTAGTTTTAACAATGTGTATTAGTTTCGACAATGTGTATTAGTTTCTACAATGTGTATTAATTTCTACAATGTGTATTTATTTCTACAATGTGTATCAGTTTCTACAATGTGTATCAGTTTCTACAATGTGTATTAGTTTTTACAATATGTATTAGTTTCTACAATGTGTATTAGTTCCTACAATGTGTATTTGTTTTTACAATATGTATTAGTTTCTACAATGTGTATTAGTTTCTACAATGTGTATTAGTTTCTACAATGTGTATTAGTTTCTACAATGTGTATTAGTTTCTACAATGTGTATTTGTTTCTACAATGTGTATTAGTTTCTACAATGTGTATTAGTTTCTACAATGTGTATTAGTTTTTACAATGTGTATTATTTTCTACAATGTGTATTAGTTTCTACAATGTGTATTAGTTTTTACAATGTGTATTAGTTTCTACAATGTGTATTAGTTTCTACAATGTGCATTAGTTTTTACAATGTGTATTAGTTTCTACAATGTGTATTAGTTTCTACAATGTGTAAAAGTTTTTACCATGGGTATTAGTTTCTACAATGTGTATTAGTTTTTACAATGTGTATTAGTTTCTACAATGTATATTAGTTTTTGCAATGTGTAGTAGTTTCGAAAATGTGTATTAGTTTCTACAATGTGTATTAGTTTCTACAATGTGTATTAGTTTCTACAATGTGTATTAGTTTCTACAATGTGTATTAGTTTCTACAATATGTATTAGTTTCTACAATGTGTATTAGTTTTTCCAATGTGTATTAGTTTCTACAATGTGTATTAGTTTCTACAATATGTATTAAATTCTACAATATGTATTAGTTTTTACAATGTGTATTAGTTTCTATAATGTGTATTAGTTTCTACAATGTGTATTAGATTCTACAATATGTATTAGTTTCTACAATGTGTATTAGTTTCTACAATGTGTATTAGTTTCTACAGTGTGTATTAGTTTCTACAATGTGTATTAGTTTCTACAATGTGTATTAGTTTCTACAATATGTATTAGTTTCTACAATGTGTATTAGTTTCTACAATGTGTATTAGTTTCTACAGTGTGTATTAGTTTCTACAATGTGTATTAGTTTCTACAATGTGTATTAGTTTCTACGATGTGTATTCGTTTCTACAATGTGTATTAGTTTCTGCAATGTGTATTAGTTTTTACAATGTGTATTAGTTTCTACAATGTGTATTAGTTTCTACAATGTGTATTAGTTTCTACAATGTGCATTAGTTTTTGCAATGTGTATCAGTTTCTACAATGTATATTAGTTTTAACAATGTGTATTAGTTTCGACAATGTGTATTAGTTTCTACAATGTGTATTAGTTTCTACAATGTGTATTTGTTTCTACAATGTGTATTAGTTTCTACAATGTGTATTAGTTTTTACAATGTGTATTAGTTTCGACAATGTGTATTAGTTTCTACAATGTGTATTAGTTTCTACAATGTATATAAGTTTTTACAATGTGTATTAGTTTCTACAATGTGTATTAGTTTCTACAATGTGTATTAGTTTTTACAATGTGTATTAGTTTCTACAATGTGTATTAGTTTCTACAATGTGTAAAAGTTTTTACCATGGGTATTAGTTTCTACAATGTGTATTAGTTTTTACAATGTGTATTAGTTTCTACAATGTATATTAGTTTTTGCAATGTGTAGTAGTTTCGAAAATGTGTATTAGTTTCTACAATGTGTATTAGTTTCTACAATGTGTATTAGTTTTTACAATGTGTATTAGTTTCTACAATGTGTATTAGTTTCTACAATATGTATTAGTTTCTACAATGTGTATTAGTTTTTCCAATGTGTATTAGTTTCTACAATGTGTATTAGTTTCTACAATATGTATTAAATTCTACAATATGTATTAGTTTTTACAATGTGTATTAGTTTCTATAATGTGTATTAGTTTCTACAATGTGTATTAGATTCTACAATATGTATTAGTTTCTACAATGTGTATTAGTTTCTACAATGTGTATTAGTTTCTACAGTGTGTATTAGTTTCTACAATGTGTATTAGTTTCTACAATGTGTATTAGTTTCTACAATATGTATTAGTTTCTACAATGTGTATTAGTTTCTACAATGTGTATTAGTTTCTACAGTGTGTATTAATTTCTACAATGTGTATTAGTTTCTACAATGTGTATTAGTTTCTACGATGTGTATTCGTTTCTACAATGTGTATTAGTTTCTGCAATGTGTATTAGTTTTTACAATGTGTATTAGTTTCTACAATGTGTATTAGTTTCTACAATGTGTATTAGTTTCTACAATGTGTATTAGTTTCTGCAATGTGTATCAGTTTCTACAATGTATATTAGTTTTAACAATGTGTATTAGTTTCGACAATGTGTATTATTTTCTACAATGTGTATTAGTTTCTACAATGTGTATTTGTTTCTACAATGTGTATTAGTTTCTACAATGTGTATTAGTTTCTACAATATGTATTAGTTTCTACAATGTGTATTAGTTTTTACAATGTGTATTAGTTTCTACAATGTGTATTAGTTTCTACAATGTGTATTAGTTTCTACAATGTGTATTAATTTCGACAATGTGTATTAGTTTTTACAATGTGTATTAGTTTCTACAATGTGTATTAGTTTCTACAATATGTATTAGTTTCTACAATGTGCATTAGTTTCTGCAATGTGTATCAGTTTCTACAATGTATATTAGTTTTAACAATGTGTATTAGTTTCGACAATGTGTATTAGTTTCTACAATGTGTATTAGTTTCTACAATGTGTATTTGTTTCTACAATGTGTATTAGTTTCTACAATGTGTATTAGTTTTTACAATGTGTATTAGTTTCGACAATGTGTATTAGTTTCTACAATGTGTATTAGTTTCTACAATGTATATTAGTTTTTACAATGTGTATTAGTTTCGACAATGTGTATTAGTTTCTACAATGCGTATTAGTTTCTACAATGTGTATTAGTTTCTACAATGTGTATTAGTTTCTACAATGTTTATTAGTTTCTACAATGTGTATTAGTTTCTACAATGTTTATTAGTTTCTACAATGTGTATTAGTTTCTACAATGTATATTAGTTTTTACAATGTGTATTAGTTTCGACAATGTGTATTAGTTTCTACAATGCGTATTAGTTTCTACAATGTGTATTAGTTTCTACAATGTGTATTAGGTTTCTACAGTGTGTATCAGTTTCTACAATGTGTATTAGTTTCTACAATGTGTATTAGTTTCGACAATGTGTATTTGTTTCTACAATGTTTATTAGTTTCTACAATGTGTATTAGTTTCTACAATGTGTATTAGTTTCTACAATGTGTATTAGTTTTTACAATGTGTATTAGTTTCGACAATGTGTATTAGTTTCTACAATGTGTATTAGTTTCTACAATGTATGTTAGTTTTAACAATGTGTATTAGTTTCGACAATGTGTATTAGTTTCTACAATGTGTATTAATTTCTACAATGTGTATTTATTTCTACAATGTGTATCAGTTTCTACAATGTGTATCAGTTTCTACAATGTGTATTAGTTTTTACAATATGTATTAGTTTCTACAATGTGTATTAGTTCCTACAATGTGTATTTGTTTTTACAATATGTATTAGTTTCTACAATGTGTATTAGTTTCTACAATGTGTATTAGTTTCTACAATGTGTATTTGTTTCTACAATGTGTATCAGTTTCTACAATGTGTATTAGTTTCTACAATGTGTATTAGTTTTTACAATGTGTATTAGTTTCTACAATGTGTATTAGGTTCTACAATGTGTATTAGTTTTTACAATGTGTATTAGTTTCTACAATGTGTATTAGTTTTTACAATGTGTATTAGTTTCTACAATGTGTATTAGTTTCTACAATGTGTATTAGTTTCTACAATGTGTATTTGTTTCTACAATGTGTATCAGTTTTTAAAATGTGTATTAGTTTCGACAATGTGAATTAGTTTCTACAATGTGTATTTGTTTCTACAATGTTTATTAGTTTCTACGATGTGTATTAGTTTTTACAATGTTTGTTAATTTCTACAATGTGTATTAGTTTCTACAATGTGTATTAGTTTCTACAATGTGTATTAGTTGCTACAATATGTATTAGTTTCTACAATGTGTATTAGTTTTTACAATGTGTATTAGTTTCTACAATGTGTATTAGTTTCTACAATGTGTATTAGTTTCTACAATGTGTATTAATTTCGACAATGTGTATTAGTTTTTACAATGTGTATTAGTTTCGACAATGTGTATTTGTTTCTACAATGTGTATTAGTTTCTACAATGTGTATTTGTTTCTACAATGTGTATTAGTTTTTACAATGTGTATTAGTTTTTACAATGTGTATTAATTTCTACAATGTGTATTAGTTTTTACAATGTGTATTAGTTTTTACAATGTGTATTAGTTTCTACAATGTGTATTAGTTTCTACAATGTGTATTAGTTTCTACAATGTGTATTTGTTTCTACAATGTGTATTAGTTTTTACAATGTGTATTAGTTTCAACAATGTTTATTAGTTTCTACAATGTGTATTAGTTTCTACAATGTGTATTAGTTTCGACAATGTGTATTTGTTTCTACAATGTTTATTAGTTTCTACAATGTGTATTAGTTTCTACAATGTGTATTAGTTTCTACAATGTGTATTAGTTTTTACAATGTGTATTAGTTTCGACAATGTGTATTAGTTTCTACAATGTGTATTAGTTTCTACAATGTATGTTAGTTTTAACAATGTGTATTAGTTTCGACAATGTGTATTAGTTTCTACAATGTGTATTAATTTCTACAATGTGTATTTGTTTCTACAATGTGTATCAGTTTCTACAATGTGTATTAGTTTTTACAATATGTATTAGTTTCTACAATGTGTATTAGTTCCTACAATGTGTATTTGTTTTTACAATATGTATTAGTTTCTACAATGTGTATTAGTTTCTACAATGTGTATTAGTTTCTACAATGTGTATTTGTTTCTACAATGTGTATTAGTTTCTACAATGTGTATTAGTTTCTACAATGTGTATTAGTTTTTACAATGTGTATTAGTTTCTACAATGTGTATTAGGTTCTACAATGTGTATTAGTTTTTACAATGTGTATTAGTTTCTACAATGTGTATTAGTTTTTACAATGTGTATTAGTTTCTACAATGTGTATTAGTTTCTACAATGTGTATTTGTTTCTACAATGTGTATCAGTTTTTAAAATGTGTATTAGTTTCGACAATATGAATTAGTTTCTACAATGTGTATTTGTTTCTACAATGTTTATTAGTTTCTACGATGTGTATTAGTTTTTACAATGTTTGTTAATTTCTACAATGTGTATTAGTTTCTACAATGTGTATTAGTTTCTACAATGTGTATTAGTTTCTACAATATGTATTAGTTTCTACAATGTGTATTAGTTTTTACAATGTGTATTAGTTTCTACAATGTGTATTAGTTTCTACAATGTGTATTAGTTTCTACAATGTGTATTAATTTCGACAATGTGTATTAGTTTTTACAATGTGTATTAGTTTCGACAATGTGTATTTGTTTCTACAATGTGTATTAGTTTCTACAATGTGTATTTGTTTCTACAATGTGTATTAGTTTTTACAATGTGTATTAGTTTTTACAATGTGTATTAATTTCTACAATGTGTATTAGTTTTTACAATGTGTATTAGTTTTTACAATGTGTATTAGTTTCTACAATGTGTATTAGTTTCTACAATGTGTATTAGTTTCTACAATGTGTATTAGTTTTTACAATGTGTATTAGTTTCAACAATGTTTATTAGTTTCTACAATGTGTATTAGTTTCTACAATGTGTATTAGTTTCTACAATGTGTATTAGTTTCTACAATGTGTATTAGTTTCTACAATATGTATTAGTTTCTACAATGTGTATTAGTTTTTACAATGTGTATTAGTTTCTACAATGTGTATTAGTTTCTACAATGTGTATTAGTTTCTACAATGTGTATTAGTTTCTACAATGTGTATTAGTTTTTTCAATGTGTATTAGTTTCTACAATGTGTATTAGTTTTTACAATGTGTATCAGTTTCTTCAATGTGTATTAGGTTTTACAATGTGTATTATTTTCTACAATGTGTATTAGTTTCAACAATGTGTATTAGTTTCTACAATGTGTATTAGTTTCTACAATATGTATTAGTTTCTACAATGTGTATCAGTTTCTACAATGTGTATTAGTTTCTACAATGTGTATTAGTTTCTACAATGTATATTAGTTTCTACAATGTTTATTAGTTTTTATAATGTGTATTAGTTTCTACAATGTGTATTAGTTTTTACAATGTGTATTAGTGTTTACAATGTGTATTAGTTTCTACAATGTGTATTAGTTTCTACAATGTGTATTAGTTTTTACAATGTGTATTAGTTTCTACAATGTGTATTAGTTTCTACAATGTGTATTAGTTTCTACAATGTTTATTAGTTTCAGCAATGTGTATTAGTTTTTACAATGTGTATTAGTTTTTACAATGTGTATTAGTTTCTACAATGTGTATTAGTTTCTACAATGTTTATTAGTTTCTACAATGTGTATTAGTTTCTACAGTGTGTATTAGTTTCTACAATGTGTATTAGTTTCTACAATGTGTATTAGTTTTTACAATGTGTATTAGTTTCGACAATGTGTATTAGTTTCTACAATGTGTATTAGTTTCTACAATGTATATTAGTTTTAACAATGTGTATTAATTTCGACAATGTGTATTAGTTTCTACAATGCGTATTAGTTTCTACAATGTGTATTAGTTTCTACAATGTGTATTAGTTTCTACAATGTTTATTAGTTTCTACATGGTGTATTAGTTTCTACAATGTGTATTAGTTTCTACAATGTGTATTAGTTTCTACAATGTATATTAATTTCGACAATGTGTATTAGTTTTTACAATGTGTATTAGTTTCGACAATGTGTATTTGTTTCTACAATGTGTATTAGTTTCTACAATGTGTATTTGTTTCTACAATGTGTATTAGTTTTTACAATGTGTATTAGTTTTTACAATATGTATTAATTTCTACAATGTGTATTAGTTTTTACAATGTGTATTAGTTTTTACAATGTGTATTAGTTTCTACAATGTGTATTAGTTTCTACAATGTGTATTAGTTTCTACAATGTGTATTAGTTTCTACAATGTGTATTAGTTTTTACAATGTGTATTAGTTTCAACAATGTGTATTAGTTTCTACAATGTGTATTAATTTCTACAATGTGTATTAGTTTTTACAATGTGTATTAGTTTTTACAATGTGTATTAGTTTCTACAATGTGTATTAATTTCGACAATGTGTATTAGTTTCTACAATGTGTATTAATTTCTACAATGTGTATTTGTTTCTACAATGTGTATCAGTTTCTACAATGTGTATTAGTTTTTACAATATGTATTAGTTTCTACAATGTGTATTAGTTCCTACAATGTGTATTTGTTTTTACAATATGTATTAGTTTCTACAATGTGTATTAGTTTCTGCAATGTGTATTAGTTTCTACAATGTGTATTTGTTTCTACAATGTGTATTAGTTTCTACAATGTGTATTAGTTTCTACAATGTGTATTAGTTTTTACAATGTGTATTAGTTTCTACAATGTGTATTAGGTTCTACAATGTGTATTAGTTTTTACAATGTGTATTAGTTTCTACAATGTGTATTAGTTTTTACAATGTGTATTAGTTTCTACAATGTGTATTAGTTTCTACAATGTGTATTAGTTTCTACAATGTGTATTTGTTTCTACAATGTGTATCAGTTTTTAAAATGTGTATTAGTTTCGACAATGTGAATTAGTTTCTACAATGTGTATTTGTTTCTATAATGTTTATTAGTTTCTACGATGTGTATTAGTTTTTACAATGTTTGTTAATTTCTACAATGTGTATTAGTTTCTACAATGTGTATTAGTTTCTACAATGTGTATTAGTTTCTACAATATGTATTAGTTTCTACAATGTGTATTAGTTTTTACAATGTGTATTAGTTTCTACAATGTGTGTTAGTTTCTACAATGTGTATTAGTTTCTACAATGTGTATTAATTTCGACAATGTGTATTAGTTTTTACAATGTGTATTAGTTTCGACAATGTGTATTTGTTTCTACAATGTGTATTAGTTTCTACAATGTGTATTTGTTTCTACAATGTGTATTAGTTTTTACAATGTGTATTAGTTTTTACAATGTGTATTAATTTCTACAGTGTGTATTAGTTTTTACAATGTGTATTAGTTTTTACAATGTGTATTAGTTTCTACAATGTGTATTAGTTTCTACAATGTGTATTAGTTTCTACAATGTGTATTAGTTTTTACAATGTGTATTAGTTTCGACAATGTGTATTAGTTTCTACAATGTGTATTAGTTTCTACAATGTATATTAGTTTTAACAATGTGTATTAATTTCGACAATGTGTATTAGTTTCTACAATGCGTATTAGTTTCTACAATGTGTATTAGTTTCTACAATGTGTATTAGTTTCTACAATGTTTATTAGTTTCTACATGGTGTATTAGTTTCTACAATGTGTATTAGTTTCTACAATGTGTATTAGTTTCTACAATGTATATTAATTTCGACAATGTGTATTAGTTTTTACAATGTGTATTAGTTTCGACAATGTGTATTTGTTTCTACAATGTGTATTAGTTTCTACAATGTGTATTTGTTTCTACAATGTGTATTAGTTTTTACAATGTGTATTAGTTTTTACAATATGTATTAATTTCTACAATGTGTATTAGTTTTTACAATGTGTATTAGTTTTTACAATGTGTATTAGTTTCTACAATGTGTATTAGTTTCTACAATGTGTATTAGTTTCTACAATGTGTATTAGTTTCTACAATGTGTATTAGTTTTTACTATGTGTATTAGTTTCAACAATGTGTATTAGTTTCTACAATGTGTATTAATTTCTACAATGTGTATTAGTTTTTACAATGTGTATTAGTTTTTACAATGTGTATTAGTTTCTACAATGTGTATTAATTTCGACAATGTGTATTAGTTTCTACAATGTGTATTAATTTCTACAATGTGTATTTGTTTCTACAATGTGTATCAGTTTCTACAATGTGTATTAGTTTTTACAATATGTATTAGTTTCTACAATGTGTATTAGTTCCTACAATGTGTATTTGTTTTTACAATATGTATTAGTTTCTACAATGTGTATTAGTTTCTGCAATGTGTATTAGTTTCTACAATGTGTATTTGTTTCTACAATGTGTATTAGTTTCTACAATGTGTATTAGTTTCTACAATGTGTATTAGTTTTTACAATGTGTATTAGTTTCTACAATGTGTATTAGGTTCTACAATGTGTATTAGTTTTTACAATGTGTATTAGTTTCTACAATGTGTATTAGTTTTTACAATGTGTATTAGTTTCTACAATGTGTATTAGTTTCTACAATGTGTATTAGTTTCTACAATGTGTATTTGTTTCTACAATGTGTATCAGTTTTTAAAATGTGTATTAGTTTCGACAATGTGAATTAGTTTCTACAATGTGTATTTGTTTCTATAATGTTTATTAGTTTCTACGATGTGTATTAGTTTTTACAATGTTTGTTAATTTCTACAATGTGTATTAGTTTCTACAATGTGTATTAGTTTCTACAATGTGTATTAGTTTCTACAATATGTATTAGTTTCTACAATGTGTATTAGTTTTTACAATGTGTATTAGTTTCTACAATGTGTGTTAGTTTCTACAATGTGTATTAGTTTCTACAATGTGTATTAATTTCGACAATGTGTATTAGTTTTTACAATGTGTATTAGTTTCGACAATGTGTATTTGTTTCTACAATGTGTATTAGTTTCTACAATGTGTATTTGTTTCTACAATGTGTATTAGTTTTTACAATGTGTATTAGTTTTTACAATGTGTATTAATTTCTACAGTGTGTATTAGTTTTTACAATGTGTATTAGTTTTTACAATGTGTATTAGTTTCTACAATGTGTATTAGTTTCTACAATGTGTATTAGTTTCTACAATGTGTATTAGTTTTTACAATGTGTATTAGTTTCAACAATGTGTATTAGTTTCTACAATGTGTATTAGTTTCTACAATGTGTATTAGTTTCTACAATGTGTATTAGTTTTTACAATGTGTATTAGTTTCAACAATGTTTATTAGTTTCTACAATGTGTATTAGTTTCTACAATGTGTATTAGTTTCTACAATGTGTATTAGTTTCTACAATGTGTATTTGTTTCTACAATGTGTATCAGTTTTTAAAATGTGTATTAGTTTCGACAATGTGAATTAGTTTCTACAATGTGTATTTGTTTCTACAATGTTTATTAGTTTCTACGATGTGTATTAGTTTTTACAATGTTTGTTAATTTCTACAATGTGTATTAGTTTCTACAATGTGTATTAGTTTCTACAATGTGTATTAGTTTTTACAATGTGTATTAGTTTCTACAATGTGTATTAGTTTCTACAATGTGTATTAGTTTCTACAATGTGTATTAATTTCGACAATGTGTATTAGTTTTTACAATGTGTATTAGTTTCGACAATGTGTATTTGTTTCTACAATGTGTATTAGTTTCTACAATGTGTATTTGTTTCTACAATGTGTATTAGTTTTTACAATGTGTATTAGTTTTTACAATGTGTATTAATTTCTACAATGTGTATTAGTTTTTACAATGTGTATTAGTTTTTACAATGTGTATTAGTTTCTACAATGTGTATTAGTTTCTACAATGTGTATTAGTTTCTACAATGTGTATTAGTTTCTACAATGTGTATTAGTTTTTACAATGTGTATTAGTTTCAACAATGTTTATTAGTTTCTACAATGTGTATTAGTTTCTACAATGTGTATTAGTTTCTACAATGTGTATTAGTTTCTACAATGTGTATTAGTTTCTACAATATGTATTAGTTTCTACAATGTGTATTAGTTTTTACAATGTGTATTAGTTTCTACAATGTGTATTAGTTTCTACAATGTGTATTAGTTTCTACAATGTGTATTAGTTTCTACAATGTGTATTAGTTTTTTCAATGTGTATTAGTTTCTACAATGTGTATTAGTTTTTACAATGTGTATCAGTTTCTTCAATGTGTATTAGGTTTTACAATGTGTATTATTTTCTACAATGTGTATTAGTTTCAACAATGTGTATTAGTTTCTACAATGTGTATTAGTTTCTACAATATGTATTAGTTTCTACAATGTGTATCAGTTTCTACAATGTGTATTAGTTTCTACAATGTGTATTAGTTTCTACAATGTATATTAGTTTCTACAATGTTTATTAGTTTTTACAATGTGTATTAGTTTCTACAATGTGTATTAGTTTTTACAATGTGTATTAGTGTTTACAATGTGTATTAGTTTCTACAATGTGTATTAGTTTCTACAATGTGTATTAGTTTCTACAATGTGTATTAGTTTTTACAATGTGTATTAGTTTCTACAATGTGTATTAGGTTCTACAATGTGTATTAGTTTTTACAATGTGTATTAGTTTCTACAATGTGTATTAGTTTTTACAATGTGTATTAGTTTCTACAATGTGTATTTGTTTCTACAATGTGTATCAGTTTTTAAAATGTGTATTAGTTTCGACAATGTGAATTAGTTTCTACAATGTGTATTTGTTTCTACAATGTTTATTAGTTTCTACGATGTGTATTAGTTTTTACAATGTTTGTTAATTTCTACAATGTGTATTAGTTTCTACAATGTGTATTAGTTTCTACAATGTGTATTTGTTTCTACAATGTGTATTAGTTTCTACAATGTGTATTAGTTTCTACAATGTGTATTAGTTTTTACAATGTGTATTAGTTTCTACAATGTGTATCAGGTTCTACAATGTGTATTAGTTTTTACAATGTGTATTAGTTTCTACAATGTGTATTAGTTTCTACAATGTGTATTAGTTTCTACAATGTGTATTAGTTTCTACAATGTGTATTAGTTTCTACAATGTGTATTAGTTTCTACAATATGTATTAGTTTCTACAATGTGTATTAGTTTTTACAATGTGTATTAGTTTCTACAATGTGTATTAGTTTCTACAATGTGTATTAGTTTCTACAATGTGTATTAGTTTCTACAATGTGTATTAGTTTTTTCAATGTGCATTAGTTTCTACAATGTGTATTAGTTTTTACAATGTGTATCAGTTTCTTCAATGTGTATTAGGTTTTACAATGTGTATTATTTTCTACAATGTGTATTAGTTTCAACAATGTGTATTAGTTTCTACAATGTGTATTAGTTTCTACAATATGTATTAGTTTCTACAATGTGTATCAGTTTCTACAATGTGTATTAGTTTCTACAATGTGTATTAGTTTCTACAATGTATATTAGTTTCTACAATGTTTATTAGTTTTTACAATGTGTATTAGTTTCTACAATGTGTATTAGTTTTTACAATGTGTATTAGTGTTTACAATGTGTATTAGTTTCTACAATGTGTATTAGTTTCTACAATGTGTATTAGTTTCTACAATGTGTATTAGTTTTTACAATGTGTATTAGTTTCTACAATGTGTATTAGGTTCTACAATGTGTATTAGTTTTTACAATGTGTATTAGTTTCTACAATGTGTATTAGTTTTTACAATGTGTATTAGTTTCTACAATGTGTATTATTTTCTACAATGTGTATTTGTTTCTACAATGTGTATCAGTTTTTAAAATGTGTATTAGTTTCGACAATGTGAATTAGTTTCTACAATGTGTATTTGTTTCTACAATGTTTATTAGTTTCTACGATGTGTATTAGTTTTTACAATGTTTGTTAATTTCTACAATGTGTATTAGTTTCTACAATGTGTATTAGTTTCTACAATGTGTATTTGTTTCTACAATGTGTATTAGTTTCTACAATGTGTATTAGTTTCTACAATGTGTATTAGTTTTTACAATGTGTATTAGTTTCTACAATGTGTATCAGGTTCTACAATGTGTATTAGTTTTTACAATGTGTATTAGTTTCTACAATGTGTATTAGTTTTTACAATGTGTATTAGTTTCTACAATGTGTATTAGTTTCTACAATGTGTATTAGTTTCTACAATGTGTATTTGTTTCTACAATGTGTATCAGTTTTTAAAATGTGTATTAGTTTCGACAATGTGAATTAGTTTCTACAATGTGTATTTGTTTCTACAATGTTTATTAGTTTCTACGATGTGTATTAGTTTTTACAATGTTTGATAATTTCTACAATGTGTATTAGTTTCTACAATGTGTATTAGTTTCTACAATGTGTATTAGTTTTTACAATGTGTATTAGTTTTTACAATGTGTATTAATTTCTACAATGTGTATTAGTTTTTACAATGTGTATTAGTTTTTACAATGTGTATTAGTTTCTACAATGTGTATTAGTTTCTACAATGTGTATTAGTTTCTACAATGTGTATTAGTTTCTACAATGTGTATTAGTTTTTACAATGTGTATTAGTTTCAACAATGTGTATTAGTTTCTACAATGTGTATTAGTTTCTACAATGTGTATTAGTTTCTACAATGTGTATTAGTTTTTACAATGTGTATTAGTTTCAACAATGTTTATTAGTTTCTACAATGTGTATTAGTTTCTACAATGTGTATTAGTTTCTACAATGTGTATTAGTTTCTACAATGTGTATTTGTTTCTACAATGTGTATCAGTTTTTAAAATGTGTATTAGTTTCGACAATGTGAATTAGTTTCTACAATGTGTATTTGTTTCTACAATGTTTATTAGTTTCTACGATGTGTATTAGTTTTTACAATGTTTGTTAATTTCTACAATGTGTATTAGTTTCTACAATGTGTATTAGTTTCTACAATGTGTATTAGTTTTTACAATGTGTATTAGTTTCTACAATGTGTATTAGTTTCTACAATGTGTATTAGTTTCTACAATGTGTATTAATTTCGACAATGTGTATTAGTTTTTACAATGTGTATTAGTTTCGACAATGTGTATTTGTTTCTACAATGTGTATTAGTTTCTACAATGTGTATTTGTTTCTACAATGTGTATTAGTTTTTACAATGTGTATTAGTTTTTACAATGTGTATTAATTTCTACAATGTGTATTAGTTTTTACAATGTGTATTAGTTTTTACAATGTGTATTAGTTTCTACAATGTGTATTAGTTTCTACAATGTGTATTAGTTTCTACAATGTGTATTAGTTTCTACAATGTGTATTAGTTTTTACAATGTGTATTAGTTTCAACAATGTTTATTAGTTTCTACAATGTGTATTAGTTTCTACAATGTGTATTAGTTTCTACAATGTGTATTAGTTTCTACAATGTGTATTAGTTTCTACAATATGTATTAGTTTCTACAATGTGTATTAGTTTTTACAATGTGTATTAGTTTCTACAATGTGTATTAGTTTCTACAATGTGTATTAGTTTCTACAATGTGTATTAGTTTCTACAATGTGTATTAGTTTTTTCAATGTGTATTAGTTTCTACAATGTGTATTAGTTTTTACAATGTGTATCAGTTTCTTCAATGTGTATTAGGTTTTACAATGTGTATTATTTTCTACAATGTGTATTAGTTTCAACAATGTGTATTAGTTTCTACAATGTGTATTAGTTTCTACAATATGTATTAGTTTCTACAATGTGTATCAGTTTCTACAATGTGTATTAGTTTATACAATGTGTATTAGTTTCTACAATGTATATTAGTTTCTACAATGTTTATTAGTTTTTACAATGTGTATTAGTTTCTACAATGTGTATTAGTTTTTACAATGTGTATTAGTGTTTACAATGTGTATTAGTTTCTACAATGTGTATTAGTTTCTACAATGTGTATTAGTTTCTACAATGTGTATTAGTTTTTACAATGTGTATTAGTTTCTACAATGTGTATTAGGTTCTACAATGTGTATTAGTTTTTACAATGTGTATTAGTTTCTACAATGTGTATTAGTTTTTACAATGTGTATTAGTTTCTACAATGTGTATTAGTTTCTACAATGTGTATTAGTTTCTACAATGTGTATTTGTTTCTACAATGTGTATCAGTTTTTAAAATGTGTATTAGTTTCGACAATGTGAATTAGTTTCTACAATGTGTATTTGTTTCTACAATGTTTATTAGTTTCTACGATGTGTATTAGTTTTTACAATGTTTGTTAATTTCTACAATGTGCATTAGTTTCTACAATGTGTATTAGTTTCTACAATGTGTATTTGTTTCTACAATGTGTATTAGTTTCTACAATGTGTATTAGTTTCTACAATGTGTATTAGTTTTTACAATGTGTATTAGTTTCTACAATGTGTATCAGGTTCTACAATGTGTATTAGTTTTTACAATGTGTATTAGTTTCTACAATGTGTATTAGTTTTTACAATGTGTATTAGTTTCTACAATGTGTATTAGTTTCTACAATGTGTATTAGTTTCTACAATGTGTATTTGTTTCTACAATGTGTATCAGTTTTTAAAATGTGTATTAGTTTCGACAATGTGAATTAGTTTCTACAATGTGTATTTGTTTCTACAATGTTTATTAGTTTCTACGATGTGTATTAGTTTTTACAATGTTTGATAATTTCTACAATGTGTATTAGTTTCTACAATGTGTATTAGTTTCTACAATGTGTATTAGTTTCTACAATATGTATTAGTTTCTACAATGTGTATTAGTTTTTACAATGTGTATTAGTTTCTACAATGTGTATTAGTTTCTACAATGTGTATTAGTTTCTACAATGTGTATTAATTTCGACAATGTGTATTAGTTTCTACAATGTGTATTAATTTCTACAATGTGTATTTGTTTCTACAATGTGTATCAGTTTCTACAATGTGTATTAGTTTTTACAATATGTATTAGTTTCTACAATGTGTATTAGTTCCTACAATGTGTATTTGTTTTTACAATATGTATTAGTTTCTACAATGTGTATTAGTTTCTACAATGTGTATTAGTTTCTACAATGTGTATTTGTTTCTACAATGTGTATTAGTTTCTACAATGTGTATTAGTTTCTACAATGTGTATTAGTTTTTACAATGTGTATTAGTTTCTACAATGTGTATTAGGTTCTACAATGTGTATTAGTTTTTACAATGTGTATTAGTTTCTACAATGTGTATTAGTTTTTACAATGTGTATTAGTTTCTACAATGTGTATTAGTTTCTACAATGTGTATTAGTTTCTACAATGTGTATTTGTTTCTACAATGTGTATTAGTTTCTACAATGTGTATTAGTTTCTACAATGTGTATTAGTTTTTACAATGTGTATTAGTTTCTACAATGTGTATTAGGTTCTACAATGTGTATTAGTTTTTACAATGTGTATTAGTTTCTACAATGTGTATTAGTTTCTACAATGTGTATTAGTTTCTACAATGTGTATTAATTTCGACAATGTGTATTAGTTTTTACAATGTGTATTAGTTTCGACAATGTGTATTTGTTTCTACAATGTGTATTAGTTTCTACAATGTGTATTTGTTTCTACAATGTGTATTAGTTTTTACAATGTGTATTAGTTTTTACAATGTGTATTAATTTCTACAATGTGTATTAGTTTTTACAATGTGTATTAGTTTTTACAATGTGTATTAGTTTCTACAATGTGTATTAGTTTCTACAATGTGTATTAGTTTCTACAATGTGTATTAGTTTCTAGAATGTGTATTAGTTTTTACAATGTGTATTAGTTTCAACAATGTTTATTAGTTTCTACAATGTGTATTAGTTTCTACAATGTGTATTAGTTTCGACAATGTGTATTTGTTTCTACAATGTTTATTAGTTTCTACAATGTGTATTAGTTTCTACAATGTGTATTAGTTTCTACAATGTGTATTAGTTTTTACAATGTGTATTAGTTTCGACAATGTGTATTAGTTTCTACAATGTGTATTAGTTTCAACAATGTTTATTAGTTTCTACAATGTGTATTAGTTTCTACAATGTGTATTAGTTTCGACAATGTGTATTTGTTTCTACAATGTGTATTAGTTTTTACAATGTGTATTAGTTTCGACAATGTGTATTAGTTTCGACAATGTGTATTAGTTTCTACAATGTGTATTAATTTCTACAATGTGTATTTGTTTCTACAATGTGTATCAGTTTCTACAATGTGTATTAGTTTTTACAATATGTATTAGTTTCTACAATGTGTATTAGTTCCTACAATGTGTATTTGTTTTTACAATATGTATTAGTTTCTACAATGTGTATTAGTTTCTACAATGTGTATTAGTTTCTACAATGTGTATTTGTTTCTACAATGTGTATTAGTTTCTACAATGTGTATTAGTTTCTACAATGTGTATTAGTTTCTACAATGTGTATTAGTTTTTTCAATGTGTATTAGTTTCTACAATGTGTATTAGTTTTTACAATGTGTATCAGTTTCTTCAATGTGTATTAGGTTTTACAATGTGTATTATTTTCTACAATGTGTATTAGTTTCAACAATGTGTATTAGTTTCTACAATGTGTATTAGTTTCTACAATATGTATTAGTTTCTACAATGTGTATCAGTTTCTACAATGTGTATTAGTTTCTACAATGTGTATTAGTTTCTACAATGTATATTAGTTTCTACAATGTTTATTAGTTTTTACAATGTGTATTAGTTTCTACAATGTGTATTAGTTTTTACAATGTGTATTAGTGTTTACAATGTGTATTAGTTTCTACAATGTGTATTAGTTTCTACAATGTGTATTAGTTTTTACAATGTGTATTAGTTTCTACAATGTGTATTAGTTTCTACAATGTGTATTAGTTTCTACAATGTGTATTAGTTACAGCAATGTGTATTAGTTTTTACAATGTGTATTAGTTTTTACAATGTGTATTAGTTTCTACAATGTGTATTAGTTTCTACAATGTTTATTAGTTTCTACAATGTGTATTAGTTTCTACAGTGTGTATTAGTTTCTACAATGTGTATTAGTTTCTACAATGTGTATTAGTTTTTACAATGTGTATTAGTTTCGACAATGTGTATTAGTTTCTACAATGTGTATTAGTTTCTACAATGTATATTAGTTTTAACAATGTGTCTTAGTTTCGACAATGTGTATTAGTTTCTACAATGCGTATTAGTTTCTACAATGTGTATTAGTTTCTACAATGTGTATTAGTTTCTACAATGTTTATTAGTTTCTACAAGGTGTATTAGTTTCTACAATGTGTATTAGTTTCTACAATGTGTATTAGTTTCTACAATGTATATTAGTTTTTACAATGTGTATTAGTTTCGACAATGTGTATTAGTTTCTACAATGTGTATTAGTTTCTACAATGTGCATTAGTTTTTACAATGTGTATTAGTTTCGACAATGTGTATTAGTTTCTACAATGTGTATTAGTTTCTACAATGTATATTAGTTTTAACAATGTGTATTAGTTTCGACAATGTATATTAGTTTCTACAATGTGTATTAATTTCTAAAATGTGTATTTGTTTCTACAATGTGTATCAGTTTCTACAATGTGTATTAGTTTTTACAATATGTATTAGTTTCTACAATGTGTATTAGTTTCTACAATGTGTATTAGTTTTTACAATATGTATTAGTTTCTACAATGTGTATTAGTTTCTACAATATGTATTTGTTTCTACAATGTGTATTAGTTTCTACAATGTGTATTAGTTTCTACAATGTGTATTAGTTTTTACAATGTGTATTATTTTCTACAATGTGTATTAGTTTCTACAATGTGTATTAGTTTTTACAATGTGTATTAATTTCTACAATGTGTATTAGTTTCTACAATGTGTATTAGTTTTTACAATGTGTATTAGTTTCTACAATGTGTATTAGTTTCTACAATGTGTAATAGTTTTTACAATGTGTATTTGTTTTTACCATGTGTATTAGTTTCTACAATGTGTATTAGTTTCTACAATGTGTATTAGTTTCTACAGTGTGTATTAGTTTCTACAATGTGTATTAGTTTCTACAATGTGTATTAGTTTCTACAATGTGTATTAGTTTCTACAATGTGTATTAGTTTCTACAATGTGTATTAGTTTTTACAATGTGTATTTGTTTCTACAATGTGTATTAGTTTCTACAATGTGTATTAGTTTCTGCAATGTGTATCAGTTTCTACAATGTATATTAGTTTTAACAATGTGTATTAGCTTCGACAATGTGTATTATTTTCTACAATGTGTATTAGTTTTTACAATGTGTATTAGTTTTTACAATGTGTATTAGTTTCTACAATGTGTATTAGTTTCTACAATGTGTATTAGTTTCTACAATATGTATTAATTTCTACAATGTGTATTAGTTTTTACAATGTGTATTAGTTTCAACAATGTGTATTAGTTTCTACAATGTGTATTAGTTTCTACAATGTGTATTAGTTTCTACAATGTGTATTTGTTTCTACAATGTGTATTAGTTTCTACAATGTGTATTAGTTTCTACAATGTGTATTAGTTTCTACAATGTATATTAGTTTCTACAATGTGTATTAGTTTTTACAATGTGTATTAGTTTCTACAATGTGTATTAGCTTTTACAATGTGTATTAGTGTTTACAATGTGTATTAGTTTCTACAATGTGTATTAGTTTCTACAATGTGTATTAGTTTTTACAATGTGTATTAGTTGCTACAATGTGTATTAGTTTCTACAATGTGTATTAGTTTCTGCAATGTGTATTAGTTTTTACAATGTGTATTAGTTTTTACAATGTGTATTAGTTTCTACAATGTGTATTAGTTTCTACAATGTTTATTAGTTTCTACAATGTGTATTAGTTTCTACAGTGTGTATTAGTTTCTACAATGTGTATTAGTTTCTACAATGTGTATTAGTTTTTACAATGTGTATTAGTTTCGACAATGTGTATTAGTTTCAACAATGTGTATTAGTTTCTACAATGTATATTAGTTTTTAAAATGTGTATTAGTTTCGACAATGTGTATTAGTTTCTACAATGCGTATTAGTTTCTACAATGTGTATTAGTTTCTACAATGTGTATTAGTTTCTACAATGTTTATTAGTTTCTACAAGGTGTATTAGTTTCTACAATGTTTATTAGTTTCTACAAGGTGTATTAGTTTCTACAATGTATATTAGTTTTAACAATGTGTATTAGTTTCGACAATGTGTATTAGTTTCTACAATGTGTATTAATTTCTACAATGTGTATTTGTTTCTACAATGTGTATCAGTTTCTACAATGTGTATTAGTTTTTACAATATGTATTAGTTTCTACAATGTGTATTAGTTCCTACAATGTGTATTTGTTTTTACAATATGTATTAGTTTCTACAATGTGTATTAGTTTCTACAATGTGTATTAGTTTCTACAATATGTATTTGTTTCTACAATGTGTATAAGTTTCTACAATGTGTATTAGTTTCTACAATGTGTATTAGTTTTTACAATGTGTATTATTTTCTACAATGTGTATTAGTTTCTACAATTTGTATTAGTTTTTACAATGTGTATTAGTTTCTACAATGTGTATTAGGTTCTACAATGTGTATTAGTTTTTACAATGTGTATTAGTTTCTACAATGTGTATTAGTTTTTACAATGTGTATTAGTTTCTGCAATGTGTATTAGTTTCTACAATGTGTATTAGTTTCTACAATGTGTATTTGTTTCTACAATGTGTATCAGTTTTTAAAATGTGTATTAGTTTCTACAATGTGAATTAGTTTCTACAATGTGTATTTGTTTCTACAATGTTTATTAGTTTCTACAATGTGTATTAGTTTTTACAATGTTTGTTAATTTCTACAATGTGTATTAGTTTCTACAATGTGTATTAGTTTCTACAATATGTATTAGTTTCTACAATGTGTATTAGTTTTTACAATGTGTATTAGTTTCTACAATGTGTATTAGTTTCTACAATGTGTATTATTTTCTACAATGTGTATTAATTTCGACAATGTGTATTAGTTTTTACAATGTGTATTAGTTTCTACAATGTGTATTAGTTTCTACAATGTGTATTAGTTTCTACAATGTGTATTAGTTTCTGCAATGTGTATCATGTTCTACAATGTATATTAATTTTAACAATGTGTATTAGTTTCGACAATGTGTATTTGTTTCTACAATGTGTATTAGTTTCTACAATGTGTATTTGTTTCTACAATGTGTATTAGTTTTTACAATGTGTATTAGTTTTTACAATGTGTATTAATTTCTACAATGTGTATTAGATTTTACAATGTGTATTAGTTTTTACAATGTGTATTAGTTTCTACAATGTGTATTAGTTTCTACAATGTGTATTAGTTTCTACAATGTGTATTAGTTTCTACAATGTGTATTAGTTTTTACAATGTGTATTAGTTTCAACAATGTTTATTAGTTTCTACAATGTGTATTAGTTTCTACAATGTGTATTAGTTTCTACAATGTGTATTAGTTTCTACAATGTGTATTAGTTTCTACAATATGTATTAGTTTCTACAATGTGTATTAGTTTTTACAATGTGCATTAGTTTCTACAATGTGTATTAGTTTCTACAATGTGTATTAGTTTCTACAATGTGTATTAGTTTCTACAATGTGTATTAGTTTTTTCAATGTGTATTAGTTTCTACAATGTGTATTAGTTTTTACAATGTGTATCAGTTTCTTCAATGTGTATTAGGTTTTACAATGTGTATTAGGTTTTACAATGTGTATTATTTTCTACAATGTGTATTAGTTTCAACAATGTGTATTAGTTTCTACAATGTGTATTAGTTTCTACAATATGTATTAGTTTCTACAATGTGTATCAGTTTCTACAATGTGTATTAGTTTCTACAATGTGTATTAGTTTCTACAATTTATATTAGTTTCTACAATGTTTATTAGTTTTTACAATGTGTATTGGTTTCTACAATGTGTATTAGTTTTTACAATGTGTATTAGTGTTTACAATGTGTATTAGTTTCTACAATGTGTATTAGTTTCTACAATGTGTATTAGTTTCAACAATGTGTATTAGTTTCTACAATGTGTATTAGTTTCTACAATATGTATTAGTTTTTTCAATGTGTATTACTTTCTACAATGTGTATTAGTTTTTACAATGTGTATCAGTTTCTTCAATGTGTATTAGGTTTTACAATGTGTATTATTTTCTACAATGTGTATTAATTTCTACAATGTGTATTAGTTTCTACAATGTGTATTAGTTTCTACAATATGTATTAGTTTCTACAATGTGTATTAGTTTTTAAAATGTGTATTAGTTTCAACAAAGTGTATTAGTTTCTACAATGTGTATTAGTTTCTACAATGTGTATTAGTTTCTACAATGTGTATTTGTTTCTACAATGTGTATTAGTTTTTTCAATGTGTATTAGTTTTTACAATGTGTATTAGTTTCTACAATGTGTATTTGTTTCTACAATGTGTATCAGTTTCTACAATGTGTATTAGTTTCTACAATGTGTATTAGTTTCTACAATGTATATTAGTTTCTACAATGTGTATTAGTTTTTACAATGTGTATTAGTTTCTACAATGTGTATTAGTTTTTACAATGTGTAATAGTGTTTACAATGTGTATTAGTTTCTACAATGTGTATTAGTTTTTACAATGTGTAATAGTTTCTACAGTGTGTATTAGTTTCTACAATGTGTATTAGTTTCTACAATGTGTATTAGTTTTTACAATGTGTATTAGTTTCGACAATGTGTATTAGTTTCTACAATGTGTATTAGTTTCTACAATGTATATTAGTTTTTACAATGTGTATTAGTTTCGACAATGTGTATTAGTTTCTACATTGCGTATTAGTTTCTACAATGTGTATTAGTTTCTACAATGTGTATTAGTATCTACAATGTTTATTAGTTTCTACAATGTGTATTAGTTTCTACAATGTGTATTAGTTTCTACAATGTGTATTAGTTTCTACAATGTGTATTAGTTTCTACAATGTATATTAGTTTTTACAATGTGTATTAGTTTCGACAATGTGTATTAGTTTCTACTATGCGTATTAGTTTCTACAATGTGTATTAGTTTCTACAATGTGTATTAGGTTTCTACAATGTGTATCAGTTTCTACAATGTGTATTAGTTTCTACAATGTGTATTAGTTTCGACAATGTGTATTTGTTTCTACAATGTTTATTAGTTTCTACAATGTGTATTAGTTTCTACAATGTGTATTAGTTTCTACAATGTGTATTAGTTTTTACAATGTGTATTAGTTTCGACAATGTGTATTAGTTTCTACAATGTGTATTAGTTTCTACAATGTATATTAGTTTTAACAATGTGTATTAGTTTCGACAATGTGTATTAGTTTCTACAATGTGTATTAATTTCTACAATGTGTATTTGTTTCTACAATGTGTATCAGTTTCTACAATGTGTATTAGTTTTTACAATATGTATTAGTTTCTACAATGTGTATTAGTTCCTACAATGTGTATTTGTTTTTACAATATGTATTAGTTTCTACAATGTGTATTAGTTTCTACAATGTGTATTAGTTTCTACAATGTGTATTTGTTTCTACAATGTGTATTAGTTTCTACAATGTGTATTAGTTTCTACAATGTGTATTAGTTTTTACAATGTGTATTATTTTCTACAATGTGTATTAGTTTCTACAATTTGTATTAGTTTTTACAATGTGTATTAGTTTCTACAATGTGTATTAGGTTCTACAATGTGTATTAGTTTTTACAATGTGTATTAGTTTCTACAATGTGTATTAGTTTCTACAATGTGTATTAGTTTCTACAATGTGTATTTGTTTCTGCAATGTGTATCAGTTTTTAAAATGTGTATTAGTTTCTACAATGTGAATTAGTTTCTACAATGTGTATTTGTTTCTACAATGTTTATTAGTTTCTACAATGTGTATTAGTTTTTACAATGTTTGTTAATTTCTACAATGTGTATTAGTTTCTACAATGTGTATTATTTCTACAATGTGTATTAGTTTCTACAATATGTATTAGTTTCTACAATGTGTATTAGTTTTTACAATGTGTATTAGTTTCTACAATGTGTATTAGTTTCTACAATGTGTATTAGTTTCTACAATGTGTATTAATTTCGACAATGTGTATTAGTTTTTACAATGTGTATTAGTTTCTACAATGTGTATTAGTTTCTACAATGTGTATTAGTTTCTGCAATGTGTATCATGTTCTACAATGTATATTAATTTTAACAATGTGTATTAGTTTCGACAATGTGTATTTGTTTCTACAATGTGTATTAGTTTCTACAATGTGTATTTGTTTCTACAATGTGTATTAGTTTTTACAATGTGTATTAGTTTTTACAATGTGTATTAATTTCTACAATGTGTATTAGTTTTTACAATGTGTATTAGTTTTTACAATGTGTATTAGTTTCTACAATGTGTATTAGTTTCTACAATGTGTATTAGTTTCTACAATGTGTATTAGTTTCTACAATGTGTATTAGTTTTTACAATGTGTATTAGTTTCAACAATGTTTATTAGTTTCTACAATGTGTATTAGTTTCTACAATGTGTATTAGTTTCTACAATGTGTATTAGTTTCTACAATGTGTATTAGTTTCTACAATATGTATTAGTTTCTACAATGTGTATTAGTTTTTACAATGTGCATTAGTTTCTACAATGTGTATTAGTTTCTACAATGTGTATTAGTTTCTACAATGTGTATTAGTTTCTACAATGTGTATTAGTTTTTTCAATGTGTATTAGTTTCTACAATGTGTATTAGTTTTTACAATGTGTATCAGTTTCTTCAATGTGTATTAGGTTTTACAATGTGTATTAGGTTTTACAATGTGTATTATTTTCTACAATGTGTATTAGTTTCAACAATGTGTATTAGTTTCTACAATGTGTATTAGTTTCTACAATATGTATTAGTTTCTACAATGTGTATCAGTTTCTACAATGTGTATTAGTTTCTACAATGTGTATTAGTTTCTACAATTTATATTAGTTTCTACAATGTTTATTAGTTTTTACAATGTGTATTAGTTTCTACAATGTGTATTAGTTTTTACAATGTGTATTAGTGTTTACAATGTGTATTAGTTTCTACAATGTGTATTAGTTTCTACAATGTGTATTAGTTTTTACAATGTGTATTAGTTTCTAAAATGTGTATTAGTTTCTACAATGTGTATTAGTTTCTACAATGTGTATTAGTTTCAGCAATGTGTATTAGTTTTTACAATGTGTATTAGTTTTTACAATGTGTATTAGTTTCTACAATGTGTATTAGTTTCTACAATGTTTATTAGTTTCTACAATGTGTATTAGTTTCTACAGTGTGTATTAGTTTCTACAATGTGTATTAGTTTTTACAATGTGTATTAGTTTCGACAATGTGTATTAGTTTCTACAATGTGTATTAGTTTCTACAATGTATATTAGTTTTAACAATGTGTATTAGTTTCGACAATGTGTATTAGTTTCTACAATGCGTATTAGTTTCTACAATGTGTATTAGTTTCTACAATGTGTATTAGTTTCTACAATGTTAATTAGTTTCTACAAGGTGTATTAGTTTCTACAATGTGTATTAGTTTCTACAATGTGTATTAGTTTCTACAATGTATATTAGTTTTTACAATGTGTATTAGTTTCGACAATGTGTATTAGTTTCTACAATGTGTATTAATTCTACAATGTGCATTAGTTTTTACAATGTGTATTAGTTTCGACAATGTGTATTAGTTTCTACAATGTGTATTAGTTTCTACAATGTATATTAGTTTTAACAATGTGTATTAGTTTCGACAATGTGTATTAGTTTCTACAATGTGTATTAATTTCTACAATGTGTATTTGTTTCTACAATGTGTATCAGTTTCTACAATGTGTATTAGTTTTTACAATATGTATTAGTTTCTACAATGTGTATTAGTTTCTACAATGTGTATTAGTTTTTACAATATGTATTAGTTTCTACAATGTGTATTAGTTTCTACAATGTGTATTTGTTTCTACAATGTGTATTAGTTTCTACAATGTGTATTAGTTTCTACAATGTGTATTAGTTTTTACAATGTGTATTATTTTCTGCAATGTGTATTAGTTTCTACAATGTGTATTAGTTTTTACAATGTGTATTAATTTCTACAATGTGTATTAGTTTCTACAATGTGTATTAGTTTTTACCAAGTGTATTAGTTTCTACAATGTGTATTAGTTTCTACAATGTGTAATAGTTTTTACAATGTGTATTTGTTTTTACCATGTGTATTAGTTTCTACAATGTGTATTAGTTTTTACAATGTGTATTAGTTTCTACAATGTATATTAGTTTTTACAATGTGTAGTAGTTTCGACAATGTGTATTAGTTTCTACAATGTGTATTAGTTTCTACAATGTGTATTAGTTTTTACAATGTGTATTAGTTTCTACAATGTGTATTAGTTTCTACAATATGTATTAGTTTCTACAATGTGTATTAGTTTTTACGATGTGTATTAGTTTCTACAATGTGTATTAGTTTCTACAATATGTATTAGTTTCTACAATATGTATTAGTTTTTACAATGTGTATTAGTTTCTACAATGTGTATTAGTTTCTACAATGTGTATTAGTTTCTACAATATGTATTAGTTTCTACAATGTTTATTAGTTTCTACAATGGGTATTAGTTTCTACAGTGTGTATTAGTTTCTACAATGTGTGTTAGTTTCTACAATGTGTATTAGTTTCTACAATATGTATTAGTTTCTACAATGTGTATTAGTTTCTACAGTGTGTATTAGTTTCTACAATGTGTATTAGTTTCTACAATGTGTATTAGTTTCTACAATGTGTATTAGTTTCTACAATGTGTATTAGTTTTTACAATGTGTATTTGTTTCTACAATGTGTATTAGTTTCTACAATGTGTATTAGTTTCTGCAATGTGTATCAGTTTCTACAATGTATATTAGTTTTAACAATGTGTATTAGCTTCGACAATGTGTATTATTTTCTACAATGTGTATTAGTTTTTACAATGTGTATTAGTTTTTACAATGTGTATTAGTTTCTACAATGTGTATTAGTTTCTACAATGTGTATTAGTTTCTACAATATGTATTTATTTCTACAATGTGTATTAGTTTTTACAATGTGTATTAGTTTCAACAATGTGTATTAGTTTCTACAATGTGTATTAGTTTCTACAATGTGTATTTGTTTCTACAATGTGTATTAGTTTCTACAATGTGTATTAGTTTCTACAATGTGTATTAGTTTCTACAATGTATATTAGTTTCTACAATGTGTATTAGTTTTTACAATGTGTATTAGTTTCTACAATGTGTATTAGCTTTTACAATGTGTATTAGTGTTTACAATGTGTATTAGTTTCTACAATGTGTATTAGTTTCTACAATGTGTATTAGTTTTTACAATGTGTATTAGTTTCTACAATGTGTATTAGTTTCTACAATGTGTATTAGTTTCTGCAATGTGTATTAGTTTTTACAATGTGTATTAGTTTTTACAATGTGTATTAGTTTCTACAATGTGTATTAGTTTCTACAATGTTTATTAGTTTCTACAATGTGTATTAGTTTCTACAATGTGTATTAGTTTCTACAATGTGTATTAGTTTCTACAATGTATATTAGTTTTTAAAATGTGTATTAGTTTCGACAATGTGTATTAGTTTCTACAATGCGTATTAGTTTCTACAATGTGTATTAGTTTCTACAATGTGTATTAGTTTCTACAATGTTTATTAGTTTCTACAAGGTGTATTAGTTTCTACAATGTGTATTAGTTTCTACAATGTGTATTAGTTTCTACAATGTATATTAGTTTTTGCAATGTGTATTAGTTTCGACAATGTGTATTAGTTTCTACAATGTGTATTAGTTTCTACAATGTGTATTAGTTTTTACAATGTGTATTAGTTTCGACAATGTGTATTAGTTTCTACAATGTGTATTAGTTTCTACAATGTATATTAGTTTTTACAATGTGTATTAGTTTCGACAATGTGTATTAGTTTCTACAATGTGTATTAATTTCTACAATGTGTATTTGTTTCTACAATGTGTATCAGTTTCTACAATGTGTATTAGTTTTTACAATATGTATTAGTTTCTACAATGTGTATTAGTTTCTACAATGTGTATTAGTTTTTACAATATGTATTAGTTTCTACAATGTGTATTAGTTTCTACAATGTGTATTAGTTTCTACAATGTGTATTTGTTTCTACAATGTGTATTAGTTTCTACAATGTGTATTAGTTTCTACAATGTGTATTAGTTTTTACAATGTGTATTATTTTCTACAATGTGTATTAGTTTCTACAATGTGTATTACTTTTTACAATGTGTATTAGTTTCTACAATGTGTATTAGTTTCTACAATGTGTATTAGTTTTTACAATGTGTATTAGTTTCTACAATGTGTATTAGTTTCTACAATGTGTATTAGTTTTTACAATGTGTATTTGTTTTTACCATGTGTATTAGTTTCTACAATGTGTATTAGTTTTTCCAATGTGTATTAGTTTCTACAATGTATATTAGTTTTTACAATGTGTAGTAGTTTCGACAATGTTTATTAGTTTCTACAATGTGTATTAGTTTCTACAATGTGTATTAGTTTTTACAATGTGTATTAGTTTCTACAATGTGTATTAGTTTCTACAATATGTATTAGTTTCTACAATGTGTATTAGTTTTTACAATGTGTATTAGTTTCTACAATGTGTATTAGTTTCTACAATATGTATTAGTTTCTACAATATGTATTAGTTTTTACAATGTGTATTAGTTTCTACAATGTGTATTAGTTTCTACAATATGTATTAGTTTCTACAATGTGTATTAGTTTTTACAATGTGTATTAGTTTCTACAATGTGTATTAGTTTCTACAATATGTATTAGTTTCTACAATGTGTATTAGTTTCTACAATGTGTATTAGTTCTACAGTGTGTATTAGTTTCTACAATGTGTATTAGTTTCTACAATGTGTATTAGTTTCTACAATATGTATTAGTTTCTACAATGTGTATTAGTTTCTACAATGTGTATTAGTTTCTACAGTGTGTATTAGTTTCTACAATGTGTATTAGTTTCTACAATGTGTATTAGTTTCTACAATATGTATTAGTTTCTACAATGTGTATTAGTTTCTACAATGTGTATTAGTTTCTACAGTGTGTATTAGTTTCTACAATGTGTATAAGTTTTTACAATGTGTATTAGTTTCTACAATGTGTATTAGTTTTTACAGTGTGTATTAGTTTCTACAATATGTATTAGTTTTTACAATGTGTATTAGTTTCTACAATGTGTATTAGTTTCTACAATGTGTTTTAGTTTTTACAATGTGTGTTAGTTTCTACAATGTGTATTAGTTTCTACAATGTGTATTAGTTTCTACAATGTGTATTAGTTTCTACAATATGTATTAGTTTCTACAATGTGTATTAGTTTTTACAATGTGTATTAGTTTCTACAATGTGTATTAGTTTCTACAATGTGTATTAGTTTCTACAATGTGTATTAATTTCGACAATGTGTATTAGTTTTTACAATGTGTATTAGTTTCTACAATGTGTATTAGTTTCTACAATATGTATTAGTTTCTACAATGTGTATTAGTTTCTGCAATGTGTATCAGTTTCTACAATGTATATTAGTTTTAGCAATGTGTATTAGTTTCGACAATGTGTATTAGTTTCTACAATGTGTATTAGTTTCTACAATGTGTATATGTTTCTACAATGTGTATTAGTTTTTACAATGTGTATTAGTTTTTACAATGTGTATTAGTTTCTACAATGTGTATTAGTTTCTACAATGTGTATTAGTTTCTACAATATGTATTAGTTTCTACAATGTGTATTAGTTTTTACAATGTGTATTAGTTTCGACAATGTGTATTAGTTTCTACAATGTGTATTAGTTTCTACAATGTGTATTAGTTTCTACAATGTGTATTTGTTTCTACAATGTGTATCAGTTTCTACAATGTGTATTAGTTTCTACAATGTGTATTAGTTTCTACAATGTGTATTAGTTTTTACAATGTGTATTAGTGTTTACAATGTGTATTAGTTTCTACAATGTGTATTAGTTTCTACAATGTGTATTAGTTTTTACAATGTGTATTAGTTTCTACAATGTGTATTAGTTTCTACAATGTTTATTAGTTTCTACAATGTGTATTAGTTTCTACAGTGTGTATTAGTTTCTACAATGTGTATTAGTTTCTACAATGTGTATTAGTTTTTACAATGTGTATTAGTTTCGACAATGTGTATTAGTTTCTACAATGTGTATTAGTTTCTACAATGTATATTAGTTTTTACAATGTGTATTAGTTTCGACAATGTGTATTAGTTTCTACAATGCGTATTAGTTTCTACAATGTGTATTAGTTTCTACAATGTGTATTAGTTTCTACAATGTATATTAGTTTTTACAATGTGTATTAGTTTCGACAATGTGTATTAGTTTCTTCAATATGTATTAATTTCTACAATGTGTATTTGTTTCTACAATGTGTATCAGTTTCTACAATGTGTATTAGTTTTTACAATATGTATTAGTTTCTACAATGTGTATTAGTTTCTGCAATGTGTATTAGTTTTTACAATATGTATTAGTTTCTACAATGTGTATTAGTTTCTACAATGTGTATTAGTTTCTACAATGTGTATTTGTTTCTACAATGTGTATTAGTTTCTACAATGTGTATTAGTTTCTACAATGTGTATTAGTTTTTACAATGTGTATTATTTTCTACAATGTGTATTAGTTTTTACAATATGTATTACTTTTTACAATGTGTATTAGTTTCTACAATGTGTATTAGTTTCTACAATGTGTATTAGTTTTTACAATGTGTATTAGTTTCTACAATGTGTATTAGTTTCTACAATGTGTATTAGTTTTTACAATGTGTATTTGTTTTTACCATGTGTATTAGTTTCTACAATGTATATTAGTTTTTACAATGTGTAGTAGTTTCGACAATGTGTATTAGTTTCTACAATGTGTATTAGTTTCTACAATGTGTATTAGTTTTTACAATGTGTATTAGTTTCTACAATGTGTATTAGTTTCTACAATATGTATTAGTTTCTACAATGTGTATTAGTTTTTACAATGTGTATTAGTTTCTACAATGTGTATTAGTTTCTACAATATGTATTAGTTTCTACAATATGTATTAGTTTTTACAATGTGTATTAGTTTCTACAATGTGTATTAGTTTCTACAATATGTATTAGTTTCTACAATGTGTATTAGTTTTTACAATGTGTATTAGTTTCTACAATGTGTATTAGTTTCTACAATATGTATTAGTTTCTACAATGTGTATTAGTTTCTACAATGTGTATTAGTTCTACAGTGTGTATTAGTTTCTACAATGTGTATTAGTTTCTACAATGTGTATTAGTTTCTACAATATGTATTAGTTTCTACAATGTGTATTAGTTTCTACAATGTGTATTAGTTTCTACAGTGTGTATTAGTTTCTACAATGTGTATTAGTTTCTACAATGTGTATTAGTTTCTACAATATGTATTAGTTTCTACAATGTGTATTAGTTTCTACAATGTGTATTAGTTCCTACAGTGTGTATTAGTTTCTACAATGTGTATAAGTTTTTACAATGTGTATTAGTTTCTACAATGTGTATTAGTTTTTACAAAGTGTATTAGTTTCTACAATATGTATTAGTTTTTACAATGTGTATTAGTTTCTACAATGTGTATTAGTTTCTACAATGTGTTTTAGTTTTTACAATGTGTGTTAGTTTCTACAATGTGTATTAGTTTCTACAATGTGTATTAGTTTCTACAATGTGTATTAGTTTCTACAATATGTATTAGTTTCTACAATGTGTATTAGTTTTTACAATGTGTATTAGTTTCTACAATGTGTATTAGTTTCTACAATGTGTATTAGTTTCTACAATGTGTATTAATTTCGACAATGTGTATTAGTTTTTACAATGTGTATTAGTTTCTACAATGTGTATTAGTTTCTACAATATGTATTAGTTTCTACAATGTGTATTAGTTTCTGCAATGTGTATCAGTTTCTACAATGTATATTAGTTTTAGCAATGTGTATTAGTTTCGACAATGTGTATTAGTTTCTACAATGTGTATTAGTTTCTACAATGTGTATATGTTTCTACAATGTGTATTAGTTTTTACAATGTGTATTAGTTTTTACAATGTGTATTAGTTTCTACAATGTGTATTAGTTTCTACAATGTGTATTAGTTTCTACAATATGTATTAGTTTCTACAATGTGTATTAGTTTTTACAATGTGTATTAGTTTCGACAATGTGTATTAGTTTCTACAATGTGTATTAGTTTCTACAATGTGTATTAGTTTCTACAATGTGTATTTGTTTCTACAATGTGTATCAGTTTCTACAATGTGTATTAGTTTTTACAATGTGTATTAGTTTCTACAATGTATATTTGTTCCTACAATGTGTATTAGTTTTTACAATGTGTATTAGTTTCTACAATGTGTATTAGTTTTTACAATGTGTATTAGTGTTTACAATGTGTATTAGTTTCTACAATGTGTATTAGTTTCTACAATGTGTATTAGTTTTTACAATGTGTATTAGTTTCTACAATGTGTATTAGTTTCTACAATGTTTATTAGTTTCTACAATGTGTATTAGTTTCTACAGTGTGTATTAGTTTCTACAATGTGTATAAGTTTCTACAATGTGTATTAGTTTTTACAATGTGTATTAGTTTCGACAATGTGTATTAGTTTCTACAATGTGTATTAGTTTCTACAATGTATATTAGTTTTTACAATGTGTATTAGTTTCGACAATGTGTATTAGTTTCTACAATGCGTATTAGTTTCTACAATGTGTATTAGTTTCTACAATGTGTATTAGTTTCTACAATGTTTATTAGTTTCTACAAGGTGTATTAGTTTCTACAATGTGTATTAGTTTCAACAATGTGCATTAGTTTCTACAATGTATTTTAGTTTTTACAATGTGTATTAGTTTCGACAATGTGTATTATTTTATACAATGCGTATTAGTTTCTACAATGTGTATTAGTTTCTACAATGTGTATTAGGTTTCTACAATGTGTATCAGTTTCTACAATGTGTATTAGTTTCTACAATGTGTATTAGTTTCTACAATATGTATTTGTTTCTACAATGTGTATTAGTTTCTACAATGTATATTAATTTTAACAATGTGTATTAGTTTCGACAATGTGTATTAGTTTCTACAATGTGCATTAATTTCTACAATGTGTATTTGTTTTTACAATGTGTATCAGTTTCTACAATGTGTATTAGTTTTTACAATATGTATTAGTTTCTACAATGTGTATTAATTTCTACAATGTGTATTTGTTTCTACAATGTGTATTAGTTTCTACAATGTGTATTAGTTTCTACAATGTGTATTAGTTTTTACAATGTGTATTATTTTCTACAATGTGTATTAGTTTCTACAATGTGTATTAGTTTTTACAATGTGTATTAGTTTCTACAATGTGTATTAGTTTCTACAATGTGTATTAGTTTTTACAATGTGTATTAGTATCTACAATGTGTATTAATTTCTACAATGTGTAATAGTTTTTACAATGTGTATTAGTTTTTACCATGTGTATTATTTTCTACAATGTGTATTAGTTTTTACAATGTGTATTAGTTTCTACAATGTATATTAGTTTTTACAATGTGTAGTAGTTTCGACAATGTGTATTAGTTTCTACAATGTGAATTAGTTTCTACAATGTGTATTTGTTTCTACATTGTGTATTAGTTTCTACAATGTGTATTAATTTTTACAATGTGTGTTAGTTTCTACAATGTGTATTAGTTTCTACAATGTGTATTAGTTTCTACAATGTGTATTAGTTTCTACAATATGTATTAGTTTCTACAATGTGTATTAGTTTTTACAATGTGTATTAGTTTCTACAATGTGTATTAGTTTCTACAATGTGTATTAGTTTCTACAATGTGTATTAATTTCGACAATGTGTATTAGTTTTTACAATGTGTATTAGTTTCTACATTGTGTATTAGCTTCTACAATGTGTATTAGTTTCTACAATGTGTATTAGTTTCTGCAATGTGTATCAGTTTCTACAATGTATATTAGTTTTAACAATGTGTATTGGTTTCGACAATGTGTATTAGTTTCTACAATGTGTATTAGTTTCTACAATGTGTATTTGTTTCTACAATGTGTATTAGCTTTTAAAATGTGTATTAGTTTTACAATGTGTATTAGTTTCTAAAATGTGTATTAGTTTTTATAATGTGTATTAGTTTTTACAATGTGTATTAGTTTCTACAATGTGTATTAGTTTCTACAATGTGTATTGGTTTCTACAATGTGTATTAGTTTCTACAATGTGTATTAGTTTCTACAATGTTTATTAGTTTCTACAATGTGTATTAGTTTCTACAATGTGTATTAGTTTCTACAATGTGTATTAGTTTCTACAATGTGTATTAGTTTCTACAATATGTATTAGTTTCTACAATGTGTATTTGTTTTTACAATGTGTATTAGTTTCTACAATGTGTATTAGTTTCTACAATGTGTATTAGTTTCTACAATGTGTATTAGTTTTTTCAATGTGTATTAATTTCTACAATGTGTATTAATTTTTACAATGTGTATCGGTTTCTACAATGTGTATTAGTTTCTACAATGTGTATTAGTTTCTACAATATGTATTAGTTTCTACAATGTGTATTAGTTTTTACAATGTGTATTAGTTTCAACAATGTGTATTAGTTTCTACAATGTGTATTATTTTCTACAATGTGTATTAGTTTCTACAATGTGTATTTGTTTCTACAATGTGTATCAGTTTCTACAATGTGTATTAGTTTCTACAATGTGTATTAGTTTCTACAATGTATATTAGTTTCTACATTGTGTATTAGTTTTTACAATGTGTATTAGTTTCTACAATGTGTATTAGTTTTTACAATGTGTATTAGTGTTTACAATGTGTATTAGTTTCTACAATGTGTATTAGTTTCTACAATGTGTATTAGTTTTTACAATGTGTATTAGTTTCTACAATGTGTATTCGTTTCTACAATGTGTATTAGTTTCTACAATGTGTATTAGTTTCTGCAATGTGTATTAGTTTTTACAATGTGTATTAGTTTTTACAATGTGTATTAGTTTCTACAATGTGTATTAGTTTCTACAATGTTTATTAGTTTCTATAATGTGTATTAGTTTCTACAATGTGTATTAGTTTCTGCAATGTGTATTAGTTTCTACAATGTGTATTAGTTTTTACAATGTGTATTAGTTTCGACAATGTGTATTAGTTTCTACAATGTGTATTAGTTTCTACAATGTATATTAGTTTTTAAAATGTGTATTAGTTTCGACAATGTGTATTAGTTTCTACAATGCGTATTAGTTTCTACAATGTGTATTAGTTTCTACAATGTGTATTAGTTTCTACAATGTTTATTAGTTTCTGCAAGGTGTATTAGTTTCTACAATGTTTATTAGTTTCTACAATGTGTATTAGTTTCGACAATGTGTATTAGTTTTTGAAATGTGTATTAGTTTCTACAATGTGTATTAGTTTCTACAATGTGTATTAGTTTTTACAATGTGTATTAGTTTCTACAATATGTATTAGTTTTTACAATGTGTATTAGTTTCTACAATGTGTATTAGTTTCTACAATGAGTTTTAGCTTTTACAATGTGTGTTAGTTTCTACAATGTGTATTAGTTTCTACAATGTCTATTAGTTTCTACAATGTGTATTAGTTTCTACAATATGTATTAGTTTCTACAATGTGTATTAGTTTTTACAATGTGTATTAGTTTCTACAATGTGTATTAGTTTCTGCGATGTGTATTAGTTTCTACAATGTGTATTAATTTCGACAATGTGTATTAGTTTTTACAATGTGTATTAGTTTCTACAATGTGTATTAGTTTCTACAATATGTATTAGTTTCTACAATGTGTATTAGTTTCTGCATTGTGTATCAGTTTCTACAATGTATATTAGTTTTAGCAATGTGTATTAGTTTCGACAATGTGTATTAGTTTCTACGATGTGTATTAGTTTATACAATGTGTATTAATTTCGACAATGTGTATTAGTTTTTACAATATGTATTAGTTTCTACAATGTGTATTAGTTTCTACAATGTGTATTAGTTTCTACAATATGTATTAGTTTCTACAATGTGTATTAGTTTTTACAATGTGTATTAGTTTCGACAATGTGTATTAGTTTCTACAATGTGTATTAGTTTCTACAATGTGTATTAGTTTCTACAATGTGTATTTGTTTCTACAATGTGTATCAGTTTCTACAATGTGTATTAGTTTCTACAATGTGTATTAGTTTCTACAATGTATATTTGTTCCTACAATGTGTATTAGTTTTTACAATGTGTATTAGTTTCTACAATGTGTATTAGTTTTTACAATGTGCATTAGTGTTTACAATGTGTATTAGTTTCTACAATGTGTATTAGTTTCTACAATGTGTATTAGTTTTTACAATGTGTATTAGTTTCTACAATGTGTATTAGTTTCTACAATGTTTATTAGTTTCTACAATGTGTATTAGTTTCTACAATGTGTATTAGTTTCTACAATGTGTATTAGTTTCTACAATGTGTATTAGTTTTTACAATGTGTATTAGTTTCGACAATGTGTATTAGTTTCTACAATGTGTATTAGTTTCTACAATGTATATTAGTTTTTACAATGTGTATTAGTTTCGACAATGTGTATTAGTTTCTACAATGCGTATTAGTTTCTACAATGTGTATTAGTTTCTACAATGTGTATTAGTTTCTACAATGTATATTAGTTTTTACAATGTGTATTAGTTTCGACAATGTGTATTAGTTTCTACAATGTGTATTAATTTCTACAATGTGTATTTGTTTCTACAATGTGTATCAGTTTCTACAATGTGTATTAGTTTTTACAATATGTATTAGTTTCTACAATGTGTATTAGTTTCTACAATGTGTATTAGTTTTTACAATATGTATTAGTTTCTACAATGTGTATTAGTTTCAACAATGTGTATTAGTTTCTACAATGTGTATTTGTTTCTACAATGTGTATTAGTTTCTACAATGTGTATTAGTTTCTACAATGTGTATTAGTTTTTACAATGTGTATTATTTTCTACAATGTGTATTAGTTTCTACAATGTGTATTACTTTTTACAATGTGTATTAGTTTCTACAATGTGTATTAGTTTCTACAATGTGTATTAGTTTTTACAATGTGTATTAGTTTCTACAATGTGTATTAGTTTCTACAATGTGTATTAGTTTTTACAATGTGTATTTGTTTTTACCATGTGTATTAGTTTCTACAATGTGTATTAGTTTTTACAATGTGTATTAGTTTCTACAATGTGTATTAGTTTCTACAATATGTATTAGTTTCTACAATGTGTATTAGTTTTTACAATGTGTATTAGTTTCTACAATGTGTATTAGTTTCTACAATATGTATTAGTTTCTACAATATGTATTAGTTTTTACAATGTGTATTAGTTTCTACAATGTGTATTAGTTTCTACAATATGTATTAGTTTCTACAATGTGTATTAGTTTTTACAATGTGTATTAGTTTCTACAATGTGTATTAGTTTCTACAATATTTATTAGTTTCTACAATGTGTATTAGTTTCTACAATGTGTATTAGTTCTACAGTGTGTATTAGTTTCTACAATGTGTATTAGTTTCTACAATGTGTATTAGTTTCTACAATATGTATTAGTTTCTACAATGTGTATTAGTTTCTACAATGTGTATTAGTTTCTACAGTGTGTATTAGTTTCTACAATGTGTATTAGTTTCTACAATGTGTATTAGTTTCTACAATATGTATTAGTTTCTACAATGTGTATTAGTTTCTACAATGTGTATTAGTTTCTACAGTGTGTATTAGTTTATACAATGTGTATAAGTTTTTACAATGTGTATTAGTTTCTACAATGTGTATTAGTTTTTACAATGTGTATTAGTTTCTACAATATGTATTAGTTTTTACAATGTGTATTAGTTTCTACAATGTGTATTAGTTTCTCCAATGTGTTTTAGTTTTTACAATGTGTGTTAGTTTCTACAATGTGTATTAGTTTCTACAATGTGTATTAGTTTCTACAATGTGTATTAGTTTCTACAATATGTATTAGTTTCTACAATGTGTATTAGTTTATACAATGTGTATTAGTTTCTACAATGTGTATTAGTTTCTACAATGTGTATTAGTTTCAACAATGTGTATTAATTTCGACTATGTGTATTAGTTTTTACAATGTGTATTAGTTTCTACAATGTGTATTAGTTTCTACAATATGTATTAGTTTCTACAATGTGTATTAGTTTCTGCAATGTGTATCAGTTTCTACAATGTATATTAGTTTTAGCAATGTGTATTAGTTTTTACAATGTGTATTAGTTTCGACAATGTGTATTAGTTTTTACAATGTGTATTAGTTTCGACAATGTGTATTAGTTTCTACAATGTGTATTAGTTTCTACAATGTGTATTTGTATCTACAATGTGTATTAGCTTTTAAAATGTGTATTAGTTTTACAATGTGTATTAGTTTCTACAATGTGTATTAGTTTTTACAATGTGTATTAGTTTTTACAATGTGTATTAGTTTCTACAATGTGTATTAGTTTCTACAATGTGTATTGGTTTCTACAATGTGTATTAGTTTTTACAATGTGTATTAGTTTCTACAATGTTTATTAGTTTCTACAGTGTGTATTAGTTTCTACAATGTGTATTAGTTTCTACAATGTGTATTAGTTTCTACAATGTGTATTAGTTTCTACAATATGTATTAGTTTCTACAATGTGTATTTGTTTTTACAATGTGTATTAGTTTCTACAATGTGTATTAGTTTCTACAATGTGTATTAGTTTCTACAATGTGTATTAGTTTTTTCAATGTGTATTAATTTCTACAATGTGTATTAGTTTTTACAATGTGTATCAGTTTCTACAATGTGTATTAGTTTCTACAATGTGTATTAGTTTCTACAATATGTATTAGTTTCTACAATGTGTATTAGTTTTTACAATGTGTATTAGTTTCAACAATGTGTATTAGTTTCTACAATGTGTATTAGTTTCTACAATGTGTATTAGTTTCTACAATATGTATTAGTTTCTACAATGTGTATTAGTTTTTACAATGTGTATTAGTTTCAACAATGTGTATTAGTTTCTACAATGTGTATTAGTTTCTACAATGTGTATTAGTTTCTACAATGTGTATTAGTTTTTACAATGTGTATTAGTTTTTACAATGTGTATTAGTTTCTACAATGTGTATTAGTTTCTACAATGTGTATTAGTTTCTACAATATGTATTAGTTTCTACAATGTGTATTTGTTTCTACAATATGTATCAGTTTCTACAATGTGTATTAGTTTCTACAATGTGTATTAGTTTCTACAATGTATATTTGTTCCTACAATGTGTATTAGTTTTTACAATGTGTATTAGTTTCTACAATGTGTATTAGTTTTTACAATGTGTATTAGTGTTTACAATGTGTATTAGTTTCTACAATGCGTATTAGTTTCTACAATGTGTATTAGTTTTTACAATGTGTATTAGTTTCTACAATGTGTATTAGTTTCTACAATGTTTATTAGTTTCTACAATGTGTATTAGTTTCTACAATGTGTATTAGTTCTACAGTGTGTATTAGTTTCTACAATGTGTATTAGTTTCTACAATGTGTATTAGTTTCTACAATATGTATTAGTTTCTACAATGTGTATTAGTTTCTACAATGTGTATTAGTTTCTACAGTGTGTATTAGTTTCTACAATGTGTATTAGTTTCTACAATGTGTATTAGTTTCTACAATATGTATTAGTTTCTACAATGTGTATTAGTTTCTACAATGTGTATTAGTTTCTACAGTGTGTATTAGTTTATACAATGTGTATAAGTTTTTACAATGTGTATTAGTTTCTACAATGTGTATTAGTTTTTACAATGTGTATTAGTTTCTACAATATGTATTAGTTTTTACAATGTGTATTAGTTTCTACAATGTGTATTAGTTTCTCCAATGTGTTTTAGTTTTTACAATGTGTGTTAGTTTCTACAATGTGTATTAGTTTCTACAATGTGTATTAGTTTCTACAATGTGTATTAGTTTCTACAATATGTATTAGTTTCTACAATGTGTATTAGTTTATACAATGTGTATTAGTTTCTACAATGTGTATTAGTTTCTACAATGTGTATTAGTTTCAACAATGTGTATTAATTTCGACTATGTGTATTAGTTTTTACAATGTGTATTAGTTTCTACAATGTGTATTAGTTTCTACAATATGTATTAGTTTCTACAATGTGTATTAGTTTCTGCAATGTGTATCAGTTTCTACAATGTATATTAGTTTTAGCAATGTGTATTAGTTTTTACAATGTGTATTAGTTTCGACAATGTGTATTAGTTTTTACAATGTGTATTAGTTTCGACAATGTGTATTAGTTTCTACAATGTGTATTAGTTTCTACAATGTGTATTTGTATCTACAATGTGTATTAGCTTTTAAAATGTGTATTAGTTTTACAATGTGTATTAGTTTCTACAATGTGTATTAGTTTTTACAATGTGTATTAGTTTTTACAATGTGTATTAGTTTCTACAATGTGTATTAGTTTCTACAATGTGTATTGGTTTCTACAATGTGTATTAGTTTTTACAATGTGTATTAGTTTCTACAATGTTTATTAGTTTCTACAGTGTGTATTAGTTTCTACAATGTGTATTAGTTTCTACAATGTGTATTAGTTTCTACAATGTGTATTAGTTTCTACAATATGTATTAGTTTCTACAATGTGTATTTGTTTTTACAATGTGTATTAGTTTCTACAATGTGTATTAGTTTCTACAATGTGTATTAGTTTCTACAATGTGTATTAGTTTTTTCAATGTGTATTAATTTCTACAATGTGTATTAGTTTTTACAATGTGTATCAGTTTCTACAATGTGTATTAGTTTCTACAATGTGTATTAGTTTCTACAATATGTATTAGTTTCTACAATGTGTATTAGTTTTTACAATGTGTATTAGTTTCAACAATGTGTATTAGTTTCTACAATGTGTATTAGTTTCTACAATGTGTATTAGTTTCTACAATATGTATTAGTTTCTACAATGTGTATTAGTTTTTACAATGTGTATTAGTTTCAACAATGTGTATTAGTTTCTACAATGTGTATTAGTTTCTACAATGTGTATTAGTTTCTACAATGTGTATTAGTTTTTACAATGTGTATTAGTTTTTACAATGTGTATTAGTTTCTACAATGTGTATTAGTTTCTACAATGTGTATTAGTTTCTACAATATGTATTAGTTTCTACAATGTGTATTTGTTTCTACAATATGTATCAGTTTCTACAATGTGTATTAGTTTCTACAATGTGTATTAGTTTCTACAATGTATATTTGTTCCTACAATGTGTATTAGTTTTTACAATGTGTATTAGTTTCTACAATGTGTATTAGTTTTTACAATGTGTATTAGTGTTTACAATGTGTATTAGTTTCTACAATGCGTATTAGTTTCTACAATGTGTATTAGTTTTTACAATGTGTATTAGTTTCTACAATGTGTATTAGTTTCTACAATGTTTATTAGTTTCTACAATGTGTATTAGTTTCTACAATGTGTATTAGTTTCTACAATGTGTATTAGTTTCTACAATGTGTATTAGTTTTTACAATGTGTATTAGTTTCGACAATGTGTATTAGTTTCTACAATGTGTATTAGTTTCTACAATGTATATTAGTTTTTACAATGTGTATTAGTTTCGACAATGTGTATTAGTTTCTACAATGCGTATTAGTTTCTACAATGTGTATTAGTTTCTACAATGTGTATTAGTTTCTACAATGTATATTAGTTTTTACAATGTGTATTAGTTTCGACAATGTGTATTAGTTTCTACAATGTGTATTAATTTCTACAATGTGTATTTGTTTCTACAATGTGTATCAGTTTCTACAATGTGTATTAGTTTTTACAATATGTATTAGTTTCTACAATGTGTATTAGTTTCTACAATGTGTATTAGTTTTTACAATATGTATTAGTTTCTACAATGTGTATTAGTTTCAACAATGTGTATTAGTTTCTACAATGTGTATTTGTTTCTACAATGTGTATTAGTTTCTACAATGTGTATTAGTTTCTACAATGTGTATTATTTTCTACAATGTGTATTAGTTTCTACAATGTGTATTACTTTTTACAATGTGTATTAGTTTCTACAATGTGTATTAGTTTCTACAATGTGTATTAGTTTTTACAATGTGTATTAGTTTCTACAATGTGTATTAGTTTCTACAATGTGTATTAGTTTTTACAATGTGTATTTGTTTTTACCATGTGTATTAGTTTCTACAATGTGTATTAGTTTTTCCAATGTGTATTAGTTTCTACAATGTATATTAGTTTTTACAATGTGTAGTAGTTTCGACAATGTGTATTAGTTTCTACAATGTGTATTAGTTTCTACAATGTGTATTAGTTTTTACAATGTGTATTAGTTTCTACAATGTGTATTAGTTTCTACAATATGTATTAGTTTCTACAATGTGTATTAGTTTTTACAATGTGTATTAGTTTCTACAATGTGTATTAGTTTCTACAATATGTATTAGTTTCTACAATATGTATTAGTTTTTACAATGTGTATTAGTTTCTACAATGTGTATTAGTTTCTACAATATGTATTAGTTTCTACAATGTGTATTAGTTTTTACAATGTGTATTAGTTTCTACAATGTGTATTAGTTTCTACAATATGTATTAGTTTCTACAATGTGTATTAGTTTCTACAATGTGTATTAGTTCTACAGTGTGTATTAGTTTCTACAATGTGTATTAGTTTCTACAATGTGTATTAGTTTCTACAATATGTATTAGTTTCTACAATGTGTATTAGTTTCTACAATGTGTATTAGTTTCTACAGTGTGTATTAGTTTCTACAATGTGTATTAGTTTCTACAATGTGTATTATTTTCTACAATATGTATTAGTTTCTACAATGTGTATTAGTTTCTACAATGTGTATTAGTTTCTACAGTGTGTATTAGTTTCTACAATGTGTATAAGTTTTTACAATGTGTATTAGTTTCTACAATGTGTATTAGTTTTTACAATGTGTATTAGTTTCTACAATATGTATTAGTTTTTACAATGTGTATTAGTTTCTACAATGTGTATTAGTTTCTCCAATGTGTTTTAGTTTTTACAATGTGTATTAGTGTTTACAATGTGTATTAGTTTCTACAATGCGTATTAGTTTCTACAATGTGTATTAGTTTTTACAATGTGTATTAGTTTCTACAATGTGTATTAGTTTCTACAATGTTTATTAGTTTCTACAATGTGTATTAGTTTCTACAATGTGTATTAGTTTCTACAATGTGTATTAGTTTCTACAATGTGTATTAGTTTTTACAATGTGTATTAGTTTCGACAATGTGTATTAGTTTCTACAATGTGTATTAGTTTCTACAATGTATATTAGTTTTTACAATGTGTATTAGTTTCGACAATGTGTATTAGTTTCTACAATGCGTATTAGTTTCTACAATGTGTATTAGTTTCTACAATGTGTATTAGTTTCTACAATGTATATTAGTTTTTACAATGTGTATTAGTTTCTACAATGTGTATTAGTTTCTACAATATGTATTAGTTTCTACAATGTGTATTAGTTTCTACAATGTGTATTAGTTTCTACAGTGTGTATTAGTTTCTACAATGTGTATAAGTTTTTACAATGTGTATTAGTTTCTACAATGTGTATTAGTTTTTACAATGTGTATTAGTTTCTACAATATGTATTAGTTTTTACAATGTGTATTAGTTTCTACAATGTGTATTAGTTTCTCCAATGTGTTTTAGTTTTTACAATGTGTGTTAGTTTCTACAATGTGTATTAGTTTCTACAATGTGTATTAGTTTCTACAATGTGTATTAGTTTCTACAATATGTATTAGTTTCTACAATGTGTATTAGTTTATACAATGTGTATTAGTTTCTACAATGTGTATTAGTTTCTACAATGTGTATTAGTTTCAACAATGTGTATTAATTTCGACTATGTGTATTAGTTTTTACAATGTGTATTAGTTTCTACAATGTGTATTAGTTTCTACAATATGTATTAGTTTCTACAATGTGTATTAGTTTCTGCAATGTGTATCAGTTTCTACAATGTATATTAGTTTTAGCAATGTGTATTAGTTTTTACAATGTGTATTAGTTTCGACAATGTGTATTAGTTTTTACAATGTGTATTAGTTTCGACAATGTGTATTAGTTTCTACAATGTGTATTAGTTTCTACAATGTGTATTTGTATCTACAATGTGTATTAGCTTTTAAAATGTGTATTAGTTTTACAATGTGTATTAGTTTCTACAATGTGTATTAGTTTTTACAATGTGTATTAGTTTTTACAATGTGTATTAGTTTCTACAATGTGTATTAGTTTCTACAATGTGTATTGGTTTCTACAATGTGTATTAGTTTTTACAATGTGTATTAGTTTCTACAATGTTTATTAGTTTCTACAGTGTGTATTAGTTTCTACAATGTGTATTAGTTTCTACAATGTGTATTAGTTTCTACAATGTGTATTAGTTTCTACAATATGTATTAGTTTCTACAATGTGTATTTGTTTTTACAATGTGTATTAGTTTCTACAATGTGTATTAGTTTCTACAATGTGTATTAGTTTCTACAATGTGTATTAGTTTTTTCAATGTGTATTAATTTCTACAATGTGTATTAGCTTTACAATGTGTATCAGTTTCTACAATGTGTATTAGTTTCTACAATGTGTATTAGTTTCTACAATATGTATTAGTTTCTACAATGTGTATTAGTTTTTACAATGTGTATTAGTTTCAACAATGTGTATTAGTTTCTACAATGTGTATTAGTTTCTACAATGTGTATTAGTTTCTACAATGTGTATTAGTTTTTACAATGTGTATTAGTTTTTACAATGTGTATTAGTTTCTACAATGTGTATTAGTTTCTACAATGTGTATTAGTTTCTACAATATGTATTAGTATCTACAATGTGTATTAGTTTTTACAATGTGTATTAGTTTCGACAATGTGTATTAGTTTCTACAATGTGTATTAGTTTCTACAATGTGTATTTGTTTCTACAATATGTATCAGTTTCTACAATGTGTATTAGTTTCTACAATGTGTATTAGTTTCTACAATGTATATTTGTTCCTACAATGTGTATTAGTTTTTACAATGTGTATTAGTTTCTACAATGTGTATTAGTTTTTACAATGTGTATTAGTGTTTACAATGTGTATTAGTTTCTACAATGCGTATTAGTTTCTACAATGTGTATTAGTTTTTACAATGTGTATTAGTTTCTACAATGTGTATTAGTTTCTACAATGTTTATTAGTTTCTACAATGTGTATTAGTTTCTACAATGTGTATTAGTTTCTACAATGTGTATTAGTTTCTACAATGTGTATTAGTTTTTACAATGTGTATTAGTTTCGACAATGTGTATTAGTTTCTACAATGTGTATTAGTTTCTACAATGTATATTAGTTTTTACAATGTGTATTAGTTTCGACAATGTGTATTAGTTTCTACAATGCGTATTAGTTTCTACAATGTGTATTAGTTTCTACAATGTGTATTAGTTTCTACAATGTATATTAGTTTTTACAATGTGTATTAGTTTCGACAATGTGTATTAGTTTCTACAATGTGTATTAATTTCTACAATGTGTATTTGTTTCTACAATGTGTATCAGTTTCTACAATGTGTATTAGTTTTTACAATATGTATTAGTTTCTACAATGTGTATTAGTTTCTACAATGTGTATTAGTTTTTACAATATGTATTAGTTTCTACAATGTGTATTAGTTTCAACAATGTGTATTAGTTTCTACAATGTGTATTTGTTTCTACAATGTGTATTAGTTTCTACAATGTGTATTAGTTTCTACAATGTGTATTATTTTCTACAATGTGTATTAGTTTCTACAATGTGTATTACTTTTTACAATGTGTATTAGTTTCTACAATGTGTATTAGTTTCTACAATGTGTATTAGTTTTTACAATGTGTATTAGTTTCTACAATGTGTATTAGTTTCTACAATGTGTATTAGTTTTTACAATGTGTATTTGTTTTTACCATGTGTATTAGTTTCTACAATGTGTATTAGTTTTTCCAATGTGTATTAGTTTCTACAATGTATATTAGTTTTTACAATGTGTAGTAGTTTCGACAATGTGTATTAGTTTCTACAATGTGTATTAGTTTCTACAATGTGTATTAGTTTTTACAATGTGTATTAGTTTCTACAATGTGTATTAGTTTCTACAATATGTATTAGTTTCTACAATGTGTATTAGTTTTTACAATGTGTATTAGTTTCTACAATGTGTATTAGTTTCTACAATATGTATTAGTTTCTACAATATGTATTAGTTTTTACAATGTGTATTAGTTTCTACAATGTGTATTAGTTTCTACAATATGTATTAGTTTCTACAATGTGTATTAGTTTTTACAATGTGTATTAGTTTCTACAATGTGTATTAGTTTCTACAATATGTATTAGTTTCTACAATGTGTATTAGTTTCTACAATGTGTATTAGTTCTACAGTGTGTATTAGTTTCTACAATGTGTATTAGTTTCTACAATGTGTATTAGTTTCTACAATATGTATTAGTTTCTACAATGTGTATTAGTTTCTACAATGTGTATTAGTTTCTACAGTGTGTATTAGTTTCTACAATGTGTATTAGTTTCTACAATGTGTATTATTTTCTACAATATGTATTAGTTTCTACAATGTGTATTAGTTTCTACAATGTGTATTAGTTTCTACAGTGTGTATTAGTTTCTACAATGTGTATAAGTTTTTACAATGTGTATTAGTTTCTACAATGTGTATTAGTTTTTACAATGTGTATTAGTTTCTACAATATGTATTAGTTTTTACAATGTGTATTAGTTTCTACAATGTGTATTAGTTTCTCCAATGTGTTTTAGTTTTTACAATGTGTGTTAGTTTCTACAATGTGTATTAGTTTCTACAATGTGTATTAGTTTCTACAATGTGTATTAGTTTCTACAATATGTATTAGTTTCTACAATGTGTATTAGTTTCTGCAATGTGTATCAGTTTCTACAATGTATATTAGTTTTAGCAATGTGTATTAGTTTTTACAATGTGTATTAGTTTCGACAATGTGTATTAGTTTTTACAATGTGTATTAGTTTCGACAATGTGTATTAGATTCTACAATGTGTATTAGTTTTTACAATGTGTATTAGTTTCGACAATGTGTATTAGTTTCTGCAATGTGTATCAGTTTCTACAATGTATATTAGTTTTAGCAATGTGTATTAGTTTTTACAATGTGTATTAGTTTCGACAATGTGTATTAGTTTCTACAATGTGTATTTGTTTCTACAATGTGTATTAGCTTTTAAAATGTGTATTAGTTTTACAATGTGTATGAGTTTCTACAATGTGTATTAGTTTTTACAATGTGTATTAGTTTTTACAATGTGTATTAGTTTCTACAATGTGTATTAGTTTCTACAATGTGTATTGGTTTCTACAATGTGTATTAGTTTTTACAATGTGTATTAGTTTCTACAATGTTTATTAGTTTCTACAGTGTGTATTAGTTTCTACAATGTGTATTAGTTTCTACAATGTGTATTAGTTTCTACAATGTGTATTAGTTTCTACAATATGTATTAGTTTCTACAATGTGTATTTGTTTTTACAATGTGTATTAGTTTCTACAATGTGTATTAGTTTCTACAATGTGTATTAGTTTCTACAATGTGTATTAGTTTTTTCAATGTGTATTAATTTCTACAATGTGTATTAGTTTTTACAATGTGTATCAGTTTCTACAATGTGTATTAGTTTCTACAATGTGTATTAGTTTCTACAATATGTATTAGTTTCTACAATGTGTATTAGTTTTTACAATGTGTATTAGTTTCAACAATGTGTATTAGTTTCTACAATGTGTATTAGTTTCTACAATGTGTATTAGTTTCTACAATGTGTATTTGTTTCTACAATGTGTATCAGTTTCTACAATGTGTATTAGTGTCTACAATGTGTATTAGTTTCTAAAATGTATATTAGTTTCTACATCGTGTATTAGTTTTTACAATGTGTATTAGTTTCTACAATGTGTATTAGTTTTTACAATGTGTATTAGTGTTTACAATGTGTATTAGTTTCTACAATGTGTATTAGTTTCTACAATGTGTATTAGTTTTTACAATGTGTATTAGTTTCTACAATGTGTATTCGTTTCTACAATGTGTATTAGTTTCTACAATGTGTATTAGTTTCTGCAATGTGTATTAGTTTTTACAATGTGTATTAGTTTTTACAATGTGTATTAGTTTCTACAATGTGTATTAGTTTCTACAATGTTTATTAGTTTCTACAATGTGTATTAGTTTCTACAATGTGTATTAGTTTCTGCAATGTGTATTAGTTTCTACAATGTGTATTAGTTTTTACAATGTGTATTAGTTTCGACAATGTGTATTAGTTTCTACAATGTGTATTAGTTTCTACAATGTATATTAGTTTTTAAAATGTGTATTAGTTTCGACAATGTGTATTAGTTTCTACAATGCGTATTAGTTTCTACAATGTGTATTAGTTTCTACAATGTGTATTAGTTTCTACAATGTTTATTAGTTTCTACAAGGTGTATTAGTTTCTACAATGTTTATTAGTTTCTACAATGTGTATTAGTTTCGACAATGTGTATTAGTTTTTGCAATGTGTATTAGTTTCTACAATGTGTATTAGTTTCTACAATGTGTATTAGTTTTTACAATGTGCATTAGTTTCTACAATGTGTATTAGTTTCTACAATGTGTATTAGTTTTTACAATGTGTATTAGTTTTTACAATGTGTATTAGTTTCTACAATGTGTATTAGTTTCTACAATGTGTATTGGTTTCTACAATGTGTATTAGTTTTTACAATGTGTATTAGTTTCTACAATGTTTATTAGTTTCTACAGTGTGTATTAGTTTCTACAATGTGTATTAGTTTCTACAATGTGTATTAGTTTCTACAATATGTATTAGTTTCTACAATGTGTATTTGTTTTTACAATGTGTATTAGTTTCTACAATGTGTATTAGTTTATACAATGTGTATTAGTTTCTACAATGTGTATTAGTTTCTACAATGTGTATTAGTTTCAACAATGTGTATTAATTTCGACTATGTGTATTAGTTTTTACAATGTGTATTAGTTTCTACAATGTGTATTAGTTTCTACAATATGTATTAGTTTCTACAATGTGTATTAGTTTCTGCAATGTGTATCAGTTTCTACAATGTATATTAGTTTTAGCAATGTGTATTAGTTTTTACAATGTGTATTAGTTTCGACAATGTGTATTAGTTTTTACAATGTGTATTAGTTTCGACAATGTGTATTAGATTCTACAATGTGTATTAGTTTCTACAATGTGTATTTGTTTCTACAATGTGTATTAGCTTTTAAAATGTGTATTAGTTTTACAATGTGTATGAGTTTCTACAATGTGTATTAGTTTTTACAATGTGTATTAGTTTTTACAATGTGTATTAGTTTCTACAATGTGTATTAGTTTCTACAATGTGTATTGGTTTCTACAATGTGTATTAGTTTTTACAATGTGTATTAGTTTCTACAATGTTTATTAGTTTCTACAGTGTGTATTAGTTTCTACAATGTGTATTAGTTTCTACAATGTGTATTAGTTTCTACAATGTGTATTAGTTTCTACAATATGTATTAGTTTCTACAATGTGTATTTGTTTTTACAATGTGTATTAGTTTCTACAATGTGTATTAGTTTCTACAATGTGTATTAGTTTCTACAATGTGTATTAGCTTTTTCAATGTGTATTAATTTCTACAATGTGTATTAGTTTTTACAATGTGTATCAGTTTCTACAATGTGTATTAGTTTCTACAATGTGTATTAGTTTCTACAATATGTATTAGTTTCTACAATGTGTATTAGTTTTTACAATGTGTATTAGTTTCAACAATGTGTATTAGTTTCTACAATGTGTATTAGTTTCTACAATGTGTATTAGTTTCTACAATGTGTATTTGTTTCTACAATGTGTATCAGTTTCTACAATGTGTATTAGTGTCTACAATGTGTATTAGTTTCTAAAATGTATATTAGTTTCTACATCGTGTATTAGTTTTTACAATGTGTATTAGTTTCTACAATGTGTATTAGTTTTTACAATGTGTATTAGTGTTTACAATGTGTATTAGTTTCTACAATGTGTATTAGTTTCTACAATGTGTATTAGTTTTTACAATGTGTATTAGTTTCTACAATGTGTATTCGTTTCTACAATGTGTATTAGTTTCTACAATGTGTATTAGTTTCTGCAATGTGTATTAGTTTTTACAATGTGTATTAGTTTTTACAATGTGTATTAGTTTCTACAATGTGTATTAGTTTCTACAATGTTTATTAGTTTCTACAATGTGTATTAGTTTCTACAATGTGTATTAGTTTCTGCAATGTGTATTAGTTTCTACAATGTGTATTAGTTTTTACAATGTGTATTAGTTTCGACAATGTGTATTAGTTTCTACAATGTGTATTAGTTTCTACAATGTATATTAGTTTTTAAAATGTGTATTAGTTTCGACAATGTGTATTAGTTTCTACAATGCGTATTAGTTTCTACAATGTGTATTAGTTTCTACAATGTGTATTAGTTTCTACAATGTTTATTAGTTTCTACAAGGTGTATTAGTTTCTACAATGTTTATTAGTTTTTACAATGTGTATTAGTTTCGACAATGTGTATTAGTTTTTGCAATGTGTATTAGTTTCTACAATGTGTATTAGTTTCTACAATGTGTATTAGTTTTTACAATGTGCATTAGTTTCTACAATGTGTATTAGTTTCTACAATGTGTATTAGTTTTTACAATGTGTATTAGTTTTTACAATGTGTATTAGTTTCTACAATGTGTATTAGTTTCTACAATGTGTATTGGTTTCTACAATGTGTATTAGTTTTTACAATGTGTATTAGTTTCTACAATGTTTATTAGTTTCTACAGTGTGTATTAGTTTCTACAATGTGTATTAGTTTCTACAATGTGTATTAGTTTCTACAATGTGTATTAGTTTCTACAATATGTATTAGTTTCTACAATGTGTATTTGTTTTTACAATGTGTATTAGTTTCTACAATGTGTATTAGTTTCTACAATGTGTATTAGTTTCTACAATGTGTATTAGTTTTTTCAATGTGTATTAATTTCTACAATGTGTATTAGTTTTTACAATGTGTATCAGTTTCTACAATGTGTATTAGTTTCTACAATGTGTATTAGTTTTTACAATGTGTATTTGTTTTTACCATGTGTATTAGTTTCTACAATGTGTATTAGTTTTTCCAATGTGTATTAGTTTCTACAATGTATATTAGTTTTTACAATGTGTAGTAGTTTCGACAATGTGTATTAGTTTCTACAATGTGTATTAGTTTCTACAATGTGTATTAGTTTTTACAATGTGTATTAGTTTCTACAATGTGTATTAGTTTCTACAATATGTATTAGTTTCTACAATGTGTATTAGTTTTTACAATGTGTATTAGTTTCTACAATGTGTATTAGTTTCTACAATATGTATTAGTTTCTACAATATGTATTAGTTTTTACAATGTGTATTAGTTTCTACAATGTGTATTAGTTTCTACAATATGTATTAGTTTCTACAATGTGTATTAGTTTTTACAATGTGTATTAGTTTCTACAATGTGTATTAGTTTCTACAATATGTATTAGTTTCTACAATGTGTATTAGTTTCTACAATGTGTATTAGTTCTACAGTGTGTATTAGTTTCTACAATGTGTATTAGTTTCTACAATGTGTATTAGTTTCTACAATATGTATTAGTTTCTACAATGTGTATTAGTTTCTACAATGTGTATTAGTTTCTACAGTGTGTATTAGTTTCTACAATGTGTATTAGTTTCTACAATGTGTATTATTTTCTACAATATGTATTAGTTTCTACAATGTGTATTAGTTTCTACAATGTGTATTAGTTTCTACAGTGTGTATTAGTTTCTACAATGTGTATAAGTTTTTACAATGTGTATTAGTTTCTACAATGTGTATTAGTTTTTACAATGTGTATTAGTTTCTACAATATGTATTAGTTTTTACAATGTGTATTAGTTTCTACAATGTGTATTAGTTTCTCCAATGTGTTTTAGTTTTTACAATGTGTGTTAGTTTCTACAATGTGTATTAGTTTCTACAATGTGTATTAGTTTCTACAATGTGTATTAGTTTCTACAATATGTATTAGTTTCTACAATGTGTATTAGTTTCTGCAATGTGTATCAGTTTCTACAATGTATATTAGTTTTAGCAATGTGTATTAGTTTTTACAATGTGTATTAGTTTCGACAATGTGTATTAGTTTTTACAATGTGTATTAGTTTCGACAATGTGTATTAGATTCTACAATGTGTATTAGTTTTTACAATGTGTATTAGTTTCGACAATGTGTATTAGTTTCTGCAATGTGTATCAGTTTCTACAATGTATATTAGTTTTAGCAATGTGTATTAGTTTTTACAATGTGTATTAGTTTCGACAATGTGTATTAGTTTCTACAATGTGTATTTGTTTCTACAATGTGTATTAGCTTTTAAAATGTGTATTAGTTTTACAATGTGTATGAGTTTCTACAATGTGTATTAGTTTTTACAATGTGTATTAGTTTTTACAATGTGTATTAGTTTCTACAATGTGTATTAGTTTCTACAATGTGTATTGGTTTCTACAATGTGTATTAGTTTTTACAATGTGTATTAGTTTCTACAATGTTTATTAGTTTCTACAGTGTGTATTAGTTTCTACAATGTGTATTAGTTTCTACAATGTGTATTAGTTTCTACAATGTGTATTAGTTTCTACAATATGTATTAGTTTCTACAATGTGTATTTGTTTTTACAATGTGTATTAGTTTCTACAATGTGTATTAGTTTCTACAATGTGTATTAGTTTCTACAATGTGTATTAGTTTTTTCAATGTGTATTAATTTCTACAATGTGTATTAGTTTTTACAATGTGTATCAGTTTCTACAATGTGTATTAGTTTCTACAATGTGTATTAGTTTCTACAATATGTATTAGTTTCTACAATGTGTATTAGTTTTTACAATGTGTATTAGTTTCAACAATGTGTATTAGTTTCTACAATGTGTATTAGTTTCTACAATGTGTATTAGTTTCTACAATGTGTATTTGTTTCTACAATGTGTATCAGTTTCTACAATGTGTATTAGTGTCTACAATGTGTATTAGTTTCTAAAATGTATATTAGTTTCTACATCGTGTATTAGTTTTTACAATGTGTATTAGTTTCTACAATGTGTATTAGTTTTTACAATGTGTATTAGTGTTTACAATGTGTATTAGTTTCTACAATGTGTATTAGTTTCTACAATGTGTATTAGTTTTTACAATGTGTATTAGTTTCTACAATGTGTATTCGTTTCTACAATGTGTATTAGTTTCTACAATGTGTATTAGTTTCTGCAATGTGTATTAGTTTTTACAATGTGTATTAGTTTTTACAATGTGTATTAGTTTCTACAATGTGTATTAGTTTCTACAATGTTTATTAGTTTCTACAATGTGTATTAGTTTCTACAATGTGTATTAGTTTCTGCAATGTGTATTAGTTTCTACAATGTGTATTAGTTTTTACAATGTGTATTAGTTTCGACAATGTGTATTAGTTTCTACAATGTGTATTAGTTTCTACAATGTATATTAGTTTTTAAAATGTGTATTAGTTTCGACAATGTGTATTAGTTTCTACAATGCGTATTAGTTTCTACAATGTGTATTAGTTTCTACAATGTGTATTAGTTTCTACAATGTTTATTAGTTTCTACAAGGTGTATTAGTTTCTACAATGTTTATTAGTTTCTACAATGTGTATTAGTTTCGACAATGTGTATTAGTTTTTGCAATGTGTATTAGTTTCTACAATGTGTATTAGTTTCTACAATGTGTATTAGTTTTTACAATGTGCATTAGTTTCTACAATGTGTATTAGTTTCTACAATGTGTATTAGTTTTTACAATGTGTATTAGTTTTTACAATGTGTATTAGTTTCTACAATGTGTATTAGTTTCTACAATGTGTATTGGTTTCTACAATGTGTATTAGTTTTTACAATGTGTATTAGTTTCTACAATGTTTATTAGTTTCTACAGTGTGTATTAGTTTCTACAATGTGTATTAGTTTCTACAATGTGTATTAGTTTCTACAATATGTATTAGTTTCTACAATGTGTATTTGTTTTTACAATGTGTATTAGTTTCTACAATGTGTATTAGTTTATACAATGTGTATTAGTTTCTACAATGTGTATTAGTTTCTACAATGTGTATTAGTTTCAACAATGTGTATTAATTTCGACTATGTGTATTAGTTTTTACAATGTGTATTAGTTTCTACAATGTGTATTAGTTTCTACAATATGTATTAGTTTCTACAATGTGTATTAGTTTCTGCAATGTGTATCAGTTTCTACAATGTATATTAGTTTTAGCAATGTGTATTAGTTTTTACAATGTGTATTAGTTTCGACAATGTGTATTAGTTTTTACAATGTGTATTAGTTTCGACAATGTGTATTAGATTCTACAATGTGTATTAGTTTCTACAATGTGTATTTGTTTCTACAATGTGTATTAGCTTTTAAAATGTGTATTAGTTTTACAATGTGTATGAGTTTCTACAATGTGTATTAGTTTTTACAATGTGTATTAGTTTTTACAATGTGTATTAGTTTCTACAATGTGTATTAGTTTCTACAATGTGTATTGGTTTCTACAATGTGTATTAGTTTTTACAATGTGTATTAGTTTCTACAATGTTTATTAGTTTCTACAGTGTGTATTAGTTTCTACAATGTGTATTAGTTTCTACAATGTGTATTAGTTTCTACAATGTGTATTAGTTTCTACAATATGTATTAGTTTCTACAATGTGTATTTGTTTTTACAATGTGTATTAGTTTCTACAATGTGTATTAGTTTCTACAATGTGTATTAGTTTCTACAATGTGTATTAGCTTTTTCAATGTGTATTAATTTCTACAATGTGTATTAGTTTTTACAATGTGTATCAGTTTCTACAATGTGTATTAGTTTCTACAATGTGTATTAGTTTCTACAATATGTATTAGTTTCTACAATGTGTATTAGTTTTTACAATGTGTATTAGTTTCAACAATGTGTATTAGTTTCTACAATGTGTATTAGTTTCTACAATGTGTATTAGTTTCTACAATGTGTATTTGTTTCTACAATGTGTATCAGTTTCTACAATGTGTATTAGTGTCTACAATGTGTATTAGTTTCTAAAATGTATATTAGTTTCTACATCGTGTATTAGTTTTTACAATGTGTATTAGTTTCTACAATGTGTATTAGTTTTTACAATGTGTATTAGTGTTTACAATGTGTATTAGTTTCTACAATGTGTATTAGTTTCTACAATGTGTATTAGTTTTTACAATGTGTATTAGTTTCTACAATGTGTATTCGTTTCTACAATGTGTATTAGTTTCTACAATGTGTATTAGTTTCTGCAATGTGTATTAGTTTTTACAATGTGTATTAGTTTTTACAATGTGTATTAGTTTCTACAATGTGTATTAGTTTCTACAATGTTTATTAGTTTCTACAATGTGTATTAGTTTCTACAATGTGTATTAGTTTCTGCAATGTGTATTAGTTTCTACAATGTGTATTAGTTTTTACAATGTGTATTAGTTTCGACAATGTGTATTAGTTTCTACAATGTGTATTAGTTTCTACAATGTATATTAGTTTTTAAAATGTGTATTAGTTTCGACAATGTGTATTAGTTTCTACAATGCGTATTAGTTTCTACAATGTGTATTAGTTTCTACAATGTGTATTAGTTTCTACAATGTTTATTAGTTTCTACAAGGTGTATTAGTTTCTACAATGTTTATTAGTTTTTACAATGTGTATTAGTTTCGACAATGTGTATTAGTTTTTGCAATGTGTATTAGTTTCTACAATGTGTATTAGTTTCTACAATGTGTATTAGTTTTTACAATGTGCATTAGTTTCTACAATGTGTATTAGTTTCTACAATGTGTATTAGTTTTTACAATGTGTATTAGTTTTTACAATGTGTATTAGTTTCTACAATGTGTATTAGTTTCTACAATGTGTATTGGTTTCTACAATGTGTATTAGTTTTTACAATGTGTATTAGTTTCTACAATGTTTATTAGTTTCTACAGTGTGTATTAGTTTCTACAATGTGTATTAGTTTCTACAATGTGTATTAGTTTCTACAATGTGTATTAGTTTCTACAATATGTATTAGTTTCTACAATGTGTATTTGTTTTTACAATGTGTATTAGTTTCTACAATGTGTATTAGTTTCTACAATGTGTATTAGTTTCTACAATGTGTATTAGTTTTTTCAATGTGTATTAATTTCTACAATGTGTATTAGTTTTTACAATGTGTATCAGTTTCTACAATGTGTATTAGTTTCTACAATGTGTATTAGTTTCTACAATGTGTATTAGTTTTTACAATGTGTATTAGTTTCAACAATGTGTATTTGTTTCTACAATGTGTATTAGTTTCTACAATGTGTATTAGTTTCTACAATGTGTATTTGTTTCTACAATGTGTATCAGTTTCTACAATGTGTATTAGTGTCTACAATGTGTATTAGTTTCTAAAATGTATATTAGTTTCTACATCGTGTATTAGTTTTTACAATGTGTATTAGTTTCTACAATGTGTATTAGTTTTTACAATGTGTATTAGTGTTTACAATGTGTATTAGTTTCTACAATGTGTATTAGTTTCTACAATGTGTATTAGTTTTTACAATGTGTATTAGTTTTTACAATGTGTATTAGTTTCTACAATATGTATTAGTTTTTACAATGTGTATTAGTTTCTACAATGTGTATTAGTTTCTCCAATGTGTTTTAGTTTTTACAATGTGTGTTAGTTTCTACAATGTGTATTAGTTTCTACAATGTGTATTAGTTTCTACAATGTGTATTAGTTTCTACAATATGTATTAGTTTCTACAATGTGTATTAGTTTATACAATGTGTATTAGTTTCTACAATGTGTATTAGTTTCTACAATGTGTATTAGTTTCAACAATGTGTATTAATTTCGACTATGTGTATTAGTTTTTACAATGTGTATTAGTTTCTACAATGTGTATTAGTTTCTACAATATGTATTAGTTTCTACAATGTGTATTAGTTTCTGCAATGTGTATCAGTTTCTACAATGTATATTAGTTTTAGCAATGTGTATTAGTTTTTACAATGTGTATTAGTTTCGACAATGTGTATTAGTTTTTACAATGTGTATTAGTTTCGACAATGTGTATTAGTTTCTACAATGTGTATTAGTTTCTACAATGTGTATTTGTATCTACAATGTGTATTAGCTTTTAAAATGTGTATTAGTTTTACAATGTGTATTAGTTTCTACAATGTGTATTAGTTTTTACAATGTGTATTAGTTTTTACAATGTGTATTAGTTTCTACAATGTGTATTAGTTTCTACAATGTGTATTGGTTTCTACAATGTGTATTAGTTTTTACAATGTGTATTAGTTTCTACAATGTTTATTAGTTTCTACAGTGTGTATTAGTTTCTACAATGTGTATTAGTTTCTACAATGTGTATTAGTTTCTACAATGTGTATTAGTTTCTACAATATGTATTAGTTTCTACAATGTGTATTTGTTTTTACAATGTGTATTAGTTTCTACAATGTGTATTAGTTTCTACAATGTGTATTAGTTTCTACAATGTGTATTAGTTTTTTCAATGTGTATTAATTTCTACAATGTGTATTAGTTTTTACAATGTGTATCAGTTTCTACAATGTGTATTAGTTTCTACAATGTGTATTAGTTTCTACAATATGTATTAGTTTCTACAATGTGTATTAGTTTTTACAATGTGTATTAGTTTCAACAATGTGTATTAGTTTCAACAATGTGTATTAGTTTCTACAATGTGTATTAGTTTCTACAATGTGTATTAGTTTTTACAATGTGTATTAGTTTTTACAATGTGTATTAGTTTCTACAATGTGTATTAGTTTCTACAATGTGTATTAGTTTCTACAATATGTATTAGTTTCTACAATGTGTATTAGTTTTTACAATGTGTATTAGTTTCGACAATGTGTATTAGTTTCTACAATGTGTATTAGTTTCTACAATGTGTATTTGTTTCTACAATATGTATCAGTTTCTACAATGTGTATTAGTTTCTACAATGTGTATTAGTTTCTACAATGTATATTTGTTCCTACAATGTGTATTAGTTTTTACAATGTGTATTAGTTTCTACAATGTGTATTAGTTTTTACAATGTGTATTAGTGTTTACAATGTGTATTAGTTTCTACAATGCGTATTAGTTTCTACAATGTGTATTAGTTTTTACAATGTGTATTAGTTTCTACAATGTGTATTAGTTTCTACAATGTTTATTAGTTTCTACAATGTGTATTAGTTTCTACAATGTGTATTAGTTTCTACAATGTGTATTAGTTTCTACAATGTGTATTAGTTTTTACAATGTGTATTAGTTTCGACAATGTGTATTAGTTTCTACAATGTGTATTAGTTTCTACAATGTATATTAGTTTTTACAATGTGTATTAGTTTCGACAATGTGTATTAGTTTCTACAATGCGTATTAGTTTCTACAATGTGTATTAGTTTCTACAATGTGTATTAGTTTCTACAATGTATATTAGTTTTTACAATGTGTATTAGTTTCGACAATGTGTATTAGTTTCTACAATGTGTATTAATTTCTACAATGTGTATTTGTTTCTACAATGTGTATCAGTTTCTACAATGTGTATTAGTTTTTACAATATGTATTAGTTTCTGCAATGTGTATTAGTTTCTACAATGTGTATTAGTTTTTACAATATGTATTAGTTTCTACAATGTGTATTAGTTTCAACAATGTGTATTAGTTTCTACAATGTGTATTTGTTTCTACAATGTGTATTAGTTTCTACAATGTGTATTAGTTTCTACAATGTGTATTATTTTCTACAATGTGTATTAGTTTCTACAATGTGTATTACTTTTTACAATGTGTATTAGTTTCTACAATGTGTATTAGTTTCTACAATGTGTATTAGTTTTTACAATGTGTATTAGTTTCTACAATGTGTATTAGTTTCTACAATGTGTATTTGTATCTACAATGTGTATTAGCTTTTAAAATGTGTATTAGTTTTACAATGTGTATTAGTTTCTACAATGTGTATTAGTTTTTACAATGTGTATTAGTTTTTACAATGTGTATTAGTTTCTACAATGTGTATTAGTTTCTACAATGTGTATTGGTTTCTACAATGTGTATTAGTTTTTACAATGTGTATTAGTTTCTACAATGTTTATTAGTTTCTACAGTGTGTATTAGTTTCTACAATGTGTATTAGTTTCTACAATGTGTATTAGTTTCTACAATGTGTATTAGTTTCTACAATATGTATTAGTTTCTACAATGTGTATTTGTTTTTACAATGTGTATTAGTTTCTACAATGTGTATTAGTTTCTACAATGTGTATTAGTTTCTACAATGTGTATTAGTTTTTTCAATGTGTATTAATTTCTACAATGTGTATTAGTTTTTACAATGTGTATCAGTTTCTACAATGTGTATTAGTTTCTACAATGTGTATTAGTTTCTACAATATGTATTAGTTTCTACAATGTGTATTAGTTTTTACAATGTGTATTAGTTTCAACAATGTGTATTAGTTTCAACAATGTGTATTAGTTTCTACAATGTGTATTAGTTTCTACAATGTGTATTAGTTTTTACAATGTGTATTAGTTTTTACAATGTGTATTAGTTTCTACAATGTGTATTAGTTTCTACAATGTGTATTAGTTTCTACAATATGTATTAGTTTCTACAATGTGTATTAGTTTTTACAATGTGTATTAGTTTCGACAATGTGTATTAGTTTCTACAATGTGTATTAGTTTCTACAATGTGTATTTGTTTCTACAATATGTATCAGTTTCTACAATGTGTATTAGTTTCTACAATGTGTATTAGTTTCTACAATGTATATTTGTTCCTACAATGTGTATTAGTTTTTACAATGTGTATTAGTTTCTACAATGTGTATTAGTTTTTACAATGTGTATTAGTGTTTACAATGTGTATTAGTTTCTACAATGCGTATTAGTTTCTACAATGTGTATTAGTTTTTACAATGTGTATTAGTTTCTACAATGTGTATTAGTTTCTACAATGTTTATTAGTTTCTACAATGTGTATTAGTTTCTACAATGTGTATTAGTTTCTACAATGTGTATTAGTTTCTACAATGTGTATTAGTTTTTACAATGTGTATTAGTTTCGACAATGTGTATTAGTTTCTACAATGTGTATTAGTTTCTACAATGTATATTAGTTTTTACAATGTGTATTAGTTTCGACAATGTGTATTAGTTTCTACAATGCGTATTAGTTTCTACAATGTGTATTAGTTTCTACAATGTGTATTAGTTTCTACAATGTATATTAGTTTTTACAATGTGTATTAGTTTCGACAATGTGTATTAGTTTCTACAATGTGTATTAATTTCTACAATGTGTATTTGTTTCTACAATGTGTATCAGTTTCTACAATGTGTATTAGTTTTTACAATATGTATTAGTTTCTGCAATGTGTATTAGTTTCTACAATGTGTATTAGTTTTTACAATATGTATTAGTTTCTACAATGTGTATTAGTTTCAACAATGTGTATTAGTTTCTACAATGTGTATTTGTTTCTACAATGTGTATTAGTTTCTACAATGTGTATTAGTTTCTACAATGTGTATTATTTTCTACAATGTGTATTAGTTTCTACAATGTGTATTACTTTTTACAATGTGTATTAGTTTCTACAATGTGTATTAGTTTCTACAATGTGTATTAGTTTTTACAATGTGTATTAGTTTCTACAATGTGTATTAGTTTCTACAATGTGTATTAATTTTTACAATGTGTATTTGTTTTTACCATGTGTATTAGTTTCTACAATGTGTATTAGTTTTTGCAATGTGTATTAGTTTCTACAATGTATATTAGTTTTTACAATGTGTAGTAGTTTCGACAATGTGTATTAGTTTCTACAATGTGTATTAGTTTCTACAATGTGTATTAGTTTTTACAATGTGTATTAGTTTCTACAATGTGTATTAGTTTCTACAATATGTATTAGTTTCTACAATGTGTATTAGTTTTTACAATGTGTATTAGTTTCTACAATGTGTATTAGTTTCTACAATATGTATTAGTTTCTACAATATGTATTAGTTTTTACAATGTGTATTAGTTTCTACAATGTGTATTAGTTTCTACAATATGTATTAGTTTCTACAATGTGTATTAGTTTTTACAATGTGTATTAGTTTCTACAATGTGTATTAGTTTCTACAATATGTATTAGTTTCTACAATGTGTATTATTTTCTACAATGTGTATTAGTTCTACAGTGTGTATTAGTTTCTACAATGTGTATTAGTTTCTACAATGTGTATTAGTTTCTACAATATGTATTAGTTTCTACAATGTGTATTAGTTTCTACAATGTGTATTAGTTTCTACAGTGTGTATTAGTTTCTACAATGTGTATTAGTTTCTACAATGTGTATTATTTTCTACAATATGTATTAGTTTCTACAATGTGTATTAGTTTCTACAATGTGTATTAGTTTCTACAGTGTGTATTAGTTTCTACAATGTGTATAAGTTTTTACAATGTGTATTAGTTTCTACAATGTGTATTAGTTTTTACAATGTGTATTAGTTTCTACAATATGTATTAGTTTTTACAATGTGTATTAGTTTCTACAATGTGTATTAGTTTCTCCAATGTGTTTTAGTTTTTACAATGTGTGTTAGTTTCTACAATGTGTATTAGTTTCTACAATGTGTATTAGTTTCTACAATGTGTATTAGTTTCTACAATATGTATTAGTTTCTACAATGTGTATTAGTTTATACAATGTGTATTAGTTTCTACAATGTGTATTAGTTTTTACAATGTGTATTAGTTTCAACAATGTGTATTAATTTCGACTATGTGTATTAGTTTTTACAATGTGTATTAGTTTCTACAATGTGTATTAGTTTCTACAATATGTATTAGTTTCTACAATGTGTATTAGTTTCTGCAATGTGTATCAGTTTCTACAATGTATATTAGTTTTAGCAATGTGTATTAGTTTTTACAATGTGTATTAGTTTCGACAATGTGTATTAGTTTTTACAATGTGTATTAGTTTCGACAATGTGTATTAGATTCTACAATGTGTATTAGTTTCTACAATGTGTATTTGTTTCTACAATGTGTATTAGCTTTTAAAATGTGTATTAGTTTTACAATGTGTATGAGTTTCTACAATGTGTATTAGTTTTTACAATGTGTATTAGTTTTTACAATGTGTATTAGTTTCTACAATGTGTATTAGTTTCTACAATGTGTATTGGTTTCTACAATGTGTATTAGTTTTTACAATGTGTATTAGTTTCTACAATGTTTATTAGTTTCTACAGTGTGTATTAGTTTCTACAATGTGTATTAGTTTCTACAATGTGTATTAGTTTCTACAATGTGTATTAGTTTCTACAATATGTATTAGTTTCTACAATGTGTATTTGTTTTTACAATGTGTATTAGTTTCTACAATGTGTATTAGTTTCTACAATGTGTATTAGTTTCTACAATGTGTATTAGTTTTTTCAATGTGTATTAATTTCTACAATGTGTATTAGTTTTTACAATGTGTATCAGTTTCTACAATGTGTATTAGTTTCTACAATGTGTATTAGTTTCTATAATATGTATTAGTTTCTACAATGTGTATTAGTTTTTACAATGTGTATTAGTTTCAACAATGTGTATTAGTTTCTACAATGTGTATTAGTTTCTACAATGTGTATTAGTTTCTACAATGTGTATTTGTTTCTACAATGTGTATCAGTTTCTACAATGTGTATTAGTGTCTACAATGTGTATTAGTTTCTAAAATGTATATTAGTTTCTACATCGTGTATTAGTTTTTACAATGTGTATTAGTTTCTACAATGTGTATTAGTTTTTACAATGTGTATTAGTGTTTACAATGTGTATTAGTTTCTACAATGTGTATTAGTTTCTACAATGTGTATTAGTTTTTACAATGTGTATTAGTTTCTACAATGTGTATTCGTTTCTACAATGTGTATTAGTTTCTACAATGTGTATTAGTTTCTGCAATGTGTATTAGTTTTTACAATGTGTATTAGTTTTTACAATGTGTATTAGTTTCTACAATGTGTATTAGTTTCTACAATGTTTATTAGTTTCTACAATGTGTATTAGTTTCTACAATGTGTATTAGTTTCTGCAATGTGTATTAGTTTCTACAATGTGTATTAGTTTTTACAATGTGTATTAGTTTCGACAATGTGTATTAGTTTCTACAATGTGTATTAGTTTCTACAATGTATATTAGTTTTTAAAATGTGTATTAGTTTCGACAATGTGTATTAGTTTCTACAATGCGTATTAGTTTCTACAATGTGTATTAGTTTCTACAATGTGTATTAGTTTCTACAATGTTTATTAGTTTCTACAAGGTGTATTAGTTTCTACAATGTTTATTAGTTTCTACAATGTGTATTAGTTTCGACAATGTGTATTAGTTTTTGCAATGTGTATTAGTTTCTACAATGTGTATTAGTTTCTACAATGTGTATTAGTTTTTACAATGTGCATTATTTTCTACAATGTGTATTAGTTTCTACAATGTGTATTAGTTTTTACAATGTGTATTAGTTTTTACAATGTGTATTAGTTTCTACAATGTGTATTAGTTTCTACAATGTGTATTGGTTTCTACAATGTGTATTAGTTTTTACAATGTGTATTAGTTTCTACAATGTTTATTAGTTTCTACAGTGTGTATTAGTTTCTACAATGTGTATTAGTTTCTACAATGTGTATTAGTTTCTACAATGTGTATTAGTTTCTACAATATGTATTAGTTTCTACAATGTGTATTTGTTTTTACAATGTGTATTAGTTTCTACAATGTGTATTAGTTTCTACAATGTGTATTAGTTTCTACAATGTGTATTAGTTTTTTCAATGTGTATTAATTTCTACAATGTGTATTAGTTTTTACAATGTGTATCAGTTTCTACAATGTGTATTAGTTTCTACAATGTGTATTAGTTTCTACAATATGTATTAGTTTCTACAATGTGTATTAGTTTTTACAATGTGTATTAGTTTCAACAATGTGTATTAGTTTCTACAATGTGTATTAGTTTCTACAATGTGTATTAGTTTCTACAATGTGTATTTGTTTCTACAATGTGTATCAGTTTCTACAATGTGTATTAGTGTCTACAATGTGTATTAGTTTCTAAAATGTATATTAGTTTCTACATCGTGTATTAGTTTTTACAATGTGTATTAGTTTCTACAATGTGTATTAGTTTTTACAATGTGTATTAGTGTTTACAATGTGTATTAGTTTCTACAATGTGTATTAGTTTCTACAATGTGTATTAGTTTTTACAATGTGTATTAGTTTCTACAATGTGTATTCGTTTCTACAATGTGTATTAGTTTCTACAATGTGTATTAGTTTCTGCAATGTGTATTAGTTTTTACAATGTGTATTAGTTTTTACAATGTGTATTAGTTTCTACAATGTGTATTAGTTTCTACAATGTTTATTAGTTTCTACAATGTGTATTAGTTTCTACAATGTGTATTAGTTTCTGCAATGTGTATTAGTTTCTACAATGTGTATTAGTTTTTACAATGTGTATTAGTTTCGACAATGTGTATTAGTTTCTACAATGTGTATTAGTCTCTACAATGTATATTAGTTTTTAAAATGTGTATTAGTTTCGACAATGTGTATTAGTTTCTACAATGCGTATTAGTTTCTACAATGTGTATTAGTTTCTACAATGTGTATTAGTTTCTACAATGTTTATTAGTTTCTACAAGGTGTATTAGTTTCTACAATGTTTATTAGTTTCTACAATGTGTATTAGTTTCGACAATGTGTATTAGTTTTTGCAATGTGTATTAGTTTCTACAATGTGTATTAGTTTCTACAATGTGTATTAGTTTTTACAATGTGCATTAGTTTCTACAATGTGTATTAGTTTCTACAATGTGTATTATTTTCTACAATATGTATTAGTTTCTACAATGTGTATTAGTTTCTACAATGTGTATTAGTTTCTACAGTGTGTATTAGTTTCTACAATGTGTATAAGTTTTTACAATGTGTATTAGTTTCTACAATGTGTATTAGTTTTTACAATGTGTATTAGTTTCTACAATATGTATTAGTTTTTACAATGTGTATTAGTTTCTACAATGTGTATTAGTTTCTCCAATGTGTTTTAGTTTTTACAATGTGTGTTAGTTTCTACAATGTGTATTAGTTTCTACAATGTGTATTAGTTTCTACAATGTGTATTAGTTTCTACAATATGTATTAGTTTCTACAATGTGTATTAGTTTATACAATGTGTATTAGTTTCTACAATGTGTATTAGTTTCTACAATGTGTATTAGTTTCAACAATGTGTATTAATTTCGACTATGTGTATTAGTTTTTACAATGTGTATTAGTTTCTACAATGTGTATTAGTTTCTACAATATGTATTAGTTTCTACAATGTGTATTAGTTTCTGCAATGTGTATCAGTTTCTACAATGTATATTAGTTTTAGCAATGTGTATTAGTTTTTACAATGTGTATTAGTTTCGACAATGTGTATTAGTTTTTACAATGTGTATTAGTTTCGACAATGTGTATTAGATTCTACAATGTGTATTATTTCTACAATGTGTATTTGTTTCTACAATGTGTATTAGCTTTTAAAATGTGTATTAGTTTTACAATGTGTATTAGTTTCTACAATGTGTATTAGTTTTTACAATGTGTATTAGTTTTTACAATGTGTATTAGTTTCTACAATGTGTATTAGTTTCTACAATGTGTATTGGTTTCTACAATGTGTATTAGTTTTTACAATGTGTATTAGTTTCTACAATGTTTATTAGTTTCTACAGTGTGTATTAGTTTCTACAATGTGTATTAGTTTCTACAATGTGTATTAGTTTCTACAATGTGTATTAGTTTCTACAATATGTATTAGTTTCTACAATGTGTATTTGTTTTTACAATGTGTATTAGTTTCTACAATGTGTATTAGTTTCTACAATGTGTATTAGTTTCTACAATGTGTATTAGTTTTTTCAATGTGTATTAATTTCTACAATGTGTATTAGTTTTTACAATGTGTATCAGTTTCTACAATGTGTATTAGTTTCTACAATGTGTATTAGTTTCTACAATATGTATTAGTTTCTACAATGTGTATTAGTTTTTACAATGTGTATTAGTTTCAACAATGTGTATTAGTTTCTACAATGTGTATTAGTTTCTACAATGTGTATTAGTTTCTACAATGTGTATTTGTTTCTACAATGTGTATCAGTTTCTACAATGTGTATTAGTGTCTACAATGTGTATTAGTTTCTAAAATGTATATTAGTTTCTACATCGTGTATTAGTTTTTACAATGTGTATTAGTTTCTACAATGTGTATTAGTTTTTACAATGTGTATTAGTGTTTACAATGTGTATTAGTTTCTACAATGTGTATTAGTTTCTACAATGTGTATTAGTTTTTACAATGTGTATTAGTTTCTACAATGTGTATTCGTTTCTACAATGTGTATTAGTTTCTACAATGTGTATTAGTTTCTGCAATGTGTATTAGTTTTTACAATGTGTATTAGTTTTTACAATGTGTATTAGTTTCTACAATGTGTATTAGTTTCTACAATGTTTATTAGTTTCTACAATGTGTATTAGTTTCTACAATGTGTATTAGTTTCTGCAATGTGTATTAGTTTCTACAATGTGTATTAGTTTATACAATGTGTATTAGTTTCGACAATGTGTATTAGTTTCTACAATGTGTATTAGTTTCTACAATGTATATTAGTTTTTAAAATGTGTATTAGTTTCGACAATGTGTATTAGTTTCTACAATGCGTATTAGTTTCTACAATGTGTATTAGTTTCTACAATGTGTATTAGTTTCTACAATGTTTATTAGTTTCTACAAGGTGTATTAGTTTCTACAATGTTTATTAGTTTCTACAATGTGTATTAGTTTCGACAATGTGTATTAGTTTTTGCAATGTGTATTAGTTTCTACAATGTGTATTAGTTTCTACAATGTGTATTAGTTTTTATAATGTGCATTAGTTTCTACAATGTGTATTAGTTTCTACAATGTGTATTTGTTTCTACAATGTGTATTAGTTTCTACAATGTGTATTAATTTTTACAATGTGTGTTAGTTTCTACAATGCGTATTAGTTTCTACAATGTGTATTAGTTTCTACAATGTGTATTAGTTTCTACAATATGTATTAGTTTCTACAATGTCTATTAATCTTTACAATGTGTATTAGTTTCTACAATGTGTATTAGTTTCTACAATGTGTATTAGTTTCTACAATGTGTATTAATTTCGACAATGTGTATTAGTTTTTACAATGTGTATTAGTTTCTACAATGTGTATTAGTTTCTACAATGTGTATTAGTTTCTACAATGTGTATTAGTTTCTGCAATGTGTATCAGTTTCTACAATGTGTATTAGTTTCTACAATGTGTATTAGTTTCTACAATGTGTATTTGTTTCTACAATGTGTATTAGTTTTTACAATGTGTATTAGTTTTTACAATGTGTATTAGTTTCTACAATGTGTATTAGTTTTTACAATGTGTATTAGTTTTTACAATGTGTATTAGTTTCTACAATGTGTATTAGTTTTTACAATGTTTATTAGTTTCTACAATGTGTATTAGTTTTTACAATGTGCATTAGTTTCTACAATGTTTATTAGTTTCTACAATGTGTATTAGTTTCTACAATGTGTATTAGTTTCTACAATGTGTATTAGTTTCTACAATGTGTATTAGTTTCTGCAATGTGTATCAGTTTCTACAATGTATATTAGTTTTAACAATGTGTATTAGTTCTGACAATGTGTATTAGTTTCTACAATGTGTATTAGTTTCTACAATGTTTATTTGTTTCTACAATGTGTATTAGTTTTTACAATGTGTATTAGTTTTTACAATGTGTATTCGTTTCTACAATGTGTATTAGTTTTTACAATGTGTATTAGTTTCTACAATGTGTATTAGTTTCTACAATGTGTATTAGTTTCTACAATATGTATTAGTTTCTACAATGTGTATTAGTTTTTTTCAATGTGTATTAGTTTCTACAATGTGTATTAGTTTTTACAACGTGTATCAGTTTCTTCAATGTGTATTAGGTTTTACAATGTGTATTAGTTTCTACAATGTGTAATAGTTTCTACAATGTGTATTAGTTTCTACAATGTGTATTAGTTTCTACAATATGTATTAGTTTCTACAATGTGTATTAGTTTCAACAATGTGTATTAGTTTCTACAATATGTATTAGTTTCTACAATGTGTATTAGTTTCTACAATGTGTATTTGTTTCTACAATGTGTATCAGTTTCTACAATGTGTATTAGTTTCTACAATGTGTATTAGTTTCAACAATGTATATTAGTTTCTACAATGTGTATTAGTTTTTACAATGTGTATTAGTTTCTACAATGTGTATTAGTTTTTACAATGTGTATTAGTGTTTACAATGTGTATTAGTTTCTACAATGCGTATTAGTTTCTACAATGTGTATTAGTTTTTACAATGTGTATTAGTTTCTACAATGTGTATTAGTTTCTACAATGTGTATTAGTTTCTACAATGTGTATTAGTTTTTACAATGTGTATTAGTTTTTACAATGTGTATTAGTTTCTACAATGTGTATTAGTTTCTACAATGTTTATTAGTTTCTACAATGTGTATTAGTTTCTACAATGTGTATTAGTTTCTACAATGTGTATTAGTTTCTACAATGTATATTAGTTTTTAAAATGTGTATTAGTTTCGACAATATGTATTAGTTTCTCCAATGCGTATTAGTTTCTACAATGTGTATTAGTTTCTACAATGTTTATTAGTTTCTACAATGTGTATTTGTTTCTACAATGTGTATTAGTTTTTACAATGTGTATTAGTTTTTACAATGTGTATTAGTTTCTACAATGTGTATTAGTTTTTACAATGTGTATTAGTTTTTACAATGTGTATTAGTTTCTACAATGTGTATTAGTTTTTACAATGTTTATTAGTTTCTACAATGTGTATTAGTTTTTACAATGTGCATTAGTTTCTACAATGTTTATTAGTTTCTACAATGTGTATTAGTTTCTACAATGTGTATTAGTTTCTACAATGTGTATTAGTTTCTACAATGTGTATTAGTTTCTGCAATATGTATCAGTTTCTACAATGTATATTAGTTTTAACAATGTGTATTAGTTTCGACAATGTGTATTAGTTTCTACAATGTGTATTAGTTTCTACAATGTTTATTTGTTTCTACAATGTGTATTAGTTTTTACAATGTGTATTAGTTTTTACAATGTGTATTCGTTTCTACAATGTGTATTAGTTTTTACAATGTGTATTAGTTTCTACAATGTGTATTAGTTTCTACAATGTGTATTAGTTTCTACAATGTGTATTAGTTTCTACAATGTGTATTAGTTTTTTTCAATGTGTATTAGTTTCTACAATGTGTATTAGTTTTTACAACGTGTATCAGTTTCTTCAATGTGTATTAGGTTTTACAATGTGTATTAGTTTCTACAATGTGTAATAGTTTCTACAATGTGTATTAGTTTCTACAATGTGTATTAGTTTCTAAAATATGTATTAGTTTCTACAATGTGTATTAGTTTCAACAATGTGTATTAGTTTCTACAATATGTATTAGTTTCTACAATGTGTATTAGTTTCTACAATGTGTATTTGTTTCTACAATGTGTATCAGTTTCTACAATGTGTATTAGTTTCTACAATGTGTATTAGTTTCTACAATGTATATTAGTTTCTACAATGTGTATTAGTTTTTCCAATGTGTATTAGTTTCTACAATGTGTATTAGTTTTTACAATGTGTATTAGTGTTTACAATGTGTATTAGTTTCTACAATGCGTATTAGTTTCTACAATGTGTATTAGTTTCTACAATGTGTATTAGTTTCTGCAATGTGTATTAGTTTCTACAATGTTTATTAGTTTCTACAATGTGTATTAGTTTCTACAATGTGTATTAGTTTCTACAATGTGTATTAGTTTCTACAATGTATATTAGTTTTTAAAATGTGTATTAGTTTCGACAATATGTATTAGTTTCTCCAATGCGTATTAGTTTCTACAATGTGTATTAGTTTCTACAATGTGTATTAGTTTCTACAATGTGTATTAGTTTCTACAATGTGTATTAGTTTCTGCAATGTGTATCAGTTTCTACAATGTATATTAGTTTTAACAATGTGTATTAGTTTCGACAATGTGTATTAGTTTCTACAATGTGTATTAGTTTCTACAATGTTTATTTGTTTCTACAATGTGTATTAGTTTTTACAATGTGTATTAGTTTTTACAATGTGTATTCGTTTCTACAATGTGTATTAGTTTTTACAATGTGTATTAGTTTCTACAATGTGTATTAGTTTCTACAATGTGTATTAGTTTCTACAATATGTATTAGTTTCTACAATGTGTATTAGTTTTTTTCAATGTGTATTAGTTTCTACAATGTGTATTAGTTTTTACAACGTGTATCAGTTTCTTCAATGTGTATTAGGTTTTACAATGTGTATTAGTTTCTACAATGTGTAATAGTTTCTACAATGTGTATTAGTTTCTACAATGTGTATTAGTTTCTACAATATGTATTAGTTTCTACAATGTGTATTAGTTTCAACAATGTGTATTAGTTTCTACAATATGTATTAGTTTCTACAATGTGTATTAGTTTCTACAATGTGTATTTGTTTCTACAATGTGTATCAGTTTCTACAATGTGTATTAGTTTCTACAATGTGTATTAGTTTCTACAATGTATATTAGTTTCTACAATGTGTATTAGTTTTTACAATGTGTATTAGTTTCTACAATGTGTATTAGTTTTTACAATGTGTATTAGTGTTTACAATGTGTATTAGTTTCTACAATGCGTATTAGTTTCTACAATGTGTATTAGTTTTTACAATGTGTATTAGTTTCTACAATATGTATTAGTTTCTACAATGTGTATTAGTTTCTACAATGTGTATTAGTTTCTACAATGTGTATTAGTTTTTACAATGTGTATTAGTTTCTACAATGTGTATTAGTTTCTACAATGTTTATTAGTTTCTACAATGTGTATTAGTTTCTACAATGTGTATTAGTTTCTACAATGTGTATTAGTTTCTACAATGTATATTAGTTTTTAAAATGTGTATTAGTTTCGACAATATGTATTAGCTTCTCCAATGCGTATTAGTTTCTACAATGTGTATTAGTTTCTACAATGTATATTAGTTTCTACAATGTTTATTAGTTTCTACAATGTGTATTTGTTTCTACAATGTGTATTAGTTTTTACAATGTGTATTAGTTTTTACAATGTGTATTAGTTTCTACAATGTGTATTAGTTTTTACAATGTGTATTAGTTTTTACAATGTGTATTAGTTTCTACAATGTGTATTAGTTTTTACAATGTTTATTAGTTTCTACAATGTGTATTAGTTTTTACAATGTGCATTAGTTTCTACAATGTTTATTAGTTTCTACAATGTGTATTAGTTTCTACAATGTGTATTAGTTTCTACAATGTGTATTAGTTTCTACAATGTGTATTAGTTTCTGCAATGTGTATCAGTTTCTACAATGTATATTAGTTTTAACAATGTGTATTAATTTCGACAATGTGTATTAGTTTCTACAATGTGTATTAGTTTCTACAATGTTTATTTGTTTCTACAATGTGTATTAGTTTTTACAATGTGTATTAGTTTTTACAATGTGTATTCGTTTCTACAATGTGTATTAGTTTTTACAATGTGTATTAGTTTCTACAATGTGTATTAGTTTCTACAATGTGTATTAGTTTCTACAATATGTATTAGTTTCTACAATGTGTATTAGTTTTTTTCAATGTGTATTAGTTTCTACAATGTGTATTAGTTTTTACAACGTGTATCAGTTTCTTCAATGTGTATTAGGTTTTACAATGTGTATTAGTTTCTACAATGTGTAATAGTTTCTACAATGTGTATTAGTATCTACAATGTGTATTAGTTTCTACAATATGTATTAGTTTCTACAATGTGTATTAGTTTCAACAATGTGTATTAGTTTCTACAATATGTATTAGTTTCTACAATGTGTATTAGTTTCTACAATGTGTATTTGCTTCTACAATGTGTATCAGTTTCTACAATGTGTATTAGTTTCTACAATGTGTATTAGTTTCTACAATGTATATTAGTTTCTAAAATGTGTATTAGTTTTTACAATGTGTATTAGTTTCTACAATGTGTATTAGTTTTTACAATGTGTATTAGTGTTTACAATGTGTATTAGTTTCTACAATGTGTATTAGTTTTTACAATGTGTATTAGTTTCTACAATGTGTATTAGTTTCTACAATGTGTATTAGTTTCTACAATGTGTATTAGTTTTTACAATGTGTATTAGTTTTTACAATGTGTATTAGTTTTTACAATGTGTATTAGTTTCTACAATGTGTATTAGTTTCTACAATGTTTATTAGTTTCTACAATGTGTATTAGTTTCTACAATGTGTATTAGTTTCTACAATGTATATTAGTTTTTAAAATGTGTATTAGTTTCGACAATATGTATTAGTTTCTCCAATGCGTATTAGTTTCTACAATGTGTATTAGTTTCTACAATGTGTATTAGTTTCTACAATGTTTATTAGTTTCTACAAGGGGTATTAGTTTCTACAATGTGCATTAGTTTCTACAATGTGTATTAGTTTCTACAATGTGTATTAGTTTTTGCAATGTGTATTAGTTTCTACAATGTGTATTAGTTTTTACAATGTGTATTAGTTTCTACAATGTGTATTAGTTTCTACAATGTGTATTTTTTTCTACAATGTGTATTAGTTTCTACAATGTGTATTAGTTTTTACAATGTGTTTTAGTTTCTACAATGTGTATTAGTTTCTACAATGTGTATTAGTTTCTACAATGTGTATTAGTTTCTACAATATGTATTAGTTTCTACAATGTGTATTAGTTTTTACAATGTGTATTAGTTTCTGCGATGTGTATTAGTTTCTACAATGTGTCTTTGTTTCTACAATGTGTATTAATTTCGACAATGTGTATTAGTTTTTACAATGTGTATTAGTTTCTACAATGTGTATTAGTTTCTACAATGTGTATTAGTTTCTGCAATGTGTATCAGTTTCTACAATGTATATTAGTTTTAACAATGTGTATTAGTTTCGACAATGTGTATTAGTTTCTACAATGTGTATTAGTTTCTACAATGTGTATTTGTTTCTACAATGTGTATTAGTTTTTACAATGTGTATTAGTTTTTACAATGTGTATTAGTTTCTACAATGTGTATTAGTTTTTACAATGTGTATTAGTTTTTACAATGTGTATTAGTTTCTACAATGTGTATTAGTTTCTACAATGTGTATTAGTTTCTACAATGTGTATTTGTTTTTACAATGTGTATTAGTTTCTACAATGTTTATTAGTTTCTACAATGTGTATTAGTTTCTACAATGTGTATTAGTTTCTACATTGTGTATTAGTTTTTACAATGTGTATTAGTTTCTACAATGTGTATTAGTTTTTACAATGTGTATTAGTGTTTGCAATGTGTATTAGTTTCAAAATGTGTATTAGTTTCTACAATGTGTATTAGTTTTTACAATGTGTATTAGTTTCTACAATGTGTATTCGTTTCTACAATGTGTATTAGTTTCTACAATGTGTATTAGTTTCTGCAATGTGTATTAGTTTTTACAATGTGTATTAGTTTTTACAATGTGTATTAGTTTCTACAATGTGTATTAGTTTCTACAATGTTTATTAGTTTCTACAATGTGTATTAGTTTCTACAATGTGGATTAGTTTCTGCAATGTGTATTAGTTTCTACAATATGTATTAGTTTTTACAATGTGTATTAGTTTCGACAATGTGTATTAGTTTCTACAATGTGTATTAGCTTCTACAATGTATATTCGTTTTTAAAATGTGTATTAGTTTCGACAATGTGTATTAGTTTCTACAATGCGTATTAGTTTCTACAATGTGTATTAGTTTCTACAATGTTTATTAGTTTCTACAATGTTTATTAGTTTCTACAAGGTGTATTAGTTTCTACAATGTTTATTAGTTTCTACAATGTGTATTAGTTTCTACAATGTGTATTAGTTTTTGCAATGTGTATTAGTTTCTACAATGTGTATTAGTTTCTACAATGTGTATTAGTTTTTACAATGTGCATTAGTTTCTACAATGTGTATTAGTTTCTACAATGTGTATTAGTTTCTACAATGTGTATTAGTTTCTACAATGTGTATTAATTTTTACAATGTGTGTTAGTTTCTACAATGCATATTAGTTTCTACAATGTGTATTAGTTTCTACAATGTGTATTAGTTTCTACAATATGTATTAGTTTCTACAATGTCTATTAGTTTTTACAATGTGTATTAGTTTCTACAATGTGTATTAGTTTCTACAATGTGTATTAGTTTCTACAATGTGTATTAGTTTCTGCAATGTGTATCAGTTTCTACAATGTGTATTAGTTTCTACAATGTGTATTAGATTCTACAATGTGTATTTGTTTCTACAATGGGTATTAGTTTTTACAATGTGTATTAGTTTTTACAATGTGTATTAGTTTCTACAATGTGTATTAGTTTTTACAATGTGTATTAGTTTCTAGAATGTGTATTAGTTTCTAGAATGTGTATTAGTTTTTACAATGTGTATTAGTTTCTACAATGTGTATTAGTTTTTACAATGTGTATTAGTTTCTACAATGTTTATTAGTTTTTACAATGTGTATTAGTTTCTACAATGTGTATTAGTTTCTACAATGTGTATTAGTTTCTACAATGTGTATTAGTTTCTGCAATGTGTATCAGTTTCTACAATGTATATTAGTTTTAACAATGTGTATTAGTTTCGACAATGTGTATTAGTTTCTACAATGTGTATTAGTTTCTACAATGTTTATTTGTTTCTACAATGTGTATTAGTTTTTACAATGTGTATTAGTTTTTACAATGTATATTCGTTTCTACAATGTGTATTAGGTTTTACAATGTGTATTACTTTCTACAATGTGTATTAGTTTCTACAATGTGTATTAGTTTCTACAATGTGTATTAGTTTCTACAATGTGTATTAGTTTTTTTCAATGTGTATTAGTTTCTACAATGTGTATTAGTTTTTACAACGTGTATCAGTTTCTTCAATGTGTATTAGGTTTTACAATGTGTATTAGTTTCTACAATGTGTATTAGTTTCTACAATGTGTATTAGTTTCTACAATGTGTATTAGTTTCTACAATATGTATTAGTTTCTACAATGTGTATTAGTTTCTACAATGTGTATTAGTTTCAACAATGTGTATTAGTTTCTACAATGTGTATTAGTTTCTACAATGTGTATTAGTTTCTACAATGTGTATTAGTTTCTACAATGTGTATTAGTTTTTACAATGTGTATTAGTTTTTACAATGTGTATTAGTTTCTACAATGCGTATTAGTTTCTACAATGTGTATTAGTTTTTACAATGTGTATTAGTTTCTACAATGTGTATTAGTTTCTACAATGTGTATTAGTTTCTACAATGTGTATTAGTTACTGCAATGTGTATTAGTTTTTACAATGTGTATTAGTTTTTACAATGTGTATTAGTTTCTACAATGTGTATTAATTTTTATAATGTGTGTTAGTTTCTACAATGCATATTAGTTTCTACAATGTGTATTAGTTTCTACAATGTGTATTAGTTTCTACAATATGTATTAGTTTCTACAATGTCTATTAGTTTTTACAATGTGTATTAGTTTCTACAATGTGTATTAGTTTCTACAATGTGTATTAGTTTCTACAATGTGTATTAATTTCGACAATGTGTATTAGTTTTTACAATGTGTATTAGTTTCTACAATGTGTATTAGTTTCTACAATGTGTATTAGTTTCTACAATGTGTATTAGTTTCTGCAATGTGTATCAGTTTCTACAATGTGTATTAGTTTCTACAATGTGTATTAGTTTCTACAATGTGTATTTGTTTCTACAATGGGTATTAGTTTTTACAATGTGTATTAGTTTTTACAATGTGTATTAGTTTCTACAATGTGTATTAGTTTTTACAATGTGTATTAGTTTTAACAATGTGTATTAGTTTCTAGAATGTGTATTAGTTTTTACAATGTGTATTAGTTTCTACAATGTGTATTAGTTTTTACAATGTGTATTAGTTTCTACAATGTTTATTAGTTTCTACAATGTGTACTAGTTTCTACAAAGTGTATTAGTTTCTACAATGTGTATTAGTTTTTACAATGTGTTTTAGTTTCTACAATGTGTATTAGTTTCTACAATGTGTAATAGTTTCTACAATGTGTATTAGTTTCTACAATATGTATTAGTTTCTACAATGTGTATTAGTTTTTACAATGTGTATTAGTTTCTGCGATGTGTATTAGTTTCTACAATGTGTCTTTGTTTCTACAATGTGTATTAATTTCGACAATGTGTATTAGTTTTTACAATGTGTATTAGTTTCTACAATGTGTATTAGTTTCTACAATGTGTATTAGTTTCTGCAATGTGTATCAGTTTCTACAATGTATATTAGTTTTAACAATGTGTATTAGTTTCGACAATGTGTATTAGTTTCTACAATGTGTATTAGTTTCTACAATGTGTATTTGTTTCTACAATGTGTATTAGTTTTTACAATGTGTATTAGTTTTTACAATGTGTATTAGTTTCTACAATGTGTATTAGTTTTTACAATGTGTATTAGTTTTTACAATGTGTATTAGTTTCTACAATGTGTATTAGTTTCTACAATGTGTATTAGTTTCTACAATGTGTATTAGTTTTTACAATGTGTATTAGTTTCTACAATGTTTATTAGTTTCTACAATGTGTATTAGTTTCTACAATGTGTATTAGTTTCTACATTGTGTATTAGTTTTTACAATGTGTATTAGTTTCTACAATGTGTATTAGTTTTTACAATGTGTATTAGTGTTTGCAATGTGTATTAGTTTCTACAATGTGTATTAGTTTCTACAATGTGTATTAGTTTTTACAATGTGTATTAGTTTCTACAATGTGTATTCGTTTCTACAATGTGTATTAGTTTCTACAATGTGTATTAGTTTCTGCAATGTGTATTAGTTTTTACAATGTGTATTAGTTTTTACAATGTGTATTAGTTTCTACAATGTGTATTAGTTTCTACAATGTTTATTAGTTTCTACAATGTGTATTAGTTTCTACAATGTGTATTAGTTTCTGCAATGTGTATTAGTTTCTACAATGTGTATTAGTTTTTACAATGTGTATTAGTTTCGACAATGTGTATTAGTTTCTACAATGTGTATTAGCTTCTACAATGTATATTCGTTTTTAAAATGTGTATTAGTTTCGACAATGTGTATTAGTTTCTACAATGCGTATTAGTTTCTACAATGTGTATTAGTTTCTACAATGTTTATTAGTTTCTACAATGTTTATTAGTTTCTACAAGGTGTATTAGTTTCTACAATGTTTATTAGTTTCTACAATGTGTATTAGTTTCTACAATGTGTATTAGTTTTTGCAATGTGTATTAGTTTCTACAATGTGTATTAGTTTCTACAATGTGTATTAGTTTTTACAATGTGCATTAGTTTCTACAATGTGTATTAGTTTCTACAATGTGTATTAGTTTCTACAATGTGTATTAGTTTCTACAATGTGTATTAATTTTTACAATGTGTGTTAGTTTCTACAATGCATATTAGTTTCTACAATGTGTATTAGTTTCTACAATGTGTATTAGTTTCTACAATATGTATTAGTTTCTACAATGTCTATTAGTTTTTACAATGTGTATTAGTTTCTACAATGTGTATTAGTTTCTACAATGTGTATTAGTTTCTACAATGTGTATTAATTTCGACAATGTGTTATAGTTTTTACAATGTATATTAGTTTCTACAATGTGTATTAGTTTCTACAATGTGTATTAGTTTCTACAATGTGTATTAGTTTCTGCAATGTGTATCAGTTTCTACAATGTGTATTAGTTTCTACAATGTGTATTAGTTTCTACAATGTGTATTAGTTTCTACAATGTGTATTAGTTTTTACAATGTGTATTAGTTTTTACAATGTGTATTAGTTTCTAGAATGTGTATTAGTTTTTACAATGTGTATTAGTTTCTACAATGTGTATTAGTTTTTACAATGTGTATTAGTTTCTACAATGTTTATTAGTTTCTACAATGTGTATTAGTTTCTACAATGTGTATTAGTTTCTACAATGTGTATTAGTTTCTACAATGTGTATTAGTTTCTGCAATGTGTATCAGTTTCTACAATGTATATTAGTTTTAACAATGTGTATTAGTTTCGACAATGTGTATTAGTTTCTACAATGTGTATTAGTTTCTACAATGTTTATTTGTTTCTACAATGTGTATTAGTTTTTACAATGTGTATTAGTTTTTACAATGTGTATTCGTTTCTACAATGTGTATTAGGTTTTACAATGTGTATTACTTTCTACAATGTGTATTAGTTTCTACAATGTGTATTAGTTTCTACAATGTGTATTAGTTTCTACAATGTGTATTAGTTTTTTTCAATGTGTATTAGTTTCTACAATGTGTATTAGTTTTTACAACGTGTATCAGTTTCTTCAATGTGTATTAGGTTTTACAATGTGTATTAGTTTCTACAATGTGTATTAGTTTCTACAATGTGTATTAGTTTCTACAATGTGTATTAGTTTCTACAATATGTATTAGTTTCTACAATGTGTATTAGTTTCTACAATGTGTATTAGTTTCAACAATGTGTATTAGTTTCTACAATGTGTATTAGTTTCTACAATGTGTATTAGTTTCTACAATGTGTATTAGTTTCTACAATGTGTATTAGTTTTTACAATGTGTATTAGTGTTTACAATGTGTATTAGTTTCTACAATGCGTATTAGTTTCTACAATGTGTATTAGTTTTTACAATGTGTGTTAGTTTCTACAATGCATATTAGTTTCTACAATGTGTATTAGTTTCTACAATGTGTATTAGTTTCTACAATGTGTATTAGTTACTGCAATGTGTATTAGTTTTTACAATGTGTATTAGTTTTTACAATGTGTATTAGTTTCTACAATGTGTATTAATTTTTACAATGTGTGTTAGTTTCTACAATGCATATTAGTTTCTACAATGTGTATTAGTTTCTACAATGTGTGTTAGTTTCTACAATGCATATTAGTTTCTACAATGTGTATTAATTTTTACAATGTGTGTTAGTTTCTACAATGCATATTAGTTTCTACAATGTGTATTAGTTTTTACAATGTGTGTTAGTTTCTACAATGCATATTAGTTTCTACAATGTGTATTAGTTTCTACAATGTGTATTAGTTTCTACAATGTGTATTAGTTACTGCAATGTGTATTAGTTTTTACAATGTGTATTAGTTTTTACAATGTGTATTAGTTTCTACAATGTGTATTAATTTTTACAATGTGTGTTAGTTTCTACAATGCATATTAGTTTCTACAATGTGTATTAGTTTCTACAATGTGTATTAGTTTCTACAATGTGTATTAGTTTCTACAATGTCTATTAGTTTTTACAATGTGTATTAGTTTCTACAATGTGTATTAGTTTCTACAATGTGTATTAGTTTCTACAATGTGTATTAATTTCGACAATGTGTATTAGTTTTTACAATGTGTATTAGTTTCTACAATGTGTATTAGTTTCTACAATGTGTATTAGTTTCTACAATGTGTATTAGTTTCTGCAATGTGTATCAGTTTCTACAATGTGTATTAGTTTCTACAATGTGTATTAGTTTCTACAATGTGTATTTGTTTCTACAATGGGTATTAGTTTTTACAATGTGTATTAGTTTTTACAATGTGTATTAGTTTCTACAATGTGTATTAGTTTTTACAATGTGTATTAGTTTTTACAATGTGTATTAGTTTCTAGAATGTGTATTAGTTTTTACAATGTGTATTAGTTTCTACAATGTGTATTAGTTTTTACAATGTGTATTAGTTTCTACAATGTTTATTAGTTTCTACAATGTGTATTAGTTTCTACAATGTGTATTAGTTTCTACAATGTGTATTAGTTTCTACAATGTGTATTAGTTTCTGCAATGTGTATCAGTTTCTACAATGTATATTAGTTTTAACAATGTGTATTAGTTTCGACAATGTGTATTAGTTTCTACAATGTGTATTAGTTTCTACAATGTTTATTTGTTTCTACAATGTGTATTAGTTTTTACAATGTGTATTAGTTTTTACAATGTGTATTCGTTTCTACAATGTGTATTAGGTTTTACAATGTGTATTAGTTTCTACAATGTGTATTAGTTTCTACAATGTGTATTAGTTTCTACAATATGTATTAGTTTCTACAATGTGTATTAGTTTTTTTCAATGTGTATTAGTTTCTACAATGTGTATTAGTTTTTACAACGTGTATCAGTTTCTTCAATGTGTATTAGTTTTTACAATGTGTATTAGTTTCTACAATGTGTATTAGTTTCTACAATGTGTATTAGTTTCTACAATGTGTATTAGTTTCTACAATGTGTATTAGTTTTTACAATGTGTATTAGTTTTTACAATGTGTATTAATTTCTACAATGTGTATTAGTTTCTACAATGTTTATTAGTTTCTACAATGTGTATTAGTTTCTACAATGTGTATTAGTTTCTACAATGTGTATTAGTTTCTACAATGTGTATTAATTTTTACAATGTGTATTAGTTTCGACAATGTGTATTAGTTTCTTCAATGTGTATTAGTTTCTACAATGTATATTAGTTTTTAAAATGTGTATTAGTTTCGACAATATGTATTAGTTTCTACAATGTGTATTAGTTTCTACAATGTGTATTAGTTTCTACAATGTTTATTAGTTTCTACAATGTGTATTAGTTTCTACAATGTGTATTAGTTTCTACAATGTGTATTAGTTTCAACAATGTGTATTAGTTTTTGCAATGTGTATTAGTTTCTACAATGTTTATTAGTTTCTACAATGTGTATTAGTTTTTACAATGTGTATTAGTTTCTACAATGTGTATTAGTTTCTACAATGTGTATTTTTTTCTACAATGTGTATTAGTTTCTACCATGTGTATTAGTGTTTACAATGTGTGTTAGTTTCTACAATGTGTATTAGTTTCTACAATGTGTATTAGTTTCTACAATGTGTTTTAGTTTCTACAATATGTATTAGTTTCTACAATGTGTATTAGTTTTTACAATGTGTATTAGTTTCTACAATGTGTATTAGTTTCTACAATGTGTATTAGTTTCTACAATGTGTATTAATTTCGACAATGTGTATTAGTTTTTACAATGTGTATTAGTTTCTACAATGTGTTTTAGTTTCTACAATATGTATTAGTTTCTACAATGTGTATTAGTTTTTACAATGTGTATTAATTTCGACAATGTGTATTAGTTTTTACAATGTGTTTTAGTTTCTACAATGTGTATTAGTTTCTACAATGTGTATTAGTTTCTACAATGTGTATTAGTTTCTGCAATGTGTATCAGTTTCTACAATGTATATTAGTTTCTACAATGTGTATTAGTTTCTACAATGTGTATTTGTTTCTACAATGTGTATTAGTTTTTACAATGTGTATTAGTTTTTACAATGTGTATTAGTTTCTACAATGTGTATTAGTTTTTACAATGTGTATTAGTTTTTACAATGTGTATTAATTTCTACAATGTGTATTAGTTTTTACAATGTGTATTAGTTTCTACAATGTGTATTAGTTTTTACAATGTGTATTAGTTTCTACAATGTTTATTAGTTTCTACAATGTGTATTAGTTTCTACAATGTGTATTAGTTTCTACAATGTGTATTAATTTCTGCAATGTGTATCAGTTTCTACAATGTATATTAGTTTTAACAAGGTGTATTAGTTTCGACAATGTGTATTAGTTTCTACAATGTGTATTAGTTTCTACAATGTGTATTAGTTTCTACAATATGTATTAGTTTTTTCAATGTGTATTACTTTCTACAATGTGTATTAGTTTTTACAATGTGTATCAGTTTCTTCAATGTGTATTAGGTTTTACAATGTGTATTATTTTCTACAATGTGTATTAATTTCTACAATGTGTATTAGTTTCTACAATGTGTATTAGTTTCTACAATGTGTATTAGTTTATACAATGTGTATTAGTTTTTAAAATGTGTATTAGTTTCAACAATGTGTATTAGTTTCTACAATGTGTATTAGTTTCTACAATGTGTATTAGTTTCTACAATGTGTATTTGTTTCTACAATGTGTATCAGTTTCTACAATGTGTATTAGTTTCTACAATGTGTATTAATTTCTACAATGTATATTAGTTTCTACAATGTGTATTAGTTTTTACAATGTGTATTAGTTTCTACAATGTGTATTAGTTTTTACAATGTGTATTAGTGTTTACAATGTGTATTAGTTTCTACAATGTGTATTAGTTTCTACAATGTGTATTAGTTTTTACAATGTGTATTAGTTTCTACAATGTGTATTAGTTTCTACAATGTGTATTAGTTTCTACAATGTGTATTAGTTTCTGCAATGTGTATTAGTTTTTACAATGTGTATTAGTTTTCACAATGTGTATTAGTTTCTACAATGTGTATTAGTTTCTACAATGTTTATTAGTTTCTACAATGTGTATTAGTTTCTACGATGTGTATTAGTTTCTACAATGTGTATTAGTTTCTACAATGTGTATTAGTTTTTACAATGTGTATTAGTTTCGACAATGTGTATTAGTTTCTACAATGTGTATTAGTTTCTACGATGTATATTAGTTTTTAGAATGTGTATTAGTTTCGACAATGTATATTAGTTTCTACAATGCGTATTAGTTTCTACACTGTGTATTAGTTTCTACAATGTGTATTAGTTTCTACAATGTTTATTAGTTTCTACAAGGTGTATTAGTTTTTACAATGTGTATTAGTTTCTACAATGTGTATTAGTTTCTACAATGTATATTAGTTTTTACAATGTGTATTAGTTTCGACAATGTGTATTAGTTTTACAATGCGTATTAGTTTCTACAGTGTGTATTAGTTTCTACAATGTGTATTTGTTTCTACAATGTGTATCAGTTTCTACAATGTGTATTAGTTTCTACAATGTGTATTAGTTTCTACAATGTGTATTTGTTTCTACAATGTTTATTAGTTTCTGCAATGTGTCTTAGTTTCTACAATGTGTATTAGTTTCTACAATGGGTATTAGTTTCTACAATATGTATTAGTTTCGACAATGTGTATTAGTTTCTACAATGTGTATTAGTTTCTACAATGTATATTAGTTTTAACAATGTGTATTAGTTTCGACAATGTGTATTAGTTTCTACAATGTGTATTAATTTCTACAATGTGTATTTGTTTCTACAATGTGTATCAGTTTCTACAATGTGTATTAGTTTTTACAATATGTATTAGTTTCTACAATGTGTATTAGTTTCTACAATGTGTATTAGTTTTTACAATATGTATTAGTTTCTACAATGTGTATTAGTTTCTACAATGTGTATTAGTTTCTACAATGTGTATTTGTTTCTACAATGTGTATTAGTTTCTACAATGTGTATTAGTTTCTACAATGTGTATTAGTTTTTACAATATGTATTATTTTCTACAATGTGTATTAGTTTCTACAATGTGTATTAGTTTATACAATGTGTATTAGTTTCTACAATGTGTATTAGTTTCTACAATGTGTATTAGTTTTTACAATGTGTATTAGTTTCTACAATGTGTATTAGTTTCTACAATGTGTAATAGTTTTTACAATGTGTATTAGTTTCTACAATGTGTATTAGTTTCTACAATGTGTATTAGTTTCTACAATGTGTATTAGTTTTTACAATGTGTATTAGTTTTTACAATGTGTATTAGTTTCTACAATGTCTATTAGTTTTTACATTTACCATTTTTATTAGTTTCTACAATGTGTATTAGTTTTTACAATGTGTATTAGTTTTTACAATGTGTATTAGTTTCTACAATGTGTATTTGTTTCTACAATGTGTATTAGTTTCTACAATGTGTATTAGTTTTTACAATGTGTATTAGTTTCTACAATGTGTATTAGTTTCTACAATGTGTATTAGTTTCTACAATGTGTATTAATTTCGACAATGTGTATTAGTTTTTACAATGTGTATTAGTTTCTACAATGTGTTTTAGTTTCTACAATATGTATTAGTTTCTACAATGTGTATTAGTTTTTACAATGTGTATTAATTTCGACAATGTGTATTAGTTTTTACAATGTGTATTAGTTTCTACAATGTGTATTAGTTTCTACAATGTGTATTAGTTTCTACAATGTGTATTAGTTTCTGCAATGTGTATCAGTTTCTACAATGTATATTAGTTTCTACAATGTGTATTAGTTTCTACAATGTGTATTTGTTTCTACAATGTGTATTAGTTTTTACAATGTGTATTAGTTTTTACAATGTGTATTAGTTTCTACAATGTGTATTAGTTTTTACAATGTGTATTAGTTTTTACAATGTGTATTAATTTCTACAATGTGTATTAGTTTTTACAATGTGTATTAGTTTCTACAATGTGTATTAGTTTTTACAATGTGTATTAGTTTCTACAATGTTTATTAGTTTCTACAATGTGTATTAGTTTCTACAATGTGTATTAGTTTCTACAATGTGTATTAATTTCTGCAATGTGTATCAGTTTCTACAATGTATATTAGTTTTAACAAGGTGTATTAGTTTCGACAATGTGTATTAGTTTCTACAATGTGTATTAGTTTCTACAATGTGTATTAGTTTCTACAATATGTATTAGTTTTTTCAATGTGTATTACTTTCTACAATGTGTATTAGTTTTTACAATGTGTATCAGTTTCTTCAATGTGTATTAGGTTTTACAATGTGTATTATTTTCTACAATGTGTATTAATTTCTACAATGTGTATTAGTTTCTACAATGTGTATTAGTTTCTACAATATGTATTAGTTTCTACAATGTGTATTAGTTTTTAAAATGTGTATTAGTTTCAACAATGTGTATTAGTTTCTACAATGTGTATTAGTTTCTACAATGTGTATTAGTTTCTACAATGTGTATTTGTTTCTACAATGTGTATCAGTTTCTACAATGTGTATTAGTTTCTACAATGTGTATTAATTTCTACAATGTATATTAGTTTCTACAATGTGTATTAGTTTTTACAATGTGTATTAGTTTCTACAATGTGTATTAGTTTTTACAATGTGTATTAGTGTTTACAATGTGTATTAGTTTCTACAATGTGTATTAGTTTCTACAATGTGTATTAGTTTTTACAATGTGTATTAGTTTCTACAATGTGTATTAGTTTCTACAATGTGTATTAGTTTCTACAATGTGTATTAGTTTCTGCAATGTGTATTAGTTTTTACAATGTGTATTAGTTTTCACAATGTGTATTAGTTTCTACAATGTGTATTAGTTTCTACAATGTTTATTAGTTTCTACAATGTGTATTAGTTTCTACGATGTGTATTAGTTTCTACAATGTGTATTAGTTTCTACAATGTGCATTAGTTTTTACAATGTGTATTAGTTTCGACAATGTGTATTAGTTTCTACAATGTGTATTAGTTTCTACGATGTATATTAGTTTTTAGAATGTGTATTAGTTTCGACAATGTATATTAGTTTCTACAATGCGTATTAGTTTCTACACTGTGTATTAGTTTCTACAATGTGTATTAGTTTCTACAATGTTTATTAGTTTCTACAAGGTGTATTAGTTTTTACAATGTGTATTAGTTTCTACAATGTGTATTAGTTTCTACAATGTATATTAGTTTTTACAATGTGTATTAGTTTCGACAATGTGTATTAGTTTTACAATGCGTATTAGTTTCTACAGTGTGTATTAGTTTCTACAATGTGTATTTGTTTCTACAATGTGTATCAGTTTCTACAATGTGTATTAGTTTCTACAATGTGTATTAGTTTCTACAATGTGTATTTGTTTCTACAATGTTTATTAGTTTCTGCAATGTGTCTTAGTTTCTACAATGTGTATTAGTTTCTACAATGTGTATTAGTTTCTACAATATGTATTAGTTTCGACAATGTGTATTAGTTTCTACAATGTGTATTAGTTTCTACAATGTATATTAGTTTTAACAATGTGTATTAGTTTCGACAATGTGTATTAGTTTCTACAATGTGTATTAATTTCTACAATGTTTATTTGTTTCTACAATGTGTATCAGTTTCTACAATGTGTATTAGTTTTTACAATATGTATTAGTTTCTACAATGTGTATTAGTTTCTACAATGTGTATTAGTTTTTACAATATGTATTAGTTTCTACAATGTGTATTAGTTTCTACAATGTGTATTAGTTTCTACAATGTGTATTTGTTTCTACAATGTGTATTAGTTTCTACAATGTGTATTAGTTTCTACAATGTGTATTAGTTTTTACAATATGTATTATTTTCTACAATGTGTATTAGTTTCTACAATGTGTATTAGTTTTTACAATGTGTATTAGTTTCTACAATGTGTATTAGTTTCTACAATGTGTATTAGTTTTTACAATGTGTATTAGTTTCTACAATGTGTATTAGTTTCTACAATGTGTAATAGTTTTTACAATGTGTATTAGTTTCTACAATGTGTATTAGTTTCTACAATGTGTATTAGTTTCTACAATGTGTATTAGTTTTTACAATGTGTATTAGTTTTTACAATGTGTATTAGTTTCTACAATGTCTATTAGTTTTTACATTTACCATTTTTATTAGTTTCTACAATGTGTATTAGTTTTTACAATGTGTATTAGTTTTTACAATGTGTATTAGTTTCTACAATGTGTATTTGTTTCTACAATGTGTATTAGTTTTTACAATGTGTATTAGTTTCTACAATGTGTATTTGTTTCTACAATGTGTATTAGTTTTTACAATGTGTATTAGTTTCTACAATGTTGTATTAGTTTCTACAATGTGTATCAGTTTCTACAATGTATATTAGTTTCTACAATGTGTATTAGTTTCTACAATGTGTATTAGTTTCTACAGTGTGTATTAGTTTCTACAATGTGTATTAGTTGTGCATTAGTTTTTACAATGTGTATTAGTTTCTACAATTTGTATTAGTTTCTACAATGTGTATTAGTTTCTACAGTGTGTATTAGTTTCTACAATGTGTATTAGTTGTGCATTAGTTTTTACAATGTGTATTAGTTTCTACAATGTGTATTAGTTTCTACAATGTGTATTAGTTTTTACAATGTGTATTAGTTTTTACAATGTGTATTAGTTTCTACAATGTGTATTAGTTTCTACAATGTGTATTAGTTTTTACAATGTGTATTAATTTTTACAATGTGTATTAATTTCTACAATATGTATTAGTTTCTACAATGTGTATTAGTTTTTACAATGTGTATTAAATTTTACAATGTGTATTAATTTCTACAATGTGTATTAGTTTTTACAATGTGTATTAGTTTTTACAATGTGTATTAGTTTCAACAATGTGTATTTGTTTCTACAATGTGTATCAGTTTCTACAATGTGTATTAGTTTTTACAATGTGTATTAGTTTCTACAATGTGTATTAGTTTTTACAATGTGTATTAGTTTTTACAATGTGTATTAGTTTCTACAATGTGTATTAGTTTCTACAATGTGTATTAGTTTCTACAATGTGTATTAGTTTCTACAATGTGTATTAGTTTTTACAATGTGTATTAGTTTCTACAATGTGTATTAGTTTCTACAATGTGTATTAGTTTCTACAATGTGTATTAGTTTCTGCAATGTGTATTAGTTTTTACAATGTGTATTAGTTTTCACAATGTGTATTAGTTTCTACAATGTGTATTAGTTTCTACAATGTTTATTAGTTTCTACAATGTGTATTAGTTTCTACGATGTGTATTAGTTTCTACAATGTGTATTAGTTTCTACAATGTGTATTAGTTTTTACAATGTGTATTAGTTTCGACAATGTGTATTAGTTTCTACAATGTGTATTAGTTTCTACGATGTATATTAGTTTTTAGAATGTGTATTAGTTTCGACAATGTATATTAGTTTCTACAATGCGTATTAGTTTCTACACTGTGTATTAGTTTCTACAATGTGTATTAGTTTCTACAATGTTTATTAGTTTCTACAAGGTGTATTAGTTTTTACAATGTGTATTAGTTTCTACAATGTGTATTAGTTTCTACAATGTATATTAGTTTTTACAATGTGTATTAGTTTCGACAATGTGTATTAGTTTTACAATGCGTATTAGTTTCTACAGTGTGTATTAGTTTCTACAATGTGTATTTGTTTCTACAATGTGTATCAGTTTCTACAATGTGTATTAGTTTCTACAATGTGTATTAGTTTCTACAATGTGTATTTGTTTCTACAATGTTTATTAGTTTCTGCAATGTGTCTTAGTTTCTACAATGTGTATTAGTTTCTACAATGGGTATTAGTTTCTACAATATGTATTAGTTTCGACAATGTGTATTAGTTTCTACAATGTGTATTAGTTTCTACAATGTATATTAGTTTTAACAATGTGTATTAGTTTCGACAATGTGTATTAGTTTCTACAATGTGTATTAATTTCTACAATGTGTATTTGTTTCTACAATGTGTATCAGTTTCTACAATGTGTATTAGTTTTTACAATATGTATTAGTTTCTACAATGTGTATTAGTTTCTACAATGTGTATTAGTTTTTACAATATGTATTAGTTTCTACAATGTGTATTAGTTTCTACAATGTGTATTAGTTTCTACAATGTGTATTTGTTTCTACAATGTGTATTAGTTTCTACAATGTGTATTAGTTTCTACAATGTGTATTAGTTTTTACAATATGTATTATTTTCTACAATGTGTATTAGTTTCTACAATGTGTATTAGTTTATACAATGTGTATTAGTTTCTACAATGTGTATTAGTTTCTACAATGTGTATTAGTTTTTACAATGTGTATTAGTTTCTACAATGTGTATTAGTTTCTACAATGTGTAATAGTTTTTACAATGTGTATTAGTTTCTACAATGTGTATTAGTTTCTACAATGTGTATTAGTTTCTACAATGTGTATTAGTTTTTACAATGTGTATTAGTTTTTACAATGTGTATTAGTTTCTACAATGTCTATTAGTTTTTACATTTACCATTTTTATTAGTTTCTACAATGTGTATTAGTTTTTACAATGTGTATTAGTTTTTACAATGTGTATTAGTTTCTACAATGTGTATTTGTTTCTACAATGTGTATTAGTTTCTACAATGTGTATTAGTTTTTACAATGTGTATTAGTTTCTACAATGTGTATTAGTTTCTACAATGTGTATTAGTTTCTACAATGTGTATTAATTTCGACAATGTGTATTAGTTTTTACAATGTGTATTAGTTTCTACAATGTGTTTTAGTTTCTACAATATGTATTAGTTTCTACAATGTGTATTAGTTTTTACAATGTGTATTAATTTCGACAATGTGTATTAGTTTTTACAATGTGTATTAGTTTCTACAATGTGTATTAGTTTCTACAATGTGTATTAGTTTCTACAATGTGTATTAGTTTCTGCAATGTGTATCAGTTTCTACAATGTATATTAGTTTCTACAATGTGTATTAGTTTCTACAATGTGTATTTGTTTCTACAATGTGTATTAGTTTTTACAATGTGTATTAGTTTTTACAATGTGTATTAGTTTCTACAATGTGTATTAGTTTTTACAATGTGTATTAGTTTTTACAATGTGTATTAATTTCTACAATGTGTATTAGTTTTTACAATGTGTATTAGTTTCTACAATGTGTATTAGTTTTTACAATGTGTATTAGTTTCTACAATGTTTATTAGTTTCTACAATGTGTATTAGTTTCTACAATGTGTATTAGTTTCTACAATGTGTATTAATTTCTGCAATGTGTATCAGTTTCTACAATGTATATTAGTTTTAACAAGGTGTATTAGTTTCGACAATGTGTATTAGTTTCTACAATGTGTATTAGTTTCTACAATGTGTATTAGTTTCTACAATATGTATTAGTTTTTTCAATGTGTATTACTTTCTACAATGTGTATTAGTTTTTACAATGTGTATCAGTTTCTTCAATGTGTATTAGGTTTTACAATGTGTATTATTTTCTACAATGTGTATTAATTTCTACAATGTGTATTAGTTTCTACAATGTGTATTAGTTTCTACAATATGTATTAGTTTCTACAATGTGTATTAGTTTTTAAAATGTGTATTAGTTTCAACAATGTGTATTAGTTTCTACAATGTGTATTAGTTTCTACAATGTGTATTAGTTTCTACAATGTGTATTTGTTTCTACAATGTGTATCAGTTTCTACAATGTGTATTAGTTTCTACAATGTGTATTAATTTCTACAATGTATATTAGTTTCTACAATGTGTATTAGTTTTTACAATGTGTATTAGTTTCTACAATGTGTATTAGTTTTTACAATGTGTATTAGTGTTTACAATGTGTATTAGTTTCTACAATGTGTATTAGTTTCTACAATGTGTATTAGTTTTTACAATGTGTATTAGTTTCTACAATGTGTATTAGTTTCTACAATGTGTATTAGTTTCTACAATGTGTATTAGTTTCTGCAATGTGTATTAGTTTTTACAATGTGTATTAGTTTTCACAATGTGTATTAGTTTCTACAATGTGTATTAGTTTCTACAATGTTTATTAGTTTCTACAATGTGTATTAGTTTCTACGATGTGTATTAGTTTCTACAATGTGTATTAGTTTCTACAATGTGCATTAGTTTTTACAATGTGTATTAGTTTCGACAATGTGTATTAGTTTCTACAATGTGTATTAGTTTCTACGATGTATATTAGTTTTTAGAATGTGTATTAGTTTCGACAATGTATATTAGTTTCTACAATGCGTATTAGTTTCTACACTGTGTATTAGTTTCTACAATGTGTATTAGTTTCTACAATGTTTATTAGTTTCTACAAGGTGTATTAGTTTTTACAATGTGTATTAGTTTCTACAATGTGTATTAGTTTCTACAATGTATATTAGTTTTTACAATGTGTATTAGTTTCGACAATGTGTATTAGTTTTACAATGCGTATTAGTTTCTACAGTGTGTATTAGTTTCTACAATGTGTATTTGTTTCTACAATGTGTATCAGTTTCTACAATGTGTATTAGTTTCTACAATGTGTATTAGTTTCTACAATGTGTATTTGTTTCTACAATGTTTATTAGTTTCTGCAATGTGTCTTAGTTTCTACAATGTGTATTAGTTTCTACAATGTGTATTAGTTTCTACAATATGTATTAGTTTCGACAATGTGTATTAGTTTCTACAATGTGTATTAGTTTCTACAATGTATATTAGTTTTAACAATGTGTATTAGTTTCGACAATGTGTATTAGTTTCTACAATGTGTATTAATTTCTACAATGTTTATTTGTTTCTACAATGTGTATCAGTTTCTACAATGTGTATTAGTTTTTACAATATGTATTAGTTTCTACAATGTGTATTAGTTTCTACAATGTGTATTAGTTTTTACAATATGTATTAGTTTCTACAATGTGTATTAGTTTCTACAATGTGTATTAGTTTCTACAATGTGTATTTGTTTCTACAATGTGTATTAGTTTCTACAATGTGTATTAGTTTCTACAATGTGTATTAGTTTTTACAATATGTATTATTTTCTACAATGTGTATTAGTTTCTACAATGTGTATTAGTTTTTACAATGTGTATTAGTTTCTACAATGTGTATTAGTTTCTACAATGTGTATTAGTTTTTACAATGTGTATTAGTTTCTACAATGTGTATTAGTTTCTACAATGTGTAATAGTTTTTACAATGTGTATTAGTTTCTACAATGTGTATTAGTTTCTACAATGTGTATTAGTTTCTACAATGTGTATTAGTTTTTACAATGTGTATTAGTTTTTACAATGTGTATTAGTTTCTACAATGTCTATTAGTTTTTACATTTACCATTTTTATTAGTTTCTACAATGTGTATTAGTTTTTACAATGTGTATTAGTTTTTACAATGTGTATTAGTTTCTACAATGTGTATTTGTTTCTACAATGTGTATTAGTTTTTACAATGTGTATTAGTTTCTACAATGTGTATTTGTTTCTACAATGTGTATTAGTTTTTACAATGTGTATTAGTTTCTACAATGTTGTATTAGTTTCTACAATGTGTATCAGTTTCTACAATGTATATTAGTTTCTACAATGTGTATTAGTTTCTACAATGTGTATTAGTTTCTACAGTGTGTATTAGTTTCTACAATGTGTATTAGTTGTGCATTAGTTTTTACAATGTGTATTAGTTTCTACAATTTGTATTAGTTTCTACAATGTGTATTAGTTTCTACAGTGTGTATTAGTTTCTACAATGTGTATTAGTTGTGCATTAGTTTTTACAATGTGTATTAGTTTCTACAATGTGTATTAGTTTCTACAATGTGTATTAGTTTTTACAATGTGTATTAGTTTTTACAATGTGTATTAGTTTCTACAATGTGTATTAGTTTCTACAATGTGTATTAGTTTTTACAATGTGTATTAATTTTTACAATGTGTATTAATTTCTACAATATGTATTAGTTTCTACAATGTGTATTAGTTTTTACAATGTGTATTAAATTTTACAATGTGTATTAATTTCTACAATGTGTATTAGTTTTTACAATGTGTATTAGTTTTTACAATGTGTATTAGTTTCAACAATGTGTATTTGTTTCTACAATGTGTATCAGTTTCTACAATGTGTATTAGTTTTTACAATGTGTATTAGTTTCTACAATGTGTATTAGTTTTTACAATGTGTATTAGTTTTTACAATGTGTATTAGTTTCTACAATGTGTATTAGTTTCTACAATGTGTATTAGTTTTTACAATGTGTATTAGTTTCTACAATTTGTATTAGTTTCTACAATATTTATTAGTTTTTTCAATGTGTATTAGTTTCTACAATGTGTATTAGTTTCTACAATGTGTATTAGTTTCTACAATGTGTATTAGTTTCCACAATGTGTATTAGTTTTTACAATGTGTATTAGTTTTTACAATGTGTATTTGTTTCTACGATGTGTATTAGTTTCTACAATGTGTATTAGTTTCTAAAATGTGTATTAGTTTCTACAATATGTATTAGTTTTTGCAATGTGTATTAGTTTCTACAATGTGTATTAGTTTCTACAATGTGTATTAGTTTTTACAATGTGTATTAGTTTTTACAATGTGTATTAGTTTTTACAATGTGTATTAGTTTCTACAATGTGTATTAGTTTCTACAATGTGTATTAGTTTTTGCAATGTGCATTAGTTTCTACAATGTGTATTAGTTTCTACAATGTGTATTAGTTTCTAAAATGTGTATTAGTTTTTACAATGTGTATTAGTTTTTACAATGTGTATTTGTTTCTACGATGTGTATTAGTTTCTACAATGTGTATTAGTTTCTACAATGTGTATTAGTTTCTACAATGTGTATTAGTTTCTACAATGTGTATTAGTTTCTACAATGTGTATTAGTTTTTGCAATGTGTAATAGTTTCTACAATGTGTATTAGTTTCTACAATGTGTATTAGTTTCTACAATGTGTATTAGTTTTTGCAATGTGTATTAGTTTCTACAATGTGTATTAGTTTTTACAATGTGTATTAGTTTCTACAATGTGTATTAGTTTCTACAATGTGTATTAGTTTCTACAATGTGTATTAGTTTCTACAATGTGTATTAGTTTTTTCAATGTGTATTAATTTCTACAATGTGTATTAGTTTCTACAATGTGTATTAGTTTCTACAATGTGTATTAGTTTCTACAATGTGTATTAGTTTTTACAATGTGTATTAGTTTTTACAATGTGTATTTGTTTCTACGATGTGTATTAGTTTCTACAATGTGTATTAGTTTCTACAATGTGTATTAGTTTCTACAATGTGTATTAGTTTTTGCAATGTGTATTAGTTTCTACAATGTGTATTAGTTTCTACAATGTGTATTCGTTTCTACAATGTGTATTAGTTTCTACAATGAATATTAGTTTCTACAATGTGTATTAGTTTTTACAATGTGTATTAGTTTCTACAATGCCTATTTGTTTCTACGATGTGTATTAGTTTCTACAATGTGTATTAGTTTCTACAATGTGTATTAGTTTCTACAATGTGTATTAGTTTTTGCAATGTGTATTAGTTTCTACAATGTGTATTAGTTTCTACAATGTGTATTAGTTTTTACAATGTGTATTAGTTTTTACAATGTGTATTAGTTTTTACAATGTGTATTAGTTTCTACAATGTGTATTAGTTTCTACAATGTGTATTAGTTTTTGCAATGTGCATTAGTTTCTACAATGTGTATTAGTTTCTACAATGTGTATTAGTTTCTAAAATGTGTATTAGTTTTTACAATGTGTATTAGTTTTTACAATGTGTATTTGTTTCTACGATGTGTATTAGTTTCTACAATGTGTATTAGTTTCTACAATGTGTATTAGTTTTTGCAATGTGTATTAGTTTCTACAATGTGTATTAGTTTCTACAATGTGTATTAGTTTCTACAATGTGTATTAGTTTTTACAATGTGTATTAGTTTTTACAATGTGTATTTGTTTCTACGAGGTGTATTAGTTTCTACAATGTGTATTAGTTTCTACAATGTGTATTAGTTTCTGCAATGTGTATTAGTTTTTGCAATGTGTATTAGTTTCTACAATGTGTATTAGTTTCTACAATGTGTATTAGTTTCTACAATGTGTATTAGTTTCTACAATGTGTATTAATTTCTACAATGTGTATTAGTTTTTTCAATGTGTATTAGTTTCTACAATGTGTATTAGTTTCTACAATGTGTATTAGTTTCTACAATGTGTATTAGTTTTTACAATGTGTATTAGCTTCTACAATGTATATTCGTTTTTAAAATGTGTATTAGTTTCGACAATGTGTATTAGTTTCTACAATGCGTATTAGTTTCTACAATGTGTATTAGTTTCTACAATGTTTATTAGTTTCTACAATGTTTATTAGTTTCTACAAGGTGTATTAGTTTCTACAATGTTTATTAGTTTCTACAATGTGTATTAGTTTCTACAATGTGTATTAGTTTTTGCAATGTGTATTAGTTTCTACAATGTGTATTAGTTTCTACAATGTGTATTAGTTTTTACAATGTGCATTAGTTTCTACAATGTGTATTAGTTTCTACAATGTGTATTAGTTTCTACAATGTGTATTAGTTTCTACAATGTGTATTAATTTTTACAATGTGTGTTAGTTTCTACAATGCATATTAGTTTCTACAATGTGTATTAGTTTCTACAATGTGTATTAGTTTCTACAATATGTATTAGTTTCTACAATGTCTATTAGTTTTTACAATGTGTATTAGTTTCTACAATGTGTATTAGTTTCTACAATGTGTATTAGTTTCTACAATGTGTATTAATTTCGACAATGTGTATTAGTTTTTACAATGTGTATTAGTTTCTACAATGTGTATTAGTTTCTACAATGTGTATTAGTTTCTGCAATGTGTATCAGTTTCTACAATGTGTATTAGTTTCTACAATGTGTATTAGTTTCTACAATGTGTATTAGTTTCTACAATGTGTATTAGTTTTTACAATGTGTATTAGTTTTTACAATGTGTATTAGTTTCTAGAATGTGTATTAGTTTTTACAATGTGTATTAGTTTCTACAATGTGTATTAGTTTTTACAATGTGTATTAGTTTCTACAATGTTTATTAGTTTCTACAATGTGTATTAGTTTCTACAATGTGTATTAGTTTCTACAATGTGTATTAGTTTCTACAATGTGTATTAGTTTCTGCAATGTGTATCAGTTTCTACAATGTATATTAGTTTTAACAATGTGTATTAGTTTCGACAATGTGTATTAGTTTCTACAATGTGTATTAGTTTCTACAATGTTTATTTGTTTCTACAATGTGTATTAGTTTTTACAATGTGTATTAGTTTTTACAATGTGTATTCGTTTCTACAATGTGTATTAGGTTTTACAATGTGTATTACTTTCTACAATGTGTATTAGTTTCTACAATGTGTATTAGTTTCTACAATGTGTATTAGTTTCTACAATGTGTATTAGTTTTTTTCAATGTGTATTAGTTTCTACAATGTGTATTAGTTTTTACAACGTGTATCAGTTTCTTCAATGTGTATTAGGTTTTACAATGTGTATTAGTTTCTACAATGTGTATTAGTTTCTACAATGTGTATTAGTTTCTACAATGTGTATTAGTTTCTACAATATGTATTAGTTTCTACAATGTGTATTAGTTTCTACAATGTGTATTAGTTTCAACAATGTGTATTAGTTTCTACAATGTGTATTAGTTTCTACAATGTGTATTAGTTTCTACAATGTGTATTAGTTTCTACAATGTGTATTAGTTTTTACAATGTGTATTAGTGTTTACAATGTGTATTAGTTTCTACAATGCGTATTAGTTTCTACAATGTGTATTAGTTTTTACAATGTGTATTAGTTTCTACAATGTGTATTAGTTTCTACAATGTGTATTAGTTTCTACAATGTGTATTAGTTACTGCAATGTGTATTAGTTTTTACAATGTGTATTAGTTTTTACAATGTGTATTAGTTTCTACAATGTGTATTAATTTTTACAATGTGTGTTAGTTTCTACAATGCATATTAGTTTCTACAATGTGTATTAGTTTCTACAATGTGTATTAGTTTCTACAATGTGTATTAGTTTCTACAATGTCTATTAGTTTTTACAATGTGTATTAGTTTCTACAATGTGTATTAGTTTCTACAATGTGTATTAGTTTCTACAATGTGTATTAATTTCGACAATGTGTATTAGTTTTTACAATGTGTATTAGTTTCTACAATGTGTATTAGTTTCTACAATGTGTATTAGTTTCTACAATGTGTATTAGTTTCTGCAATGTGTATCAGTTTCTACAATGTGTATTAGTTTCTACAATGTGTATTAGTTTCTACAATGTGTATTTGTTTCTACAATGGGTATTAGTTTTTACAATGTGTATTAGTTTTTACAATGTGTATTAGTTTCTACAATGTGTATTAGTTTTTACAATGTGTATTAGTTTTTACAATGTGTATTAGTTTCTAGAATGTGTATTAGTTTTTACAATGTGTATTAGTTTCTACAATGTGTATTAGTTTTTACAATGTGTATTAGTTTCTACAATGTTTATTAGTTTCTACAATGTGTATTAGTTTCTACAATGTGTATTAGTTTCTACAATGTGTATTAGTTTCTGCAATGTGTATCAGTTTCTACAATGTATATTAGTTTTAACAATGTGTATTAGTTTCTACAATGTGTATTAGTTTCTACAATGTGTATTAGTTTCTACAATATGTATTAGTTTCTACAATGTGTATTAGTTTTTTTCAATGTGTATTAGTTTCTACAATGTGTATTAGTTTTTACAACGTGTATCAGTTTCTTCAATGTGTATTAGTTTTTACAATGTGTATTAGTTTCTACAATGTGTATTAGTTTCTACAATGTGTATTAGTTTCTACAATGTGTATTAGTTTTTACAATGTGTATTAGTTTTTACAATGTGTATTAATTTCTACAATGTGTATTAGTTTCTACAATGTTTATTAGTTTCTACAATGTGTATTAGTTTCTACAATGTGTATTAGTTTCTACAATGTGTATTAGTTTCTACAATGTGTATTAATTTTTACAATGTGTATTAGTTTCGACAATGTGTATTAGTTTCTTCAATGTGTATTAGTTTCTACAATGTATATTAGTTTTTAAAATGTGTATTAGTTTCGACAATATGTATTAGTTTCTACAATGTGTATTAGTTTCTACAATGTGTATTAGTTTCTACAATGTTTATTAGTTTCTACAAGGTGTATTAGTTTCTACAATGTGTATTAGTTTCTACAATGTGTATTAGTTTCAACAATGTGTATTAGTTTTTGCAATGTGTATTAGTTTCTACAATGTTTATTAGTTTCTACAATGTGTATTAGTTTTTACAATGTGTATTAGTTTCTACAATGTGTAGTAGTTTCTACAATGTGTATTTTTTCTACAATGTGTATTAGTTTCTACCATGTGTATTAGTGTTTACAATGTGTGTTAGTTTCTACAATGTGTATTAGTTTCTACAATGTGTATTAGTTTCTACAATGTGTTTTAGTTTCTACAATATGTATTAGTTTCTACAATGTGTATTAATTTTTACAATGTGTATTAGTTTCTACAATGTGTATTAGTTTCTACAATGTGTATTAGTTTCTACAATGTGTATTAATTTCGACAATGTGTATTAGTTTTTACAATGTGTATTAGTTTCTACAATGTGTTTTAGTTTCTACAATATGTATTAGTTTCTACAATGTGTATTAGTTTTTACAATGTGTATTAATTTCGACAATGTGTATTAGTTTTTACAATGTGTTTTAGTTTCTACAATGTGTATTAGTTTCTACAATGTGTATTAGTTTCTACAATGTGTATTAGTTTCTGCAATGTGTATCAGTTTCTACAAAGTATATTAGTTTCTACAATGTGTATTAGTTTCTACAATGTGTATTTGTTTCTACAATGTGTATTAGTTTTTACAATGTGTATTAGTTTTTACAATGTGTATTAGTTTCTACAATGTGTATTAGTTTTTACAATGTGTATTAGTTTTTACAATGTGTATTAATTTCTACAATGTGTATTAGTTTTTACAATGTGTATTAGTTTCTACAATGTGTATTAGTTTTTACAATGTGTATTAGTTTCTACAATGTTTATTAGTTTCTACAATGTGTATTAGTTTCTACAATGTGTATTAGTTTCTACAATGTGTATTAATTTCTGCAATGTGTATCAGTTTCTACAATGTATATTAGTTTTAACAAGGTGTATTAGTTTCGACAATGTGTATTAGTTTCTACAATGTGTATTAGTTTCTACAATGTGTATTAGTTTCTACAATATGTATTAGTTTTTTCAATGTGTATTACTTTCTACAATGTGTATTAGTTTTTACAATGTGTATCAGTTTCTTCAATGTGTATTAGGTTTTACAATGTGTATTATTTTCTACAATGTGTATTAATTTCTACAATGTGTATTAGTTTCTACAATGTGTATTAGTTTCTACAATATGTATTAGTTTATACAATGTGTATTAGTTTTTAAAATGTGTATTAGTTTCAACAATGTGTATTAGTTTCTACAATGTGTATTAGTTTCTACAATGTGTATTAGTTTCTACAATGTGTATTTGTTTCTACAATGTGTATCAGTTTCTACAATGTGTATTAGTTTCTACAATGTGTATTAATTTCTACAATGTATATTAGTTTCTACAATGTGTATTAGTTTTTACAATGTGTATTAGTTTCTACAATGTGTATTAGTTTTTACAATGTGTATTAGTGTTTACAATGTGTATTAGTTTCTACAATGTGTATTAGTTTCTACAATGTGTATTAGTTTTTACAATGTGTATTAGTTTCTACAATGTGTATTAGTTTCTACAATGTGTATTAGTTTCTACAATGTGTATTAGTTTCTGCAATGTGTATTAGTTTTTACAATGTGTATTAGTTTTCACAATGTGTATTAGTTTCTACAATGTGTATTAGTTTCTACAATGTTTATTAGTTTCTACAATGTGTATTAGTTTCTACGATGTGTATTAGTTTCTACAATGTGTATTAGTTTCTACAATGTGTATTAGTTTTTACAATGTGTATTAGTTTCGACAATGTGTATTAGTTTCTACAATGTGTATTAGTTTCTACGATGTATATTAGTTTTTAGAATGTGTATTAGTTTCGACAATGTATATTAGTTTCTACAATGCGTATTAGTTTCTACACTGTGTATTAGTTTCTACAATGTGTATTAGTTTCTACAATGTTTATTAGTTTCTACAAGGTGTATTAGTTTTTACAATGTGTATTAGTTTCTACAATGTGTATTAATTTCTACAATGTATATTAGTTTTTACAATGTGTATTAGTTTCGACAATGTGTATTAGTTTTACAATGCGTATTAGTTTCTACAGTGTGTATTAGTTTCTACAATGTGTATTTGTTTCTACAATGTGTATCAGTTTCTACAATGTGTATTAGTTTCTACAATGTGTATTAGTTTCTACAATGTGTATTTGTTTCTACAATGTTTATTAGTTTCTGCAATGTGTCTTAGTTTCTACAATGTGTATTAGTTTCTACAATGGGTATTAGTTTCTACAATATGTATTAGTTTCGACAATGTGTATTAGTTTCTACAATGTGTATTAGTTTCTACAATGTATATTAGTTTTAACAATGTGTATTAGTTTCGACAATGTGTATTAGTTTCTACAATGTGTATTAATTTCTACAATGTGTATTTGTTTCTACAATGTGTATCAGTTTCTACAATGTGTATTAGTTTTTACAATATGTATTAGTTTCTACAATGTGTATTAGTTTCTACAATGTGTATTAGTTTTTACAATATGTATTAGTTTCTACAATGTGTATTAGTTTCTACAATGTGTATTAGTTTCTACAATGTGTATTTGTTTCTACAATGTGTATTAGTTTCTACAATGTGTATTAGTTTCTACAATGTGTATTAGTTTTTACAATATGTATTATTTTCTACAATGTGTATTAGTTTCTACAATGTGTATTAGTTTATACAATGTGTATTAGTTTCTACAATGTGTATTAGTTTCTACAATGTGTATTAGTTTTTACAATGTGTATTAGTTTCTACAATGTGTATTAGTTTCTACAATGTGTAATAGTTTTTACAATGTGTATTAGTTTCTACAATGTGTATTAGTTTCTACAATGTGTATTAGTTTCTACAATGTGTATTAGTTTTTACAATGTGTATTAGTTTTTACAATGTGTATTAGTTTCTACAATGTCTATTAGTTTTTACATTTACCATTTTTATTAGTTTCTACAATGTGTATTAGTTTTTACAATGTGTATTAGTTTTTACAATGTGTATTAGTTTCTACAATGTGTATTTGTTTCTACAATGTGTATTAGTTTCTACAATGTGTATTAGTTTTTACAATGTGTATTAGTTTCTACAATGTGTATTAGTTTCTACAATGTGTATTAGTTTCTACAATGTGTATTAATTTCGACAATGTGTATTAGTTTTTACAATGTGTATTAGTTTCTACAATGTGTTTTAGTTTCTACAATATGTATTAGTTTCTACAATGTGTATTAGTTTTTACAATGTGTATTAATTTCGACAATGTGTATTAGTTTTTACAATGTGTATTAGTTTCTACAATGTGTATTAGTTTCTACAATGTGTATTAGTTTCTACAATGTGTATTAGTTTCTGCAATGTGTATCAGTTTCTACAATGTATATTAGTTTCTACAATGTGTATTAGTTTCTACAATGTGTATTTGTTTCTACAATGTGTATTAGTTTTTACAATGTGTATTAGTTTTTACAATGTGTATTAGTTTCTACAATGTGTATTAGTTTTTACAATGTGTATTAGTTTTTACAATGTGTATTAATTTCTACAATGTGTATTAGTTTTTACAATGTGTATTAGTTTCTACAATGTGTATTAGTTTTTACAATGTGTATTAGTTTCTACAATGTTTATTAGTTTCTACAATGTGTATTAGTTTCTACAATGTGTATTAGTTTCTACAATGTGTATTAATTTCTGCAATGTGTATCAGTTTCTACAATGTATATTAGTTTTAACAAGGTGTATTAGTTTCGACAATGTGTATTAGTTTCTACAATGTGTATTAGTTTCTACAATGTGTATTAGTTTCTACAATATGTATTAGTTTTTTCAATGTGTATTACTTTCTACAATGTGTATTAGTTTTTACAATGTGTATCAGTTTCTTCAATGTGTATTAGGTTTTACAATGTGTATTATTTTCTACAATGTGTATTAATTTCTACAATGTGTATTAGTTTCTACAATGTGTATTAGTTTCTACAATATGTATTAGTTTCTACAATGTGTATTAGTTTTTAAAATGTGTATTAGTTTCAACAATGTGTATTAGTTTCTACAATGTGTATTAGTTTCTACAATGTGTATTAGTTTCTACAATGTGTATTTGTTTCTACAATGTGTATCAGTTTCTACAATGTGTATTAGTTTCTACAATGTGTATTAATTTCTACAATGTATATTAGTTTCTACAATGTGTATTAGTTTTTACAATGTGTATTAGTTTCTACAATGTGTATTAGTTTTTACAATGTGTATTAGTGTTTACAATGTGTATTAGTTTCTACAATGTGTATTAGTTTCTACAATGTGTATTAGTTTTTACAATGTGTATTAGTTTCTACAATGTGTATTAGTTTCTACAATGTGTATTAGTTTCTACAATGTGTATTAGTTTCTGCAATGTGTATTAGTTTTTACAATGTGTATTAGTTTTCACAATGTGTATTAGTTTCTACAATGTGTATTAGTTTCTACAATGTTTATTAGTTTCTACAATGTGTATTAGTTTCTACGATGTGTATTAGTTTCTACAATGTGTATTAGTTTCTACAATGTGTATTAGTTTTTACAATGTGTATTAGTTTCGACAATGTGTATTAGTTTCTACAATGTGTATTAGTTTCTACGATGTATATTAGTTTTTAGAATGTGTATTAGTTTCGACAATGTATATTAGTTTCTACAATGCGTATTAGTTTCTACACTGTGTATTAGTTTCTACAATGTGTATTAGTTTCTACAATGTTTATTAGTTTCTACAAGGTGTATTAGTTTTTACAATGTGTATTAGTTTCTACAATGTGTATTAGTTTCTACAATGTATATTAGTTTTTACAATGTGTATTAGTTTCGACAATGTGTATTAGTTTTACAATGCGTATTAGTTTCTACAGTGTGTATTAGTTTCTACAATGTGTATTTGTTTCTACAATGTGTATCAGTTTCTACAATGTGTATTAGTTTCTACAATGTGTATTAGTTTCTACAATGTGTATTTGTTTCTACAATGTTTATTAGTTTCTGCAATGTGTCTTAGTTTCTACAATGTGTATTAGTTTCTACAATGTGTATTAGTTTCTACAATATGTATTAGTTTCGACAATGTGTATTAGTTTCTACAATGTGTATTAGTTTCTACAATGTATATTAGTTTTAACAATGTGTATTAGTTTCGACAATGTGTATTAGTTTCTACAATGTGTATTAATTTCTACAATGTGTATTTGTTTCTACAATGTGTATCAGTTTCTACAATGTGTATTAGTTTTTACAATATGTATTAGTTTCTACAATGTGTATTAGTTTCTACAATGTGTATTAGTTTTTACAATATGTATTAGTTTCTACAATGTGTATTAGTTTCTACAATGTGTATTAGTTTCTACAATGTGTATTTGTTTCTACAATGTGTATTAGTTTCTACAATGTGTATTAGTTTCTACAATGTGTATTAGTTTTTACAATATGTATTATTTTCTACAATGTGTATTAGTTTCTACAATGTGTATTAGTTTTTACAATGTGTATTAGTTTCTACAATGTGTATTAGTTTCTACAATGTGTATTAGTTTTTACAATGTGTATTAGTTTCTACAATGTGTATTAGTTTCTACAATGTGTAATAGTTTTTACAATGTGTATTAGTTTCTACAATGTGTATTAGTTTCTACAATGTGTATTAGTTTCTACAATGTGTATTAGTTTTTACAATGTGTATTAGTTTTTACAATGTGTATTAGTTTCTACAATGTCTATTAGTTTTTACATTTACCATTTTTATTAGTTTCTACAATGTGTATTAGTTTTTACAATGTGTATTAGTTTTTACAATGTGTATTAGTTTCTACAATGTGTATTTGTTTCTACAATGTGTATTAGTTTTTACAATGTGTATTAGTTTCTACAATGTGTATTTGTTTCTACAATGTGTATTAGTTTTTACAATGTGTATTAGTTTCTACAATGTTGTATTAGTTTCTACAATGTGTATCAGTTTCTACAATGTATATTAGTTTCTACAATGTGTATTAGTTTCTACAATGTGTATTAGTTTCTACAGTGTGTATTAGTTTCTACAATGTGTATTAGTTGTGCATTAGTTTTTACAATGTGTATTAGTTTCTACAATTTGTATTAGTTTCTACAATGTGTATTAGTTTCTACAGTGTGTATTAGTTTCTACAATGTGTATTAGTTGTGCATTAGTTTTTACAATGTGTATTAGTTTCTACAATGTGTATTAGTTTCTACAATGTGTATTAGTTTTTACAATGTGTATTAGTTTTTACAATGTGTATTAGTTTCTACAATGTGTATTAGTTTCTACAATGTGTATTAGTTTTTACAATGTGTATTAATTTTTACAATGTGTATTAATTTCTACAATATGTATTAGTTTCTACAATGTGTATTAGTTTTTACAATGTGTATTAATTTTTACAATGTGTATTAATTTCTACAATGTGTATTAGTTTTTACAATGTGTATTAGTTTTTACAATGTGTATTAGTTTCAACAATGTGTATTTGTTTCTACAATGTGTATCAGTTTCTACAATGTGTATTAGTTTTTACAATGTGTATTAGTTTCTACAATGTGTATTAGTTTTTACAATGTGTATTAGTTTTTACAATGTGTATTAGTTTCTACAATGTGTATTAGTTTCTACAATGTGTATTAGTTTTTACAATGTGTATTAGTTTCTACAATTTGTATTAGTTTCTACAATATTTATTAGTTTTTTCAATGTGTATTAGTTTCTACAATGTGTATTAGTTTCTACAATGTGTATTAGTTTCTACAATGTGTATTAGTTTCCACAATGTGTATTAGTTTTTACAATGTGTATTAGTTTTTACAATGTGTATTTGTTTCTACGATGTGTATTAGTTTCTACAATGTGTATTAGTTTCTAAAATGTGTATTAGTTTCTACAATATGTATTAGTTTTTGCAATGTGTATTAGTTTCTACAATGTGTATTAGTTTCTACAATGTGTATTAGTTTTTACAATGTGTATTAGTTTTTACAATGTGTATTAGTTTCTACAATGTGTATTAGTTTCTACAATGTGTATTAGTTTTTGCAATGTGCATTAGTTTCTACAATGTGTATTAGTTTCTACAATGTGTATTAGTTTCTAAAATGTGTATTAGTTTTTACAATGTGTATTAGTTTTTACAATGTGTATTTGTTTCTACGATGTGTATTAGTTTCTACAATGTGTATTAGTTTCTACAATGTGTATTAGTTTCTACAATGTGTATTAGTTTCTACAATGTGTATTAGTTTCTACAATGTGTATTAGTTTTTGCAATGTGTAATAGTTTCTACAATGTGTATTAGTTTCTACAATGTGTATTAGTTTCTACAATGTGTATTAGTTTTTGCAATGTGTATTAGTTTCTACAATGTGTATTAGTTTTTACAATGTGTATTAGTTTCTACAATGTGTATTAGTTTCTACAATGTGTATTAGTTTCTACAATGTGTATTAGTTTCTACAATGTGTATTAGTTTTTTCAATGTGTATTAATTTCTACAATGTGTATTAGTTTCTACAATGTGTATTAGTTTCTACAATGTGTATTAGTTTCTACAATGTGTATTAGTTTTTACAATGTGTATTAGTTTTTACAATGTGTATTTGTTTCTACGATGTGTATTAGTTTCTACAATGTGTATTAGTTTCTACAATGTGTATTAGTTTCTACAATGTGTATTAGTTTTTGCAATGTGTATTAGTTTCTACAATGTGTATTAGTTTCTACAATGTGTATTCGTTTCTACAATGTGTATTAGTTTCTACAATGAATATTAGTTTCTACAATGTGTATTAGTTTTTACAATGTGTATTAGTTTCTACAATGCCTATTTGTTTCTACGATGTGTATTAGTTTCTACAATGTGTATTAGTTTCTACAATGTGTATTAGTTTCTACAATGTGTATTAGTTTTTGCAATGTGTATTAGTTTCTACAATGTGTATTAGTTTCTACAATGTGTATTAGTTTTTACAATGTGTATTAGTTTTTACAATGTGTATTAGTTTTTACAATGTGTATTAGTTTCTACAATGTGTATTAGTTTCTACAATGTGTATTAGTTTTTGCAATGTGCATTAGTTTCTACAATGTGTATTAGTTTCTACAATGTGTATTAGTTTCTAAAATGTGTATTAGTTTTTACAATGTGTATTAGTTTTTACAATGTGTATTTGTTTCTACGATGTGTATTAGTTTCTACAATGTGTATTAGTTTCTACAATGTGTATTAGTTTTTGCAATGTGTATTAGTTTCTACAATGTGTATTAGTTTCTACAATGTGTATTAGTTTCTACAATGTGTATTAGTTTTTACAATGTGTATTAGTTTTTACAATGTGTATTTGTTTCTACGAGGTGTATTAGTTTCTACAATGTGTATTAGTTTCTACAATGTGTATTAGTTTCTGCAATGTGTATTAGTTTTTGCAATGTGTATTAGTTTCTACAATGTGTATTAGTTTCTACAATGTGTATTAGTTTCTACAATGTGTATTAGTTTCTACAATGTGTATTAATTTCTACAATGTGTATTAGTTTTTTCAATGTGTATTAGTTTCTACAATGTGTATTAGTTTCTACAATGTGTATTAGTTTCTACAATGTGTATTAGTTTTTACAATGTGTATTAGTTTTTACAATGTGTATTTGTTTCTACGATGTGTATTAGTTTCTACAATGTGTATTAGTTTCTACAATGTGTATTAGTTTCTACAATGTGTATTAGTTTTTGCAATGTGTATTAGTTTCTACAATGTGTATTAGTTTCTACAATGTGTATTTGTTTCTACAATGTGTATTAGTTTCTACAATGAGTATTAGTTTCTACAATGTGTATTAGTTTTTACAATGTGTATTAGTTTTTACAATGTGTATTTGTTTCTACGATGTGTATTAGTTTCTACAATGTGTATTAGTTTCTACAATGTGTATTAGTTTCTACAATGTGTATTAGTTTTTGCAATGTGTATTAGTTTCTACAATGTGTATTAGTTTTTACAATGTGTATTAGTTTTTACAATGTGTATTAGTTTTTACAATGTTTATTAGTTTCTACAATGTGTATTAGTTTCTACAATGTGTATTAGTTTTTGCAATGTGTATTAGTTTTTACAATGTTTATTAGTTTCTACAATGTGTATTTGTTTCCACGATGTGTATTAGTTTCTACAATGTGTATTAGTTTCTACAATGTGTATTAGTTTTTGCAATGTGTATTAGTTTCTACAATGTGTATTAGTTTCTACAATGTGTATTAGTTTCTACAATGTGTATTAGTTTTTACAATGTGTATTAGTTTTTACAATGTGTATTTGTTTCTACGATGTGTATTAGTTTCTACAATGTGTATTAGTTTCTACAATGTGTATTAGTTTCTGCAATGTGTATTAGTTTTTGCAATGTGTATTAGTTTCTACAATGTGTATTAGTTTCTACAATGTGTATTAGTTTTTACAATGTGTATTAGTTTTTACCATGTGTATTAGTTTTTACAATGTGTATTAGTTTCTACAATGTGTATTAATTTCTACAATGTGTATTAGTTTTTGCAATGTGCATTAGTTTCTACAATGTGTATTAGTTTCTACAATGTGTATTAGTTTCTAAAATGTGTATTAGTTTTTACAATGTGTATTAGTTTTTACAATGTGTATTTGTTTCTACGATGTGTATTAGTTTCTACAATGTGTATTACTTTCTACAATGTGTATTAGTTTCTACAATGTGTATTAGTTTTTGCAATGTGTATTCGTTTCTACAATGTGTATTAGTTTCTACAATGTGTATTAGTTTTTGCAATGTGTATTAGTTTCTACAATGTGTATTAGTTTCTACAATGTGTATTAGTTTTTACAATGTGTATTAGTTTCTACAATGTGTATTAGTTTCTACAATGTGTATTAGTTTTTGCAATGTGTATTAGTTTCTACAATGTGTATTAGTTTCTACAATGTGTATTAGTTTTTACAATGTGTATTAGTTTCTACAATGTGTATTAGTTTCTACAATGTGTATTAGTTTTTGCAATGTGTATTAGTTTCTACAATGTGTATTAGTTTCTACAATGTGTATTAGTTTCTACAATGTGTATTAGTTTCTACAATGTGTATTAGTTTTTACAATGTGTATTAGTTTTTACAATGTGTATTAGTTTCTACAATGTGTATTAGTTTCTACAATGTGTATTAGTTTCTACAATGTGTATTAGTTTTTACAATGTGTATTAGCTTTTACAATGTGTATTAGTTTCTACAATGTGTATTAGTTTCTACAATGTGTATTAGTTTCTACAATGTGTATTAGTTTCTACAATGTGTATTAGTTTTTGCAATGTGTATTAGTTTCTACAATGTGTATTAGTTTCTACAATGTGCATTAGTTTCTACAATGTGTATTAGTTTTTGCAATGTGTATTAGTTTCTACAATGTGTATTAGTTTTTACAATGTGTATTAGTTTCTACAATGTGTATTAGTTTCTACAATGTGTATTAGTTTCTACAATGTGTATTAGTTTCTACAATGTGTATTAGTTTTTGCAATGTGTATTAGTTTCTACAATGTGTATTAGTTTCTACAATGTGTATTAGTTTCTACAATATGTATTAGTTTCTACAATGTGTCTGCTGACATAGATAGAGATTGGTAGTCAAGTGAGCAATATTGTTGTTATATCATGTCAAAAATTACTCTCCGTTAAATGAGATAATGGTGATGCTGATGTCTACTTTATACAAGACCAACATGTTGAGCTTCATTTTTGAATTGCTTTCTCACTGAAACAATTGATCACTGGTAGATATACATTTTTAAATTACTTTCTCACTGAAACAATTGACCACTGGTAGATATGTATTTTTTACTCGGATACATTATTCTGGAGCAACACTGACACCGGCGTTAGACTCATGTGCCTCGGGAGCGTTGGCAGTTCCTGCTCTATATGTGGCAACTAGACTGGTATGCTAACGATAATACCTGTCTCGACCTTCGTGATTGTCGCTATTCTACATGACATTTTCGATAGTATATTATCATTAAGAGATACAAGGAACCACATTTTCAAACGTATTAAATGTTGACTTCTAGAACAAATGCAACATTTTCAATCACTTGACACATATGCAGTACAAGTATCTTATCTGGACTGACACCGCCTCTTATCACAAACAAACCGTATTCTTTATATTAGTTTAACAGTTAACTGTTTAAAACAAACAGCTAATATCGTAGTACATGTAATAACTAAAGAGAACTGAGAAAGCTCCCGTTAACTTTCACATTTTTGCAGTTATTTGTTTATGAATTTATTCTTCGTGCAATTCCTCAAAACGTTTTTGTTTACTTTTTGCGCTTTTGCAGATATGGCTGTGTACACCAGAGCAGTCTGTGAAAATGATTCACTCAACATTTCGTGTGACCAGGACAGTATCGCTATTCAAGACACAGCACGCTTGCCATCGAAAACAGAATGTTCAGATGATTCGAATTGTTATGAGAACTTTAACAAAAATTTTACTTCCAGAAGTCGATCGTTGTGTGATAAAGTTGAAGATTGTACAATTTCTGACGAATCCTCAATGCGTCTTAATGATTGTTTCAACAAAAGACCAAGATTACTTAATACAGCATGTTCATGTGGTATGTAATGTTTTCCATTTTAATTTGAAAAACAATTAACCAATATGCCGAAGTATTTAATTTATTTTCACCTGACATTATAGTTACATCTAAGGTTATGGTGTTTAACGCCAATTTCAACAATATTTCAGTTATATCGTGGCTGTCGATTTTAATTTAGAAGGAAACCAGAGTACCCGGAGAAAACCACCGACCTGCCGCAAGTCACTGAAATACTTTACCACATAATGCTGTGTCGAGTACACCTCGCCACATGTAGACATGGAACTTACAACTTTAATAGGCATATGCAGTGATAGGTAGATACAAATGTAACAACCGTACATGCATGCTCACCACACCCTCTTTGATATTTGAGATAAGAATGAAATTAGTGTGTTTTTTATATACGAAAGAAAGTATAATATCATTTCAAAACGATCTACTCTAAGACATGATACATATAACAACCACGGAGTATCCAACTAACTAAATGTAAATATAATACATGTAATTCAGTACCAATGGTAACAATAACAACTACACACACCATTCCTCAGTAAGAAATAACAGACAGGTCAATAACAGAATGAGAGATTTAAAAATATCAATGTTATCATCCGCTGCACCGTTGTGTCATAGTTCTGTAACAGAAATCATGATTACAACCAAAACATTATTATATAAACATTTAAAATGTGTTTTTCGTCCTCACGACATGCACACAGAGGTGTATGAGTTCTGCTCAATTACTAATTAATCAAATCACTTCAATATAAAGCAGCTACATTTTTTTCTACATATTCTACCTTTTTGTGAAGGAAGATTTACTTCAATTGTAACAATTATAAATATCTAAGGCTGTTTTGTTTTCTGTGTAATAAGTACATTCAGTGTGTATCTGAAATTTAATCAAATTGCCGGATCGTATCCATACCGGGACCGTTTATCATTTAGTGTTAAGTAGTATTGTATTGAGATTTTATCCAAATACAAAAAAACAATGTAGTACTGTTTCATTTTCCTAAGCTTAATTTTGCACATCCATGAGTCGAATGCCCAGCTGGTTGACATGGCTGCACAATTTGGCATTTGGCTTTTAAAGGTAAAGAACTTTGATATATAAACTATCAATTTGAACAAGGAAGGTTGTAGCTATTAATGAAAATAATATAATATATAATAAACGAAAAGTCAATTAAAAGAAGGTACGGATTAGTGTTGTAATTACAGTTTATTAAAAAAGAAATGTTATCTCACATCAACTGTGTAATCTTCAAATGTTAACATAACTCATACTTTTAGTGAGTATACGACAAACTTGAAGGTACCAAAAGGTTAATCAAAATCTGTAAATCAAAGAACCCAATGGTTAACAAAACACTACACAGAAAACTAAAGATTGAGCAACACGAACCCTACTATAAACCAGGGATGTTCCGGAAGGTTACAAAATGCCTGCTCCACTAGTGATACACATCGTGTTAGTCATGTAACATAGATCCCATGATAAATACGAATGTTACTCTTTACTTTTAACTTGGTACACATACTGATCGCTCAACGTACAGTTGTTAAGTCCGAACCAAATCGCAGATTTCAAAACATGTGTTTCACCTGTAAATGAATTGAAATATTTAGAAAGACCTTGTCTTGTTTTATTTCTATAGGTAGAACTTCGATGATGATTGTTTGTGAAGGAAATGGGCCATCTCTCATAGCATGCAATACATCAATTCATATAATATCAGCCGTATATGGCAGAACTGATGAAGCAACATGCCCTTCTGATCATATAAATACACTGCAGTGTCTAGATGACAAAGCTCTGTCCATAATACGACAACGCTGTGAAAACAAGAAATCATGTCATGTTAATGCAAACAACGATCTGTATGGAGATCCTTGCCAGGGAACGTATAAATACTTAAACGTTACCTTTCAATGCACAGGTAAATATGAGTGATTGATCGATTGGTTGTTGTTAAGCGCCATTTTGAGCAATATATTGGTGGCGAACCTTTTATTTAATATAGTAAATATGGGAGCACTAAACAAATCGATACAATCCTCTACCACATTGTCCATGAATGATATTTACTCTCTATTATATATACAATTATAGTATTTCAAGAAAACATACTTTAAACACATCATGCTTTTTATGCAAAAAGTGATTTTCTAGAAAATTAACAAGATGAAACAGAGACAAATATAGTTCGTTGAGAAAAGCGCTAATGAAACAAAGATAATGAATGATAATTATGATTATATATCCATCTTTTAAATCTGATTCAACCCACCATTTCTTTAGAAATGCCTGTACCTAGTCAGGGTCATTACGGTTTTCACAGTTTTCCGATTGTTGACTGATTTTTTCTGTTTATATACTTATGAGTTTTGACTTTCACTTTGTAAGATTGTTCGGAGTTCGGTAATTTTGTTATTACCCTTATTTATTTACTCTTAAGATGTTACATTTTATCTAAAACATTTTGGGTATGAGATGTAGGACGACAAATGTATTTACGGATAATAATTTGAATTAAAATGTTTGGTGTTTAACGCCACTTTCAGCAATATTTACGAATATGCGAATACTTACTATTGAAAAAAAGATACAACTGCTATGAAGTTACTCCTATTATAAAAACGCAACATTCTTCACGTACGCTTCAAGTCGGAATATTGGAAAGCCTAATAATGTAAAAAAAAATAGGATCAAGTATTAAAGATGAAGACCAGGTACTGCGCTAGAAATTTTGGATAAATAATAAGAAAGGAAAGACATATAATAAATGTACATGTTTATATATTTAGAAATATTCAAGACGTATGTAGTTATAATTATAAGTGCTTAGCGCCACTGATTTCAATATTTAAGTTGCATGTATGACGCGACGGTCAGTTGTATGGACGGTGTAAATCGCCGACCAGTCGCAAGCTTATTTGTTAATCACTTATAAACATTATCACCTAAAATATCATCCTGTACACCTCGCCATTACATCATGTACACCTCGCCATTACATCCTGTACACCTCGCCATTACATCATGTACACCTCGCCATTACATCCTCTACACCTCGCCATTACATCATGTGCACCTCGCCATTACATCCTGTACACCTCGCCATTACATCCTGTACACCTCGCCATTACATCCTGTACACCTCGCCATTACATCATGTACACCTCGCCATTACATCCTGTACACCTCGCCATTACATCATGTGTACCTCGCCATTCCATCTTGTACACCTCGCCATTACATCATGTACACCTCGCCATTACATCCTGTACACCTCGCCATTACATCCTGTACACCTCGCCATTACATCCTGTACACCTCGCCATTACATCTTGTACACCTCGCCATTATATCCTGTACACCTCACCTTACATCCTGTACACCTCGCCATTACATCCTGTACACCTCGCCATTACATCATGTGCACCTCGCCATTCCATCCTGTACACCTCGCCATTACATCCTGTACACCTCGCCATTACATCCTGTACACCTCGCCATTACATCCTGTACACCTCGCCATTACATCCTGTACACCTCGCCATTACATCATGTGCACCTCGCCATTACATCCTGTACACCTCGCCATTACATCCTGTACACCTCGCCATTGCATCCTGTACACCTCACCATTCCATCCTGTACACCTCGCCATTACATCCTGTACACCTCGCCATTACATCATGTGCACCTCGCCATTACATCCTGTACACCTCGCCATTACATCCTGTACACCTCGCCATTACATCCTGTACACCTCGCCATTACATCTTGTACACCTCGCCATTACATCATGTGCACCTCGCCATTACATCCTGTTCACCTCGCCATTACATCCTGTACACCTCGCCATTACATCATGTACACCTCGCCATTACATCCTGTACACCTCGCCATTACATCCTGTACACCTCGCCATTACATCATGTACACCTCGCCATTACATCCTGTACACCTCGCCATTACATCCTGTACACCTCGCCATTACATCCTGTACACATCGCCATTACATCATGTACACCTCGCCATTACATCATGTGCACCTCGCCATTACATCCTGTACACCTCGTCATTACATCCTGTACACCTCGCCATTACATCCTGTACACCTCGCCATTACATCCTGTACACCTCGCCATTACATCCTGTACACCTCGCCATTACATCCTGTACACCTCGCCATTCCATCCTGTACACCTCGCCATTACATCTTGTACACCTCGCCATTACATCATGTGCACCTCGCCATTACATCCTGTACACCTCGCCATTACATCCTGTACACCTCGCCATTGCATCATGTACACCTCGCCATTACATCTTGTACACCTCGCCATTACATCCTGTGCACCTCGCCATTACATCCTGTACACCTCGCCATTACATCCTGTACACCTCGCCATTACATCCTGTGCACCTCGCCATTACATTATGTACACCTCGCCATTACATCATGTGCACCTCGCCATTACATCATGTACACCTCGCCATTACATCCTGTACACCTCGCCATTACATCCTGTACACCTCGCCATTGCATCATGTACACCTCGCCATTACATCCTGTACACCTCGCCATTCCATCCTGTACACCTCGCCATTACATCCTGTGCACCTCGCCATTACATCATGTACACCTCGCCATTACATCCTGTACACCTCGCCATTACATCATGTGCACCTCGCCATTACATCATGTACACCTCGCCATTACATCCTGTACACCTCGCCATTACATCCTGTACACCTCGCCATTACATCCTGTACACCTCGCCATTACATCCTGTACACCTCGCCCTTACATCATGTACACCTCGCCATTACATCCTGTACACCTCGCCATTACATCATGTACACCTCGCCATTACATCATGTACACCTCGCCATTAATGTGAATCAAACTCAAACAAACGTATATTAAAAGGAGCATGTAGAAGTTGTATTAATACGAAGGAATTTAATTGTCTATCATATAACAAAAAAAAAAAAAAAAAAACGTAATTACGAACTATGCAGCTGGAAAACAGTAATTTATGTGCTTTATTTTAATGGATACTGTCAAAAATCAATGTATCGAAGTCAAACCGACCAATGATTTCATTTCGAAACAGCAGAATATTCGAGTTATCTGGGTTAATTAGGCTACGAGCTGACATATAACCTCGATCTGACAACGGAAACGAGTTCGTGATAACGAGGTTTGACTATGTTTGGATTATCCTACCTATACAACCACTACGCTATCCAAAGAGGAATCCATTGATAATCACATGCCTGGTTTGTCTTCTTTTGGTTTGATCTTTTCATGAAAGATAAGGATTTTCCATCACTGTACTAGATACGAAAGTATCCATTCGAAAAAAGCATAGAATATTACTTTGTAACAACGTTTGATTTATCTACCTTATATGTCACTATTCCATATGCACAACTTAAAGCTAGACTTTAAGAATTTATTTAGCATTGCATCTCCAAGACGAACGCAGAACAATGATATCAATATTGAGTTATTGTTAGAAATAAGTGTTTACCTTTTCAAAGTCCACTCTAATAACAATAAATCTAATCAGCTTGGCAAAACGACATCATTCAAGTGATATATTGTTTGTATCGACAACATATTTGTCCAGTTCGCTGGACAATTATATCAACTGAGATCAGCATTCCAACAAGTACAAATTGTGCTCGAATAATCGCTGATTTAATTCTGTGTGGCAGATTTCCACCAAGAGATTCTCAAGAATAAAGATAGAAAATAAACCTTTAATTCCATTCGTGATTGGCCCATTGGTTTATCTAATCTTTATTCATTCTACATATATGTACAACTATACATTTTTAAATGGTAACAAGATTGAAATAGTAAATTGCATTGCGCTTATTTATTTTTATCTAGCACCAATTACAAGACAAATTTGCACAAACAATTTACAAGATGATATCTGCGATCTGGAGAGCTCTTCTTATATATTTGCTGCTGAGAAGATTGAAATCTGCCCTGAAAATGATGATTATTGTCGATATCCTAACGATTTATCCACACCTGGGTGCTACAAAAGGACATATACAGAAATCAATTATATGTGTGAAGGTAATGTGTAGTTATGGCTATTTTACGTCACTTTCAACAACATTTCACTTATATCTTCAGCTTAGATTTTCTGAATGAACACCGTATACGCAGAGAAAATAAGCAACCTGCCACAAGTCGCTGACAAACTTTCTCATATATTCTTTGTATCGAGTATACCCCTCCATGAGCGGGAACCGAACTCACAAAATCAGAGGTAAGGTATGACTTATGAAATATAACTACAAGAACATTATAGTAAATTATATATTTCAACTGAAACTTCTACAATAAAAACTTAGATATCTAATTTAGTGCGCACGACGCGTTTCTGGAATAAACTTCATCAAGTACGCTTAGAATTAAAAGATTGGACCGGCAAGTAATGTCAAACTCTTTGGGAAGAATCGTAAGGTAACTATATGATATGTGCTGTCCTTATATCAATGTGTTATCACCTTGATAATATTAAACGACAGACCAGTAATTAACGTCTCTTCTGATTTAAGTAGACGTTCTTGTTGGGTCTATTTGGGCGGTTGCCTAGAAAGTCGCAATATAATTAATAATAACATAGAAATTATAAATGATACACCAGATTAAAAATCCCATGAAAGGTGCACGAAACTGACACGTCCAATTTCGTGCCGAAACGACGCTTCCAGTTTTCCGACATGTCTTATTTCATTTTTGGAAAATAGCAAGGGGCACATGCTCATCAGCTAATGTCTAACCTAATGACAATTATCATTACTTATTACTCTGAAATGTTACATCTATAATCTACACGATAAACCGTTGATGTAATGGTGCACCAAGTCGTGGGTTCGATCCTCGTTCAAACTAAAGGCTATACAATTGGTATTTCCTCCTTCTCCGCTAGTTATAAAGAAGTAAGATAAATAAAAAAAGAAACAAAGAACAAAGTCTGGTTGTCTCAGTGTCAGTAGTATGTGTTCATAATGGAGCAAAGGGTAAACACTATTACGACTAGGCATGTGCTGTTGAATACAAAGACTTCAACATTTCATCAATAACTGTTCTAATCGTGATATAGCTGAAAGGTTGCCTAATCACTCAACAATCACTCACTCAAGAGGGTAGGTTGGGTTCATAAAGCATGCTTAATCCCGCCACTTTTTATTGAAAAGCCCGTACCAAGCCGGGCTGTCATGTGTGCTAGGGGTGTCAAGTTTGCCTCTTTCTATGATGTATCGATGATTTTGGAACTCTTCTAACAGTGTGGTATTTTTGTTTTTCATTTTATCAGTCATATGCTACATGATTCTTAGAGTTAGTTTATAAATATTTAAATATGCTACACGATGCCAAAACGTTATGCACTTTTTGTCTACAACAAGAAATGTGAAATTAACTAAATATCTCTTTTTTTTATTATATGGTTCATTGATGCTTTCTTTGTACTATCTGTATTGCGTTGTTTAAAATAGTGTAATAATGACCCAGATGGATATATTTCACCATCCTACTTACCCTTGTAAAAAATAATTGTTGACACACAAACCCCCCACCTCCAGAAAACAAAACAATCAAAACCGAACCTGAAATGTATTTGTGATACCATTTGTATTTATATCGCAATTGATGGGTTTTTCTAAAGTCCTCACCTCACGAAATCAGAAAGTTAGTTAATTAAAAGCATGTTAAGCCAACACGCGTCTGCATATCACGCTTATTATATACAAAATCACCATCCCCCGATTTTATTGTCAAAATAATTTTTAATCTGTGCTGCCACAATTGGGCAAGAAAATTAGGACGTCACTCACAACTGCTTACGACTACCCTCTATCGAGCTGCGAAGTGGTGATTGGAAGCATATGATTGCACACAAGGCAGATAAAATTGTAACTATTATAAGATCCTGGCCTCGGATATCACTTACTGCTTTTTCCAGTATGTATTTATGTATATATTATGTCTTGATTAATTCATTCGTATTTCAGTGACAGTTAATCAGACAGTCCCGGATGACGAGCGATCGACAGATGAGTCGGGGAACTCACCTATTATAGGTACAGTATACAGACACATTTAATGTTTAGTCCTCAAAAATTATAAATGGGCTAATTGTTGTCCATTTTCTGATTAATCCAAAATTGCGTTTATTAAGTTGTCGACCTCTACAACACAAACCAAAGGTATATCGTTGTTACAGAGGTATCTATAAACCATTAAACCAATAAGTTTCCTTTCTTGTTAGACATGTTTGAAGATATTAAAGGTGTAATCTAAAGCCGTAATGTGACGGACAGACAATACAATGTCCAACAGAAAAGATAAAAAGACAAACAACGGACCTAAAAACACCACAGACTGAAAACTGAAAGGTCACGCAAGCAGAACCCCACAAAAGCCCGGTGTTTAACACAGACACTCCGGAAGAGTAAGAAGTAAGAAGTTACTACTACACTAGTGGTGTTCATCGTGTTACTCTTGTTGTGCATCCTGTTATAGGTCATGAACGAGGACAGAAGGGCGGAATGGTGACTACGACAAACGGAACATATTCGTGGTCATTTGTGACACAGACATTTCATAATCATGATCTTTGCAATCAAAATTGTTATTTCACAATGCAGTGTGTATTTCCATTTTAAGAATGTGCCGAATACAGCTGCATGTTTGGTTATTTAAGAGGTTTTATCTGTTCTAAAATCGTTTGTTTTTTCCAACTCTTTCATGTGAAAATACTTACTAGACTAATTTTACTTTTAGAACTATATCAGGGGTGAACAGTTTTTATCTGTAAGAGTTCAGATTATATGGAGGGTAGCACATAACATAGAACTTGCCTGTACTTACCTCTAGGTATAGGTAAGGAGTGCTCTTGTATATTCCTCCAACATTACACTAATAAAATTGATCGTCATGATATGAACTGAAATATTATTGAAAGTGGCGTTGAACACCAATAATCTTATATAATAATTGGTTTATTTATTTTTTGTTTTTTTTAATGAAATTAAACAGCATTGTCATTCCGTTGATGTTTGTTTACTGCAAAATATCAATGTAGGGTTATGGTGTTTAACGCCATAATTTCGTCAAATGAATCTAGAAAACAATTCGTCCTAAAAACCAATTTCATCATTGTTATATTTCTTTTCTCTATAGGGATAGCGTCCGGTGTAGTTGTTGTAGTTCTGGTAATTGTCGTTTCTATTGGTGTAGTAATAATTCGCAAGAAGAGGTAACAAACATTCACTCTGCTATTGTTTAATATAATAATAAAATAAAAAACAAAAAAAATAACACACTGTCTACACACTGTACACACTGTCTACACAAGAAGAGGTAACAAACATTCACTCTGCTATTGTTTAATATAATAATAAAATAAAAATCAAAAAAATAACACACTGTCTACACACTGTACACACTGTCTACACACTGTACACACTGTCTACACACTGTCTACACACTGTACACACTGTCTACACACTGTACACACTGTACACACACTGTCTATACTGTCTACACATTGTACACACTGTCTACACACTGTACACAGTCTACACACTGTACACACTGTCTACACACTGTACACACTGTACACACTGTCTACACACTGTACACACTGTACACACACTGTACACATTGTACACACTGTCTACACACTGTCTACACACTGTACACACTGTACACACTGTCTATTCACTGTCTACACACTGTCTACACATTGTACACACTGTCTACACACAGTACACACTGTACACACTGTCTACACACCGTCTAAACACTGTCTACACACTGTCTACACACTGTCTACACAATGTCTACACACTGTCTACACACTGTACACACTGTCTACACACTGTACACACTGTACACACTGTCTACACACTGTACACACTGTACACACTGTCTACACACTGTCTACACACTGTACACACTGTCTACACACTGTACACACTGTACACACTGTCTACACACTGTACACACTGTACACACTGAGCACACTGTCTACACACTGTACACACTGTCTACACATTGTACACACTGTACACACTGTACACACTGTCTTAGCACTGTACACACTGTCTACACACTGTTTACACACTGTACACACTATACACACTGTCTACACACTGTCTACACACTGTCCACACACTGTCTACACACTGTACATACTGTCTACACACTGTACACACTGTACACACTGTCTACACACTGTACACACTGTACACACTGTACACACTGTACACACTGTACACACTGTCTACCCACTGTCTACACACTGTCTACCCACTGTCTACACACTGTCTACACACTGTCTACACACTGTGCACACTGTACACACTGTACATACTGTACACACTGTACACACTGTCTACACAATGTCTACACACTGTCTACACACTGTCTACACACTGTACACAATGTCTACACACTGTCTACACACTGTACACAATGTCTACACACTGTCTACACACTGTACACACTGTCTACACACTGTACACACTGTACACACTGTCTACACACTGTACACACTGTACACACTGTCTACACACTGAACACACTGTACACACTGTACACACTGTCTACACACTGTCTACACACTGTACACACTGTCTACACACTGTCTACACACTGTACACACTGTTTATACACTGTACACACTGTCTACACACTATCTACACACTGTACACACTGTCTACACACTATCCACACAATGTACACACTGTCTACACACTGTACACACTGTACACACTGTCTACACACTGAACACACTGTACACACTGTCTACACACTGAACACACTGTACACACTGTACACACTGTCTACACACTGTACACACTGTCTATACACTGTACACACTGTCTACACACTGTCTACACACTGTACACACTGTCTACACACTATCCACACACTGTACACACTTTCTACACACTGTACACACTGTACACACTGTCTACACACTGTACACACTGTACACACTGTCTACACACTGAACACACTGTACACACTGTACACACTGTCTACACACTGTACACACTGTCTACACACTGTACACACTGTCTACACACTGTCCACACACTGTACACACTGTCCACACACTGTACACACTGTCTACACACTGTACACACTGTCTACACACTGTACACACTATCTACACACTGTCTACACACTGTACACACTGTCTACACACTGTACACACTGTACACACTGTCTACACACTGTACACACTGTACACACTGTCTACACACTGTACACACTGTCTACACACTGTCTACACACTGTCTACACACTGTCTACACACTGTACACACTGTACACACTGTCTACACACTGTACACACTGTACATACTGTACACACTGTCTACACACTGTACACACTGTACACACTGTACACACTGTGCACACTGTGCACACTGTCTACACACTGTACACACTGTCTGCACACTGTACCCACTGTCTACACACTGTACACACTTCCTACACACTGTACACACTGTTTCACACTGTACACACTGTCTACACACTGTACACACTGTCTACACACTGTACATACTGTATGCACACTGTACACACTATCTACACACTGTACACACTGTCTACACACTGTATGCACTGTCTACACACTGTATACACTGTCAACACACTGTACACATTGTACATATTGTACACACTGTCTACACACTGTGCACACTGTCTACACACTGTACACACTGTCTACACACTGTACACACTGTCTGCACACTGTACACACTGTACACACTGTTTTCACACTGTACACAGTGTCTAAACACTGTACACACTGTCTACACACTGTACATACTGTATACCCACTGTACACATTGTCTACACACTGTACACACTGTCTACACACTGTGTACACACTGTACACACTGTACATACTGTACACACTGTACATACTGTACACACTGTCTACACACTACACACTGTCAACGCACTGTACACACTGTCTACACACTGTCTACACACTGTACACACTGTACACACTGTACATACTGTACACACTGTCTACACACTGTACACACTGTACATACTGTCTACACATTGTACACACTGTACACACTGTATACACTGTCTACACACTGTACACACTGTACACACTGTACACACTGTGCACACTGTCTACACTGTCTACACACTGTCTACACACTGTACACACTGTCTACACACTGTACACACTGTCTACACACTGTACACACTGTCTACACACTGTACACACTGCCTACACACTGTACACACTGTCTACACACTGTACACACTGTTCACACTGTACACACTGTTTTCACACTGTACACACTGTTTTCACACTGTACACACTGTCTACACACTGTACATACTGTACATACTGTCTACACACTGTCTACACACTGTCCACACACTGTACACACTGTACACACTGTCTACACCCTGTACACACTGTACACACTGTACACACTGTCTACACACTGTACACACTGTCTACACACTGTACACACTTTCTACACGCTGTACACACTGTACACACTGTACACACTGTCTACACACTGTACACGCTGTCTACACACTGTACACACTGTATACACACTGTACATACTGTATACACACTGTACACACTGTCTACACACTGTACACACTGTACATACTGTACACACTGTACACACTGTACATACTGTACACACTGTACATACTGTACACACTGTACATACTGTACACACTGTACATACTGTACACACTATCTACACACTGTACACACTGTACACACTGTACACACTGTAAACACTGTACACACTGTTTTCACACTGTATACACTGTCTACACACTGTACATACTGTATACCCACTGTACACATTGTCTACACACTGTACACACTGTCTACACACTGTGTACACACTGTACACACTGTACATACTGTACACACTGTCTACACACTACACACTGTCAACGCACTGTACACACTGTCTACACACTGTCTACACACTGTACACACTGTACACACTGTACATACTGTACACACTGTCTACACACTGTACACACTGTACATACTGTCTACACATTGTACACACTGTACACACTGTATACACTGTCTACACACTGTACACACTGTTCACACTGTCTACACTGTCTACACACTGTCTACACACTGTACACACTGTCTACACACTGTACACACTGTCTACACACTGTACACACTGTCTACACACTGTACACACTGCCTACACACTGTACACACTGTCTACACACTGTACACACTGTTCACACTGTACACACTGTTTTCACACTGTACACACTGTCTACACACTGTACACACTGTACACACTGTCTACACACTGTACACACTGTACACACTGAGCACACTGTCTACACACTGTACACACTGTCTACACATTGTACACACTGTACACACTGTACACACTGTCTTAGCACTGTACACACTGTCTACACACTGTTTACACACTGTACACACTATACACACTGTCTACACACTGTCTACACACTGTCCACACACTGTCTACACACTGTACATACTGTCTACACACTGTACACACTGTACACACTGTCTACACACTGTACACACTGTACACACTGTACACACTGTACACACTGTACACACTGTACACACTGTACACACTGTACACACTGTCTACCCACTGTCTACACACTGTCTACCCACTGTCTACACACTGTCTACCCACTGTCTACACACTGTCTACACACTGTCTACACACTGTCTACACACTGTGCACACTGTACACACTGTACATACTGTACACACTGTACACACTGTCTACACAATGTCTACACACTGTCTACACACTGTCTACACACTGTCTACACACTGTACACAATGTCTACACACTGTCTACACACTGTACACAATGTCTACACACTGTCTACACACTGTACACACTGTCTACACACTGTACACACTGTCTACACACTGTACACACTGTACAAACTGTCTACACACTGTACACACTGTACACACTGTCTACACACTGAACACACTGTACACACTGTACACACTGTCTACACACTGTCTACACACTGTACACACTGTCTACACACTGTCTACACACTGTACACACTGTTTATACACTGTACACACTGTCTACACACTGTTTACACACTGTACACACTGTCTACACACTATCCACACAATGTACACACTGTCTACACACTGTACGAACTGTACACACTGTCTACACACTGAACACACTGTACACACTGTCTACACACTGAACACACTGTACACACTGTACACACTGTCTACACACTGTACACACTGTCTATACACTGTACACACTGTCTACACACTGTCTACACACTGTACACACTGTCTACACACTATCCACACACTGTACACACTTTCTACACACTGTACACACTGTACACACTGTCTACACACTGTACACACTGTACACACTGTCTACACACTGAACACACTGTACACACTGTACACACTGTCTACACACTGTACACACTGTTTACACACTGTACACACTGTCTACACACTGTCCACACACTGTACACACTATCCACACACTGTACACACTGTCTACACACTGTACACACTGTCTACACACTGTACACACTATCTACACACTGTCTACACACTGTACACACTGTCTACACACTGTACACACTGTACACACTGTACACACTGTCTACACACTGTACACACTGTACACACTGTCTACACACTGTACACACTGTCTACACACTGTCTACACACTGTCTACACACTGTCTACACACTGTCTACACACTGTACACACTGTACACACTGTCTACACACTGTACACACTGTACATACTGTACACACTGTCTACACACTGTACACACTGTACACACTGTACACACTGTGCACACTGTACACACTGTCTACACACTGTACACACTGTCTACACACTGTACCCACTGTCTACACACTGTACACACTTCCTACACACTGTACACACTGTTTCACACTGTACACACTGTCTACACACTGTACACACTGTCTACACACTGTACATACTGTATACACACTGTACACACTATCTACACACTGTACACACTGTCTACACACTGTATGCACTGTCTACACACTGTATACACTGTCAACACACTGTACACACTGTACATATTGTACACACTGTCTACACACTGTGCACACTGTCTACACACTGTGCACACTGTCTACACACTGTACACACTGTCTACACACTGTACACACTGTCTGCACACTGTACACACTGTACACACTGTTTTCACACTGTACACAGTGTCTAAACACTGTACACACTGTCTACACACTGTACATACTGTATACCCACTGTACACATTGTCTACACACTGTACACACTGTCTACACACTGTGTACACACTGTACACACTGTACATACTGTGCACACTGTACATACTGTACACACTGTCTACGCACTACACACTGTCAACGCACTGTACACACTGTCTACACACTGTCTACACACTGTACACACTGTACACACTGTACACACTGTACACACTGTACATACTGTACACACTGTCTACACACTGTACACACTGTACATACTGTCTACACATTGTACACACTGTACACACTGTATACACTGTCTACACACTGTACACACTGTACACACTGTACACACTGTGCACACTGTCTACACTGTCTACACACTGTCTACACACTGTACACACTGTCCACACACTGTACACACTGTCTACACACTGTACACACTGTCTACACACTGTACACACTGTCTACACACTGTACACACTGTCTACACACTGTACACACTGTTCACACTGTACACACTGTTTTCACACTGTACACACTGTCTACACACTGTACATACTGTACATACTGTCTACACACTGTCTACACACTGTCCACACACTGTACACACTGTACACACTGTCTACACCCTGTACACACTGTACACACTGTACACACTGTACACACTGTCTACACACTGTACACACTGTCTACACACTGTACACACTTTCTACACGCTGTACACACTGTACACACTGTACACACTGTCTACACACTGTACACGCTGTCTACACACTGTACACACTGTATACACACTGTACATACTGTATACACACTGTACACACTGTCTACACACTGTACACACTGTGCATACTGTACACACTGTACACACTGTACATACTGTACACACTGTACATACTGTACACACTGTACATACTGTACACACTGTACATACTGTACACACTGTACATACTGTACACACTATCTACACACTGTACACACTTTCTACACACTGTACACACTGTACACACTGTACACACTGTACACACTGTCTACACACTGTATACACTGTCTACACACTGTACATACTGTATACACACTGTGCACACTGTCTACACTGTCTACACACTGTCTACACACTGTACACACTGTCTACACACTGTACACACTGTCTACACACTGTACACACTGTCTACACACTGTACACACTGTCTACACACTGTACACACTGCCTACACACTGTACACACTGTCTACACACTGTACACACTGTTCACACTGTACACACTGTTTTCACACTGTACACACTGTACACACTGTCTACACCCTGTACACACTGTACACCCTGTACACACTGTACACACTGTACACACTGTCTACACACTGTACACACTGTCTACACACTGTACACACTTTCTACACGCTGTACACACTGTACACACTGTACACACTGTCTACACACTGTACACGCTGTCTACACACTGTACACACTGTATACACACTGTACATACTGTATACACACTGTACACACTGTCTACACACTGTACACACTGTACATACTGTACACACTGTACACACTGTACATACTGTACACACTGTACATACTGTACACACTGTACATACTGTACACACTGTACATACTGTACACACTGTACATACTGTACACACTATCTACACACTGTACACACTGTACACACTGTACACACTGTAAACACTGTACACACTGTTTTCACACTGTATACACTGTCTACACACTGTACATACTGTATACCCACTGTACACATTGTCTACACACTGTACACACTGTCTACACACTGTGTACACACTGTACACACTGTACATACTGTACACACTGTACATACTGTACACACTGTCTACACACTACACACTGTCAACGCACTGTACACACTGTCTACACACTGTCTACACACTGTACACACTGTACACACTGTACATACTGTACACACTGTCTACACACTGTACACACTGTACATACTGTCTACACATTGTACACACTGTACACACTGTATACACTGTCTACACACTGTACACACTGTACACACTGTACACACTGTTCACACTGTCTACACTGTCTACACACTGTCTACACACTGTACACACTGTCTACACACTGTACACACTGTCTACACACTGTACACACTGTCTACACACTGTACACACTGCCTACACACTGTACACACTGTCTACACACTGTACACACTGTTCACACTGTACACACTGTTTTCACACTGTACACACTGTCTACACACTGTACACACTGTACACACTGTCTACACACTGTACACACTGTACACACTGAGCACACTGTCTACACACTGTACACACTGTCTACACATTGTACACACTGTACACACTGTACACACTGTCTTAGCACTGTACACACTGTCTACACACTGTTTACACACTGTACACACTATACACACTGTCTACACACTGTATACACACTGTCCACACACTGTCTACACACTGTACATACTGTCTACACACTGTACACACTGTACACACTGTCTACACACTGTACACACTGTACACACTGTACACACTGTACACACTGTACACACTGTACACACTGTACACACTGTCTACCCACTGTCTACACACTGTCTACCCACTGTCTACACACTGTCTACCCACTGTCTACACACTGTCTACACACTGTCTACACACTGTGCACACTGTACACACTGTACATACTGTACACACTGTACACACTGTCTACACAATGTCTACACACTGTCTACACACTGTCTACACACTGTCTACACACTGTACACAATGTCTACACACTGTCTACACACTGTACACAATGTCTACACACTGTCTACACACTGTACACACTGTCTACACACTGTACACACTGTCTACACACTGTACACACTGTACAAACTGTCTACACACTGTACACACTGTACACACTGTCTACACACTGAACACACTGTACACACTGTACACACTGTCTACACACTGTCTACACACTGTACACACTGTCTACACACTGTCTACACACTGTACACACTGTTTATACACTGTACACACTGTCTACACACTGTTTACACACTGTACACACTGTCTACACACTATCCACACAATGTACACACTGTCTACACACTGTACGAACTGTACACACTGTCTACACACTGAACACACTGTACACACTGTCTACACACTGAACACACTGTACACACTGTACACACTGTCTACACACTGTACACACTGTCTATACACTGTACACACTGTCTACACACTGTCTACACACTGTACACACTGTCTACACACTATCCACACACTGTACACACTTTCTACACACTGTACACACTGTACACACTGTCTACACACTGTACACACTGTACACACTGTCTACACACTGAACACACTGTACACACTGTACACACTGTCTACACACTGTGCACACTGTTTACACACTGTACACACTGTCTACACACTGTCCACACACTGTACACACTATCCACACACTGTACACACTGTCTACACACTGTACACACTGTCTACACACTGTACACACTATCTACACACTGTCTACACACTGTACACACTGTCTACACACTGTACACACTGTACACACTGTACACACTGTCTACACACTGTACACACTGTACACACTGTCTACACACTGTACACACTGTCTACACACTGTCTACACACTGTCTACACACTGTCTACACACTGTCTACACACTGTACACACTGTACACACTGTCTACACACTGTACACACTGTACATACTGTACACACTGTCTACACACTGTACACACTGTACACACTGTACACACTGTGCACACTGTACACACTGTCTACACACTGTACACACTGTCTACACACTGTACCCACTGTCTACACACTGTACACACTTCCTACACACTGTACACACTGTTTCACACTGTACACACTGTCTACACACTGTACACACTGTCTACACACTGTACATACTGTATACACACTGTACACACTATCTACACACTGTACACACTGTCTACACACTGTATGCACTGTCTACACACTGTATACACTGTCAACACACTGTACACACTGTACATATTGTACACACTGTCTACACACTGTGCACACTGTCTACACACTGTGCACACTGTCTACACACTGTACACACTGTCTACACACTGTACACACTGTCTGCACACTGTACACACTGTACACACTGTTTTCACACTGTACACAGTGTCTAAACACTGTACACACTGTCTACACACTGTACATACTGTATACCCACTGTACACATTGTCTACACACTGTACACACTGTCTACACACTGTGTACACACTGTACACACTGTACATACTGTGCACACTGTACATACTGTACACACTGTCTACGCACTACACACTGTCAACGCACTGTACACACTGTCTACACACTGTCTACACACTGTACACACTGTACACACTGTACACACTGTACACACTGTACATACTGTACACACTGTCTACACACTGTACACACTGTACATACTGTCTACACATTGTACACACTGTACACACTGTATACACTGTCTACACACTGTACACACTGTACACACTGTACACACTGTGCACACTGTCTACACTGTCTACACACTGTCTACACACTGTACACACTGTCTACACACTGTACACACTGTCTACACACTGTACACACTGTCTACACACTGTACACACTGCCTACACACTGTACACACTGTCTACACACTGTACACACTGTTCACACTGTACACACTGTTTTCACACTGTACACACTGTCTACACACTGTACATACTGTACATACTGTCTACACACTGTCTACACACTGTCCACACACTGTACACACTGTACACACTGTCTACACCCTGTACACACTGTACACACTGTACACACTGTACACACTGTCTACACACTGTACACACTGTCTACACACTGTACACACTTTCTACACGCTGTACACACTGTACACACTGTACACACTGTCTACACACTGTACACGCTGTCTACACACTGTACACACTGTATACACACTGTACATACTGTATACACACTGTACACACTGTCTACACACTGTACACACTGTGCATACTGTACACACTGTACACACTGTACATACTGTACACACTGTACATACTGTACACACTGTACATACTGTACACACTGTACATACTGTACACACTGTACATACTGTACACACTATCTACACACTGTACACACTTTCTACACACTGTACACACTGTACACACTGTACACACTGTACACACTGTCTACACACTGTATACACTGTCTACACACTGTACATACTGTATACACACTGTACACACTGTCTACACACTGTACACACTGTCTACATACTGTACACACTGTCTACACACTGTCTACACACTGTACACACTGTACATACTGCACACACTGTACATACTGTACACACTGTCTACACACTGTACACACTTTCTACACACTGTACACACTGTACACACTGTCTACACACTGTCTACACACTGTACACACTGTCTACACACTGTCTACACACTGTACACACTGTTTATACACTGTACACACTGTCTACACACTGTTTACACACTGTACACACTGTCTACACACTATCCACACAATGTACACACTGTCTACACACTGTACGAACTGTACACACTGTCTACACACTGAACACACTGTACACACTGTCTACACACTGAACACACTGTACACACTGTACACACTGTCTACACACTGTACACACTGTCTATACACTGTACACACTGTCTACACACTGTCTACACACTGTACACACTGTCTACACACTATCCACACACTGTACACACTTTCTACACACTGTACACACTGTACACACTGTCTACACACTGTACACACTGTACACACTGTCTACACACTGAACACACTGTACACACTGTACACACTGTCTACACACTGTACACACTGTTTACACACTGTACACACTGTCTACACACTGTCCACACACTGTACACACTATCCACACACTGTACACACTGTCTACACACTGTACACACTGTCTACACACTGTACACACTATCTACACACTGTCTACACACTGTACACACTGTCTACACACTGTACACACTGTACACACTGTACACACTGTCTACACACTGTACACACTGTACACACTGTCTACACACTGTACACACTGTCTACACACTGTCTACACACTGTCTACACACTGTCTACACACTGTCTACACACTGTACACACTGTACACACTGTCTACACACTGTACACACTGTACATACTGTACACACTGTCTACACACTGTACACACTGTACACACTGTACACACTGTGCACACTGTACACACTGTCTACACACTGTACACACTGTCTACACACTGTACCCACTGTCTACACACTGTACACACTTCCTACACACTGTACACACTGTTTCACACTGTACACACTGTCTACACACTGTACACACTGTCTACACACTGTACATACTGTATACACACTGTACACACTATCTACACACTGTACACACTGTCTACACACTGTATGCACTGTCTACACACTGTATACACTGTCAACACACTGTACACACTGTACATATTGTACACACTGTCTACACACTGTGCACACTGTCTACACACTGTGCACACTGTCTACACACTGTACACACTGTCTACACACTGTACACACTGTCTGCACACTGTACACACTGTACACACTGTTTTCACACTGTACACAGTGTCTAAACACTGTACACACTGTCTACACACTGTACATACTGTATACCCACTGTACACATTGTCTACACACTGTACACACTGTCTACACACTGTGTACACACTGTACACACTGTACATACTGTGCACACTGTACATACTGTACACACTGTCTACGCACTACACACTGTCAACGCACTGTACACACTGTCTACACACTGTCTACACACTGTACACACTGTACACACTGTACACACTGTACACACTGTACATACTGTACACACTGTCTACACACTGTACACACTGTACATACTGTCTACACATTGTACACACTGTACACACTGTATACACTGTCTACACACTGTACACACTGTACACACTGTACACACTGTGCACACTGTCTACACTGTCTACACACTGTCTACACACTGTACACACTGTCCACACACTGTACACACTGTCTACACACTGTACACACTGTCTACACACTGTACACACTGTCTACACACTGTACACACTGTCTACACACTGTACACACTGTTCACACTGTACACACTGTTTTCACACTGTACACACTGTCTACACACTGTACATACTGTACATACTGTCTACACACTGTCTACACACTGTCCACACACTGTACACACTGTACACACTGTCTACACCCTGTACACACTGTACACACTGTACACACTGTACACACTGTCTACACACTGTACACACTGTCTACACACTGTACACACTTTCTACACGCTGTACACACTGTACACACTGTACACACTGTCTACACACTGTACACGCTGTCTACACACTGTACACACTGTATACACACTGTACATACTGTATACACACTGTACACACTGTCTACACACTGTACACACTGTGCATACTGTACACACTGTACACACTGTACATACTGTACACACTGTACATACTGTACACACTGTACATACTGTACACACTGTACATACTGTACACACTGTACATACTGTACAAACTATCTACACACTGTACACACTTTCTACACACTGTACACACTGTACACACTGTACACACTGTACACACTGTCTACACACTGTATACACTGTCTACACACTGTACATACTGTATACACACTGTGCACACTGTCTACACTGTCTACACACTGTCTACACACTGTACACACTGTCTACACACTGTACACACTGTCTACACACTGTACACACTGTCTACACACTGTACACACTGTCTACACACTGTACACACTGCCTACACACTGTACACACTGTCTACACACTGTACACACTGTTCACACTGTACACACTGTTTTCACACTGTACACACTGTACACACTGTCTACACCCTGTACACACTGTACACCCTGTACACACTGTACACACTGTACACACTGTCTACACACTGTACACACTGTCTACACACTGTACACACTTTCTACACGCTGTACACACTGTACACACTGTACACACTGTCTACACACTGTACACGCTGTATACACACTGTACACACTGTATACACACTGTACATACTGTATACACACTGTACACACTGTCTACACACTGTACACACTGTACATACTGTACACACTGTACACACTGTACATACTGTACACACTGTACATACTGTACACACTGTACATACTGTACACACTGTACATACTGTACACACTATCTACACACTGTACACACTGTACACACTGTACACACTGTAAACACTGTACACACTGTTTTCACACTGTATACACTGTCTACACACTGTACATACTGTATACCCACTGTACACATTGTCTACACACTGTACACACTGTCTACACACTGTGTACACACTGTACACACTGTACATACTGTACACACTGTACATACTGTACACACTGTCTACACACTACACACTGTCAACGCACTGTACACACTGTCTACACACTGTCTACACACTGTACACACTGTACACACTGTACATACTGTACACACTGTCTACACACTGTACACACTGTACATACTGTCTACACATTGTACACACTGTACACACTGTATACACTGTCTACACACTGTACACACTGTACACACTGTACACACTGTTCACACTGTCTACACTGTCTACACACTGTCTACACACTGTACACACTGTCTACACACTGTACACACTGTCTACACACTGTACACACTGTCTACACACTGTACACACTGCCTACACACTGTACACACTGTCTACACACTGTACACACTGTTCACACTGTACACACTGTTTTCACACTGTACACACTGTCTACACACTGTACACACTGTACACACTGTCTACACACTGTACACACTGTACACACTGAGCACACTGTCTACACACTGTACACACTGTCTACACATTGTACACACTGTACACACTGTACACACTGTCTTAGCACTGTACACACTGTCTACACACTGTTTACACACTGTACACACTATACACACTGTCTACACACTGTCTACACACTGTCCACACACTGTCTACACACTGTACATACTGTCTACACACTGTACACACTGTACACACTGTCTACACACTGTACACACTGTACACACTGTACACACTGTACACACTGTACACACTGTACACACTGTACACACTGTCTACCCACTGTCTACACACTGTCTACCCACTGTCTACACACTGTCTACCCACTGTCTACACACTGTCTACACACTGTCTACACACTGTGCACACTGTACACACTGTACATACTGTACACACTGTACACACTGTCTACACAATGTCTACACACTGTCTACACACTGTCTACACACTGTCTACACACTGTACACAATGTCTACACACTGTCTACACACTGTACACAATGTCTACACACTGTCTACACACTGTACACACTGTCTACACACTGTACACACTGTCTACACACTGTACACACTGTACAAACTGTCTACACACTGTACACACTGTACACACTGTCTACACACTGAACACACTGTACACACTGTACACACTGTCTACACACTGTCTACACACTGTACACACTGTCTACACACTGTCTACACACTGTACACACTGTTTATACACTGTACACACTGTCTACACACTGTTTACACACTGTACACACTGTCTACACACTATCCACACAATGTACACACTGTCTACACACTGTACGAACTGTACACACTGTCTACACACTGAACACACTGTACACACTGTCTACACACTGAACACACTGTACACACTGTACACACTGTCTACACACTGTACACACTGTCTATACACTGTACACACTGTCTACACACTGTCTACACACTGTACACACTGTCTACACACTATCCACACACTGTACACACTTTCTACACACTGTACACACTGTACACACTGTCTACACACTGTACACACTGTACACACTGTCTACACACTGAACACACTGTACACACTGTACACACTGTCTACACACTGTGCACACTGTTTACACACTGTACACACTGTCTACACACTGTCCACACACTGTACACACTATCCACACACTGTACACACTGTCTACACACTGTACACACTGTCTACACACTGTACACACTATCTACACACTGTCTACACACTGTACACACTGTCTACACACTGTACACACTGTACACACTGTACACACTGTCTACACACTGTACACACTGTACACACTGTCTACACACTGTACACACTGTCTACACACTGTCTACACACTGTCTACACACTGTCTACACACTGTCTACACACTGTCTACACACTGTACACACTGTACACACTGTCTACACACTGTACACACTGTACATACTGTACACACTGTCTACACACTGTACACACTGTACACACTGTACACACTGTGCACACTGTACACACTGTCTACACACTGTACACACTGTCTACACACTGTACCCACTGTCTACACACTGTACACACTTCCTACACACTGTACACACTGTTTCACACTGTACACACTGTCTACACACTGTACACACTGTCTACACACTGTACATACTGTATGCACACTGTACACACTATCTACACACTGTACACACTGTCTACACACTGTATGCACTGTCTACACACTGTATACACTGTCAACACACTGTACACACTGTACATATTGTACACACTGTCTACACACTGTGCACACTGTCTACACACTGTGCACACTGTCTACACACTGTACACACTGTCTACACACTGTACACACTGTCTGCACACTGTACACACTGTACACACTGTTTTCACACTGTACACAGTGTCTAAACACTGTACACACTGTCTACACACTGTACATACTGTATACCCACTGTACACATTGTCTACACACTGTACACACTGTCTACACACTGTGTACACACTGTACACACTGTACATACTGTGCACACTGTACATACTGTACACACTGTCTACGCACTACACACTGTCAACGCACTGTACACACTGTCTACACACTGTCTACACACTGTACACACTGTACACACTGTACACACTGTACACACTGTACATACTGTACACACTGTCTACACACTGTACACACTGTACATACTGTCTACACATTGTACACACTGTACACACTGTATACACTGTCTACACACTGTACACACTGTACACACTGTACACACTGTGCACACTGTCTACACTGTCTACACACTGTCTACACACTGTACACACTGTCTACACACTGTACACACTGTCTACACACTGTACACACTGTCTACACACTGTACACACTGCCTACACACTGTACACACTGTCTACACACTGTACACACTGTTCACACTGTACACACTGTTTTCACACTGTACACACTGTCTACACACTGTACATACTGTACATACTGTCTACACACTGTCTACACACTGTCCACACACTGTACACACTGTACACACTGTCTACACCCTGTACACACTGTACACACTGTACACACTGTACACACTGTCTACACACTGTACACACTGTCTACACACTGTACACACTTTCTACACGCTGTACACACTGTACACACTGTACACACTGTCTACACACTGTACACACTGTACACACTGTACACACTGTATACACACTGTACATACTGTATACACACTGTACACACTGTCTACACACTGTACACACTGTGCATACTGTACACACTGTACACACTGTACATACTGTACACACTGTACATACTGTACACACTGTACATACTGTACACACTGTACATACTGTACACACTGTACATACTGTACACACTATCTACACACTGTACACACTTTCTACACACTGTACACACTGTACACACTGTACACACTGTACACACTGTCTACACACTGTATACACTGTCTACACACTGTACATACTGTATACACACTGTACACACTGTCTACACACTGTACACACTGTCTACATACTGTACACACTGTCTACACACTGTCTACACACTGTACACACTGTACATACTGCACACACTGTACATACTGTACACACTGTCTACACACTGTACACACTTTCTACACACTGTACACACTGTACACACTGTCTACACACTGTACACACTGTCTACACACTGTACACACTGCCTACACACTGTACACACTGTCTACACACTGTACACACTGTCTACACACTGTCTACACACTGTACACACTGCCTACACACTGTACACACTGTACATACTGTACACACTGTCTACACAACGTACACACTTTCTACACACTGTACACACTGTACACACTGTCTACACACTGTACACACTGTCTACACACTGTGCATACTGTATACACCCTGTACACACTGTCTACACACTCTACACACTGTACACACTGTCTACACACTGTCTACACACTGTACACACTGTCTACACACTGTACACACTGTACACACTGTCTACACACTGTACAAACTGTCTGCACACTGTACACACTGTCTACACACTGTACACACTTTCTACACACTGTACACACTGTACACACTGTACACACTGTCTACACACTGTACACACTGTCTACACACTGTACACACTGTCTACACACTGTACACACTGTACACACTGTCTACACACTGTACACACTGTCTACACACTGTCTACACACTGTCTACACACTGTCTACACACTGTACACACTGTACACACTGTCTACACACTGTACACACTGTACATACTGTACACACTGTCTACACACTGTACACACTGTACACACTGTACACACTGTGCACACTGTACACACTGTCTACACACTGTACACACTGTCTACACACTGTACCCACTGTCTACACACTGTACACACTTCCTACACACTGTACACACTGTTTCACACTGTACACACTGTCTACACACTGTACACACTGTCTACACACTGTACATACTGTATACACACTGTACACACTATCTACACACTGTACACACTGTCTACACACTGTATGCACTGTCTACACACTGTATACACTGTCAACACACTGTACACACTGTACATATTGTACACACTGTCTACACACTGTGCACACTGTCTACACACTGTACACACTGTCTACACACTGTACACACTGTCTGCACACTGTACACACTGTACACACTGTTTTCACACTGTACACAGTGTCTAAACACTGTACACACTGTCTACACACTGTACATACTGTATACCCACTGTACACATTGTCTACACACTGTACACACTGTCTACACCCTGTACACACTGTACACACTGTACACACTGTACACACTGTCTACACACTGTACACACTGTCTACACACTGTACACACTTTCTACACGCTGTACACACTGTACACACTGTACACACTGTCTACACACTGTACACGCTGTCTACACACTGTACACACTGTATACACACTGTACATACTGTATACACACTGTACACACTGTCTACACACTGTACACACTGTGCATACTGTACACACTGTACACACTGTACATACTGTACACACTGTACATACTGTACACACTGTACATACTGTACACACTGTACATACTGTACACACTATCTACACACTGTACACACTTTCTACACACTGTACACACTGTACACACTGTACACACTGTACACACTGTACACACTGTTTTCACACTGTATACACTGTCTACACACTGTACATACTGTATACACACTGTACACACTGTCCACACACTGTACACACTGTCTACATACTGTACACACTGTCTACACACTGTACACACTGTCTACACACTGTACACACTATCTACACACTGTACACACTGTCTACACACTGTCTACACACTGTACACACTGTACATACTGCACACACTGTACATACTGTACACACTGTCTACACACTGTACACACTTTCTACACACTGTACACACTGTACACACTGTCTACACACTGTACACACTGTCTACACACTGTACACACTGAATACACACTGTACACACTGTCTACACACTGTACACACTGTCTACACACTGTCTACACACTGTACACACTGCCTACACACTGTACACACTGTACATACTGTACACACTGTCTACACAACGTACACACTTTCTACACACTGTACACACTGTACACACTGTCTACACACTGTACACACTGTCTACACACTGTGCATACTGTATACACCCTGTACACACTGTCTACACACTCTACACACTGTACACACTGTCTACACACTGTCTACACACTGTACACACTGTCTACACACTGTACACACTGTACACACTGTCTACACACTGTACAAACTGTCTACACACTGTACACACTTTCTACACACTGTACACACTGTGCACACTGTACACACTGTCTACACACTGTACACACTGTCTACACACTGTACACACTGTCTACACACTGTACACACTGTCTACACACTGTACACACTGTACACACTGTCTACACACTGTACACACTGTCTACACACTGTCTACACACTGTCTACACACTGTCTACACACTGTACACACTGTACACACTGTCTACACACTGTACACACTGTACATACTGTACACACTGTCTACACACTGTACACACTGTACACACTGTACACACTGTGCACACTGTACACACTGTCTACACACTGTACACACTGTCTACACACTGTACCCACTGTCTACACACTGTACACACTTCCTACACACTGTACACACTGTTTCACACTGTACACACTGTCTACACACTGTACACACTGTCTACACACTGTACATACTGTATACACACTGTACACACTATCTACACACTGTACACACTGTCTACACACTGTATGCACTGTCTACACACTGTATACACTGTCAACACACTGTACACACTGTACATATTGTACACACTGTCTACACACTGTGCACACTGTCTACACACTGTACACACTGTCTACACACTGTACACACTGTCTGCACACTGTACACACTGTACACACTGTTTTCACATTGTACACAGTGTCTAAACACTGTACACACTGTCTACACACTGTACATACTGTATACCCACTGTACACATTGTCTACACACTGTACACACTGTCTACACCCTGTACACACTGTACACACTGTACACACTGTACACACTGTCTACACACTGTACACACTGTCTACACACTGTACACACTTTCTACACGCTGTACACACTGTACACACTGTACACACTGTCTACACACTGTACACGCTGTCTACACACTGTACACACTGTATACACACTGTACATACTGTATACACACTGTACACACTGTCTACACACTGTACACACTGTACATACTGTACACACTGTACATACTGTACACACTGTCTACACACTGTACACACTTTCTACACACTGTACACACTGTACACACTGTACACACTGTTTTCACACTGTATACACTGTCTACACACTGTACATACTGCATACACACTGTACACACTGTCTACACACTGTACACACTGTCTACGCACTGTACACACTGTCTACACACTGTACACACTGTCTACACACTGTCTACACACTGTCTACACACTGTACACACTGTACATACTGCACACACTGTACATACTGTACACACTGTCTACACACTGTACACACTTTCTACACACTGTACACACTGTACACACTGTCTACACACTGTACACACTGTCTACACACTGTACACACTGAATACACACTGTACACACTGTCTACACACTGTACACACTGTCTACACACTGTCTACACACTGTACACACTGCCTATACACTGTACACACTGTACATACTGTACACACTGTCTACACAACGTACACACTTTCTACACACTGTACACACTGTACACACTGTCTACACACTGTACACACTGTCTACACACTGTGCATACTGAATACACCCTGTACACACTGTCTACACACTCTACACACTGTACACACTGTCTACACACTGTACACACTGTCTACACACTGTACACACTGTACACACTGTCTACACACTGTACAAACTGTCTACACACTGTACACACTTTCTACACACTGTACACACTGTACACACTGTACACACTGTCTACACACTGTACACACTGTCTACACACTGTACACACTGTCTACACACTGTACACACTGTACACACTGTCTACACTGTCTACACACTGTACACACTGTCTACACACTGTCTACACACTGTCTACACACTGTACACACTGTACACACTGTCTACACACTGTACACACTGTACATACTGTACACACTGTCTACACACTGTACACACTGTACACACTGTACACACTGTGCACACTGTACACACTGTCTACACACTGTACACACTGTCTACACACTGTACCCACTGTCTACACACTGTACACACTTCCTACACACTGTACACACTGTTTCACACTGTACATACTGTCTACACACTGTACACACTGTCTACACACTGTACACACTGTCTACACACTGTACATACTGTATTCACACTGTACACACTATCTACACACTGTACACACTGTCTACACACTGTATGCACTGTCTACACACTGTATACACTGTCAACACACTGTACACACTGTACATATTGTACACACTGTCTACATACTGTGCACACTGTCTACACACTGTCTACACACTGTCTACACACTGTACACACTGTACATACTGCACACACTGTACATACTGTGCACACTGTCTACACACTGTACACACTTTCTACACACTGTACACACTGTACACACTGTACACACTGTCTACACACTGTACACACTGTCTACACACTGTACACACTGAATACACACTGTACACACTGTCTACACACTGTACACACTGTCTACACACTGTCTACACACTGTACACACTGCCTACACACTATACACACTGTACATACTGTACACACTGTCTACACAACGTACACACTTTCTACACACTGTACACACTGTACACACTGTCTACACACTGTACACACTGTCTACACACTGTGCATACTGTATACACCCTGTACACACTGTCTACACACTCTACACACTGTACACACTGTCTACACACTGTACACACTGTCTACACACTGTACACACTGTACACACTGTCTACACACTGTACAAACTGTCTACACACTGTACACACTTTCTACACACTGTACACACTGTACACACTGTACACACTGTCTACACACTGTACACACTGTCTACACACTGTACACACTGTCTACACACTGTACACACTGTACACACTGTCTACACACTGTACACACTGTCTACACACTGTCTACACACTGTCTACACACTGTCTACACACTGTACACACTGTACACACTGTCTACACACTGTACACACTGTACATACTGTACACACTGTCTACACACTGTACACACTGTACACACTGTACATACTGTGCACACTGTACACACTGTCTACACACTGTACACACTGTCTACACACTGTACCCACTGTCTACACACTGTACACACTTCCTACACACTGTACACACTGTTTCACACTGTACATACTGTCTACACACTGTACACACTGTCTACACACTGTACATACTGTATACACACTGTACACACTATCTACACACTGTACACACTGTCTACACACTGTATGCACTGTCTACACACTGTATACACTGTCAACACACTGTACACACTGTACATATTGTACACACTGTCTACACACTGTGCACACTGTCTACACACTGTACACACTGTATACACACTGTACACACTGTCTGCACACTGTACACACTGTACACACTGTTTTCACACTGTACACAGTGTCTAAACACTGTACACACTGTCTACACACTGTACATACTGTATACCCACTGTACACATTGTCTACACACTGTACACACTGTCTACACACTGTGTACACACTGTACACACTGTACATACTGTACACACTGTACATACTGTACACACTGTCTACACACTACACACTGTCAACGCACTGTACACACTGTCTACACACTGTACACACTGTACACACTGTACATACTGTACACACTGTCTACACACTGTACACACTGTACATACTGTCTACACATTGTACACACTGTACACACTGTATACACTGTCTACACACTGTACACACTGTACACACTGTACACACTGTGCACACTGTCTACACTGTCTACACACTGTCTACACACTGTACACACTGTCTACACACTGTACACACTGTCTACACACTGTACACACTGTCTACACACTGTACACACTGCCTACACACTGTACACACTGTCTACACACTGTTCACACTGTACACACTGTTTTCACACTGTACACACTGTCTACACACTGTACATACTGTACATACTGTCTACACACTGTCTACACACTGTCCACACACTGTACACACTGTACACACTGTCTACACACTGTCTACACCCTGTACACACTGTACACACTGTACACACTGTACACACTGTCTACACACTGTACACACTGTCTACACACTGTACACACTTTCTACACGCTGTACACACTGTACACACTGTACACACTGTCTACACACTGTACACACTTTCTACACGCTGTACACACTGTACACACTGTACACACTGTCTACACACTGTACACGCTGTCTACACACTGTACACACTGTATACACACTGTACATACTGTATACACACTGTACACACTGTCTACACACTGTACACACTGTACATACTGTACACACTGTACACACTGTACATACTGTACACACTGTACATACTGTACACACTGTACATACTGTACACACTGTACATACTGTACACACTGTACATACTGTACACACTGTCTACACACTGTACACACTTTCTACACACTGTACACACTGTACACACTGTACACACTGTTTTCACACTGTATACACTGTCTACACACTGTACATACTGTATACACACTGTACACACTGTCTACACACTGTACACACTCTCTACACACTGTACACACTGTCTACACACTGTACACACTGTCTACACACTGTACACACTGTCTACACACTGTCTACACACTGTCTACACACTGTACACACTGTACATACTGCACACACTGTACATACTGTACACACTGTCTACACACTGTACACACTTTCTACACACTGTACACACTGTACACACTGTCTACACACTGTACACACTGTCTACACACTGTACACACTGAATACACACTGTACACACTGTCTATACACTGTACACACTGTCTACACACTGTCTACACACTGTACACACTGCCTACACACTGTACACACTGTACATACTGTACACACTGTCTACACAACGTACACACTTTCTACACACTGTACACACTGTACACACTGTCTACACACTGTACACACTGTCTACACACTGTGCATACTGTATACACCCTGTACACACTGTCTACACACTCTACACACTGTAAACACTGTCTACACACTGTCTACACACTGTACACACTGTCTACACACTGTACACACTGTACACACTGTCTACACACTGTACAAACTGTCTACACACTGTACACACTTTCTACACACTGTACACACTGTGCACACTGTACACACTGTCTACACACTGTACACACTGTCTACACACTGTACACACTGTCTACACACTGTACACACTGTACACACTGTCTACACACTGTACACACTGTCTACACACTGTCTACACACTGTCTACACACTGTCTACACACTGTACACACTGTACACACTGTCTACACACTGTACACACTGTACATACTGTACACACTGTCTACACACTGTACACACTGTACACACTGTACACACTGTGCACACTGTACACACTGTCTACACACTGTACACACTGTCTACACACTGTACCCACTGTCTACACACTGTACACACTTCCTACACACTGTACACACTGTTTCACACTGTACACACTGTCTACACACTGTACACACTGTCTACACACTGTACATACTGTATACACACTGTACACACTATCTACACACTGTACACACTGTCTACACACTGTATGCACTGTCTACACACTGTATACACTGTCAACACACTGTACACACTGTACATATTGTACACACTGTCTACACACTGTGCACACTGTCTACACACTGTACACACTGTCTACACACTGTACACACTGTCTGCACACTGTACACACTGTACACACTGTTTTCACATTGTACACAGTGTCTAAACACTGTACACACTGTCTACACACTGTACATACTGTATACCCACTGTACACATTGTCTACACACTGTACACACTGTCTACACCCTGTACACACTGTACACACTGTACACACTGTACACACTGTCTACACACTGTACACACTGTCTACACACTGTACACACTTTCTACACGCTGTACACACTGTACACACTGTACACACTGTCTACACACTGTACACGCTGTCTACACACTGTACACACTGTATACACACTGTACATACTGTATACACACTGTACACACTGTCTACACACTGTACACACTGTACATACTGTACACACTGTACACACTGTACACACTGTACATACTGTACACACTGTACATACTGTACACACTGTACATACTGTACACACTGTACATACTGTACACACTGTCTACACACTGTACACACTTTCTACACACTGTACACACTGTACACACTGTACACACTGTTTTCACACTGTATACACTGTCTACACACTGTACATACTGCATACACACTGTACACACTGTCTACACACTGTACACACTGTCTACGCACTGTACACACTGTCTACACACTGTACACACTGTCTACACACTGTCTACACACTGTCTACACACTGTACACACTGTACATACTGCACACACTGTACATACTGTACACACTGTCTACACACTGTACACACTTTCTACACACTGTACACACTGTACACACTGTCTACACACTGTACACACTGTCTACACACTGTACACACTGAATACACACTGTACACACTGTCTACACACTGTACACACTGTCTACACACTGTCTACACACTGTACACACTGCCTATACACTGTACACACTGTACATACTGTACACACTGTCTACACAACGTACACACTTTCTACACACTGTACACACTGTACACACTGTCTACACACTGTACACACTGTCTACACACTGTGCATACTGAATACACCCTGTACACACTGTCTACACACTCTACACACTGTACACACTGTCTACACACTGTACACACTGTCTACACACTGTACACACTGTACACACTGTCTACACACTGTACAAACTGTCTACACACTGTACACACTTTCTACACACTGTACACACTGTACACACTGTACACACTGTCTACACACTGTACACACTGTCTACACACTGTACACACTGTCTACACACTGTACACACTGTACACACTGTCTACACTGTCTACACACTGTACACACTGTCTACACACTGTCTACACACTGTCTACACACTGTACACACTGTACACACTGTCTACACACTGTACACACTGTACATACTGTACACACTGTCTACACACTGTACACACTGTACACACTGTACACACTGTGCACACTGTACACACTGTCTACACACTGTACACACTGTCTACACACTGTACCCACTGTCTACACACTGTACACACTTCCTACACACTGTACACACTGTTTCACACTGTACATACTGTCTACACACTGTACACACTGTCTACACACTGTACACACTGTCTACACACTGTACATACTGTATTCACACTGTACACACTATCTACACACTGTACACACTGTCTACACACTGTATGCACTGTCTACACACTGTATACACTGTCAACACACTGTACACACTGTACATATTGTACACACTGTCTACATACTGTGCACACTGTCTACACACTGTCTACACACTGTCTACACACTGTACACACTGTACATACTGCACACACTGTACATACTGTACACACTGTCTACACACTGTACACACTTTCTACACACTGTACACACTGTACACACTGTCTACACACTGTACACACTGTCTACACACTGTACACACTGAATACACACTGTACACACTGTCTACACACTGTACACACTGTCTACACACTGTCTACACACTGTACACACTGCCTACACACTATACACACTGTACATACTGTACGCACTGTCTACACAACGTACACACTTTCTACACACTGTACACACTGTACACACTGTCTACACACTGTACACACTGTCTACACACTGTGCATACTGTATACACCCTGTACACACTGTTTACACACTCTACACACTGTACACACTGTCTACACACTGTACACACTGTCTACACACTGTACACACTGTACACACTGTCTACACACTGTACACACTGTACACACTGTCTACACACTGTACAAACTGTCTACACACTGTACACACTTTCTACACACTGTACACACTGTACACACTGTACACACTGTCTACACACTGTACACACTGTCTACACACTGTACACACTGTCTACACACTGTACACACTGTACACACTGTCTACACACTGTACACACTGTCTACACACTGTCTACACACTGTCTACACACTGTCTACACACTGTACACACTGTACACACTGTCTACACACTGTACACACTGTACATACTGTACACACTGTCTACACACTGTACACACTGTACACACTGTACACACTGTGCACACTGTACACACTGTCTACACACTGTACACACTGTCTACACACTGTACCCACTGTCTACACACTGTACACACTTCCTACACACTGTACACACTGTTTCACACTGTACATACTGTCTACACACTGTACACACTGTCTACACACTGTACATACTGTATACACACTGTACACACTATCTACACACTGTACACACTGTCTACACACTGTATGCACTGTCTACACACTGTATACACTGTCAACACACTGTACACACTGTACATATTGTACACACTGTCTACACACTGTGCACACTGTCTACACACTGTACACACTGTCTACACACTGTACACACTGTCTGCACACTGTACACACTGTACACACTGTTTTCACACTGTACACAGTGTCTAAACACTGTACACACTGTCTACACACTGTACACACTTTCTACACACTGTACACACTGTACACACTGTCTACACACTGTACACACTGTCTACACACTGTACACACTGAATACACACTGTACACACTGTCTACACACTGTACACACTGTCTACACACTGTCTACACACTGTACACACTGCCTACACACTGTACACACTGTACATACTGTACACACTGTCTACACAACGTACACACTTTCTACACACTGTACACACTGTACACACTGTCTACACACTGTACACACTGTCTACACACTGTGCATACTGTATACACCCTGTACACACTGTCTACACACTCTACACACTGTAAACACTGTCTACACACTGTCTACACACTGTACACACTGTCTACACACTGTACACACTGTACACACTGTCTACACACTGTACAAACTGTCTACACACTGTACACACTTTCTACACACTGTACACACTGTGCACACTGTACACACTGTCTACACACTGTACACACTGTCTACACACTGTACACACTGTCTACACACTGTACACACTGTACACACTGTCTACACACTGTACACACTGTCTACACACTGTCTACACACTGTCTACACACTGTCTACACACTGTACACACTGTACACACTGTCTACACACTGTACACACTGTACATACTGTACACACTGTCTACACACTGTACACACTGTACACACTGTACACACTGTGCACACTGTACACACTGTCTACACACTGTACACACTGTCTACACACTGTACCCACTGTCTACACACTGTACACACTTCCTACACACTGTACACACTGTTTCACACTGTACACACTGTCTACACACTGTACACACTGTCTACACACTGTACATACTGTATACACACTGTACACACTATCTACACACTGTACACACTGTCTACACACTGTATGCACTGTCTACACACTGTATACACTGTCAACACACTGTACACACTGTACATATTGTACACACTGTCTACACACTGTGCACACTGTCTACACACTGTACACACTGTCTACACACTGTACACACTGTCTGCACACTGTACACACTGTACACACTGTTTTCACATTGTACACAGTGTCTAAACACTGTACACACTGTCTACACACTGTACATACTGTATACCCACTGTACACATTGTCTACAAACTGTACACACTGTCTACACCCTGTACACACTGTACACACTGTACACACTGTACACACTGTCTACACACTGTACACACTGTCTACACACTGTACACACTTTCTACACGCTGTACACACTGTACACACTGTCTACACACTGTACACGCTGTCTACACACTGTACACACTGTATACACACTGTACATACTGTATACACACTGTACACACTGTCTACACACTGTACACACTGTACATACTGTACACACTGTACACACTGTACACACTGTACATACTGTACACACTGTACATACTGTACACACTGTACATACTGTACACACTGTACATACTGTACACACTGTCTACACACTGTACACACTTTCTACACACTGTACACACTGTACACACTGTTTTCACACTGTATACACTGTCTACACACTGTACATACTGCATACACACTGTACACACTGTCTACACACTGTACACACTGTCTACGCACTGTACACACTGTCTACACACTGTACACACTGTCTACACACTGTCTACACACTGTCTACACACTGTACACACTGTACATACTGCACACACTGTACATACTGTACACACTGTCTACACACTGTACACACTTTCTACACACTGTACACACTGTACACACTGTCTACACACTGTACAAACTGTCTACACACTGTACACACTTTCTACACACTGTGCACACTGTACACACTGTACACACTGTCTACACACTGTACACACTGTCTACACACTGTACACACTGTCTACACACTGTACACACTGTCTACACACTGTACACACTGTCTACACACTGTACACACTGTACACACTGCACACAGTCTACACACTGTACACACTTTCTACACACTGTACACACTGTACACACTGTACACACTGTACACACTGTACACACTGTACACACTGTTTTCACACTGTATACACTGTCTACACACTGTACATACTGTATACACACTGTACACACTGTCTACACACTGTACACACTGTCTACATACTGTACACACTGTCTACACACTGTACACACTGTCTACACACTGTACACACTATCTACACACTGTACACACTGTCTACACACTGTCTACACACTGTACACACTGTACATACTGCACACACTGTACATACTGTACACACTGTCTACACACTGTACACACTTTCTACACACTGTACACACTGTACACACTGTCTACACACTGTACACACTGTCTACACACTGTACACACTGAATACACACTGTACACACTGTCTACACACTGTACACACTGTCTACACACTGTCTACACACTGTACACACTGCCTACACACTGTACACACTGTACATACTGTACACACTGTCTACACAACGTACACACTTTCTACACACTGTACACACTGTACACACTGTCTACACACTGTACACACTGTCTACACACTGTGCATACTGTATACACCCTGTAAACACTGTCTACACACTGTCTACACACTGTACACACTGTCTACACACTGTACACACTGTACACACTGTCTACACACTGTACAAACTGTCTACACACTGTACACACTTTCTACACACTGTACACACTGTGCACACTGTACACACTGTCTACACACTGTACACACTGTCTACACACTGTACACACTGTCTACACACTGTACACACTGTACACACTGTCTACACACTGTACACACTGTCTACACACTGTCTACACACTGTCTACACACTGTCTACACACTGTACACACTGTACACACTGTCTACACACTGTACACACTGTACATACTGTACACACTGTCTACACACTGTACACACTGTACACACTGTACACACTGTGCACACTGTACACACTGTCTACACACTGTACACACTGTCTACACACTGTACCCACTGTCTACACACTGTACACACTTCCTACACACTGTACACACTGTTTCACACTGTACACACTGTCTACACACTGTACACACTGTCTACACACTGTACATACTGTATACACACTGTACACACTATCTACACACTGTACACACTGTCTACACACTGTATGCACTGTCTACACACTGTATACACTGTCAACACACTGTACACACTGTACATATTGTACACACTGTCTACACACTGTGCACACTGTCTACACACTGTACACACTGTCTACACACTGTACACACTGTCTGCACACTGTACACACTGTACACACTGTTTTCACATTGTACACAGTGTCTAAACACTGTACACACTGTCTACACACTGTACATACTGTATACCCACTGTACACATTGTCTACACACTGTACACACTGTCTACACCCTGTACACACTGTACACACTGTACACACTGTACACACTGTCTACACACTGTACACACTGTCTACACACTGTACACACTTTCTACACGCTGTACACACTGTACACACTGTACACACTGTCTACACACTGTACACGCTGTCTACACACTGTACACACTGTATACACACTGTACATACTGTATACACACTGTACACACTGTCTACACACTGTACACACTGTACATACTGTACACACTGTACACACTGTACACACTGTACATACTGTACACACTGTACATACTGTACACACTGTACATACTGTACACACTGTACATACTGTACACACTGTCTACACACTGTACACACTTTCTACACACTGTACACACTGTACACACTGTACACACTGTTTTCACACTGTATACACTGTCTACACACTGTACATACTGCATACACACTGTACACACTGTCTACACACTGTACACACTGTCTACGCACTGTACACACTGTCTACACACTGTACACACTGTCTACACACTGTCTACACACTGTCTACACACTGTACACACTGTACATACTGCACACACTGTACATACTGTACACACTGTCTACACACTGTACACACTTTCTACACACTGTACACACTGTACACACTGTCTACACACTGTACACACTGTCTACACACTGTACACACTGAATACACACTGTACACACTGTCTACACACTGTACACACTGTCTACACACTGTCTACACACTGTACACACTGCCTATACACTGTACACACTGTACATACTGTACACACTGTCTACACAACGTACACACTTTCTACACACTGTACACACTGTACACACTGTCTACACACTGTACACACTGTCTACACACTGTGCATACTGAATACACCCTGTACACACTGTCTACACACTCTACACACTGTACACACTGTCTACACACTGTACACACTGTCTACACACTGTACACACTGTACACACTGTCTACACACTGTACAAACTGTCTACACACTGTACACACTTTCTACACACTGTACACACTGTACACACTGTACACACTGTCTACACACTGTACACACTGTCTACACACTGTACACACTGTCTACACACTGTACACACTGTACACACTGTCTACACTGTCTACACACTGTACACACTGTCTACACACTGTCTACACACTGTCTACACACTGTACACACTGTACACACTGTCTACACACTGTACACACTGTACATACTGTACACACTGTCTACACACTGTACACACTGTACACACTGTACACACTGTGCACACTGTACACACTGTCTACACACTGTACACACTGTCTACACACTGTACCCACTGTCTACACACTGTACACACTTCCTACACACTGTACACACTGTTTCACACTGTACATACTGTCTACACACTGTACACACTGTCTACACACTGTACACACTGTCTACACACTGTACATACTGTATTCACACTGTACACACTATCTACACACTGTACACACTGTCTACACACTGTATGCACTGTCTACACACTGTATACACTGTCAACACACTGTACACACTGTACATATTGTACACACTGTCTACATACTGTGCACACTGTCTACACACTGTCTACACACTATCTACACACTGTACACACTGTACATACTGCACACACTGTACATACTGTACACACTGTCTACACACTGTACACACTTTCTACACACTGTACACACTGTACACACTGTCTACACACTGTACACACTGTCTACACACTGTACACACTGAATACACACTGTACACACTGTCTACACACTGTACACACTGTCTACACACTGTCTACACACTGTACACACTGCCTACACACTATACACACTGTACATACTGTACGCACTGTCTACACAACGTACACACTTTCTACACACTGTACACACTGTACACACTGTCTACACACTGTACACACTGTCTACACACTGTGCATACTGTATACACCCTGTACACACTGTTTACACACTCTACACACTGTACACACTGTCTACACACTGTACACACTGTCTACACACTGTACACACTGTACACACTGTCTACACACTGTACAAACTGTCTACACACTGTACACACTTTCTACACACTGTACACACTGTACACACTGTACACACTGTCTACACACTGTACACACTGTCTACACACTGTACACACTGTCTACACACTGTACACACTGTACACACTGTCTACACACTGTACACACTGTCTACACACTGTCTACACACTGTCTACACACTGTCTACACACTGTACACACTGTACACACTGTCTACACACTGTACACACTGTACATACTGTACACACTGTCTACACACTGTACACACTGTACACACTGTACACACTGTGCACACTGTACACACTGTCTACACACTGTACACATTGTCTACACACTGTACCCACTGTCTACACACTGTACACACTTCCTACACACTGTACACACTGTTTCACACTGTACATACTGTCTACACACTGTACACACTGTCTACACACTGTACATACTGTATACACACTGTACACACTATCTACACACTGTACACACTGTCTACACACTGTATGCACTGTCTACACACTGTATACACTGTCAACACACTGTACACACTGTACATATTGTACACACTGTCTACACACTGTGCACACTGTCTACACACTGTACACACTGTCTACACACTGTACACACTGTCTGCACACTGTACACACTGTACACACTGTTTTCACACTGTACACAGTGTCTAAACACTGTACACACTGTCTACACACTGTACACACTTTCTACACACTGTACACACTGTACACACTGTCTACACACTGTACACACTGTCTACACACTGTACACACTGAATACACACTGTACACACTGTCTACACACTGTACACACTGTCTACACACTGTCTACACACTGTACACACTGCCTACACACTGTACACACTGTACATACTGTACACACTGTCTACACAACGTACACACTTTCTACACACTGTACACACTGTACACACTGTCTACACACTGTACACACTGTCTACACACTGTGCATACTGTATACACCCTGTACACACTGTCTACACACTCTACACACTGTAAACACTGTCTACACACTGTCTACACACTGTACACACTGTCTACACACTGTACACACTGTACACACTGTCTACACACTGTACAAACTGTCTACACACTGTACACACTTTCTACACACTGTACACACTGTGCACACTGTACACACTGTCTACACACTGTACACACTGTCTACACACTGTACACACTGTCTACACACTGTACACACTGTACACACTGTCTACACACTGTACACACTGTCTACACACTGTCTACACACTGTCTACACACTGTCTACACACTGTACACACTGTACACACTGTCTACACACTGTACACACTGTACATACTGTACACACTGTCTACACACTGTACACACTGTACACACTGTACACACTGTGCACACTGTACACACTGTCTACACACTGTACACACTGTCTACACACTGTACCCACTGTCTACACACTGTACACACTTCCTACACACTGTACACACTGTTTCACACTGTACACACTGTCTACACACTGTACACACTGTCTACACACTGTACATACTGTATACACACTGTACACACTATCTACACACTGTACACACTGTCTACACACTGTATGCACTGTCTACACACTGTATACACTGTCAACACACTGTACACACTGTACATATTGTACACACTGTCTACACACTGTGCACACTGTCTACACACTGTACACACTGTCTACACACTGTACACACTGTCTGCACACTGTACACACTGTACACACTGTTTTCACATTGTACACAGTGTCTAAACACTGTACACACTGTCTACACACTGTACATACTGTATACCCACTGTACACATTGTCTACAAACTGTACACACTGTCTACACCCTGTACACACTGTACACACTGTACACACTGTACACACTGTCTACACACTGTACACACTGTCTACACACTGTACACACTTTCTACACGCTGTACACACTGTACACACTGTACACACTGTCTACACACTGTACACGCTGTCTACACACTGTACACACTGTATACACACTGTACATACTGTATACACACTGTACACACTGTCTACACACTGTACACACTGTACATACTGTACACACTGTACACACTGTACACACTGTACATACTGTACACACTGTACATACTGTACACACTGTACATACTGTACACACTGTACATACTGTACACACTGTCTACACACTGTACACACTTTCTACACACTGTACACACTGTACACACTGTTTTCACACTGTATACACTGTCTACACACTGTACATACTGCATACACACTGTACACACTGTCTACACACTGTACACACTGTCTACGCACTGTACACACTGTCTACACACTGTACACACTGTCTACACACTGTCTACACACTGTCTACACACTGTACACACTGTACATACTGCACACACTGTACATACTGTACACACTGTCTACACACTGTACACACTTTCTACACACTGTACACACTGTACACACTGTCTACACACTGTACACACTGTCTACACACTGTACACACTGAATACACACTGTACACACTGTCTACACACTGTACACACTGTCTACACACTGTCTACACACTGTACACACTGCCTATACACTGTACACACTGTACATACTGTACACACTGTCTACACAACGTACACACTTTCTACACACTGTACACACTGTACACACTGTCTACACACTGTACACACTGTCTACACACTGTGCATACTGAATACACCCTGTACACACTGTCTACACACTCTACACACTGTACACACTGTCTACACACTGTACACACTGTCTACACACTGTACACACTGTACACACTGTCTACACACTGTACAAACTGTCTACACACTGTACACACTTTCTACACACTGTACACACTGTACACACTGTACACACTGTCTACACACTGTACACACTGTCTACACACTGTACACACTGTCTACACACTGTACACACTGTACACACTGTCTACACTGTCTACACACTGTACACACTGTCTACACACTGTCTACACACTGTCTACACACTGTACACACTGTACACACTGTCTACACACTGTACATACTGTACACACTGTCTACACACTGTACACACTGTACACACTGTACACACTGTGCACACTGTACACACTGTCTACACACTGTACACACTGTCTACACACTGTACCCACTGTCTACACACTGTACACACTTCCTACACACTGTACACACTGTTTCACACTGTACATACTGTCTACACACTGTACACACTGTCTACACACTGTACACACTGTCTACACACTGTACATACTGTATTCACACTGTACACACTATCTACACACTGTACACACTGTCTACACACTGTATGCACTGTCTACACACTGTATACACTGTCAACACACTGTACACACTGTACATATTGTACACACTGTCTACATACTGTGCACACTGTCTACACACTGTCTACACACTGTCTACACACTGTACACACTGTACATACTGCACACACTGTACATACTGTACACACTGTCTACACACTGTACACACTTTCTACACACTGTACACACTGTACACACTGTCTACACACTGTACACACTGTCTACACACTGTACACACTGAATACACACTGTACACACTGTCTACACACTGTACACACTGTCTACACACTGTCTACACACTGTACACACTGCCTACACACTATACACACTGTACATACTGTACACACTGTCTACACAACGTACACACTTTCTACACACTGTACACACTGTACACACTGTCTACACACTGTACACACTGTCTACACACTGTGCATACTGTATACACCCTGTACACACTGTTTACACACTCTACACACTGTACACACTGTCTACACACTGTACACACTGTCTACACACTGTACACACTGTACACACTGTCTACACACTGTACAAACTGTCTACACACTGTACACACTTTCTACACACTGTACACACTGTACACACTGTACACACTGTCTACACACTGTACACACTGTCTACACACTGTACACACTGTCTACACACTGTACACACTGTACACACTGTCTACACACTGTACACACTGTCTACACACTGTCTACACACTGTCTACACACTGTCTACACACTGTACACACTGTACACACTGTCTACACACTGTACACACTGTACATACTGTACACACTGTCTACACACTGTACACACTGTACACACTGTACACACTGTGCACACTGTACACACTGTCTACACACTGTACACACTGTCTACACACTGTACCCACTGTCTACACACTGTACACACTTCCTACACACTGTACACACTGTTTCACACTGTACATACTGTCTACACACTGTACACACTGTCTACACACTGTACATACTGTATACACACTGTACACACTATCTACACACTGTACACACTGTCTACACACTGTATGCACTGTCTACACACTGTATACACTGTCAACACACTGTACACACTGTACATATTGTACACACTGTCTACACACTGTGCACACTGTCTACACACTGTACACACTGTCTACACACTGTACACACTGTCTGCACACTGTACACACTGTACACACTGTTTTCACACTGTACACAGTGTCTAAACACTGTACACACTGTCTACACACTGTACATACTGTATACCCACTGTACACATTGTCTACACACTGTACACACTGTCTACACACTGTGTACACACTGTACACACTGTACATACTGTACACACTGTACATACTGTACACACTGTCTACACACTACACACTGTCAACGCACTGTACACACTGTCTACACACTGTACACACTGTACACACTGTACATACTGTACACACTGTCTACACACTGTACACACTGTACATACTGTCTACACATTGTACACACTGTACACACTGTATACACTGTCTACACACTGTACACACTGTACACACTGTACACACTGTGCACACTGTCTACACTGTCTACACACTGTCTACACACTGTACACACTGTCTACACACTGTACACACTGTCTACACACTGTACACACTGTCTACACACTGTACACACTGCCTACACACTGTACACACTGTCTACACACTGTACACACTGTTCACACTGTACACACTGTTTTCACACTGTACACACTGTCTACACACTGTACATACTGTACATACTGTCTACACACTGTCTACACACTGTCCACACACTGTACACACTGTACACACTGTCTACACACTGTCTACACCCTGTACACACTGTACACACTGTACACACTGTACACACTGTCTACACACTGTACACACTGTCTACACACTGTACACACTTTCTACACGCTGTACACACTGTACACACTGTACACACTGTCTACACACTGTACACACTGTACACACTGTACACACTGTCTACACACTGTACACACTGTCTACACACTGTACACACTTTCTACACGCTGTACACACTGTACACACTGTACACACTGTCTACACACTGTACACGCTGTCTACACACTGTACACACTGTATACACACTGTACATACTGTATACACACTGTACACACTGTCTACACACTGTACACACTGTACATACTGTACACACTGTACACACTGTACATACTGTACACACTGTACATACTGTACACACTGTACATACTGTACACACTGTACATACTGTACACACTGTACATACTGTACACACTGTCTACACACTGTACACACTTTCTACACACTGTACACACTGTACACACTGTACACACTGTTTTCACACTGTATACACTGTCTACACACTGTACATACTGTATACACACTGTACACACTGTCTACACACTGTACACACTGTCTACACACTGTACACACTGTCTACACACTGTACACACTGTCTACACACTGTACACACTGTCTACACACTGTACACACTGTCTACACACTGTCTACACACTGTCTACACACTGTACACACTGTACATACTGCACACACTGTACATACTGTACACACTGTCTACACACTGTACACACTTTCTACACACTGTACACACTGTACACACTGTCTACACACTGTACACACTGTCTACACACTGTACACACTGAATACACACTGTACACACTGTCTATACACTGTACACACTGTCTACACACTGTCTACACACTGTACACACTGCCTACACACTGTACACACTGTACATACTGTACACACTGTCTACACAACGTACACACTTTCTACACACTGTACACACTGTACACACTCTCTACACACTGTAAACACTGTCTACACACTGTGCATACTGTATACACCCTGTACACACTGTCTACACACTCTACACACTGTACACACTGTCTACACACTGTCTACACACTGTACATACTGTCTACACACTGTACACACTGTACACACTGTCTACACACTGTACAAACTGTCTACACACTGTACACACTTTCTACACACTGTGCACACTGTACACACTGTACACACTGTCTACACACTGTACACACTGTCTACACACTGTACACACTGTCTACACACTGTACACACTGTCTACACACTGTACACACTGTCTACACACTGTACACACTGTCTACACACTGTACACACTGTCTACACAGTCTACACACTGTACACACTGTACACAGTCTACACACTGTACACACTGTCTACACACTGTACACACTGTACACACTGTCTACACACTGTACACACTGTCTACACACTGTACACACTGTCTACACACTGTACACACTGTCTACACACTGTACACACTGTCTACACACTGTACACACTGCATACATACTGTCTACACACTGTACACACTGTCTACACACTGTACACACTGCCTACACACTGTACACACTGTACATACTGAACACACTGTCTACACAACGTACACACTTTCTACACACTGTACACACTGTACACACTGTCTACACACTGTACACACTGTCTACACAATGTGCATACTGTATACACACTGTACACACTGTCTACACACTCTACACACTGTACACACTGTCTACACACTGTCTACACACTGTACACACTGTCTACACACTGTACACACTGTACACACTGTTTACACACTGTACAAACTGTCTACACACTGTACACACTTTCTACACACTGTACACACTGTACACACTGTCTACACACTGTACACACTGTCTACACATTGTACACACTGTCTACACACTGTACACACTGTCTACACACTGTACACACTGTCTACACACTGTACACACTGTACACAGTCTACACACTGTACACACTGTCTACACACTGTACACACTGTACACACTGTCTACACACTGTACAAACTGTCTACATACTGTACACACTGTCTACACACTGTACACACTGTACACAGTCTACACACTGTACACACTGTCTACTCACTGTCTACACACTGTACACACTGTCTACACACTGTCTACACACTGTCTACACACTGTCTTCACACTGTACACACTGTACACACTGTCTACACACTGTACACACTGTCTACACACTGTACATACTGTCTACACACTGTACACACTTTCTACACACTGTACACACTGTACACACTGTCTACACACTGTACACACTGTCTACACACTGTACACACTGTCTACACACTGTACACACTGTCTACACACTGTACACACTGTCTACACACTGTACATACTGTATACACACTGTACACACTGTCTACACACTGTACACAATGTACATACTGTACACACTGTACATACTGTACACACTGTCTACACACTGTACACACTTTCTACACACTGTACACACTGTTTTCAAACTGTATACACTGTCTACACACTGTACACACTGTCTACACACTGTCTACACACTGTACACACTGTCTACACACTGTCTACACACTGTATACACTGTCTACACACTGTCTACACACTGTACACACTGTCTACACACTGTACACACTGTCTACACACTGTACACACTGTCTACACACTGTCTACACACTGTCTACACACTGTACACACTGTACACACTCTCTACACACTGTACACACTGTCTACACACTGTCTACACACTGTACACACTGTCTACACACTGTCTACACACTGTACACACTGTCTACACACTGTCTACACACTGTACACACTGTCTACACACTGTACACACTGTCTACACACTGTACATACTGTATACACATTGTACACACTGTCTACACACTGTACACACTGTCTACACACTGTCTACGCACTGTACACACTGCCAACACACTGTACACACTGTACATACTGTACACACTGTACATACTGTACACACTGTACATACTGTACACACTGTACATACTGTACACACTGTACATACTGTACACACTGTCTACACAACGTACACACTTTCTACACACTGTACACACTGTACACATTGTCTACACACTGTCTACACACTGTACACACTGTCTACACACTGTGCATACTGTATACACACTGTACACACTGTCTACATACTGTACACACTGTCTACACACTGTCTACACACTGTACACACTGTCTACACACTGTACACACTGTACACACTGTCTACACACTGTACAAACTGTCTACACACTCTACACACTTTCTACACACTGTACACACTGTACACACTGTTTTCACACTGTAAACACTGTCTACACACTGTAAACACTGTCTACACACTGTACACACTGTCTACACACTGTACACACTGTCTACAAACTGTATGCACTGTCTACACACTGTATACACTGTCAACACACTGTACACACTGTACATATTGTACACACTGTCTACACGCTGTGCACACTGTCTACACACTGTCTACACACTGTACACACTGTCTGCACACTGTACACACTGTACACACTGTTTTCACACTGTACACAGTGTCTAAACACTGTACACAGTGTCTAAACACTGTACACACTGTCTACACACTGTACATACTGTATACCCACTGTACACATTGTCTACACACTGTACACACTGTCTACACACTGTGTACACACTGTACACACTGTACATACTGTACACAATGTACATACTGTACACACTGTCTACACACTACACACTGTCAACGCACTGTACACACTGTCTACACACTGTACACACTGTACACACTGTACATACTGTACACACTGTCTACACACTGTCTACACACTGTCTACACACTGTACACACTGTACACACTGTCTACACACTGTACACACTGTACATACTGTACACACTGTCTACACACTGTACACACTGTACACACTGTACACACTGTGCACACTGTACACACTGTCTACACACTGTACACACTGTCTACACACTGTACCCACTGTCTACACACTGTACACACTTCCTACACACTGTACACACTGTTTCACACTGTACATACTGTCTACACACTGTACACACTGTCTACACACTGTACACACTGTCTACACACTGTACATACTGTATTCACACTGTACACACTATCTACACACTGTACACACTGTCTACACACTGTATGCACTGTCTACACACTGTATACACTGTCAACACACTGTACACACTGTACATATTGTACACACTGTCTACACACTGTGCACACTGTCTACACACTGTCTACACACTGTCTACACACTGTACACACTGTACATACTGCACACACTGTACATACTGTACACACTGTCTACACACTGTACACACTTTCTACACACTGTACACACTGTACACACTGTCTACACACTGTACACACTGTCTACACACTGTACACACTGAATACACACTGTACACACTGTCTACACACTGTACACACTGTCTACACACTGTCTACACACTGTACACACTGCCTACACACTGTACACACTGTACATACTGTACACACTGTCTACACAACGTACACACTTTCTACACACTGTACACACTGTACACACTGTCTACACACTGTACACACTGTCTACACACTGTGCATACTGTATACACCCTGTACACACTGTCTACACACTCTACACACTGTACACACTGTCTACACACTGTACACACTGTCTGCACACTGTACACACTGTACACACTGTTTTCACATTGTACACAGTGTCTAAACACTGTACACACTGTCTACACACTGTACATACTGTATACCCACTGTACACACTGTCTACACACTGTCTACACACTGTCTACACCCTGTACACACTGTACACACTGTACACACTGTACACACTGTCTACACACTGTACACACTGTCTACACACTGTACACACTTTCTACACGCTGTACACACTGTACACACTGTACACACTGTCTACACACTGTACACACTTTCTACACGCTGTACACACTGTACACACTGTACACACTGTCTGCACACTGTACACGCTGTCTACACACTGTACACACTGTATACACACTGTACATACTGTATACACACTGTACACACTGTCTACACACTGTACACACTGTACATACTGTACACACTGTACACACTGTACATACTGTACACACTGTACATACTGTACACACTGTACATACTGTACACACTGTACATACTGTACACACTGTACATACTGTACACACTGTCTACACACTGTACACACTTTCTACACACTGTACACACTGTACACACTGTACACACTGTTTTCACACTGTATACACTGTCTACACACTGTACATACTGTATACACACTGTACACACTGTCTACACACTGTACACACTGTCTACACACTGTACACACTGTCTACACACTGTACACACTGTCTACACACTGTACACACTGTCTACACACTGTCTACACACTGTCTACACACTGTACACACTGTACATACTGCACACACTGTACATACTGTACACACTGTCTACACACTGTACACACTTTCTACACACTGTACACACTGTACACACTGTCTACACACTGTACACACTGTCTACACACTGTACACACTGAATACACACTGTACACACTGTCTACACACTGTACACACTGTCTACACACTGTCTACACACTGTACACACTGCCTACACACTGTACACACTGTACATACTGTACACACTGTCTACACAACGTACACACTTTCTACACACTGTACACACTGTACACACTGTCTACACACTGTACACACTGTCTACACACTGTGCATACTGTATACACCCTGTACACACTGTCAACACACTCTACACACTGTACACACTGTCTACACACTGTCTACACACTGTACATACTGTCTACACACTGTACACACTGTACACACTGTCTACACACTGTACAAACTGTCTACACACTGTACACACTTTCTACACACTGTGCACACTGTACACACTGTACACACTGTCTACACACTGTACACACTGTCTACACACTGTACACACTGTCTACACACTGTACACACTGTCTACACACTGTACACACTGTCTACACACTGTACACACTGTCTACACACTGTACACACTGTCTACACACTGTACACACTGCACACAGTCTACACACTGTACACACTGTACACAGTCTACACACTGTACACACTGTCTACACACTGTACACACTGTACACACTGTCTACACACTGTACACACTGTCTACACACTGTACACACTGTCTACACACTGTACACACTGTCTACACACTGTACACACTGTCTACACACTGTACACACTGCATACATACTGTCTACACACTGTACACACTGTCTACACACTGTACACACTGCCTACACACTGTACACACTGTACATACTGAACACACTGTCTACACAACGTACACACTTTCTACACACTGTACACACTGTACACACTGTCTACACACTGTACACACTGTCTACACACTGTGCATACTGTATGCACACTGTACACACTGTCTACACACTCTACACACTGTACACACTGTCTACACACTGTCTACACACTGTACACACTGTCTACACACTGTACACACTGTACACACTGTTTACACACTGTACAAACTGTCTACACACTGTACACACTTTCTACACACTGTACACACTGTACACACTGTCTACACACTGTACACACTGTCTACACATTGTACACACTGTCTACACACTGTACACACTGTCTACACACTGTACACACTGTCTACACACTGTACACACTGTACACAGTCTACACACTGTACACACTGTCTACACACTGTACACACTGTACACACTGTCTACACACTGTACAAACTGTCTACATACTGTACACACTGTCTACACACTGTACACACTGTACACAGTCTACACACTGTACACACTGTCTACTCACTGTCTACACACTGTACACACTGTCTACACACTGTCTACACACTGTCTACACACTGTCTTCACACTGTACACACTGTACACACTGTCTACACACTGTACACACTGTCTACACACTGTACATACTGTCTACACACTGTACACACTTTCTACACACTGTACACACTGTACACACTGTCTACACACTGTACACACTGTCTACACACTGTACACACTGTCTACACACTGTACACACTGTCTACACACTGTACACACTGTCTACACACTGTACATACTGTATACACACTGTACACACTGTCTACACACTGTACACAATGTACATACTGTACACACTGTACATACTGTACACACTGTCTACACACTGTACACACTTTCTACACACTGTACACACTGTTTTCAAACTGTATACACTGTCTACACACTGTACACACTGTCTACACACTGTCTACACACTGTACACACTGTCTACACACTGTCTACACACTGTATACACTGTCTACACACTGTCTACACACTGTACACACTGTCTACACACTGTACACACTGTCTACACACTGTACACACTGTCTACACACTGTCTACACACTGTCTACACACTGTACACACTGTACACACTGTCTACACACTGTACACACTGTCTACACACTGTCTACACACTGTACACACTGTCTACACACTGTCTACACACTGTACACACTGTCTACACACTGTCTACACACTGTACACACTGTCTACACACTGTACACACTGTCTACACACTGTACATACTGTATACACATTGTACACACTGTCTACACACTGTACACACTGTCTACACACTGTCTACGCACTGTACACACTGCCAACACACTGTACACACTGTACATACTGTACACACTGTACATACTGTACACACTGTACATACTGTACACACTGTACATACTGTACACACTGTCTACACAACGTACACACTTTCTACACACTGTACACACTGTACACACTGTCTACACACTGTCTACACACTGTACACACTGTCTACACACTGTGCATACTGTATACACACTGTACACACTGTCTACATACTGTACACACTGTCTACACACTGTCTACACACTGTACACACTGTCTACACACTGTACACACTGTCTACACACTGTACAAACTGTCTACACACTCTACACACTTTCTACACACTGTACACACTGTACACACTGTTTTCACACTGTAAACACTGTCTACACACTGTAAACACTGTCTACACACTGTACACACTGTCTACACACTGTACACACTGTCTACAAACTGTATGCACTGTCTACACACTGTATACACTGTCAATACACTGTACACACTGTACATATTGTACACACTGTCTACACGCTGTGCACACTGTCTACACACTGTCTACACACTGTACACACTGTCTGCACACTGTACACACTGTACACACTGTTTTCACACTGTACACAGTGTCTAAACACTGTACACAGTGTCTAAACACTGTACACACTGTCTACACACTGTACATACTGTATACCCACTGTACACATTGTCTACACACTGTACACACTGTCTACACACTGTGAACACACTGTACACACTGTACATACTGTACACAATGTACATACTGTACACACTGTCTACACACTACACACTGTCAACGCACTGTACACACTGTCTACACACTGTCTACACACTGTACACACTGTACACACTGTACATACTGTACACACTGTCTACACACTGTCTACACACTGTCTACACACTGTACACACTGTACACACTGTCTACACACTGCATACATACTGTCTACACACTGTACACACTGTCTACACACTGTACACACTGCCTACACACTGTACACACTGTACATACTGAACACACTGTCTACACAACGTACACACTTTCTACACACTGTACACACTGTACACACTGTCTACACACTGTACACACTGTCTACACACTGTGCATACTGTATACACACTGTACACACTGTCTACACACTCTACACACTGTACACACTGTCTACACACTGTCTACACACTGTACACACTGTCTACACACTGTACACACTGTACACACTGTTTACACACTGTACAAACTGTCTACACACTGTACACACTTTCTACACACTGTACACACTGTACACACTGTCTACACACTGTACACACTGTCTACACATTGTACACACTGTCTACACACTGTACACACTGTCTACACACTGTACACACTGTCTACACACTGTACACACTGTACACAGTCTACACACTGTACACACTGTCTACACACTGTACACACTGTACACACTGTCTACACACTGTACAAACTGTCTACATACTGTACACACTGTCTACACACTGTACACACTGTACACAGTCTACACACTGTACACACTGTCTACTCACTGTCTACACACTGTACACACTGTCTACACACTGTCTACACACTGTCTACACACTGTCTTCACACTGTACACACTGTACACACTGTCTACACACTGTACACACTGTCTACACACTGTACATACTGTCTACACACTGTACACACTTTCTACACACTGTACACACTGTACACACTGTCTACACACTGTACACACTGTCTACACACTGTACACACTGTCTACACACTGTACACACTGTCTACACACTGTACATACTGTATACACACTGTACACACTGTCTACACACTGTACACAATGTACATACTGTACACACTGTACATACTGTACACACTGTCTACACACTGTACACACTTTCTACACACTGTACACACTGTTTTCAAACTGTATACACTGTCTACACACTGTACACACTGTCTACACACTGTCTACACACTGTACACACTGTCTACACACTGTCTACACACTGTATACACTGTCTACACACTGTCTACACACTGTACACACTGTCTACACACTGTACACACTGTCTACACACTGTACACACTGTCTACACACTGTCTACACACTGTCTACACACTGTACACACTGTACACACTGTCTACACACTGTACATACTGTCTACACACTGTCTACACACTGTACACACTGTCTACACACTGTCTACACACTGTACACACTGTCTACACACTGTCTACACACTGTACACACTGTCTACACACTGTACACACTGTCTACACACTGTACATACTGTATACACATTGTACACACTGTCTACACACTGTACACACTGTCTACACACTGTCTACGCACTGTACACACTGCCAACACACTGTACACACTGTACATACTGTACACACTGTACATACTGTACACACTGTACATACTGTACACACTGTACATACTGTACACACTGTCTACACAACGTACACACTTTCTACACACTGTACACACTGTACACACTGTCTACACACTGTCTACACACTGTACACACTGTCTACACACTGTGCATACTGTATACACACTGTACACACTGTCTACATACTGTACACACTGTCTACACACTGTCTACACACTGTACACACTGTCTACACACTGTACACACTGTACACACTGTCTACACACTGTACAAACTGTCTACACACTCTACACACTTTCTACACACTGTACACACTGTACACACTGTTTTCACACTGTAAACACTGTCTACACACTGTAAACACTGTCTACACACTGTACACACTGTCTACACACTGTACACACTGTCTACAAACTGTATGCACTGTCTACACACTGTATGCACTGTCAACACACTGTACACACTGTACATATTGTACACACTGTCTACACGCTGTGCACACTGTCTACACACTGTCTACACACTGTACACACTGTCTGCACACTGTACACACTGTACACACTGTTTTCACACTGTACACAGTGTCTAAACACTGTACACAGTGTCTAAACACTGTACACACTGTCTACACACTGTACATACTGTATACCCACTGTACACATTGTCTACACACTGTACACACTGTCTACACACTGTGAACACACTGTACACACTGTACATACTGTACACAATGTACATACTGTACACACTGTCTACACACTACACACTGTCAACGCACTGTACACACTGTCTACACACTGTCTACACACTGTACACACTGTACACACTGTACATAATGTACACACTGTCTACACACTGTCTACACACTGTCTACACACTGTACACACTGTACACACTGTCTACACACTGTACACACTGTACATACTGTACACACTGTCTACACACTGTACACACTGTACACACTGTACACACTGTGCACACTGTACACACTGTCTACACACTGTACACACTGTCTACACACTGTACCCACTGTCTACACACTGTACACACTTCCTACACACTGTACACACTGTTTCACACTGTACATACTGTCTACACACTGTACACACTGTCTACACACTGTACACACTGTCTACACACTGTACATACTGTATTCACACTGTACACACTATCTACACACTGTACACACTGTCTACACACTGTATGCACTGTCTACACACTGTATACACTGTCAACACACTGTACACACTGTACATATTGTACACACTGTCTACACACTGTGCACACTGTCTACACACTGTCTACACACTGTCTACACACTGTACACACTGTACATACTGCACACACTGTACATACTGTACACACTGTCTACACACTGTACACACTTTCTACACACTGTACACACTGTACACACTGTCTACACACTGTACACACTGTCTACACACTGTACACACTGAATACACACTGTACACACTGTCTACACACTGTACACACTGTCTACACACTGTCTACACACTGTACACACTGCCTACACACTGTACACACTGTACATACTGTACACACTGTCTACACAACGTACACACTTTCTACACACTGTACACACTGTACACACTGTCTACACACTGTACACACTGTCTACACACTGTGCATACTGTATACACCCTGTACACACTGTCTACACACTCTACACACTGTACACACTGTCTACACACTGTACACACTGTCTACACACTGTACACAATGTACACACTGTCTACACACTGTACAAACTGTCTACACACTGTACACACTTTCTACACACTGTACACACTGTACACACTGTACACACTGTCTACACACTGTACACACTGTCTACACACTGTACACACTGTCTACACACTGTACACACTGTACACACTGTCTACACACTGTACACACTGTCTACACACTGTCTACACACTGTCTACACACTGTCTACACACTGTACACACTGTCTACACACTGTACACACTGTACATACTGTACACACTGTCTACACACTGTACACACTGTACACACTGTACACACTGTGCACACTGTACACACTGTCTACACACTGTACACACTGTCTACACACTGTACCCACTGTCTACACACTGTACACACTTCCTACACACTGTACACACTGTTTCACACTGTACATACTGTCTACACACTGTACACACTGTCTACACACTGTACATACTGTATACACACTGTACACACTATCTACACACTGTACACACTGTCTACACACTGTATGCACTGTCTACACACTGTATACACTGTCAACACACTGTACACACTGTACATATTGTACACACTGTCTACACACTGTGCACACTGTCTACACACTGTACACACTGTCTACACACTGTACACACTGTCTGCACACTGTACACACTGTACACACTGTTTTCACACTGTACACAGTGTCTAAACACTGTACACACTGTCTACACACTGTACATACTGTATACCCACTGTACACATTGTCTACACACTGTACACACTGTCTACACACTGTGTACACACTGTACACACTGTACATACTGTACACACTGTACATACTGTACACACTGTCTACACACTACACACTGTCAACGCACTGTACACACTGTCTACACACTGTACACACTGTACACACTGTACATACTGTACACACTGTCTACACACTGTACACACTGTACATACTGTCTACACATTGTACACACTGTACACACTGTATACACTTTCTACACACTGTACACACTGTACACACTGTACACACTGTTTTCACACTGTATACACTGTCTACACACTGTACATACTGTATACACACTGTACACACTGTCTACACACTGTACACACTGTCTACACACTGTACACACTGTCTACACACTGTACACACTGTCTACACACTGTACACACTGTCTACACACTGTCTACACACTGTCTACACACTGTACACACTGTACATACTGCACACACTGTACATACTGTACACACTGTCTACACACTGTACACACTTTCTACACACTGTACACACTGTACACACTGTCTACACACTGTACACACTGTCTACACACTGTACACACTGAATACACACTGTACACACTGTCTATACACTGTACACACTGTCTACACACTGTCTACACACTGTACACACTGCCTACACACTGTACACACTGTACATACTGTACACACTGTCTACACAACGTACACACTTTCTACACACTGTACACACTGTACACACTGTCTACACACTGTACACACTGTCTACACACTGTGCATACTGTATACACCCTGTACACACTGTCTACACACTCTACACACTGTACACACTGTCTACACACTGTCTACACACTGTACATACTGTCTACACACTGTACACACTGTACACACTGTCTACACACTGTACAAACTGTCTACACACTGTACACACTTTCTACACACTGTGCACACTGTACACACTGTACACACTGTCTACACACTGTACACACTGTCTACACACTGTACACACTGTCTACACACTGTACACACTGTCTACACACTGTACACACTGTCTACACACTGTACACACTGTCTACACACTGTACACACTGCACACAGTCTACACACTGTACACACTGTACACAGTCTACACACTGTACACACTGTCTACACACTGTACACACTGTACACACTGTCTACACACTGTACACACTGTCTACACACTGTACACACTGTCTACACACTGTACACACTGTCTACACACTGTACACACTGCATACATACTGTCTACACACTGTACACACTGTCTACACACTGTACACACTGCCTACACACTGTACACACTGTACATACTGAACACACTGTCTACACAACGTACACACTTTCTACACACTGTACACACTGTACACACTGTCTACACACTGTACACACTGTCTACACACTGTGCATACTGTATACACACTGTACACACTGTCTACACACTCTACACACTGTACACACTGTCTACACACTGTCTACACACTGTACACACTGTCTACACACTGTACACACTGTACACACTGTTTACACACTGTACAAACTGTCTACACACTGTACACACTTTCTACACACTGTACACACTGTACACACTGTCTACACACTGTACACACTGTCTACACACTGTACACACTGTCTACACACTGTACACACTGTCTACACACTGTACACACTGTCTACACACTGTACACACTGTCTACACACTGTACACACTGTACACAGTCTACACACTGTACACACTGTCTACACACTGTACACACTGTACACACTGTCTACACACTGTACAAACTGTCTACATACTGTACACACTGTCTACACACTGTACACACTGTACACAGTCTACACACTGTACACACTGTCTACTCACTGTCTACACACTGTACACACTGTCTACACACTGTCTACACACTGTCTACACACTGTCTTCACACTGTACACACTGTACACACTGTCTACACACTGTACACACTGTCTACACACTGTACATACTGTCTACACACTGTACACACTTTCTACACACTGTACACACTGTACACACTGTCTACACACTGTACACACTGTCTACACACTGTACACACTGTCTACACACTGTACACACTGTCTACACACTGTACATACTGTATACACACTGTACACACTGTCTACACACTGTACACAATGTACATACTGTACACACTGTACATACTGTACACACTGTCTACACACTGTACACACTTTCTACACACTGTACACACTGTTTTCAAACTGTATACACTGTCTACACACTGTACACACTGTCTACACACTGTCTACACACTGTACACACTGTCTACACACTGTCTACACACTGTATACACTGTCTACACACTGTCTACACACTGTACACACTGTCTACACACTGTACACACTGTCTACACACTGTACACACTGTCTACACACTGTCTACACACTGTCTACACACTGTACACACTGTACACACTGTCTACACACTGTACACACTGTCTACACACTGTCTACACACTGTACACACTGTCTACACACTGTCTACACACTGTACACACTGTCTACACACTGTCTACACACTGTACACACTGTCTACACACTGTACACACTGTCTACACACTGTACATACTGTATACACATTGTACACACTGTCTACACACTGTACACACTGTCTACACACTGTCTACGCATTGTACACACTGCCAACACACTGTACACACTGTACATACTGTACACACTGTACATACTGTACACACTGTACATACTGTACACACTGTACATACTGTACACACTGTCTACACAACGTACACACTTTCTACACACTGTACACACTGTACACACTGTCTACACACTGTCTACACACTGTACACACTGTCTACACACTGTGCATACTGTATACACACTGTACACACTGTCTACATACTGTACACACTGTCTACACACTGTCTACACACTGTACACACTGTCTACACACTGTACACACTGTACACACTGTCTACACACTGTACAAACTGTCTACACACTCTACACACTTTCTACACACTGTACACACTGTACACACTGTTTTCACACTGTAAACACTGTCTACACACTGTAAACACTGTCTACACACTGTACACACTGTCTACACACTGTACACACTGTCTACAAACTGTATGCACTGTCTACACACTGTATACACTGTCAACACACTGTACACACTGTACATATTGTACACACTGTCTACACGCTGTGCACACTGTCTACACACTGTCTACACACTGTACACACTGTCTGCACACTGTACACACTGTACACACTGTTTTCACACTGTACACAGTATGTACAGTGTGTACAGTATGTACAGTGTGTACAGTGTGTTGGCAGTGTGTACAGTGCGTAGACAGTGTGTAGACAGTGTGTACAGTGTGTAGACAGTGTGTACAATGTGTATACAGTATGTACAGTGTGTAGACAGTGTGTACAGTGTGTAGACAGTGTGTACAGTGTGTAGACAGTGTGTAGACAGTGTGTACAGTGTGTAGACAGTGTGTAGACAGTGTGTACAGTGTGTAGACAGTGTGTAGACAGTGTGTACAGTGTGTAGACAGTGTGTACAGTGTGTACAGTGTGTAGACAGTGTGTAGACAGTGTGTAGACAGTGTGTACAGTGTGTAGACAGTGTGTACAGTGTGTAGACAGTGTGTACAGTGTGTAGACAGTGTGTAGACAGTGTATACAGTGTGTAGACAGTGTGTAGACAGTGTGTACAGTGTGTAGACAGTGTGTAGACAGTGTGTACAGTGTGTAGACAGTGTATACAGTTTGAAAACAGTGTGTACAGTGTGTAGAAAGTGTGTACAGTGTGTAGACAGTGTGTACAGTATGTACAGTGTGTACAGTATGTACATTGTGTACAGTGTGTAGACAGTGTGTACAGTGTGTATACAGTATGTACAGTGTGTAGACAGTGTGTACAGTGTGTAGACAGTGTGTACAGTGTGTAGACAGTGTGTACAGTGTGTAGACAGTGTGTACAGTGTGTAGACAGTGTGTACAGTGTGTACAGTGTGTAGAAAGTGTGTACAGTGTGTAGACAGTATGTACAGTGTGTAGACAGTGTGTACAGTGTGTAGACAGTGTGTACAGTGTGTACAGTGTGAAGACAGTGTGTAGACAGTGTGTAGACAGTGTGTAGACAGTGTGTACAGTGTGTAGACAGTGAGTAGACAGTGTGTACAGTGTGTAGACTGTGTACAGTGTGTACAGTGTGTAGACAGTGTGTACAGTATGTAGACAGTTTGTACAGTGTGTAGACAGTGTGTACAGTGTGTACAGTGTGTAGACAGTGTGTACAGTGTGTAGACTGTGTACAGTGTGTACAGTGTGTAGACAGTGTGTACAGTGTGTAGACAGTGTGTACAGTGTGTAGACAGTGTGTACAATGTGTAGACAGTGTCTACACACTGTACACACTGTCTACACACTGTACACACTGTCTACACACTGTACACACTGTACACAGTCTACACACTGTACACACTGTCTACACACTGTACACACTGTACACACTGTCTACACACTGTACAAACTGTCTACATACTGTACACACTGTCTACACACTGTACACACTGTACACAGTCTACACACTGTACACACTGTCTACTCACTGTCTACACACTGTACACACTGTCTACACACTGTCTACACACTGTCTACACACTGTCTTCACACTGTACACACTGTACACACTGTCTACACACTGTACACACTGTCTACACACTGTACATACTGTCTACACACTGTACACACTTTCTACACACTGTACACACTGTACACACTGTCTACACACTGTACACACTGTCTACACACTGTACACACTGTCTACACACTGTACACACTGTCTACACACTGTACACACTGTCTACACACTGTACATACTGTATACACACTGTACACACTGTCTACACACTGTACACAATGTACATACTGTACACACTGTACATACTGTACACACTGTCTACACACTGTACACACTTTCTACACACTGTACACACTGTTTTCAAACTGTATACACTGTCTACACACTGTACACACTGTCTACACACTGTCTACACACTGTACACACTGTCTACACACTGTCTACACACTGTATACACTGTCTACACACTGTCTACACACTGTACACACTGTCTACACACTGTACACACTGTCTACACACTGTACACACTGTCTACACACTGTCTACACACTGTCTACACACTGTACACACTGTACACACTGTCTACACACTGTACACACTGTCTACACACTGTCTACACACTGTACACACTGTCTACACACTGTCTACACACTGTACACACTGTCTACACACTGTCTACACACTGTACACACTGTCTACACACTGTACACACTGTCTACACACTGTACATACTGTATACACATTGTACACACTGTCTACACACTGTACACACTGTCTACACACTGTCTACGCACTGTACACACTGCCAACACACTGTACACACTGTACATACTGTACACACTGTACATACTGTACACACTGTACATACTGTACACACTGTACATACTGTACACACTGTCTACACAACGTACACACTTTCTACACACTGTACACACTGTACACACTGTCTACACACTGTCTACACACTGTACACACTGTCTACACACTGTGCATACTGTATACACACTGTACACACTGTCTACATACTGTACACACTGTCTACACACTGTCTACACACTGTACACACTGTCTACACACTGTACACACTGTCTACACACTGTACAAACTGTCTACACACTCTACACACTTTCTACACACTGTACACACTGTACACACTGTTTTCACACTGTAAACACTGTCTACACACTGTAAACACTGTCTACACACTGTACACACTGTCTACACACTGTACACACTGTCTACAAACTGTATGCACTGTCTACACACTGTATACACTGTCAACACACTGTACACACTGTACATATTGTACACACTGTCTACACGCTGTGCACACTGTCTACACACTGTCTACACACTGTACACACTGTCTGCACACTGTACACACTGTACACACTGTTTTCACACTGTACACAGTGTCTAAACACTGTACACAGTGTCTAAACACTGTACACACTGTCTACACACTGTACATACTGTATACCCACTGTACACATTGTCTACACACTGTACACACTGTCTACACACTGTGAACACACTGTACACACTGTACATACTGTACACAATGTACATACTGTACACACTGTCTACACACTACACACTGTCAACGCACTGTACACACTGTCTACACACTGTCTACACACTGTACACACTGTACACACTGTACATACTGTACACACTGTCTACACACTGTCTACACACTGTCTACACACTGTACACACTGTACACACTGTCTACACACTGCATACATACTGTCTACACACTGTACACACTGTCTACACACTGTACACACTGCCTACACACTGTACACACTGTACATACTGAACACACTGTCTACACAACGTACACACTTTCTACACACTGTACACACTGTACACACTGTCTACACACTGTACACACTGTCTACACACTGTGCATACTGTATACACACTGTACACACTGTCTACACACTCTACACACTGTACACACTGTCTACACACTGTCTACACACTGTACACACTGTCTACACACTGTACACACTGTACACACTGTTTACACACTGTACAAACTGTCTACACACTGTACACACTTTCTACACACTGTACACACTGTACACACTGTCTACACACTGTACACACTGTCTACACATTGTACACACTGTCTACACACTGTACACACTGTCTACACACTGTACACACTGTCTACACACTGTACACACTGTACACAGTCTACACACTGTACACACTGTCTACACACTGTACACACTGTACACACTGTCTACACACTGTACAAACTGTCTACATACTGTACACACTGTCTACACACTGTACACACTGTACACAGTCTACACACTGTACACACTGTCTACTCACTGTCTACACACTGTACACACTGTCTACACACTGTCTACACACTGTCTACACACTGTCTTCACACTGTACACACTGTACACACTGTCTACACACTGTACACACTGTCTACACACTGTACATACTGTCTACACACTGTACACACTTTCTACACACTGTACACACTGTACACACTGTCTACACACTGTACACACTGTCTACACACTGTACACACTGTCTACACACTGTACACACTGTCTACACACTGTACATACTGTATACACACTGTACACACTGTCTACACACTGTACACAATGTACATACTGTACACACTGTACATACTGTACACACTGTCTACACACTGTACACACTTTCTACACACTGTACACACTGTTTTCAAACTGTATACACTGTCTACACACTGTACACACTGTCTACACACTGTCTACACACTGTACACACTGTCTACACACTGTCTACACACTGTATACACTGTCTACACACTGTCTACACACTGTACACACTGTCTACACACTGTACACACTGTCTACACACTGTACACACTGTCTACACACTGTCTACACACTGTCTACACACTGTACACACTGTACACACTGTCTACACACTGTACATACTGTCTACACACTGTCTACACACTGTACACACTGTCTACACACTGTCTACACACTGTACACACTGTCTACACACTGTCTACACACTGTACACACTGTCTACACACTGTACACACTGTCTACACACTGTACATACTGTATACACATTGTACACACTGTCTACACACTGTACACACTGTCTACACACTGTCTACGCACTGTACACACTGCCAACACACTGTACACACTGTACATACTGTACACACTGTACATACTGTACACACTGTACATACTGTACACACTGTACATACTGTACACACTGTCTACACAACGTACACACTTTCTACACACTGTACACACTGTACACACTGTCTACACACTGTCTACACACTGTACACACTGTCTACACACTGTGCATACTGTATACACACTGTACACACTGTCTACATACTGTACACACTGTCTACACACTGTCTACACACTGTACACACTGTCTACACACTGTACACACTGTACACACTGTCTACACACTGTACAAACTGTCTACACACTCTACACACTTTCTACACACTGTACACACTGTACACACTGTTTTCACACTGTAAACACTGTCTACACACTGTAAACACTGTCTACACACTGTACACACTGTCTACACACTGTACACACTGTCTACAAACTGTATGCACTGTCTACACACTGTATGCACTGTCAACACACTGTACACACTGTACATATTGTACACACTGTCTACACGCTGTGCACACTGTCTACACACTGTCTACACACTGTACACACTGTCTGCACACTGTACACACTGTACACACTGTTTTCACACTGTACACAGTGTCTAAACACTGTACACAGTGTCTAAACACTGTACACACTGTCTACACACTGTACATACTGTATACCCACTGTACACATTGTCTACACACTGTACACACTGTCTACACACTGTGAACACACTGTACACACTGTACATACTGTACACAATGTACATACTGTACACACTGTCTACACACTACACACTGTCAACGCACTGTACACACTGTCTACACACTGTCTACACACTGTACACACTGTACACACTGTACATAATGTACACACTGTCTACACACTGTCTACACACTGTCTACACACTGTACACACTGTACACACTGTCTACACACTGTACACACTGTACATACTGTACACACTGTCTACACACTGTACACACTGTACACACTGTACACACTGTGCACACTGTACACACTGTCTACACACTGTACACACTGTCTACACACTGTACCCACTGTCTACACACTGTACACACTTCCTACACACTGTACACACTGTTTCACACTGTACATACTGTCTACACACTGTACACACTGTCTACACACTGTACACACTGTCTACACACTGTACATACTGTATTCACACTGTACACACTATCTACACACTGTACACACTGTCTACACACTGTATGCACTGTCTACACACTGTATACACTGTCAACACACTGTACACACTGTACATATTGTACACACTGTCTACACACTGTGCACACTGTCTACACACTGTCTACACACTGTCTACACACTGTACACACTGTACATACTGCACACACTGTACATACTGTACACACTGTCTACACACTGTACACACTTTCTACACACTGTACACACTGTACACACTGTCTACACACTGTACACACTGTCTACACACTGTACACACTGAATACACACTGTACACACTGTCTACACACTGTACACACTGTCTACACACTGTCTACACACTGTACACACTGCCTACACACTGTACACACTGTACATACTGTACACACTGTCTACACAACGTACACACTTTCTACACACTGTACACACTGTACACACTGTCTACACACTGTACACACTGTCTACACACTGTGCATACTGTATACACCCTGTACACACTGTCTACACACTCTACACACTGTACACACTGTCTACACACTGTACACACTGTCTACACACTGTACACAATGTACACACTGTCTACACACTGTACAAACTGTCTACACACTGTACACACTTTCTACACACTGTACACACTGTACACACTGTACACACTGTCTACACACTGTACACACTGTCTACACACTGTACACACTGTCTACACACTGTACACACTGTACACACTGTCTACACACTGTACACACTGTCTACACACTGTCTACACACTGTCTACACACTGTCTACACACTGTACACACTGTCTACACACTGTACACACTGTACATACTGTACACACTGTCTACACACTGTACACACTGTACACACTGTACACACTGTGCACACTGTACACACTGTCTACACACTGTACACACTGTCTACACACTGTACCCACTGTCTACACACTGTACACACTTCCTACACACTGTACACACTGTTTCACACTGTACATACTGTCTACACACTGTACACACTGTCTACACACTGTACATACTGTATACACACTGTACACACTATCTACACACTGTACACACTGTCTACACACTGTATGCACTGTCTACACACTGTATACACTGTCAACACACTGTACACACTGTACATATTGTACACACTGTCTACACACTGTGCACACTGTCTACACACTGTACACACTGTCTACACACTGTACACACTGTCTGCACACTGTACACACTGTACACACTGTTTTCACACTGTACACAGTGTCTAAACACTGTACACACTGTCTACACACTGTACATACTGTATACCCACTGTACACATTGTCTACACACTGTACACACTGTCTACACACTGTGTACACACTGTACACACTGTACATACTGTACACACTGTACATACTGTACACACTGTCTACACACTACACACTGTCAACGCACTGTACACACTGTCTACACACTGTACACACTGTACACACTGTACATACTGTACACACTGTCTACACACTGTACACACTGTACATACTGTCTACACATTGTACACACTGTACACACTGTATACACTTTCTACACACTGTACACACTGTACACACTGTACACACTGTTTTCACACTGTATACACTGTCTACACACTGTACATACTGTATACACACTGTACACACTGTCTACACACTGTACACACTGTCTACACACTGTACACACTGTCTACACACTGTACACACTGTCTACACACTGTACACACTGTCTACACACTGTCTACACACTGTCTACACACTGTACACACTGTACATACTGCACACACTGTACATACTGTACACACTGTCTACACACTGTACACACTTTCTACACACTGTACACACTGTACACACTGTCTACACACTGTACACACTGTCTACACACTGTACACACTGAATACACACTGTACACACTGTCTATACACTGTACACACTGTCTACACACTGTCTACACACTGTACACACTGCCTACACACTGTACACACTGTACATACTGTACACACTGTCTACACAACGTACACACTTTCTACACACTGTACACACTGTACACACTGTCTACACACTGTACACACTGTCTACACACTGTGCATACTGTATACACCCTGTACACACTGTCTACACACTCTACACACTGTACACACTGTCTACACACTGTCTACACACTGTACATACTGTCTACACACTGTACACACTGTACACACTGTCTACACACTGTACAAACTGTCTACACACTGTACACACTTTCTACACACTGTGCACACTGTACACACTGTACACACTGTCTACACACTGTACACACTGTCTACACACTGTACACACTGTCTACACACTGTACACACTGTCTACACACTGTACACACTGTCTACACACTGTACACACTGTCTACACACTGTACACACTGCACACAGTCTACACACTGTACACACTGTACACAGTCTACACACTGTACACACTGTCTACACACTGTACACACTGTACACACTGTCTACACACTGTACACACTGTCTACACACTGTACACACTGTCTACACACTGTACACACTGTCTACACACTGTACACACTGCATACATACTGTCTACACACTGTACACACTGTCTACACACTGTACACACTGCCTACACACTGTACACACTGTACATACTGAACACACTGTCTACACAACGTACACACTTTCTACACACTGTACACACTGTACACACTGTCTACACACTGTACACACTGTCTACACACTGTGCATACTGTATACACACTGTACACACTGTCTACACACTCTACACACTGTACACACTGTCTACACACTGTCTACACACTGTACACACTGTCTACACACTGTACACACTGTACACACTGTTTACACACTGTACAAACTGTCTACACACTGTACACACTTTCTACACACTGTACACACTGTACACACTGTCTACACACTGTACACACTGTCTACACACTGTACACACTGTCTACACACTGTACACACTGTCTACACACTGTACACACTGTCTACACACTGTACACACTGTCTACACACTGTACACACTGTACACAGTCTACACACTGTACACACTGTCTACACACTGTACACACTGTACACACTGTCTACACACTGTACAAACTGTCTACATACTGTACACACTGTCTACACACTGTACACACTGTACACAGTCTACACACTGTACACACTGTCTACTCACTGTCTACACACTGTACACACTGTCTACACACTGTCTACACACTGTCTACACACTGTCTTCACACTGTACACACTGTACACACTGTCTACACACTGTACACACTGTCTACACACTGTACATACTGTCTACACACTGTACACACTTTCTACACACTGTACACACTGTACACACTGTCTACACACTGTACACACTGTCTACACACTGTACACACTGTCTACACACTGTACACACTGTCTACACACTGTACATACTGTATACACACTGTACACACTGTCTACACACTGTACACAATGTACATACTGTACACACTGTACATACTGTACACACTGTCTACACACTGTACACACTTTCTACACACTGTACACACTGTTTTCAAACTGTATACACTGTCTACACACTGTACACACTGTCTACACACTGTCTACACACTGTACACACTGTCTACACACTGTCTACACACTGTATACACTGTCTACACACTGTCTACACACTGTACACACTGTCTACACACTGTACACACTGTCTACACACTGTACACACTGTCTACACACTGTCTACACACTGTCTACACACTGTACACACTGTACACACTGTCTACACACTGTACACACTGTCTACACACTGTCTACACACTGTACACACTGTCTACACACTGTCTACACACTGTACACACTGTCTACACACTGTCTACACACTGTACACACTGTCTACACACTGTACACACTGTCTACACACTGTACATACTGTATACACATTGTACACACTGTCTACACACTGTACACACTGTCTACACACTGTCTACGCACTGTACACACTGCCAACACACTGTACACACTGTACATACTGTACACACTGTACATACTGTACACACTGTACATACTGTACACACTGTACATACTGTACACACTGTCTACACAACGTACACACTTTCTACACACTGTACACACTGTACACACTGTCTACACACTGTCTACACACTGTACACACTGTCTACACACTGTGCATACTGTATACACACTGTACACACTGTCTACATACTGTACACACTGTCTACACACTGTCTACACACTGTACACACTGTCTACACACTGTACACACTGTACACACTGTCTACACACTGTACAAACTGTCTACACACTCTACACACTTTCTACACACTGTACACACTGTACACACTGTTTTCACACTGTAAACACTGTCTACACACTGTAAACACTGTCTACACACTGTACACACTGTCTACACACTGTACACACTGTCTACAAACTGTATGCACTGTCTACACACTGTATACACTGTCAACACACTGTACACACTGTACATATTGTACACACTGTCTACACGCTGTGCACACTGTCTACACACTGTCTACACACTGTACACACTGTCTGCACACTGTACACACTGTACACACTGTTTTCACACTGTACACAGTGTCTAAACACTGTACACAGTGTCTAAACACTGTACACACTGTCTACACACTGTACACACTGTCTACACACTGTACATACTGTATACCCACTGTACACATTGTCTACACACTGTACACACTGTCTACACACTGTGTACACACTGTACACACTGTACATACTGTACACAATGTACATACTGTACACACTGTCTACACACTACACACTGTCAACGCACTGTACACACTGTCTACACACTGTCTACACACTGTACACACTGTACACACTGTACATACTGTACACACTGTCTACACACTGTACACACTGTACATACTGTCTACACATTGTACACACTGTACACACTGTATACACTGTCTACACACTGTACACACTGTACACACTGTACACACTGTGCACACTGTCTACACTGTCTACACACTGTCTACACACTGTACACATTGTCTACACACTGTACACTCTGTCTACACACTGTACACACTGTCTACACACTGTACACACTGCCTACACACTGTACACACTGTACACACTGTACACACTGTACACACTGTACACACTGTACACACTGTACACACTGTACACACTGTACACACTGTACACACTGTACACACTGTACACACTCTACACACTGTACACACTGTACACACTGTACACACTGTCTACACACTGTACACACTGTCTACACACTGTACACACTGTTCACACTGTACACACTGTTTTCACACTGTACACACTGTCTACACACTGTACATACTGTACACACTGTCTACACACTGTCTACACACTGTCCACACACTGTACACACTGTACACACTGTACACACTGTACACACTGTACACACTGTACACACTGTACACACTGTACACACTGTACACACACTGTACACACTTTCTACACGCTGTGCACACTGTACACACTGTACACACTGTCTACACACTGTACACGCTGTCTACACACTGTACACACTGTATACACACTGTACATACTGTATACACACTGTACACACTGTCTACACACTGTACACACTGTACATACTGTACACACTGTACACACTGTACATACTGTACACACTGTACATACTGTACACACTGTACATACTGTACACACTGTCTACACACTGTACACACTTTCTACACACTGTACACACTGTACACACTGTACACACTGTTTTCACACTGTATACACTGTCTACACACTGTACATACTGTATACACACTGTATACACTGTCTACACACTGTACACACTGTCTACACACTGTACACACTGTCTACACACTGTACACACTGTCTACACACTGTACACACTGTACACACTGTCTACACACTGTACAAACTGTCTACATACTGTACACACTGTCTACACACTGTACACACTGTACACAGTCTACACACTGTACACACTGTCTACTCACTGTCTACACACTGTACACACTGTCTACACACTGTCTACACACTGTCTACACACTGTCTTCACACTGTACACACTGTACACACTGTCTACACACTGTACACACTGTCTACACACTGTACATACTGTCTACACACTGTACACACTTTCTACACACTGTACACACTGTACACACTGTCTACACACTGTACACACTGTCTACACACTGTACACACTGTCTACACACTGTACACACTGTCTACACACTGTACATACTGTATACACACTGTACACACTGTCTACACACTGTACACAATGTACATACTGTACACACTGTACATACTGTACACACTGTCTACACACTGTACACACTTTCTACACACTGTACACACTGTACACACTGTACACACTGTTTTCAAACTGTATACACTGTCTACACACTGTACACACTGTCTACACACTGTCTACACACTGTACACACTGTCTACACACTGTCTACACACTGTATACACTGTCTACACACTGTCTACACACTGTACACACTGTCTACACACTGTACACACTGTCTACACACTGTACACACTGTCTACACACTGTACACACTGTCTACACACTGTCTACACACTGTCTACACACTGTACACACTGTACACACTGTCTACACACTGTACACACTGTCTACACACTGTCTACACACTGTACACACTGTCTACACACTGTCTACACACTGTACACACTGTCTACACACTGTACACACTGTCTACACACTGTACATACTGTATACACATTGTACACACTGTCTACACACTGTACACACTGTCTACACACTGTCTACGCACTGTACACACTGCCAACACACTGTACACACTGTACATACTGTACACACTGTACATACTGTACACACTGTACATACTGTACACACTACATACTGTACACACTGTCTACACAACGTACACACTTTCTACACACTGTACACACTGTACACACTGTCTACACACTGTCTACACACTGTACACACTGTCTACACACTGTGCATACTGTATACACACTGTACACACTGTCTACATACTGTACACACTGTCTACACACTGTCTACACACTGTACACACTGTCTACACACTGTACACACTGTACACACTGTCTACACACTGTACAAACTGTCTACACACTCTACACACTTTCTACACACTGTACACACTGTACACACTGTTTTCACACTGTAAACACTGTCTACACACTGTAAACACTGTCTACACACTGTACACACTGTCTACACACTGTACACACTGTCTACAAACTGTATGCACTGTCTACACACTGTATACACTGTCAACACACTCTACACACTGTACATATTGTACACACTGTCTACACGCTGTGCACACTGTCTACACACTGTCTACACACTGTACACACTGTCTGCACACTGTACACACTGTACACACTGTTTTCACACTGTACACAGTGTCTAAACACTGTACACAGTGTCTAAACACTGTACACACTGTCTACACACTGTACATACTGTATACCCACTGTACACATTGTCTACACACTGTACACACTGTCTACACACTGTGTACACACTGTACACACTGTACATACTGTACACAATGTACATACTGTACACACTGTCTACACACTACACACTGTCAACGCACTGTACACACTGTCTACACACTGTCTACACACTGTACACACTGTACACACTGTACATACTGTACACACTGTCTACACACTGTACACACTGTACATACTGTCTACACATTGTACACACTGTACACACTGTATACACTGTCTACACACTGTACACACTGTACACACTGTACACACTGTGCACACTGTCTACACTGTCTACACACTGTCTACACACTGTACACATTGTCTACACACTGTACACTCTGTCTACACACTGTACACACTGTCTACACACTGTACACACTGCCTACACACTGTACACACTGTACACACTGTACACACTGTACACACTGTACACACTGTACACACTGTACACACTGTACACACTGTACACACTGTACACACTGTACACACTGTACACACTGTACACACTGTACACACTGTACACACTGTGCACACTGTACACACTGTCTACACACTGTACACACTGTCTACACACTGTACACACTGTTCACACTGTACACACTGTTTTCACACTGTACACACTGTCTACACACTGTACATACTGTACACACTGTCTACACACTGTCTACACACTGTCCACACACTGTACACACTGTACACACTGTACACACTGTACACACTGTACACACTGTACACACTGTACACACTGTACACACTGTCTACACACTGTACACACTTTCTACACGCTGTACACACTGTACACACTGTACACACTGTCTACACACTGTACACGCTGTCTACACACTGTACACACTGTATACACACTGTACATACTGTATACACACTGTACACACTGTCTACACACTGTACACACTGTACATACTGTACACACTGTACACACTGTACATACTGTACACACTGTACATACTGTACACACTGTACATACTGTACACACTGTACATACTGTACACACTGTCTACACACTGTACACACTTTCTACACACTGTACACACTGTACACACTGTTTTCACACTGTATACACTGTCTACACACTGTACATACTGTATACACACTGTATACACTGTCTACACACTGTACACACTGTCTACACACTGTACACACTGTCTACACACTGTACACACTGTCTACACACTGTACACACTGTCTACACACTGTACACACTGTCTACACACTGTACACACTGTCTACACACTGTACACACTGTCTACACACTGTCTACACACTGTACACACTGTACATACTGCACACACTGTACATACTGTACACACTGTCTACACACTGTACACACTTTCTACACACTGTACACACTGTACACACTGTCTACACACTGTACACACTGTCTACACACTGTACACACTGTATACACACTGTACACACTGTCTACACACTGTACACACTGTCTACACACTGTCTACACACAGTACACACTGCCTACACACTGTACACACTGTACATACTGTACACACTGTCTACACAACGTACACACTTTCTACACACTGCACACACTGTACACACTGTCTACACACTGTACACACTGTCTACACACTGTACACACTGTCTACACACTGTGCATACTGTATACACCCTGTACACACTGTCTACACACTCTACACACTGTACACACTGTCTACACACTGTCTACACACTGTAGACACTGTCTACACACTGTACACACTGTACACACTGTCTACACACTGTACAAACTGTCTACACACTGTACACACTTTCTACACACTGTACACACTGTACACACTGTACACACTGTCTACACACTGTACACACTGTCTACACACTGTACACACTGTCTACACACTGTACACACTGTCTACACACTGTCTACACACTGTACACACTGTACACAGTCTACACACTGTACACACTGTCTACACACTGTACACACTGTACACACTGTCTACACACTGTACACACTGTCTACACACTGTACACACTGTACACACTGTCTACACACTGTACACACTGTCTACACACTGTACACACTGCCTACACACTGTACACACTGTACACACTGTCTACACACTGTACAAACTGTCTACATACTGTACACACTGTCTACACACTGTACACACTGTACACAGTCTACACACTGTACACACTGTCTACTCACTGTCTACACACTGTACACACTGTCTACACACTGTCTACACACTGTCTACACACTGTCTTCACACTGTACACACTGTACACACTGTCTACACACTGTACACACTGTCTACACACTGTACATACTGTCTACACACTGTACACACTTTCTACACACTGTACACACTGTACACACTGTCTACACACTGTACACACTGTCTACACACTGTACACACTGTCTACACACTGTACACACTGTCTACACACTGTACATACTGTATACACACTGTACACACTGTCTACACACTGTACACAATGTACATACTGTACACACTGTACATACTGTACACACTGTCTACACACTGTACACACTTTCTACACACTGTACACACTGTTTTCAAACTGTATACACTGTCTACACACTGTACACACTGTCTACACACTGTCTACACACTGTACACACTGTCTACACACTGTCTACACACTGTATACACTGTCTACACACTGTCTACACACTGTACACACTGTCTACACACTGTACACACTGTCTACACACTGTACACACTGTCTACACACTGTCTACACACTGTCTACACACTGTACACACTGTACACACTGTCTACACACTGTACACACTGTCTACACACTGTCTACACACTGTACACACTGTCTACACACTGTCTACACACTGTACACACTGTCTACACACTGTCTACACACTGTACACACTGTCTACACACTGTACACACTGTCTACACACTGTACATACTGTATACACATTGTACACACTGTCTACACACTGTACACACTGTCTACACACTGTCTACGCACTGTACACACTGCCAACACACTGTACACACTGTACATACTGTACACACTGTACATACTGTACACACTGTACATACTGTACACACTACATACTGTACACACTGTCTACACAACGTACACACTTTCTACACACTGTACACACTGTACACACTGTCTACACACTGTCTACACACTGTACACACTGTCTACACACTGTGCATACTGTATACACACTGTACACACTGTCTACATACTGTACACACTGTCTACACACTGTCTACACACTGTACACACTGTCTACACACTGTACACACTGTACACACTGTCTACACACTGTACAAACTGTCTACACACTCTACACACTTTCTACACACTGTACACACTGTACACACTGTTTTCACACTGTAAACACTGTCTACACACTGTAAACACTGTCTACACACTGTACACACTGTCTACACACTGTACACACTGTCTACAAACTGTATGCACTGTCTACACACTGTATACACTGTCAACACACTCTACACACTGTACATATTGTACACACTGTCTACACGCTGTGCACACTGTCTACACACTGTCTACACACTGTACACACTGTCTGCACACTGTACACACTGTACACACTGTTTTCACACTGTACACAGTGTCTAAACACTGTACACAGTGTCTAAACACTGTACACACTGTCTACACACTGTACATACTGTATACCCACTGTACACATTGTCTACACACTGTACACACTGTCTACACACTGTGTACACACTGTACACACTGTACATACTGTACACAATGTACATACTGTACACACTGTCTACACACTACACACTGTCAACGCACTGTACACACTGTCTACACACTGTCTACACACTGTACACACTGTACACACTGTACATACTGTACACACTGTCTACACACTGTACACACTGTACATACTGTCTACACATTGTACACACTGTACACACTGTATACACTGTCTACACACTGTACACACTGTACACACTGTACACACTGTGCACACTGTCTACACTGTCTACACACTGTCTACACACTGTACACATTGTCTACACACTGTACACTCTGTCTACACACTGTACACACTGTCTACACACTGTACACACTGCCTACACACTGTACACACTGTACACACTGTACACACTGTACACACTGTACACACTGTACACACTGTACACACTGTACACACTGTACACACTGTACACACTGTACACACTGTACACACTGTACACACTGTACACACTGTACACACTGTGCACACTGTACACACTGTCTACACACTGTACACACTGTCTACACACTGTACACACTGTTCACACTGTACACACTGTTTTCACACTGTACACACTGTCTACACACTGTACATACTGTACACACTGTCTACACACTGTCTACACACTGTCCACACACTGTACACACTGTACACACTGTACACACTGTACACACTGTACACACTGTACACACTGTACACACTGTACACACTGTACACACTGTCTACACACTGTACACACTTTCTACACGCTGTACACACTGTACACACTGTACACACTGTCTACACACTGTACACGCTGTCTACACACTGTACACACTGTATACACACTGTACATACTGTATACACACTGTACACACTGTCTACACACTGTACACACTGTACATACTGTACACACTGTACACACTGTACATACTGTACACACTGTACATACTGTACACACTGTACATACTGTACACACTGTACATACTGTACACACTGTCTACACACTGTACACACTTTCTACACACTGTACACACTGTACACACTGTTTTCACACTGTATACACTGTCTACACACTGTACATACTGTATACACACTGTATACACTGTCTACACACTGTACACACTGTCTACACACTGTACACACTGTCTACACACTGTACACACTGTCTACACACTGTACACACTGTCTACACACTGTACACACTGTCTACACACTGTACACACTGTCTACACACTGTACACACTGTCTACACACTGTCTACACACTGTACACACTGTACATACTGCACACACTGTACATACTGTACACACTGTCTACACACTGTACACACTTTCTACACACTGTACACACTGTACACACTGTCTACACACTGTACACACTGTCTACACACTGTACACACTGTATACACACTGTACACACTGTCTACACACTGTACACACTGTCTACACACTGTCTACACACAGTACACACTGCCTACACACTGTACACACTGTACATACTGTACACACTGTCTACACAACGTACACACTTTCTACACACTGCACACACTGTACACACTGTCTACACACTGTACACACTGTCTACACACTGTACACACTGTCTACACACTGTGCATACTGTATACACCCTGTACACACTGTCTACACACTCTACACACTGTACACACTGTCTACACACTGTCTACACACTGTAGACACTGTCTACACACTGTACACACTGTACACACTGTCGACACACTGTACAAACTGTCTACACACTGTACACACTTTCTACACACTGTACACACTGTACACACTGTACACACTGTCTACACACTGTACACACTGTCTACACACTGTACACACTGTCTACACACTGTACACACTGTCTACACACTGTCTACACACTGTACACACTGTACACAGTCTACACACTGTACACACTGTCTACACACTGTACACACTGTACACACTGTCTACACACTGTACACACTGTCTACACACTGTACACACTGTACACACTGTCTACACACTGTACACACTGTCTACACACTGTACACACTGCCTACACACTGTACACACTGTACACACTGTCTACACACTGTACAAACTGTCTACATACTGTACACACTGTTTACACACTGTACACACTGTACACAGTCTACACACTGTACACACTGTCTACTCACTGTCTACACACTGTACACACTGTCTACACACTGTCTACACACTGTCTACACACTGTCTTCACACTGTACACACTGTACACACTGTCTACACACTGTACACACTGTCTACACACTGTACATACTGTCTACACACTGTACACACTTTCTACACACTGTACACACTGTACACACTGTCTACACACTGTACACACTGTCTACACACTGTACACACTGTCTACACACTGTACACACTGTCTACACACTGTACATACTGTATACACACTGTACACACTGTCTACACACTGTACACAATGTACATACTGTACACACTGTACATACTGTACACACTGTCTACACACTGTACACACTTTCTACACACTGTACACACTGTTTTCAAACTGTATACACTGTCTACACACTGTACACACTGTCTACACACTGTCTACACACTGTACACACTGTCTACACACTGTCTACACACTGTATACACTGTCTACACACTGTCTACACACTGTACACACTGTCTACACACTGTACACACTGTCTACACACTGTACACACTGTCTACACACTGTCTACACACTGTCTACACACTGTACACACTGTACACACTGTCTACACACTGTACACACTGTCTACACACTGTCTACACACTGTACACACTGTCTACACACTGTCTACACACTGTACACACTGTCTACACACTGTCTACACACTGTACACACTGTCTACACACTGTACACACTGTCTACACACTGTACATACTGTATACACATTGTACACACTGTCTACACACTGTACACACTGTCTACACACTGTCTACGCACTGTACACACTGCCAACACACTGTACACACTGTACATACTGTACACACTGTACATACTGTACACACTGTACATACTGTACACACTGTACATACTGTACACACTGTACATACTGTACACACTGTCTACACAACGTACACACTTTCTACACACTGTACACACTGTACACACTGTCTACACACTGTCTACACACTGTACACACTGTCTACACACTGTGCATACTGTATACACACTGTACACACTGTCTACATACTGTACACACTGTCTACACACTGTCTACACACTGTACACACTGTCTACACACTGTACACACTGTACACACTGTCTACACACTGTACAAACTGTCTACACACTCTACACACTTTCTACACACTGTACACACTGTACACACTGTTTTCACACTGTAAACACTGTCTACACACTGTAAACACTGTCTACACACTGTACACACTGTCTACACACTGTACACACTGTCTACAAACTGTATGCACTGTCTACACACTGTATACACTGTCAACACACTGTACACACTGTACATATTGTACACACTGTCTACACGCTGTGCACACTGTCTACACACTGTCTACACACTGTACACACTGTCTGCACACTGTACACACTGTACACACTGTTTTCACACTGTACACAGTGTCTAAACACTGTACACAGTGTCTAAACACTGTACACACTGTCTACACACTGTATGCACTGTCTACACACTGTACATACTGTATACCCACTGTACACATTGTCTACACACTGTACACACTGTCTACACACTGTGTACACACTGTACACACTGTACATACTGTACACAATGTACATACTGTACACACTGTCTACACACTACACACTGTCAACGCACTGTACACACTGTCTACACACTGTCTACACACTGTACACACTGTACACACTGTACATACTGTACACACTGTCTACACACTGTACACACTGTACATACTGTCTACACATTGTACACACTGTACACACTGTATACACTGTCTACACACTGTACACACTGTACACACTGTACACACTGTGCACACTGTCTACACTGTCTACACACTGTCTACACACTGTACACATTGTCTACACACTGTACACTCTGTCTACACACTGTACACACTGTCTACACACTGTACACACTGCCTACACACTGTACACACTGTACACACTGTACACACTGTACACACTGTACACACTGTACACACTGTACACACTGTACACACTGTACACACTGTACACACTGTACACACTGTACACACTGTACACACTGTACACACTGTACACACTGTACACACTGTCTACACACTGTACACACTGTCTACACACTGTACACACTGTTCACACTGTACACACTGTTTTCACACTGTACACACTGTCTACACACTGTACATACTGTACACACTGTCTACACACTGTCTACACACTGTCCACACACTGTACACACTGTACACACTGTACACACTGTACACACTGTACACACTGTACACACTGTACACACTGTACACACTGTACACACTGTACACACACTGTACACACTTTCTACACGCTGTGCACACTGTACACACTGTACATACTGTCTACACACTGTACACGCTGTCTACACACTGTACACACTGTATACACACTGTACATACTGTATACACACTGTACACACTGTCTACACACTGTACACACTGTACATACTGTACACACTGTACACACTGTACATACTGTACACACTGTACATACTGTACACACTGTACATACTGTACACACTGTCTACACACTGTACACACTTTCTACACACTGTACACACTGTACACACTGTACACACTGTTTTCACACTGTATACACTGTCTACACACTGTACATACTGTATACACACTGTATACACTTTCTACACACTGTACACACTGTCTACACACTGTACACACTGTCTACACACTGTACACACTGTACACACTGTCTACACACTGTACAAACTGTCTACATACTGTACACACTGTCTACACACTGTACACACTGTACACAGTCTACACACTGTACACACTGTCTACTCACTGTCTACACACTGTACACACTGTCTACACACTGTCTACACACTGTCTACACACTGTCTTCACACTGTACACACTGTACACACTGTCTACACACTGTACACACTGTCTACACACTGTACATACTGTCTACACACTGTACACACTTTCTACACACTGTACACACTGTACACACTGTCTACACACTGTACACACTGTCTACACACTGTACACACTGTCTACACACTGTACACACTGTCTACACACTGTACATACTGTATACACACTGTACACACTGTCTACACACTGTACACAATGTACATACTGTACACACTGTACATACTGTACACACTGTCTACACACTGTACACACTTTCTACACACTGTACACACTGTACACACTGTACACACTGTTTTCAAACTGTATACACTGTCTACACACTGTACACACTGTCTACACACTGTCTACACACTGTACACACTGTCTACACACTGTCTACACACTGTATACACTGTCTACACACTGTCTACACACTGTACACACTGTCTACACACTGTACACACTGTCTACACACTGTACACACTGTCTACACACTGTACACACTGTCTACACACTGTACACACTGTCTACACACTGTACACACTGTCTACACACTTTCTAAACACTGTCTACACACTGTACACACTGTACACACTGTCTACACACTGTACACACTGTCTACACACTGTCTACACACTGTACACACTGTCTACACACTGTCTACACACTGTACACACTGTCTACACACTGTACACACTGTCTACACACTGTACATACTGTATACACATTGTACACACTGTCTACACACTGTACACACTGTCTACACACTGTCTACGCACTGTACACACTGCCAACACACTGTACACACTGTACATACTGTACACACTGTACATACTGTACACACTGTACATACTGTACACACTGTACATACTGTACACACTGTCTACACAACGTACACACTTTCTACACACTGTACACACTGTACACACTGTCTACACACTGTCTACACACTGTACACACTGTCTACACACTGTGCATACTGTATACACACTGTACACACTGTCTACATACTGTACACACTGTCTACACACTGTCTACACACTGTACACACTGTCTACACACTGTACACACTGTACACACTGTCTACACACTGTACAAACTGTCTACACACTCTACACACTTTCTACACACTGTACACACTGTCTACACACTGTACACACTGTCTACAAACTGTATGCACTGTCTACACACTGTATACACTGTCAACACACTCTACACACTGTACATATTGTACACACTGTCTACACGCTGTGCACACTGTCTACACACTGTCTACACACTGTACACACTGTCTGCACACTGTACACACTGTACACACTGTTTTCACACTGTACACAGTGTCTAAACACTGTACACAGTGTCTAAACACTGTACACACTGTCTACACACTGTACATACTGTATTCCCACTGTACACATTGTCTACACACTGTACACACTGTCTACACACTGTGTACATACTGTACACACTGTACATACTGTACACAATGTACATACTGTACACACTGTCTACACACTACACACTGTCAACGCACTGTACACACTGTCTACACACTGTCTACACACTGTACACACTGTACACACTGTACATACTGTACACACTGTCTACACACTGTACACACTGTACATACTGTCTACACATTGTACACACTGTACACACTGTATACACTGTCTACACACTGTACACACTGTACACACTGTACACACTGTGCACACTGTCTACACTGTCTACACACTGTCTACACACTGTACACATTGTCTACACACTGTACACTCTGTCTACACACTGTACACACTGTCTACACACTGTACACACTGCCTACACACTGTACACACTGTACACACTGTACACACTGTACACACTGTACACACTGTACACACTGTACACACTGTACACACTGTACACACTGTACACACTGTACACACTGTACACAATGTACACACTGTACACACTGTGCACACTGTACACACTGTCTACACACTGTACACACTGTCTACACACTGTACACACTGTTCACACTGTACACACTGTTTTCACACTGTACACACTGTCTACACACTGTACATACTGTACACACTGTCTACACACTGTCTACACACTGTCCACACACTGTACACACTGTACACACTGTACACACTGTACACACTGTACACACTGTACACACTGTACACACTGTACACACTGTACACACTGTACACACTGTACACAATGTACACACTGTACACACTGTCTACACACTGTACACACTTTCTACACGCTGTACACACTGTACACACTGTACACACTGTCTACACACTGTACACGCTGTCTACACACTGTACACACTGTATACACACTGTACATACTGTATACACACTGTACACACTGTCTACACACTGTACACACTGTACATACTGTACACACTGTACACACTGTACATACTGTACACACTGTACATACTGTACACACTGTACATACTGTACACACTGTACATACTGTACACACTGTCTACACACTGTACACACTTTCTACACACTGTACACACTGTACACACTGTTTTCACACTGTATACACTGTCTACACACTGTACATACTGTATACACACTGTATACACTGTCTACACACTGTACACACTGTCTACACACTGTACACACTGTCTACACACTGTACACACTGTCTACACACTGTACACACTGTCTACACACTGTACACACTGTCTACACACTGTACACACTGTCTACACACTGTACACACTGTCTACACACTGTCTACACACTGTACACACTGTACATACTGCACACACTGTACATACTGTACACACTGTCTACACACTGTACACACTTTCTACACACTGTACACACTGTACACACTGTCTACACACTGTACACACTGTCTACACACTGTACACACTGTATACACACTGTACACACTGTCTACACACTGTACACACTGTCTACACACTGTCTACACACAGTACACACTGCCTACACACTGTACACACTGTACATACTGTACACACTGTCTACACAACGTACACACTTTCTACACACTGCACACACTGTACACACTGTCTACACACTGTACACACTGTCTACACACTGTACACACTGTCTACACACTGTGCATACTGTATACACCCTGTACACACTGTCTACACACTCTACACACTGTACACACTGTCTACACACTGTCTACACACTGTACACACTGTCTACACACTGTACACACTGTACACACTGTCTACACACTGTACAAACTGTCTACACACTGTACACACTTTCTACACACTGTACACACTGTACACACTGTACACACTGTCTACACACTGTACACACTGTCTACACACTGTACACACTGTCTACACACTGTACACACTGTCTACACACTGTCTACACACTGTACACACTGTACACAGTCTACACACTGTACACACTGTCTACACACTGTACACACTGTACACACTGTCTACACACTGTACACACTGTCTACACACTGTACACACTGTACACACTGTCTACACACTGTACACACTGTCTACACACTGTACACACTGCCTACACACTGTACACACTGTACATACTGTACACACTGTCTACACAACGTACACACTTTATACACACTGTACACACTGTACACACTGTCCACACACTGTACACACTGTCTACACACTGTGCATACTGTATACACACTGTACACACTGTCTACACACTCTACACACTGTACACACTGTCTACACACTGTCTACAAACTGTACACACTGTCTACACACTGTACACACTGTCTACACACTGTACACACTGTCTACACACTGTACACACTTTTTACACACTGTACACACTGTACACAGTCTACACACTGTACACACTGTCTACACACTGTACACACTGTCTACACACTGTCTACACACTGTACACACTGCATACACACTGTCTACACACTGTACATACTGTATACCCACTGTACACATTGTCTACACACTGTACACACTGTCTACACACTGTGTACACACTGTACACACTGTACATACTGTACACACTGTACATACTGTACACACTGTCTACACACTACACACTGTCAACGCACTGTACCCACTGTCTACACACTGTCTACACACTGTACACACTGTACACACTGTACATACTGTACACACTGTCTACACACTGTACACACTGTACATACTGTCTACACATTGTACACACTGTACACACTGTACACACTGTGCACACTGTCTACACTGTCTACACACTGTCTACACGCTGTACACACTGTCTACACACTGTCTACACCCTGTACACACTGTACACACTGTACACACTGTCTACACACTGTACACACTGTCTACACACTGTACACACTTTCTACACGCTGTACACACTGTACACACTGTACACACTGTCTACACACTGTACACGCTGTCTACACACTGTACACACTGTATATACACTGTACATACTATATACACACTGTACACACTGTCTACACACTGTACACACTGTACATACTGTACACACTGTACACACTGTACATACTGTACACACTGTACATACTGTACACACTGAACACACTGTACATACTGTGCACACTGTACATACTGTACACACTGTCTACACACTGTACACACTTTCTACACACTGTACACACTGTACACACTGTTTTCACACTGTATACACTGTCTACACACTGTACATACTGCATACACACTGTACACACTGTCTACACACTGTACACACTGTCTACACACTGTACACACTGTCTACACACTGTACACACTGTCTACACACTGTACACACTGTCTACACACTGTACACACTGTCTACACACTGTACACACTGTCTACACACTGTACACACTGTCCACACACTGTACACACTGTCTACACACTGTCTACACACTGTACACACTGTACATACTGCACACACTGTACATACTGTACACACTGTCTACACACTGTACACACTTTCTACACACTGTACACACTGTACACACTGTCTACACACTGTACACACTGTCTACACACTGTACACACTGAATACACACTGTACACACTGTCTACACACTGTACACACTGTCTACACACTGTCTACACACTGTACACACTGCCTACACACTGTACACACTGTACATACTGTACACACTGTCTACACAACGTACACACTTTCTACACACTGTACACACTGTACACACTGTCTACACACTGTACACACTGTCTACACACTGTGCATACTGTATACACCCTGTACACACTGTCTACACACTCTACACACTGTACACACTGTCTACACACTGTCTACACACTGTACACACTGTCTACACACTGTACACACTGTACACACTGTCTACACACTGTACAAACTGTCTACACACTGTACACACTTTCTACACACTGTACACACTGTCTACACACTGTACACACTGTCTACACACTGTACACACTGTCTACACACTGTACACACTGTCTACACACTGTACACACTGTCTACACACTGTACACACTGTCTACACACTGTACACACTGTCTACACACTGTACACACTGTCTACACACTGTACACACTGTACACAGTCTACACACTGTACACACTGTACACAGTCTACACACTGTACACACTGTCTACACACTGTACACACTGTACACACTGTCTACACACTGTACACACTGTCTACACACTGTACACACTGTCTACACACTGTACACACTGTCTACACACTGTACACACTGCATACATACTGTCTACACACTGTACACACTGTCTACACACTGTACACACTGTACATACTGAACACACTGTCTACACAACGTACACACTTTCTACACACTGTACACACTGTACACACTGTCTACACACTGTACACACTGTCTACACACTGTGCATACTGTATACACACTGTACACACTGTCTACACACTCTACACACTGTACACACTGTCTACACACTGTCTACACACTGTACACACTGTCTACACACTGTACACACTGTACACACTGTCTACACACTGTACAAACTGTCTACACACTGTACACACTTTCTACACACTGTACACACTGTACACACTGTCTACACACTGTACACACTGTCTACACACTGTACACACTGTCTACACACTGTACACACTGTCTACACACTGTACACACTGTCTACACACTGTACACACTGTACACAGTCTACACACTGTACACACTGTCTACACACTGTACACACTGTACACACTGTCTACACACTGTACAAACTGTCTACACACTGTACACACTGTCTACACACTGTACACACTGTACACAGTCTACACACTGTACACACTGTCTACTCACTGTCTACACACTGTACACACTGTCTACACACTGTCTACACACTGTCTACACACTGTCTTCACACTGTACACACTGTCTACACACTGTACACACTGTACACACTGTCTACACACTGTACACACTGTCTACACACTGTGCATACTGTATACACCCTGTACACACTGTCTACACACTCTACACACTGTACACACTGTCTACACACTGTCTACACACTGTACACACTGTCTACACACTGTACACACTGTACACACTGTCTACACACTGTACAAACTGTCTACACACTGTACACACTTTCTACACACTGTACACACTGTACACACTGTACACACTGTCTACACACTGTACACACTGTATACACACTGTACACACTGTCTACACACTGTACACACTGTACACACTGTCTACACACTATACACACTGTCTACACACTGTCTACACACTGTCTACACACTGTCTACACACTGTCTACACACTGTACACACTGTACACACTGTCTACACACTGTACACACTGTACATACTGTACACACTGTCTACACACTGTACACACTGTACACACTGTACACACTGTGCACACTGTACACACTGTCTACACACTGTACACACTGTCTACACACTGTACCCACTGTCTACACACTGTACACACTTCCTACACACTGTACACACTGTTTCACACTGTACATACTGTCTACACACTGTACACACTGTCTACACACTGTACATACTGTATACACACTGTACACACTATCTACACACTGTACACACTGTCTACACACTGTATGCACTGTCTACACACTGTATACACTGTCAACACACTGTACACACTGTACATATTGTACACACTGTCTACACACTGTGCACACTGTCTACACACTGTACACACTGTCTACACACTGTACACACTGTCTGCACACTGTACACACTGTACACACTGTTTTCACACTGTACACAGTGTCTAAACACTGTACACACTGTCTACACACTGTACATACTGTATACCCACTTTACACATTGTCTACACACTGTACACACTGTCTACACACTGTGTACACACTGTACACACTGTACATACTGTACACACTGTACATACTGTACACACTGTACATACTGTACACACTGTCTACACACTACACACTGTCAACGCACTGTACACACTGTCTACACACTGTCTACACACTGTACACACTGTACACACTGTACATACTGTACACACTGTCTACACACTGTACACACTGTACATACTGTCTACACATTGTACACACTGTACACACTGTATACACTGTCTACACACTGTACACACTGTACACACTGTACACACTGTGCACACTGTCTACACTGTCTACACACTGTCTACACTCTGTACACACTGTCTACACACTGTACACACTGTCTACACACTGTACACACTGTCTACACACTGTACACACTGCCTACACACTGTACACACTGTCTACACACTGTACACACTGTTCACACTGTACGCACTGTTTTCACACTGTACACACTGTCTACACACTGTACATACTGTACATACTGTCTACACACTGTCTACACACTGTCCACACACTGTACACACTGTACACACTGTCTACACACTGTCTACACCCTGTACACACTGTACACCCTGTACACACTGTACACACTGTACACACTGTACACACTGTCTACACACTGTACACACTGTCTACACACTGTACACACTTTCTACACGCTGTACACACTGTACACACTGTACACACTGTACACACACTGTACACGCTGTCTACACACTGTACACACTGTATACACACTGTACATACTGTATACACACTGTACACACTGTCTACACACTGTACACACTGTACATACTGTACACACTGTACACACTGTACATACTGTACACACTGTACATACTGTACACACTGTACATACTGTACACACTGTACATACTGTACACACTGTACATACTGTACACACTGTACATACTCTACACACTGTATATACTGTACACACTGTACATACTGTACACACTGTCTACACACTGTACACACTTTCTACACACTGTACACACTGTACACACTGTACACACTGTTTTCACACTGTATACACTGTCTACACACTGTACATACTGTATACACACTGTACACACTGTCTACACACTGTACACACTGTCTACACACTGTACACACTGTCTACACACTGTACACACTGTCTACACACTGTACACACTGTCTACACACTGTACACACTGTCTACACACTGTACACACTGTCTACACACTGTCTACACACTGTACACACTGTACATACTGCACACACTGTACATACTGTACACACTGTCTACACACTGTACACACTTTCTACACACTGTACACACTGTACACACTGTCTACACACTGTACACACTGTCTACACACTGTACACACTGTCTACACACTGTACACACTGAATACACACTGTACACACTGTCTACACACTGTACACACTGTCTACACACTGTCTACACACTGTACACACTGCCTACACACTGTACACACTGTACATACTGTACACACTGTCTACACAACGTACATACTTTCTACACACTGTACACACTGTACACACTGTCTACACACTGTACACACTGTCTACACACTGTGCATACTCTATACACCCTGTACACACTGTCTACACACTCTACACACTGTACACACTGTCTACACACTGTCTACACACTGTACATACTGTCTACACACTGTACACACTGTACACACTGTCTACACACTGTACAAACTGTCTACACACTGTACACACTTTCTACACACTGTACACACTGTACACACTGTACACACTGTCTACACACTGTACACACTGTCTACACACTGTACACACTGTCTACACACTGTACACACTGTCTACACACTGTACACACTGTCTACACACTGTACACACTGTCTACACACTGTACACACTGTCTACACACTGTATACACTGTACACAGTCTACACACTGTACACACTGTACACAGTCTACACACTGTACACACTGTCTACACACTGTACACACTGTACACACTGTCTACACACTGTACACACTGTCTACACACTGTACACACTGTCTACACACTGTACACACTGTCTACACACTGTACACACTGTCTACACACTGTACACACTGTCTACACACTGTACACACTGCATACATACTGTCTACACACTGTACACACTGTCTACACACTGTACACACTGCCTACACACTGTACACACTGTACATACTGAACACACTGTCTACACACTGTACACACTTTCTACACACTGTACACACTGTACACACTGTCTACACACTGTACACACTGTCTACACACTGTGCATACTGTATACACACTGTACACACTGTCTACACACTCTACACACTGTACACACTGTCTACACACTGTCTACACACTGTACACACTGTCTACACACTGTACACACAGTACACACTGTTTACACACTGTACAAACTGTCTACACACTGTACACACTTTCTACACACTGTACACACTGTGCACACTGTACACACTGTCTACACACTGTACACACTGTCTACACACTGTACACACTGTCTACACACTGTACACACTGTCTACACACTGTACACACTGTACACAGTCTACACACTGTACACACTGTACACAGTCTACACACTGTACACACTGTCTACACACTGTACACACTGTCTACACACTGTACACACTGTACACACTGTCTACACACTGTACAAACTGTCTACACACTGTACACACTGTCTACACACTGTACACACTGTACACAGTCTACACACTGTACACACTGTCTACTCACTGTCTACACACTGTACACACTGTCTACACACTGTCTACACACTGTCTACACACTGTCTTCACACTGTACACACTGTACACACTGTCTACACACTGTACACACTGTCTACACACTACATACTGTCTACACACTGTACACACTTTCTACACACTGTACACACTGTACACACTGTCTACACAATGTACACACTGTCTACACACTGTACACACTGTCTACACACTGTACACACTGTCTACACACTGTACATACTGTATACACACTGTACACACTGTCTACACACTGTACACAATGTACATACTGTACACACTGTACATATTGTACACACTGTCTACACACTGTACACACTTTCTACACACTGTACACACTGTACACACTGTACACACTGTTTTCAAACTGTATACACTGTCTACACACTGTACACACTGTCTACACACTGTCTACACACTGTACACACTGTCTACACACTGTCTACACACTGTATACACTGTCTACACACTGTCTACACACTGTACACACTGTCTACACACTGTACACACTGTCTACACACTGTACACACTGTCTACACACTGTCTACACACTGTCTACACACCGTACACACTGTACACACTGTCTACACACTGTACACACTGTCTACACACTGTCTACACACTGTACACACTGTCTACACACTGTCTACACACTGTACACACTGTCTACACACTGTACACACTGTCTACACACTGTACATACTGTATACACATTGTACACACTGTCTACACACTGTACACACTGTCTACACACTGTCTACGCACTGTACACACTGCCAACACACTGTACACACTGTACATACTGTACACACTGTACATACTGTACACAATGTACATACTGTACACATTGTACATACTGTACACACTGTCTACACAACGTACACACTTTCTACACACTGTACACACTGTACACACTGTCTACACACTGTCTACACACTGTACACACTGTCTACACACTGTGCATACTGTATTCACACTGTACACACTGTCTACATACTGTACACACTGTCTACACACTGTCTACACACTGTACACACTGTCTACACACTGTACACACTGTACACACTGTCTACACACTGTACAAACTGTCTACACACTCTACACACTTTCTACACACTGTACACACTGTACACACTGTTTTCACACTGTAAACACTGTCTACACACTGTAAACACTGTCTACACACTGTAAACACTGTCTACACACTGTACACACTGTCTACACACTGTACACACTGTCTACAAACTGTATGCACTGTCTACACACTGTATACACTGTCAACACACTGTACACACTGTACATATTGTACACACTGTCTACACGCTGTGCACACTGTCTACACACTGTACACACTGTCTACACACTGTACACACTGTCTGCACACTGTACACACTGTACACACTGTTTTCACACTGTACACAGTGTCTAAACACTGTACACAGTGTCTAAACACTGTACACAGTGTCTAAACACTGTACACACTGTCTACACACTGTACATACTGTATACCCACTGTACACATTGTCTACACACTGTACACACTGTCTACACACTGTGTACACACTGTACACACTGTACATACTGTACACACTGTACATACTGTACACACTGTCTACACACTACACACTGTCAACGCACTGTACACACTGTCTACACACTGTCTACACACTGTCTACACACTGTACACACTGTACACACTGTACACACTGTACACACTGTCTACACACTGTACACACTGTACATACTGTCTACACATTGTACACACTGTACACACTGTATACACTGTCTACACACTGTACACACTGTACACACTGTGCACACTGTGCACACTGTCTACACTGTCTACACACTGTCTACACACTGTACACATTGTCTACACACTGTACACTCTGTCTACACACTGTACACACTGTCTACACACTGTACACACTGCCTACACACTGTACACACTGTACACACTGTACACACTGTACACACTGTACACACTGTACACACTGTACACAATGTACACACTGTACACACTGTACACACTGTACACACTGTACACACTGTACACACTGTACACACTGTCTACACACTGTACACACTGTCTACACACTGTACACACTGTTCACACTGTACACACTGTTTTCACACTGTACACACTGTTTTCACACTGTACACACTGTCTACACACTGTACATACTGTACACACTGTCTACACACTGTCTACACACTGTCCACACACTGTACACACTGTACACACTGTCTACACACTGTCTACACCCTGTACACACTGTACACACTGTACACACTGTACACACTGTACACACTGTACACACTGTACACACTGTCTACACACTGTACACACTGTCTACACACTGTACACACTTTCTACACGCTGTACACACTGTACACACTGTACACACTCTCTACACACTGTACACGCTGTCTACACACTGTACACACTGTATGCACACTGTACATACTGTATACACACTGTACACACTGTCTACACACTGTACACACTGTACATACTGTACACACTGTACACACTGTACATACTGTACACACTGTACATACTGTACACACTGTCTACACACTGTACACACTTTCTACACACTGTACACACTGTACACACTGTACACACTGTATACACTGTCTACACACTGTACATACTGTATACACACTGTATACACTGTCTACACACTGTACACACTGTCTACACACTGTACACACTGTTCACACTGTACACACTGTTTTCACACTGTACACACTGTCTACACACTGTACATACTGTACACACTGTCTACACACTGTCTACACACTGTCCACACACTGTACACACTGTACACACTGTACACACTGTACACACTGTACACACTGTACACACTGTACACACTGTACACACTGTCTACACACTGTACACACTTTCTACACGCTGTACACACTGTACACACTGTACACACTGTCTACACACTGTACACGCTGTCTACACACTGTACACACTGTATACACACTGTACATACTGTATACACACTGTACACACTGTCTACACACTGTACACACTGTACATACTGTACACACTGTACACACTGTACATACTGTACACACTGTACATACTGTACACACTGTACATACTGTACACACTGTCTACACACTGTACACACTTTCTACACACTGTACACACTGTACACACTGTACACACTGTTTTCACACTGTATACACTGTCTACACACTGTACATACTGTATACACACTGTATACACTGTCTACACACTGTACACACTGTCTACACACTGTACACACTGTCTACACACTGTACACACTGTCTACACACTGTACACACTGTCTACACACTGTACACACTGTCTACACACTGTACACACTGTCTACACACTGTACACACTGTCTACACACTGTACACACTGTCTACACACTGTCTACACACTGTACACACTGTACATACTGCACACACTGTACATACTGTACACACTGTCTACACACTGTACACACTTTCTACACACTGTACACACTGTACACACTGTCTACACACTGTACACACTGTCTACACACTGTACACACTGTATACACACTGTACACACTGTCTACACACTGTACACACTGTCTACACACTGTCTACACACTGTACACACTGCCTACACACTGTACACACTGTGCATACTGTACACACTGTCTACACAACGTACACACTTTCTACACACTGCACACACTGTACACACTGTCTACACACTGTCTACACACTGTACACACTGTCTACACACTGTACACACTGTCTACACACTGTGCATACTATATACACCCTGTACACACTGTCTACACACTGTACACACTTTCTACACACTGTACACACTGTACACACTGTCTACACACTGTACACACTGTCTACACACTGTACACACTGAATACACACTGTACACACTGTCTACACACTGTACACACTGTCTACACACTGTCTACACACTGTACACACTGCCTACACACTGTACACACTGTACATACTGTACACACTGTCTACACAACGTACACACTTTCTACACACTCTACACACTGTACACACTGTCTACACACTGTACACACTGTCTACACACTCTGCATACTGTATACACCCTGTACACACTGTCTACACACTCTACACACTGTACACACTGTCTACACACTGTCTACACACTGTACACACTGTCTACACACTGTACACACTGTACACACTGTCTACACACTGTACAAACTGTCTACACACTGTACACACTTTCTACACACTGTACACACTGTACACACTGTACACACTGTCTACACACTGTACACACTGTCTACACACTGTACACACTGTCTACACACTGTACACACTGTCTACACACTGTACACACTGTCTACACATTGTACACACTGTACACACTGTATACACTGTCTACACACTGTACACACTGTACACACTGTACACACTGTGCACACTGTCTACACTGTCTACACACTGTCTACACTCTGTACACACTGTCTACACACTGTACACACTGTCTACACACTGTACACACTGTCTACACACTGTACACACTGCCTACACACTGTACACACTGTCTACACACTGTACACACTGTTCACACTGTACACACTGTTTTTACACTGTACACACTGTCTACACACTGTACATACTGTACATACTGTCTACACACTGTCTACACACTGTCCACACACTGTACACACTGTACACACTGTCTACACACTGTCTACACCCTGTACACACTGTACACACTGTACACACTGTACACACTGTCTACACACTGTACACACTGTCTACACACTGTACACACTTTCTACACGCTGTACACACTGTACACACTGTACACACTGTCTACACACTGTACACGCTGTCTACACACTGTACACACTGTATACACACTGTACATACTGTATACACACTGTACACACTGTCTACACACTGTACACACTGTACATACTGTACACACTGTACACACTGTACATACTGTACACACTGTACATACTGTACACACTGTACATACTCTACACACTGTATATACTGTACACACTGTACATACTGTACACACTGTCTACACACTGTACACACTCTCTACACACTGTACACACTGTACACACTGTTTTCACACTGTATACACTGTCTACACACTGTACATACTGTATACACACTGTACACACTGTCTACACACTGTACACACTGTCTGCACACTGTACACACTGTCTACACACTGTACACACTGTCTACACACTGTACACACTGTATACACACTGTACACACTGTCTACACACTGTACACACTGTCTACACACTGTCTACACACAGTACACACTGCCTACACACTGTACACACTGTACATACTGTACACACTGTACATACTCTACACACTGTATATACTGTACACACTGTACATAATGTACACACTGTCTACACACTGTACACACTCTCTACACACTGTACACACTGTACACACTGTTTTCACACTGTATACACTGTCTACACACTGTACATACTGTATACACACTGTACACACTGTCTACACACTGTACACACTGTCTGCACACTGTACACACTGTCTACACACTGTACACACTGTCTACACACTGTACACACTGTATACACACTGTACACACTGTCTACACACTGTACACACTGTCTACACACTGTCTACACACAGTACACACTGCCTACACACTGTACACACTGTACATACTGTACACACTGTCTACACAACGTACACACTTTCTACACACTGCACACACTGTACACACTGTCTACACACTGTACACACTGTCTACACACTGTACACACTGTCTACACACTGTGCATACTGTATACACCCTGTACACACTGTCTACACACTCTACACACTGTACACACTGTCTACACACTGTCTACACACTGTACACACTGTCTACACACTGTACACACTGTACACACTGTCTACACACTGTACAAACTGTCTACACACTGTACACACTTTCTACACACTGTACACACTGTACACACTGTACACACTGTCTACACACTGTACACACTGTCTACACACTGTACACACTGTCTACACACTGTACACACTGTCTACACACTGTCTACACACTGTACACACTGTACACAGTCTACACACTGTACACACTGTCTACACACTGTACACACTGTACACACTGTCTACACACTGTACACACTGTCTACACACTGTACACACTGTACACACTGTCTACACACTGTACACACTGTCTACACACTGTACACACTGCCTACACACTGTACACACTGTACATACTGTACACACTGTCTACACAACGTACACACTTTATACACACTGTACACACTGTACACACTGTCCACACACTGTACACACTGTCTACACACTGTGCATACTGTATACACACTGTACACACTGTCTACACACTCTACACACTGTACACACTGTCTACACACTGTCTACAAACTGTACACACTGTCTACACACTGTACACACTGTCTACACACTGTACACACTGTCTACACACTGTACCCACTTTTTACACACTGTACACACTGTACACAGTCTACACACTGTACACACTGTCTACACACTGTACACACTGTCTACACACTGTCTACACACTGTACACACTGCATACACACTGTCTACACACTGTACATACTGTATACCCACTGTACACATTGTCTACACACTGTACACACTGTCTACACACTGTGTACACACTGTACACACTGTACATACTGTACACACTGTACATACTGTACACACTGTCTACACACTACACACTGTCAACGCACTGTACCCACTGTCTACACACTGTCTACACACTGTACACACTGTACACACTGTACATACTGTACACACTGTCTACACACTGTACACACTGTACATACTGTCTACACATTGTACACACTGTACACACTGTACACACTGTGCACACTGTCTACACTGTCTACACACTGTCTACACACTGTACACACTGTCTACACACTGTCTACACCCTGTACACACTGTACACACTGTACACACTGTCTACACACTGTACACACTGTCTACACACTGTACACACTTTCTACACGCTGTACACACTGTACACACTGTACACACTGTCTACACACTGTACACGCTGTCTACACACTGTACACACTGTATATACACTGTACATACTATATACACACTGTACACACTGTCTACACACTGTACACACTGTACATACTGTACACACTGTACACACTGTACATACTGTACACACTGTACATACTGTACACACTGTACACACTGTACATACTGTGCACACTGTACATACTGTACACACTGTCTACACACTGTACACACTTTCTACACACTGTACACACTGTACACACTGTTTTCACACTGTATACACTGTCTACACACTGTACATACTGCATACACACTGTACACACTGTCTACACACTGTACACACTGTCTACACACTGTACACACTGTCTACACACTGTACACACTGTCTACACACTGTACACACTGTCTACACACTGTACACACTGTCTACACACTGTACACACTGTCTACACACTGTACACACTGTCCACACACTGTACACACTGTCTACACACTGTCTACACACTGTACACACTGTACATACTGCACACACTGTACATACTGTACACACTGTCTACACACTGTACACACTTTCTACACACTGTACACACTGTACACACTGTCTACACACTGTACACACTGTCTACACACTGTACACACTGAATACACACTGTACACACTGTCTACACACTGTACACACTGTCTACACACTGTCTACACACTGTACACACTGCCTACACACTGTACACACTGTACATACTGTACACACTGTCTACACAACGTACACACTTTCTACACACTGTACACACTGTACACACTGTCTACACACTGTACACACTGTCTACACACTGTGCATACTGTATACACCCTGTACACACTGTCTACACACTCTACACACTGTACACACTGTCTACACACTGTCTACACACTGTACACACTGTCTACACACTGTACACACTGTACACACTGTCTACACACTGTACAAACTGTCTACACACTGTACACACTTTCTACACACTGTACACACTGTACACACTGTACACACTGTACACACTGTCTACACACTGTACACACTGTCTACACACTGTACACACTGTCTACACACTGTACACACTGTCTACACACTGTACACACTGTCTACACACTGTACACACTGTCTACACACTGTACACACTGTCTACACACTGTACACACTGTCTACACACTGTACACACTGTACACAGTCTACACACTGTACACACTGTACACAGTCTACACACTGTACACACTGTCTACACACTGTACACACTGTACACACTGTCTACACACTGTACACACTGTCTACACACTGTACACACTGTCTACACACTGTACACACTGTCTACACACTGTACACACTGCATACATACTGTCTACACACTGTACACACTGTCTACACACTGTACACACTGTACATACTGAACACACTGTCTACACAACGTACACACTTTCTACACACTGTACACACTGTACACACTGTCTACACACTGTACACACTGTCTACACACTGTGCATACTGTATACACACTGTACACACTGTCTACACACTCTACACAATGTACACACTGTCTACACACTGTCTACACACTGTACACACTGTCTACACACTGTACACACTGTACACACTGTCTACACACTGTACAAACTGTCTACACACTGTACACACTTTCTACACACTGTACACACTGTACACACTGTACACACTGTCTACACACTGTACACACTGTCTACACACTGTACACACTGTCTACACACTGTACACACTGTCTACACACTGTACACACTGTCTACACACTGTACACACTGTACACAGTCTACACACTGTACACACTGTCTACACACTGTACACACTGTACACACTGTCTACACACTGTACAAACTGTCTACACACTGTACACACTGTCTACACACTGTACACACTGTACACAGTCTACACACTGTACACACTGTCTACTCACTGTCTACACACTGTACACACTGTCTACACACTGTCTACACACTGTCTACACACTGTCTTCACACTGTACACACTGTCTACACACTGTACACACTGTACACACTGTCTACACACTGTACACACTGTCTACACACTGTGCATACTGTATACACCCTGTACACACTGTCTACACACTCTACACACTGTACACACTGTCTACACACTGTCTACACACTGTACACACTGTCTACACACTGTACACACTGTACACACTGTCTACACACTGTACAAACTGTCTACACACTGTACACACTTTCTACACACTGTACACACTGTACACACTGTACACACTGTCTACACACTGTACACACTGTATACACACTGTACACACTGTCTACACACTGTACACACTGTACACACTGTCTACACACTATACACACTGTCTACACACTGTCTACACACTGTCTACACACTGTCTACACACTGTCTACACACTGTACACACTGTACACACTGTCTACACACTGTACACACTGTACATACTGTACACACTGTCTACACACTGTACACACTGTACACACTGTACACACTGTGCACACTGTACACACTGTCTACACACTGTACACACTGTCTACACACTGTACCCACTGTCTACACACTGTACACACTTCCTACACACTGTACACACTGTTTCACACTGTACATACTGTCTACACACTGTACACACTGTCTACACACTGTACATACTGTATACACACTGTACACACTATCTACACACTGTACACACTGTCTACACACTGTATGCACTGTCTACACACTGTATACACTGTCAACACACTGTACACACTGTACATATTGTACACACTGTCTACACACTGTGCACACTGTCTACACACTGTACACACTGTCTACACACTGTACACACTGTCTGCACACTGTACACACTGTACACACTGTTTTCACACTGTACACAGTGTCTAAACACTGTACACACTGTCTACACACTGTACATACTGTATACCCACTTTACACATTGTCTACACACTGTACACACTGTCTACACACTGTGTACACACTGTACACACTGTACATACTGTACACACTGTACATACTGTACACACTGTACATACTGTACACACTGTCTACACACTACACACTGTCAACGCACTGTACACACTGTCTACACACTGTCTACACACTGTACACACTGTACACACTGTACATACTGTACACACTGTCTACACACTGTACACACTGTACATACTGTCTACACATTGTACACACTGTACACACTGTATACACTGTCTACACACTGTACACACTGTACACACTGTACACACTGTGCACACTGTCTACACTGTCTACACACTGTCTACACTCTGTACACACTGTCTACACACTGTACACACTGTCTACACACTGTACACACTGTCTACACACTGTACACACTGCCTACACACTGTACACACTGTCTACACACTGTACACACTGTTCACACTGTACGCACTGTTTTCACACTGTACACACTGTCTACACACTGTACATACTGTACATACTGTCTACACACTGTCTACACACTGTCCACACACTGTACACACTGTACACACTGTCTACACACTGTCTACACCCTGTACACACTGTACACCCTGTACACACTGTACACACTGTACACACTGTACACACTGTACACACTGTCTACACACTGTACACACTGTCTACACACTGTACACACTTTCTACACGCTGTACACACTGTACACACTGTACACACTGTACACACACTGTACACGCTGTCTACACACTGTACACACTGTATACACACTGTACATACTGTATACACACTGTACACACTGTCTACACACTGTACACACTGTACATACTGTACACACTGTACACACTGTACATACTGTACACACTGTACATACTGTACACACTGTACATACTGTACACACTGTACATACTGTACACACTGTACATACTCTACACACTGTATATACTGTACACACTGTACATACTGTACACACTGTCTACACACTGTACACACTTTCTACACACTGTACACACTGTACACACTGTACACACTGTTTTCACACTGTATACACTGTCTACACACTGTACATACTGTATACACACTGTACACACTGTCTACACACTGTACACACTGTCTACACACTGTACACACTGTCTACACACTGTACACACTGTCTACACACTGTACACACTGTCTACACACTGTACACACTGTCTACACACTGTCTACACACTGTACACACTGTACATACTGCACACACTGTACATACTGTACACACTGTCTACACACTGTACACACTTTCTACACACTGTACACACTGTACACACTGTCTACACACTGTACACACTGTCTACACACTGTACACACTGTCTACACACTGTACACACTGAATACACACTGTACACACTGTCTACACACTGTACACACTGTCTACACACTGTCTACACACTGTACACACTGCCTACACACTGTACACACTGTACATACTGTACACACTGTCTACACAACGTACATACTTTCTACACACTGTACACACTGTACACACTGTCTACACACTGTACACACTGTCTACACACTGTGCATACTCTATACACCCTGTACACACTGTCTACACACTCTACACACTGTACACACTGTCTACACACTGTCTACACACTGTACATACTGTCTACACACTGTACACACTGTACACACTGTCTACACACTGTACAAACTGTCTACACACTGTACACACTTTCTACACACTGTACACACTGTACACACTGTACACACTGTCTACACACTGTACACACTGTCTACACACTGTACACACTGTCTACACACTGTACACACTGTCTACACACTGTACACACTGTCTACACACTGTACACACTGTCTACACACTGTACACACTGTCTACACACTGTACACACTGTCTACACACTGTATACACTGTACACAGTCTACACACTGTACACACTGTACACAGTCTACACACTGTACACACTGTCTACACACTGTACACACTGTACACACTGTCTACACACTGTACACACTGTCTACACACTGTACACACTGTCTACACACTGTACACACTGTCTACACACTGTACACACTGTCTACACACTGTACACACTGTCTACACACTGTACACACTGCATACATACTGTCTACACACTGTACACACTTTCTACACACTGTACACACTGTACACACTGTACACACTGTCTACACACTGTACACACTGTCTACACACTGTACACACTGTCTACACACTGTCTACACACTGTACACACTGTACACAGTCTACACACTGTACACACTGTCTACACACTGTACACACTGTACACACTGTCTACACACTGTACACACTGTCTACACACTGTACACACTGTCTACACACTGTACACACTGCATACACACTAACTACACACTGTACACACTGTCTACACACTGCCTACACACTGTACACACTGTACATACTGTACACACTGTCTACACAACGTACACACTTTCTACACACTGTACACACTGTCTACACACTGTACACACTGTCTACACACTGTGCATACTGTATACACACTGTACACACTGTCTACACACTCTACACACTGTACACACTGTCTACACACTGTCTACACACTGTACACACACTGTACACACTGTACACACTGTACACACTGTCTACACACTGTACAAACTGTCTACACAATGTACACACTTTCTACACACTGTACACACTGTACACACTGTACACACTGTACACACTGTCTACACACTGTACACACTGTCTACACACTGTAAACACTGTCTACACACTGTACACACTGTCTACACACTGTACACACTGTCTACACACTGTACACATTGTACACAGTCTACACACTGTACACACAGTCTACACACTGTACACATTGTCTACACACTGTACACACTGTACACACTGTCTACACACTGTACACACTGCCTACACATTGTACACACTGTACATACTGTACACACTGTCTTCACAACGTACACACTTTCTACACACTGCACACACTGTACACACTGTCTACACACTGTACACACTGTCTACACACTGTACACACTGTCTACACACTGTGCATACTGTATACACCCTGTACACACTGTCTACACACTCTACACACTGTACACACTGTCTACACACTGTCTACACACTGTACACACTGTCTACACACTGTACACACTGTACACACTGTCTACACACTGTACAAACTGTCTACACACTGTACACACTTTCTACACACTGTACACACTGTACACACTGTACACACTGTCTACACACTGTACACACTGTCTACACACTGTACACACTGTCTACACACTGTCTACACACTGTACACACTGTACACAGTCTACACACTGTACACACTGTCTACACACTGTACACACTGTACACACTGTCTACACACTGTACACACTGTCTACACACTGTACACACTGTCTACACACTGTACACACTGCATACACACTGTCTACACACTGTACACACTGTCTACACACTGCCTACACACTGTACACACTGTACATACTGTACACACTGTCTACACAACGTACACACTTTCTACACACTGTACACACTGTACACACTGTCTACACACTGTACACACTGTCTACACACTGTGCATACTGTATGCACACTGTACACACTGTCTACACACTCTACACACTGTACACTCTGTCTACACACTGTCTACACACTGTACACACACTGTACACACTGTACACACTGTACGCACTGTCTACACACTGTACAAACTGTCTACACAATGTACACACTTTCTACACACTGTACACACTGTACACACTGTACACACTGTACACACTGTCTACACACTGTACACACTGTCTACACACTGTAAACACTGTCTACACACTGTACACACTGTCTACACACTGTACACACTGTCTACACACTGTACACACTGTACACAGTATACACACTGTACACACAGTCTACACACTGTACACACTGTCTACACACTGTACACACTGTACACACTGTCTACACACTGTACACACTGTACACACTGTCTACACACTGTACACACTGTCTACACACTGTACACACTTTCTACACGCTGTACACACTGTACACACTGTACACACTGTCTACACACTGTACACGCTGTCTACACACTGTACACACTGTACACACTGTTTACACACTGTCTACACCCTGTACACACTGTACACACTGTACACACTGTACACACTGTACACACTGTACACACTGTCTACACACTGTACACACTGTCTACACACTGTACACACTTTCTACACGCTGTACACACTGTACACACTGTACACACTGTCTACACACTGTACACGCTGTCTACACACTGTACACACTGTATACACACTGTACATACTGTATACACACTGTACACACTGTCTACACACTGTACACACTGTACATACCGTACACACTGTACACACTGTACATACTGTACACACTGTACATACTGTACACACTGTACATACTGTACACACTGTCTACACACTGTACACACTTTCTACACACTGTACACACTGTACACACTGTACACACTGTTTTCACACTGTATACACTGTCTACACACTGCACATACTGAATACACACTGTATGCACTGTCTACACACTGTACACACTGTCTACACACTGTACACACTGTCTACACACTGTACACACTGTCTACACACTGTCTACACACTGTACACACTGTACATACTGCACACACTGTACATACTGTACACACTGTCTACACACTGTACACACTTTCTACACACTGTACACACTGTACACACTGTCTACACACTGTACACACTGTCTACACACTGTACACACTGTATACACACTGTACACACTGTCTACACACTGTACACACTGTCTACACACTGTCTACACACTGTACACACTGCCTACACACTGTACACACTGTACATACTGTACACACTGTCTTCACAACGTACACACTTTCTACACACTGCACACACTGTACACACTGTCTACACACTGTACACACTGTCTACACACTGTACACACTGTCTACACACTGTGCATACTGTATACACCCTGTACACACTGTCTACACACTCTACACACTGTACACACTGTCTACACACTGTCTACACACTGTACACACTGTCTACACACTGTACACACTGTACACACTGTCTACACACTGTACAAACTGTCTACACACTGTACACACTTTCTACACACTGTACACACTGTACACACTGTACACACTGTCTACACACTGTACACACTGTCTACACACTGCACACACTGTCTACACACTGTACACACTGTCTACACACTGTCTACACACTGTACACACTGTACACAGTCTACACACTGTACACACTGTCTACACACTGTACACACTGTCTACACACTGTACACACTGTACACACTGTCTACACACTGTACACACTGTCTACACACTGTACACACTGTCTACACACTGTACACACTGTCTACACACTGTACACACTGTCTACACACTGCCTACACACTGTACACACTGTACATACTGTACACACTGTCTACACAACGTACACACTTTCTACACACTGTACACACTGTACACACTGTCTACACACTGTACACACTGTCTACACACTGTTCATACTGTATACACACTGTACACACTGTCTACACACTCTACACACTGTACACACTGTCTACACACTGTCTACACACTGTACACACTGTCTACACACTGTACACACTGTACACACTGTACACACTGTCTACACACTGTACAAACTGTCTACACAATGTACACACTTTCTACACACTGTACACACTGTACACACTGTACACACTGTGCACACTGTACACACTGTCTACACACTGTACACACTGTCTACACACTGTACACACTGTCTACACACTGTACACACTGTCTACACACTGTACACACTGTCTACACACTGTACACACTGTACACAGTCTACACACTGTACACACAGTCTACACACTGTACACACTGTCTACACACTGTACACACTGTACACACTGTCTACACACTGTACACACTGTCTACACACTGTCTACACACTGTACACACTGCATACACACTGTCTACACACTGTACACACTGTCTACACACTGTACACACTGTCTACACACTGTACACACTGTCTACACACTGTCTACACACTGTCTACACACTGTCTACACACTGTACATACTGTATACCCACTGTACACATTGTCTACACACTGTACACACTGTCTACACACTGTGTACACACTGTGCACACTGTACATACTGTACACACTGTACATACTGTACACACTGTACATACTGTACACACTGTCTACACACTACACACTGTCAACGCACTGTACACACTGTCTACACACTGTCTACACACTGTACACACTGTACACACTGTACATACTGTACACACTGTCTACACACTGTACACACTGTACATACTGTCTACACATTGTACACACTGTACACACTGTATACACTGTCTACACACTGTACACACTGTACACACTGTACACACTGTGCACACTGTCTACACTGTCTACACACTGTCTACACACTGTACACATTGTCTACACACTGTACACATTGTCTACACACTGTACACACTGTCTACACACTGTACACACTGTCTACACACTGTACACACTGCCTACACACTGTACACACTGCCTACACACTGTACACACTGTACACACTGTACACACTGTACACACTGTACACACTGTACACACTGTACACACTGTACACACTGTGCACACTGTGCACACTGTACACACTGTCTACACACTGTACACACTGTCTACACACTGTACACACTGTTCACACTGTTTTCACACTGTACACACTGTCTACACACTGTACATACTGTACACACTGTCTACACACTGTCTACACACTGTCCACACACTGTACACACTGTACACACTGTCTACACACTGTCTACACCCTGTACACACTGTACACACTGTACACACTGTACACACTGTCTACACACTGTACACACTGTCTACACACTGTACACACTTTCTACACGCTGTATACACTGTACACACTGTACACACTGTCTACACACTGTACACGCTGTCTACACACTGTACACACTGTATACACACTGTACATACTGTAGACACACTGTACACACTGTCTACACACTGTACACACTGTCTACACACTGTACACACTGTACATACTGTACACACTGTACACACTGTACATACTGTACACACTGTACATACTGTACACACTGTACATACTGTACACACTGTCTACACACTGTACACACTTTCTACACACTGTACACACTGTACACACTGTACACACTGTTTTCACACTGTATACACTGTCTACACACTGTACATACTGTATACACACTGTATACACTGTCTACACACTGTACACACTGTCTACACACTGTACACACTGTCTACACACTGTACACACTGTCTACACACTGTACACACTGTCTACACACTGTACACACTGTCTACACACTGTACACACTGTCTACACACTGTCTACACACTGTACACACTGTACATACTGCACACACTGTACATACTGTACACACTGTCTACACACTGTACACACTTTCTACACACTGTACACACTGTACACACTGTCTACACACTGTACACACTGTCTACACACTGTACACACTGTATACACACTGTACACACTGTCTACACACTGTACACACTGTCTACACACTGTCTACACACTGTACACACTGCCTACACACTGCACACACTGTACACACTGTCTACACACTGTACACACTGTCTACACACTGTACACACTGTCTACACACTGTACACACTGTCTACACACTGTACACACTGTCTACACACTGTACACACTGTCTACACACTGTGCATACTGTATACACCCTGTACACACTGTCTACACACTCTACACACTGTACACACTGTCTACACACTGTCTACACACTGTACACACTGTCTACACACTGTACACACTGTACACACTGTCTACACACTGTACAAACTGTCTACACACTGTACACACTTTTTACACACTGTACACACTGTACACACTGTACACACTGTCTACACACTGTACACACTGTCTACACACTGTACACACTGTCTACACACTGTACACACTGTCTACACACTGTACACACTGTCTACACACTGTACACATTGTACACAGTCTACACACTGTACACACTGTCTACACACTGTACACACTGTACACACTGTCTACACACTGTACACACTGTCTACACACTGTACACACTGTCTACACACTGTACACACTGTCTACACACTGTACACACTGTCTACACACTGTACACACTGTCTACACACTGTACACACTGTCTACACACTGTACACACTGCATACACACTGTCTACACACTGTACACACTGTCTACACACTGTACACACTGCCTACACACTGTACACACTGTACATACTGTACACACTGTCTACACAACGTACACACTTTCTACACACTGTACACACTGTACACACTGTCTACACACTGTACACACTGTCTACACACTGTGCATACTGTATACACACTGTACACACTGTCTACACACTCTACACACTGTACACACTTTCTACACACTGTCTACACACTGTACACACTGTCTACACACTGTACACACTGTACACACTGTCTACACACTGTACAAACTGTCTACACACTGTACACACTTTCTACACACTGTACACACTGTACACACTGTACACACTGTCTACACACTGTACACACTGTCTACACACTGTACACACTGTCTACACACTGTACACACTGTCTACACACTGTACACACTGTCTACACACTGTACACACTGTACACAGTCTACACACTGTACACACTGTCTACACACTGTACACACTGTACACACTGTCTACACACTGTACACACTGTCTACACACTGTACACACTGCATACACACTGTCTACACACTGTACACACTGTCTACACACTGTACACACTGTCTACACACTGTACACACTGTACACAGTCTACACACTGTACACACTGTCTACACACTGTCTACACACTGTACACACTGTCTACACACTGTCTACACACTGTCTACACACTGTCTACACACTGTACACACTGTACACACTGTCTACACACTGTACACACTGTACACACTTTCTACACACTGTACACACTGTACACACTGTCTACACACTGTACACACTGTCTACACACTCTACACACTGTCTAAACACTGTACACACTGTCTACACACTGTACATACTGTATACACACTGTACACACTGTCTACACACTGTACACAATGTACATACTGTACACACTGTACATACTGTACACACTGTCTACACACTGTACACACTTTCTACACACTGTACACACTGTACACACTGTTTTCACACTGTATACACTGTCTACACACTGTACACACTGTCTACACACTGTCTACACACTGTACACACTGTCTACACACTGTCTACACACTGTACACACTGTCTACACACTGTCTACACACTGTCTACACACTGTCTACACACTGTACATACTGTCTACACACTGTCTACACACTGTACACACTGTCTACACACTGTCTACACACTGTCTACACACTGTCTACACACTGTCTACACACTGTACACACTGTACACACTGTCTACTCACTGTACACACTGTCTACACACTGTCTACACACTGTACACACTGTCTACACACTGTCTACACACTGTACACACTGTCTACACACTGTACACACTGTACACACTGTCTACACACTGTGCAAACTGTCTACACACTGTACACACTTTCTACACACTGTACACACTGTACACACTGTACACACTGTCTACACACTGTACACACTGTCTACACACTGTACACACTGTCTACACACTGTACACACTGTCTACACACTGTACACACTGTACACAGTCTACACACTGTACACACTGTCTACACACTGTACACACTGTACACACTGTCTACACACTGTACACACTGTCTACACACTGTCTACACACTGTACACACTGTCTACACACTGTACACACTGCATACACACTGTCTACACACTGTACACACTGTCTACACACTGTACGCACTGTCTACACACTGTACACACTGTACACAGTCTACACACTGTACACACTGTCTACACACTGTCTACACACTGTACACACTGTCTACACACTGTCTACACACTGTCTACACACTGTCTACACACTGTACACACTGTACACACTGTCTACACACTGTACACACTGTACACACTTTCTACACACTGTACACACTGTACACACTGTCTACACACTGTACACACTGTCTGCACACTGTACACACTATCTAAACACTGTACACACTGTCTACACACTGTACATACTGTATACACACTGTACACACTGTCTACACACTGTACACAATGTACATACTGTACACACTGTACATACTGTACACACTGTCTACACACTGTACACACTTTCTACACACTGTACACACTGTACACACTGTTTTCACACTGTATACACTGTCTACACACTGTACACACTGTCTACACACTGTCTACACACTGTACACACTGTCTACACACTGTCTACACACTGTACACACTGTCTACACACTGTCTACACACTGTACATACTGTATACACACTGTACACACTGTCTACACACTGTACACACTGTCTACACACTGTCTACACACTGTCTACACACTGTCTACACACTGTCTACACACTCTCTACACACTGTACACACTGTACACACTGTCTACACACTGTACACACTGTCTACACACTGTCTACACACTGTACACACTGTCTACACACTGTACACACTGTCTACACACTGTCTACACACTGTCTACACACTGTACACACTGTCTACACACTGTACACACTGTCTACACACTGTACATACTGTATACACAATGTACACACTGTCTACACACTGTACACACTGTCTACACACTGTCTACGCACTGTACACACTGCCAACACACTGTACACACTGTACATACTGTACACACTGTACATACTGTACACACTGTACATACTGTACACACTGTCTACACAACGTACACACTTTCTACACACTGTACACACTGTACACACTGTCTACACACTGTCTACACACTGTACACACTGTCTACACACTGTGCATACTGTATACACACTGTACACACTGTCTACATACTGTACACACTGTCTACACACTGTCTACACACTGTACACACTGTCTACACACTGTACACACTGTCTACACACTGTACACACTGTACACACTGTCTACACACTGTACAAACTGTCTACACACTCTACACACTTTCTACACACTGTACACACTGTACACACTTTTTCACACTGTAAACACTGTCTACACACTGTAAACACTGTCTACACACTGTACACACTGTCTACACACTGTACACACTGTCTACACACTGTCTACACACTGTCTACACACTGTACACACTGTCTACACTGTACACAGTCTACACACTGTACACACTGTCTACACACTGTACACACTGTACACACTGTACACACTGTCTACACACTGTACACACTGTCTACACACTGTACACACTGTCTACACACTGTACACACTGTCTACACACTGTACACACTGTCTACACACTGTACACACTGTATACACACTGTCTACACACTGTACACACTCTCTACACACTGTACACACTGTCTACACACTGTACACACTGTACACAGTCTACACACGGTACACACTGTACACACTGCCTACACACTGTACACACTGTACACACTGTCTACACACTGTACACACTGTCTACACACTGTACACACTGTCTACACACTGTGCATACTGTATACACCCTGTACACACTGTCTACACACTCTACACACTGTACACACTGTCTACACACTGTCTACACACTGTACACACTGTCTACACACTGTACACACTGTACACACTGTCTACACACTGTACAAACTGTCTACACACTGTACACACTTTCTACACACTGTACACACTGTACACACTGTACACACTGTCTACACACTGTACACACTGTCTACACACTGTACACACTGTCTACACACTGTACACACTGTCTACACACTGTACACACTGTACACAGTCTACACACTGTACACACTGTCTACACACTGTACACACTGTACACACTGTCTACACACTGTACACACTCTCTACACACTGTACACACTGTCTACACACTGTACACACTGTCTACACACTGCACACACTGTCTACACACTGTACACACTGTCTACACACTGTACACACTGTCTACACACTGTACACACTGCATACACACTGTCTACACACTGTACACACTGTCTACACACTGTACACACTGCCTACACACTGTACACACTGTACATACTGTACACACTGTCTACTCAACGTACACACTTTCTACACACTGTACACACTGTACACACTGTCTACACACTGTGCATACTGTATACACACTGTACACACTGTCTACACACTCTACACACTGTACACACTGTCTACACACTGTCTACACACTGTCTACACACTGTACACACTGTCTACACACTGTACACACTGTACACACTGTCTACACACTGTACAAACTGTCTACACACTGTACACACTTTCTGCACACTGTACACACTGTACACACTGTCTACACACTGTACACACTGTCTACACACTGTACACACTGTCTACACACTGTACACACTGTCTACACACTGTACACACTGTACACAGTCTACACACTGTACACACTGTCTACACACTGTACACACTGTACACACTGTCTACACTGTCTACACACTGTACACACTGTCTACACACTGTCTACACACTGTACACACTGTCTACACACTGTACACACTGCATACACACTGTCTACACACTGTACACACTGTCTACACACTGTACACACTGTCTACACATTGTACACACTGTACACAGTCTACACACTGTACACACTGTCTACACACTGTCTACACACTGTACACACTGTCTACACACTGTCTACACACTGTACACACTGTACACACTGTCTACACACTGTACACACTGTCTACACACTGTACATACTGTCTACACATTGTACACACTTTCTACACACTGTACACACTGTCTACACACTGTACACACTGTCTACACACTGTACACACTGTCTAAACACTGTACACACTGTCTACACACTGTACATACTGTATACACACTGTACACACTGTCTACACACTGTACACAATGTACATACTGTACACACTGTACATACTGTACACACTGTCTACACACTGTACACACTTTCTACACACTGTACACACTGTACACACTGTACACACTGTTTTCACACTGTATACACTGTCTACACACTGTACACACTGTCTACACACTGTCTACACACTGTACACACTGTCTACACACTGTCTACACACTGTACACACTATCTACACACTGTCTACACACTGTACATACTGTCTACACACTGTACACACTGTCTACACACTGTACACACTGTCTACACACTGTCTACACACTGTCTACACACTGTCTACACACTGTACACACTGTACACACTGTCTACACACTGTACACACTGTCTACACACTGTCTACACACTGTACACACTGTCTACACACTGTCTACACACTGTACACACTGTCTACACACTGTACACACTGTCTACACACTGTACATACTGTATACACAATGTACACACTGTCTACACACTGTACACACTGTCTACACACTGTCTACGCACTGTACACACTGCCAACACACTGTACACACTGTACATACTGTACACACTGTACATACTGTACACACTGTACATACTGTACACACTGTCTACACAACGTACACACTTTCTACACACTGTACACACTGTATACACTGTCTACACACTGTCTACACACTGTACACACTGTCTACACACTGTGCATACTGTATACACCCTGTACACACTGTCTACATACTGTACACACTGTCTACACACTGTCTACACACTGTGCACACTGTCTACACACTGTACACACTGTACACACTGTCTACACACTGTACAAACTGTCTACACACTCTACACACTTTCTACACACTGTACACACTGTACACACTTTTTCACACTGTAAAACTGTCTACACACTGTAAACACTGTCTACACACTGTACACACTGTCTACACACTGTACACACTGTCTACACACTGTCTACATACTGTACACACTGTCTACACTGTGCACAGTCTACACACTGTACACACTGTCTACACACTGTACACACTGTACACACTGTACACACTGTCTACACACTGTACACACTGTCTACACACTGTACACACTGTCTACACACTGTACACACTGTCTACACACTGTACACACTGTCTACACACTGTACACACTGTATACACACTGTCTACACACTGTACACACTCTCTACACACTGTACACACAGTCTACACACGGTACACACTGTACACACTGCCTACACACTGTACACACTGTACACACTGTACACACTGTACACACTGTACACACTGTACACACTGTACACACTGTGCACACTGTACACACTGTCTACACACTGTACACACTGTCTACACACTGTACACACTGTTCACACTGTACACACTGTTTTCACACTGTACACACTGTCTACACACTGTACATACTATACACACTGTCTACACACTGTCTACACACTGTCCACACACTGTACACACTGTACACACTGTCTACACACTGTCTACACACTGTACACACTGTCTACACACTGTACACACTGTACACACTGTCTACACACTGTACAAACTGTCTACACACTGTACACACTTTCTACACACTGTACACACTGTACACACTGTACACACTGTCTACACACTGTACACACTGTCTACACACTGTACACACTGTCTACACACTGTACACACTGTCTACACACTGTACACACTGTACACAGTCTACACACTGTACACACTGTCTACACACTGTACACACTGTACACACTGTCTACACACTGTACACACTCTCTACACACTGTACACACTGTCTACACACTGTACACACTGTCTACACACTGCACACACTGTCTACACACTGTACACACTGTCTACACACTGTACACACTGTCTACACACTGTACACACTGCATACACACTGTCTACACACTGTACACACTGTCTACACACTGTACACACTGCCTACACACTGTACACACTGTACATACTGTACACACTGTCTACACAACGTACACACTTTCTACACACTGTACACACTGTACACACTGTCTACACACTGTACACACTGTCTACACACTGTGCATACTGTATACACACTGTATACACTGTCTACACACTCTACACACTGTACACACTGTCTACACACTGTCTACACACTGTCTACACACTGTACACACTGTCTACACACTGTACACACTGTACACACTGTCTACACACTGTACAAACTGTCTACACACTGTACACACTTTCTACACACTGTACACACTGTACACACTGTCTACACACTGTACACACTGTCTACACACTGTACACACTGTCTACACACTGTACACACTGTCTACACACTGTACACACTGTACACAGTCTACACACTGTACACACTGTCTACACACTGTACACACTGTACACACTGTCTACACTGTCTACACACTGTACACACTGTCTACACACTGTCTACACACTGTACACACTGTCTACACACTGTACACACTGCATACACACTGTCTACACACTGTACACACTGTCTACACACTGTACACACTGTCTACACACTGTACACACTGTACACAGTCTACACACTGTACACACTGTCTACACACTGTCTACACACTGTACACACTGTCTACACACTGTCTACACACTGTACACACTGTACACACTGTCTACACACTGTACACACTGTCTACACACTGTACATACTGTCTACACATTGTACACACTTTCTACACACTGTACACACTGTCTACACACTGTACACACTGTCTACACACTGTACACACTGTCTAAACACTGTACACACTGTCTACACACTGTACATACTGTATACACACTGTACACACTGTCTACACACTGTACATAATGTACATACTGTACACACTGTACATACTGTACACACTGTCTACACACTGTACACACTTTCTACACACTGTACACACTGTACACACTGTACACACTGTTTTCACACTGTATACACTGTCTACACACTGTACACACTGTCTACACACTGTCTACACACTGTACACACTGTCTACACACTGTCTACACACTGTACACACTATCTACACACTGTCTACACACTGTACATACTGTCTACACACTGTACACACTGTCTACACACTGTACACACTGTCTACACACTGTCTACACACTGTCTACACACTGTCTACACACTGTACACACTGTACACACTGTCTACACACTGTACACACTGTCTACACACTGTCTACACACTGTACACACTGTCTACACACTGTCTACACACTGTACACACTGTCTACACACTGTACACACTGTCTACACACTGTACATACTGTATACACAATGTACACACTGTCTACACACTGTACACACTGTCTACACACTGTCTACGCACTGTACACACTGCCAACACACTGTACACACTGTACATACTGTACACACTGTACATACTGTACACACTGTACATACTGTACACACTGTACATACTGTACACACTGTACATACTGTACACACTGTCTACACAACGTACACACTTTCTACACACTGTACACACTGTATACACTGTCTACACACTGTCTACACACTGTACACACTGTCTACACACTGTGCATACTGTATACACCCTGTACACACTGTCTACATACTGTACACACTGTCTACACACTGTCTACACACTGTGCACACTGTCTACACACTGTACACACTGTACACACTGTCTACACACTGTACAAACTGTCTACACACTCTACACACTTTCTACACACTGTACACACTGTACACACTTTTTCACACTGTAAAACTGTCTACACACTGTAAACACTGTCTACACACTGTACACACTGTCTACACACTGTACACACTGTCTACACACTGTCTACACACTGTACACACTGTCTACACTGTGCACAGTCTACACACTGTACACACTGTCTACACACTGTACACACTGTACACACTGTACACACTGTCTACACACTGTACACACTGTCTACACACTGTACACACTGTCTACACACTGTACACACTGTCTACACACTGTACACACTGTCTACACACTGTACACACTGTATACACACTGTCTACACACTGTACACACTCTCTACACACTGTACACACAGTCTACACACGGTACACACTGTACACACTGCCTACACACTGTACACACTGTACACACTGTACACACTGTACACACTGTACACACTGTACACACTGTACACACTGTGCACACTGTACACACTGTCTACACACTGTACACACTGTCTACACACTGTACACACTGTTCACACTGTACACACTGTTTTCACACTGTACACACTGTCTACACACTGTACATACTATACACACTGTCTACACACTGTCTACACACTGTCCACACACTGTACACACTGTACACACTGTCTACACACTGTCTACACCCTGTACACACTGTACACACTGTACACACTGTACACACTGTACACACTGTACACACTGTACACACTGTACACACTGTCTACACACTGTACACACTTTCTACACGTTGTACACACTGTACACACTGTACACACTGTCTACACACTGTACACGCTGTCTACACACTGTACACACTGTATACACACTGTACATACTGTATACACACTGTACACACTGTCTACACACTGTACACACTGTACATACTGTACAAACTGTACACACTGTACATACTGTACACACTGTACATACTGTACACACTGTACATACTGTACACACTGTACATACTGTACACACTGTCTACACACTGTACACACTTTCTACACACTGTACACACTGTACACACTGTACACACTGTTTTCACACTGTATACACTGTCTACACACTGTACATACTGTATGCACACTGTATACACTGTCTACACACTGTACACACTGTCTACACACTGTACACACTGTCTACACACTGTACACACTGTCTACACACTGTACACACTGTCTACACACTGTACACACTGTACACAGTCTACACACTGTACACACTGTCTACACACTGTACACACTATACACACTGTCTACACACTGTACACACTGTCTACACACTGTCTACACACTGTACAAACTGTCTACACACTGTACACACTTTCTACACACTGTACACACTGTACACACTGTACACACTGTCTACACACTGTACACACTGTCTACACACTGTACACACTGTCTACACACTGTACACACTGTCTACACACTGTACACACTGTCTACACACTGTACACACTGTACACAGTCTACACACTGTACACACTGTCTACACACTGTACACACTGTACACACTGTCTACACACTGTACACACTGTCTACACACTGTCTACACACTGTACACACTGTCTACACACTGTACACACTGCATACACACTGTCTACACACTGTACACACTGTCTACACACTGTACACACTGTCTACACACTGTACACACTGTACACAGTGTACACACTGTACACACTGTCTACACACTATCTACACACTTTACACACTGTCTACACACTGTCTACACACTGTCTACACACTGTCTACACACTGTACACACTGTACACACTGTCTACACACTGTACACACTGTCTACACACTGTACATACTGTCTACACACTGTACACACTTTCTATACACTGTACACACTGTACACACTGTCTACACACTGTACACACTGTCTACACACTGTACACACTGTCTACACACTGTACACACTGTCTACACACTGTACATACTGTATACACACTGTACACACTGTCTACACACTGTACACAATGTACATACTGTACACACTGTACACACTGTACACACTGTACACACTGTACACACTGTACACACTGTACACACTGTACACACTGTACACACTGTACACACTGTTTTCACACTGTATACACTGTCTACACACTGTCTACACACTGTCTACACACTGTCTACACACTGTCTACACACTGTCTACACACTGTACACACTGTCTACACACTGTCTACACACTGTACATACTGTCTACACACTGTACACACTGTCTACACACTGTACACACTGTCTACACACTGTCTACACACTGTCTACACACTGTACACACTGTACACACTGTCTACACACTGTACACACTGTCTACACACTGTACACACTGTACACACTGTCTACACACTGTCTACACACTGTACACACTGTCTACACACTGTACATACTTTATACACAATGTACACACTGTCTACACACTGTACACACTGTCTACACACTGTCTACGCACTGTACACACTGCCAACACACTGTACACACTGTACATACTGTACACACTGTACATACTGTACACACTGTACATACTGTACAAACTGTACATACTGTACACACTGTACATACTGTACACACTGTCTACACAACGTACACACTTTCTACACACTGTACACACTGTACACACTGTCTACACACTGTCTACACACTGTACACACTGTCTACACACTGTGCATACTGTATACACACTGTACACACTGTCTACATACTGTACACACTGTCTACACACTGTCTACACACTGTACACACTGTCTACACACTGTACACACTGTACACACTGTACACACTGTCTACACACTGTACAAACTGTCTACACACTCTACACACTTTCTACACACTGTGCACACTGTACACACTTTTTCACACTGTAAACACTGTCTACACACTGTAAACACTGTCTACACACTGTAAACACTGTCTACACACTGTACACACTGTCTACACACTGTACACACTGTCTACACACTGTCTACACACTGTACACACTGTCTACACTGTACACAGTCTACACACTGTACACACTGTCTACACACTGTACACACTGTACACACTGTACACACTGTACACACTGTCTACACACTGTACACACTGTCTACACACTGTACACACTGTCTACACACTGTACACACTGTCTACACACTGTACACACTGTCTACACACTGTACACACTGTCTACACACTGTACACACTGTCTACACACTGTACACACTGTATACACACTGTCTACACACTGTACACACTCTCTACACACTGTACACACTGTCTACACACTGTACACACTGTACACAGTCTACACACGGTACACACTGTACACACTGCCTACACACTGTACACACTGTACACACTGTACACACTGTACACACTGTACACACTGTACACACTGTACACACTGTACACACTGTACACACTGTACACACTGTACACACTGTACACACTGTGCACACTGTACACACTGTCTACACACTGTACACACTGTTCACACTGTACACACTGTTTTCACACTGTACACACTGTCTACATACTGTACATACTGTACACACTGTCTACACACTGTCTACACACTGTCCACACACTGTACACACTGTACACACTGTCTACACACTGTCTACACCCTGTACACACTGTACACACTGTACACACTGTACACACTGTACACACTGTCTACACACTGTACACACTGTCTACACACTGTACACACTTTCTACACGCTGTACACACTGTACACACTGTACACACTGTCTACACACTGTACACGCTGTCTACACACTGTACACACTGTATACACACTGTACATATTGTATACACACTGTACACACTGTCTACACACTGTACACACTGTACATACTGTACACACTGTACACACTGTGCATACTGTACACACTGTACATATTGTACACACTGTACATACTGTACACACTGTCTACACACTGTACACACTTTCTACACACTGTACACACTTTCTACACACTGTACACACTGTACACACTGTACACACTGTTTTCACACTGTATACACTGTCTACACACTGTACATACTGTATACACACTGTATACACTGTCTACACACTGTACACACTGTCTACACACTGTACACACTGTCTACACACTGTACACACTGTCTACACACTGTACACACTGTCTACACACTGTACACACTGTCTACACACTGTCTACACACTGTACACACTGTACATACTGCACACACTGTACATACTGTACACACTGTCTACACACTGTACACACTGTACACACTGTCTACACACTGTACACACTGTCTATACACTGTACACACTGTATACACACTGTACACACTGTCTACACACTGTACACACTGTCTACACACTGTCTACACACTGTACACACTGCCTACACACTGTACACACTGTACATACTGTACACACTGTCTACACAACGTACACACTTTCTACACACTGCACACACTGTACACACTGTCTACACACTGTACACACTGTCTACACACTGTACACACTGTCTACACACTGTGCATACTGTATACACCCTGTACACACTGTCTACACACTGTACACACTGTCCACACACTGTCTACACACTGTACACACTGTACACACTGTACACACTGTCTACACACTGTACAAACTGTCTACACACTCTACACACTTTCTACACACTGTACACACTGTACACACTTTTTCACACTGTAAACACTGTCTACACACTGTAAACACTGTCTACACACTGTACACACTGTCTACACACTGTACACACTGTCTACACACTGTCTACACACTGTACACACTGTCTACACTGTACACAGTCTACACACTGTACACACTGTCTACACACTGTACACACTGTACACACTGTACACACTGTCTACACACTGTACACACTGTCTACACACTGTACACACTGTCTACACACTGTACACACTGTCTACACACTGTACACACTGTCTACACACTGTACACACTGTCTACACACTGTACACACTGTCTACACACTGTACACACTGTCTACACACTGTACACACTGTCTACACACTGTACACACTGTATACACACTGTCTACACACTGTACACACTCTCTACACACTGTACACACTGTCTACACACTGTACACACTGTACACAGTCTACACACGGTACACACTGTACACACTGCCTACACACTGTACACACTGTACACACTGTACACACTGTACACACTGTACACACTGTACACACTGTACACACTGTACACACTGTACACACTGTGCACACTGTACACACTGTCTACACACTGTACACACTGTTCACACTGTACACACTATTTTCACACTGTACACACTGTCTACACACTGTACATACTGTACACACTGTCTACACACTGTCTACACACTGTCCACACACTGTACACACTGTACACACTGTCTACACACTGTCTACACCCTGTACACACTGTACACACTGTACACACTGTACACACTGTACACACTGTCTACACACTGTACACACTGTCTACACACTGTACACACTTTCTACACGCTGTACACACTGTACACACTGTACACACTGTCTACACACTGTACACGCTGTCTACACACTGTACACACTGTATACACACTGTACATATTGTATACACACTGTACACACTGTCTACACACTGTACACACTGTACATACTGTACACACTGTACACACTGTGCATACTGTACACACTGTACATACTGTACACACTGTGCATACTGTACACACTGTCTACACACTGTACACACTTTCTACACACTGTACACACTGTACACACTGTACACACTGTTTTCACACTGTATACACTGTCTACACACTGTACATACTGTATACACACTGTATACACTGTCTACACACTGTACACACTGTCTACACACTGTACACACTGTCTACACACTGTACACACTGTCTACACACTGTACACACTGTCTACACACTGTACACACTGTCTACACACTGTCTACACACTGTACACACTGTACATACTGCACACACTGTACATACTGTGCACACTGTCTACACACTGTACACACTTTCTACACACTGTACACACTGTACACACTGTCTACACACTGTACACACTGTCTATACACTGTACACACTGTATACACACTGTACGCACTGTCTACACACTGTACACACTGTCTACACACTGTCTACACACTGTACACACTGCCTACACACTGTACACACTGTACATACTGTACACACTGTCTACACAACGTACACACTTTCTACACACTGCACACACTGTACACACTGTCTACACACTGTACACACTGTCTACACACTGTACACACTGTCTACACACTGTGCATACTGTATACACCCTGTATACACTGTCTACACACTCTACACACTGTACACACTGTCTACACACTGTCTACACACTGTACACACTGTCTACACACTGTACACATTGTACACACTGTCTACACACTGTACAAACTGTCTACACACTGTACACACTTTCTACACACTGTTCACACTGTACACACTGTACACACTGTCTACACACTGTACACACTGTACACACTGTCTACACACTGTACACACTGTCTAAACACTGTACACACTGTCTACACACTGTACACACTGTACACAGTCTACACACTGTACACACTGTCTACACACTGTACACACTGTACACACTGTCTACACACTGTACACACTGTCTACACACTGTACACACTGTCTACACACTGTACACACTGTCTACACATTGTACACACTGTCTACACACTGTACACACTGCATACACACTGTCTACACACTGTACACACTGTCTACACACTGTACACACTGCCTACACACTGTACACACTGTACATACTGTACACACTGTCTACACAACGTACACACTTTCTACACACTGTGCACACTGTACACACTGTCTACACACTGTACACACTGTCTACACACTGTGCATACTGTATACACACTGTACACACTGTCTACACACTCTACACACTGTACACACTGTCTACACACTGTCTACACACTGTACACACTGTCTACACACTGTACACACTGTACACACTGTCTACACACTGTACAAACTGTCTACACACTGTACACACTTTCTACACACTGTACACACTGTACACACTGTACACACTGTCTACACACTGTACACACTGTCTACACACTGTACACACTGTCTACACACTGTACACACTGTCTACACACTGTACACACTGTCTACACACTGTACACACTGTACACAGTCTACACACTGTTCACACTGTCTACACACTGTACACACTGTACACACTGTCTACACACTGTCTACACACTGTACACACTGTCTACACACTGTACACACTGCATACACACTGTCTACACACTGTACACACTGTCTACACACTGTACACACTGTCTACACACTGTACACACTGTACACAGTCTACACACTGTACACACTGTCTACACACTGTCTACACACTGTACACACTGTCTACACACTGTCTACACACTGTACACACTGTACACACTGTCTACACACTGTACACACTGTCTACACACTGTACATACTGTCTACACACTGTACACACTTTCTACACACTGTACACACTGTACATACTGTCTACACACTGTACACACTGTCTACACACTGTACACACTGTCTACACACTGTACACACTGTCTACACACTGTACATACTGTATACACACTGTACACACTGTCTACGCACTGTACACACTGTACACACTGTCTACACACTGTACACACTGTCTACACACTGTCTACACACTGTACACACTGTCTACACACTGTCTACACACTGTCTACACACTGTCTACACACTGTACACACTGTCTACACACTGTACACACTGTCTACACACTGTACATACTGTATACACAATGTACACACTGTCTACACACTGTACACACTGTCTACACACTGTCTACGCACTGTACACACTGCCAACACACTGTACACACTGTACATACTGTACACACTGTACATACTGTACACACTGTACATACTGTACACACTGTCTACACACTGTCTACACACTGTACACACTGTCTACACACTGTACACACTGTACACACTGTCTACACACTGTACAAACTGTCTACACACTCTACACACTTTCTACACACTGTACACACTGTACACACTTTTTCACACTGTAAACACTGTCTACACACTGTAAACACTGTCTACACACTGTAAACACTGTCTACACACTGTACACACTGTCTACACACTGTACACACTGTCTACACACTGTCTACACACTGTACACACTGTCTACACTGTACACAGTCCACACACTGTACACACTGTCTACACACTGTACACACTTTACACACTGTCTACACACTGTACACACTGTCTACACACTGTACACACTGTCTACACACTGTACACACTGCATACACACTGTACACACTGTCTACACACTGTACACACTGTATACACACTGTCTACACACTGTACACACTCTCTACACACTGTACACACTGTCTACACACTGTACACACTGTACACAGTCTACACACTGTACACACTGTCTACACACTGTCTACACACTGTACACACTGTCTACACACTGTCTACACACTGTACACACTGTACACACTGTCTACACACTGTACACACTGTCTACACACCACTGTCTACACACTGTCTACACACTGTACACACTGTCTACACACTGTCTACACACTGTCTACACACTGTACACACTGTCTGTACACTGTACACACTGTCTACACACTGTACACACTGTCTACACACTGTACACACTGTATACACACTGTCTACACATTGTACACACTGTCTACACACTGTACACACTGTCTACACACTGTACACACTGTACACAGTCTACACACTGTACACACTGTCTACACACTGTACACACTGTCTACACACTGTACACACTGTCTACACACTGTACACACTGTACACAGTCTACACACTGTACACACTGTCTACACACTGTCTAGACACTGTACACACTGTCTACACACTGTCTACACACTGTCTACACACTGTACACACTGTACACACTATCTACACACTGTACACACTGTCTACACACTGTCTACACACTGCACACACTGTCTACACACTGTCTACACACTGTACACACTTTCTACACACTGTCTACACACTGTCTACACACTGTACACACTGTCTACACACTGTCTACACACTGTCTACACACTGTACACACTGTACACACTGTCTACACACTGTACACACTGTCTACACACTGTCTACACACTGTACACACTGTCTACACAATGTCTACACACTGTACACACTGTCTACACACTGTCTACACACTGCCTAAACAGTTCCAAAATCCAATAGAGAAATCGTGTAAAGAGGTAAATTAGATTACTCTAACACACAAATACATGACCGCTCACTTTCTTGGCTCAGTACATGCACTTCAATAAATGGGCCCAAACACCGCGTATCATGAAAATGACATCATGCGAACCTATGAGAATGACATCGATCGGATGTTTTACAGTGTATTTGCCTAGTGTGCTTTTACAGCAACTGCAAATTGAACATGCATGTTGAACATGTCAACCATAACGGTTACACTCCGCAACAATTTTTATTGATTATAACGAAAGAATCTGCCTAGCCCCCTTTGTAAGATAAATATGCAACCGTATGCCATTCACACATTCCCATGGCATACAGTATCACCTGATATCGAGCACTTGTTTGGCTATTTGTCATAAAAGCCACCAACGCAGGCCACGATTTCGAAACATTGCTGGATTAAGTCTCATGATCTTGCAGGAATCCCGATGGTAAATATAATACAGACTAGAAAGCCATTTGAATGGTGCTTGCCTCTATTCCCTCAATACAATTTAACAGTTGTGTTGAACTTTTTAACACTGCAAGAATTATACCTTTGTACTAACTGCGAAACCGGCCAGGAAAGGTCGCCAAAGTCTCGCTGTTCTTCCTGTTTTTTAAAGATCGTACAAATAAATTGCATAACTGACAATGTACATATTTACATTACACCTGAACATATACAATTTTACATTTAAATCATATTGTTCATAACATGTAACATAAAATATAATATATGTTATTGATATTTTAATCTTCACATTTTGCTTATAGGTTGAGTTTGAAAAACAAGCGACCAACTGGTTCTCAAAATGTTTATGAAGACACTGGACATCAAGCATCTCCAGTGCGCATGACCGGAAGTGAATATAGTAATTTGCATACCCGTTATGACAGTCATAAATACCAAGACTTACAATCAGTGAGTCCGCCGGAGAATGCATTTTCTTATGATTACATTGATATCAACGAACATGAACGTAAATTACGGGGAAATAGTGATGTTCTGGTCTCACATGAATACTTAGAATTATATACCGGTAGTGGTCAATTTGCCAGTTTAACCACAAAATCTGACAAAATAAACGAAACAGGTTTAAAAATAAAAGACGACACAAATAATTTTTCCCTTCTTGAAGCAAAAGAAACGGGATCTGATCGTTTAGAAATAACGAGCAATCATGGCATAAATGATGCTTCATATGTCGTTCTTGATCCTATGGACACCGGTTTTGATAGATCCAAAAACCCAAATGAAGCTCATTCTAATTCATACAAAGTTCTAGATCCATGCGTCACTGGTTATGGTCGTATCGAGAACTCTACAATTGAAGTTAATGATTATGAGCTTGCAAAACCTATTGATGGAGAGACAACTGACGACATTTATATGAATGGGAATTATGTATCGCCCGATAACAATTCGACAAAATGAACGCAACTCGTATAACAGGAAGTAGCGAAAACGTATACAATCATGTGGTTGATACTGTGTATGATACGACTAATGGTGACCATCGAATAAATGTTATCGACATTACCTACGATCATCTCTTAGGAACAGAAAATAACAAATAACTAAGCTGTTACCACGACATTTTCTGATTATCCAAGTTATATTCGTTAATATTTATAGATTTATTCTCTTCTAGATATTACCGTTAAACAAAATGCATTCTAATCTCATGATTTGTAAATCATTTTCATTATTAAGTCTTATCTTAAATAACACAAGGTCCCTTTGTTTAAAAAAATATGCTATATGGCTTCTTTAGATTATTCTTGTACTAGTTTAAATTCGAAGTGGTTTTACCCTTCGTCGTAGACATAACGAACTCCGACTGTATTGGTTCAGGAAGGATATTCTGTGTCACCGAGCTTAAAATCTGTTGATAAGGTCGGAAATGAACAGTACTTGCCAAGTTGAGTAAACTAAAGTACATCTGAGAGATTATTTGTGAAACTTAAATGACATACGAAGTATTATTCGAGTGCCATTGATGATTTAAAATGGAGGTAAATGTTTATACCCAAAGTCAAACTTTTATGCATTTGCGCTTTTTTGTATTTATTATTATTCTTTATATTTTTATTATATTCGGATTGTGATTTTAGTACTGTTTGTACGAATTTATAAATTGTCTTTGTTGGTCAAGTTTATTATTATCTATACACAGAACCCACCTTTATACCAACACAAGAGTATAATATCCTATTGTATATTTGTGTTCATAATTACTGATATACTGATACATATATAATCACATTGAATATACCGATAGTATGGGGCCGTCGTAGTGGTGACCGTATGATAGTTGGATTTATGACTACCTGTCCTATCAATACCTATCACCACTAAAGTTCTGAGTTCGAATCCCGCTCATGGCAAGGTTGTCAGTGACTTGCGCAGGTCGGTGGCTTTCTCTGGGTATTCCCGTTTCCTCCACCAATAAAACTGACCACCACGATATAGCTGAAATATTGTTGAAAGTGGCATTAAACACCATGACCAATAGTATGCATACGATAAAAGAAAATTGGAATCTTACATTATTCAGATTGCACAACATTAAATCATATACTGCGTCAATCATTTTTAAACTACATTCTATCATTAATTAGGGGTCGTCGTGGCCGTGATTGTAAGATAGCTGGATTTAAAACTATCTATGCAATCAGTGTCTAACACCACTGATGTTGTGGGTTCGACTCCCGCTCAGGGCGAGGTGTACAACATTATGTGATAAAGTTTGTCAGTAACTTTCGACAGGTCGGTGGTTTTCTCAGAGTCCTCCGGTTTCCTCCACCAATAAAACTGACCGCCACGATAAAACTGAAATGTTGTTGAAAGTGGCGTTAAACACCATAAAACCAACCAAGCCATCTATCATTAATTCTATTATGGTTCCAGAGTTGTGCTCCTTAATAAATGATATAGAAAAAAAAGTTTTCAATTTTTTACACGTCATCGGTAATGATTAACGTGCTCGCATCGAGTGCAGTAGATAAATGGTTTTCTAGCACGTAGTACTAAGGAGTACGAGCATAGACTGGCTAGTTCGCAATCAGAACATGTGTCCGAGTGGAAAGACATATCTATACCTGGGATGTTGTTTCAGTGAGCTAGCACAATTAAAATCCAGCTCAGTATGTTGGTCTAGTACAAAGCGGACACCATGATCATCTCATTGAAATGTAACTTGTTCTCGCCATGATATAGCTGAAAAATTACTCATTTGACGCTAAACAATAATCATTCACTCACTCACTCATTTTTCTACTCAATGTGTTTGATCACAATGATCATAGCAAGTTTAAGTTTGGTCATAGTTCCTTTTCCCGAGTTTACTTAAGGTGGAAGAGGGGGCATCCGTTTCCTATAAATACATTCTTCCATTTTGTTTAAATATTGTTGATAGCCTTGTATCTGGTTAAAATCAATGTCCAAACCTTTAAAATCTAAATGACAAAGAAATCAGGAAATTCATTTTATCTACCGGATGTAAGTTAACGTACCGATCAACGCACTATAGACTATTTCACAACATTTCACAACTTGTACGTTAATCTAGAGATTGTTCCCAGTACAGTGATTGTCTGGACAAAGCTGCTGACGGAAAGGCTACTCAAACCCAGAACAGTGATTGTCTGGACAACGCTGCTGACGGAAAGGCTACTCAAACCCAGTACAGTGATTGTCTGGACAAAGCTGATGACGGAAAGGCTACTCAAACCCAGAACAGTGATTGTCTGGACAAAGCTGCTAACGGAAAGGCTACTCAAACCCAGAACAGTGATTGTCTGGACAAAGCTGCTGACGGAAAGGCTACTCAAACCCAGAACAGTGATTGTCTGGACAAAGCTGCTGACGGAAAGGCTACTCAAACCCAGAACAGTGATTGTCTGGACAAAGCTGCTAACGGAAATGCTACTCAAACCCAGTACAGTGATTGTCTGGACAAAGCTGCTGACGGAAAGGCTACTCAAATCCAGTACAGTGATTGTCTGGACAAAGCTGCTGACGGAAAGGCTACTCAAACCCAGTAGAGTGATTGTCTGGACAAAGCTGCTGACGGAAAGGCTACTCAAACCCAGTAGAGTGATTGTCTGGACAAAGCTGCTGACGGAAAGGCTACTCAAACCCAGTACAGTGATTGTCTGGACAAAGCTGCTGACGGAAAGGCTACTCAAACCCAGAACAGTGATTGGCTGGACAAAGCTGCTGACGGAAAGGCTACTCAAACCCAGTACAGTGATTATCTGGACAAAGCTGCTGACGGAAAGGCTACTCAAACCCAGTACAGTGATTGTCTGGACAAAGCTGCTGACGGAAAGGCTACTCAAACCCAGTACAGTGATTGTCTGGACAAAGCTGCTGACGGAAAGGCTACTCAAACCCAGTACAGTGATTGCCTGGACAAAGCTGCTGACGGAAAGGCTACTCAAACCCAGAACAGTGAATGTCTGGACAAAGCTGCTGACGGAAAGGCTACTCAAACCCAGTACAGTGATTGTCTGGACAAAGCTGCTGACGGAAAGGCTACTCAAACCCAGTACAGTGATTGTCTGGACAAAGCTGCTGACGGAAAGGCTACTCAAACCCAGTACAGTGATTGTCTGGACAAAGCTGCTGACGGAAAGGATACTCAAACCCAGTACAGTGATTGTCTGGACAAAGCTGCTGACGGAAAGGCTACTCAAACCCAGTACAGTGATTGTCTGGACAAAGCTGCTGACGGAAAGGCTACTCAAACCCAGTACAGTGATTGTCTGGACAAAGCTGCTGACGGAAAGGCTACTCAAACCCAGTACAGTGATTGTCTGGACAAAGCTGCTGACGGAAAGGCTACTCAAACCCAGTACAGTGATTGTCTGGACAAAGCTGCTGACGAAAGGCTGCTCAAACCCAGTAGAGTGATTGTCTGGACAAAGCTGCTGACGGAAAGGCTACTCAAACCCAGTACAGTGATTGTCTGGACAAAGCTGCTGACGGAAAGGCTACTCAAGCCCAGTACAGTGATTGTCTGGTCAAAGCTGCTGACGGAAAGGCTACTCAAACCCAGAACAGTGATTGTCTGGACAAAGCTGCTGACGGAAAGGCTACTCAAACCCAGAACTGTTATTGTCTGGACAAAGCTGCTGACGGAAAGGCTACTCAAACCCAGAACAGTGATTGTCTGGACAAAGCTGCTGACGGAAAGGCTACTCAAACCCAGTACAGTGATTGTCTGGACAAAGCTGCTGACGGAAAGGCTACTCAGACCCAGTACAGTGATTGTCTGGACAAAGCTGCTGACGGAAAGGCTACTCAAACCCAGTACAGTGATTGTCTGGACAAAGCTGCTGACGGAAAGGCTACTCAAACCCAGTAGAGTGATTGTCTGGACAAAGCTGCTGACGGAAAGGCTACTCAAACCCAGTAGAGTGATTGTCTGGACAAAGCTGCTGACGGAAAGGCTACTCAAACCCAGTACAGTGATTGTCTGGACAAAGCTGCTGACGGAAAGGCTACTCAAACCCAGTACAGTGATTGGCTGGACAAAGCTGCTGACGGAAAGGCTACTCAAACCCAGTACAGTGATTATCTGGACAAAGCTGCTGACGGAAAGGCTACTCAAACCCAGTACAGTGATTGTCTGGACAAAGCTGCTGTCGGAAAGGCTACTCAAACCCAGTACAGTGATTGTCTGGACAAAGCTGCTGACGGAAAGGCTACTCAAACCCAGAACAGTGAATGTCTGGACAAAGCTGCTGACGGAAAGGCTACTCAAACCCAGTACAGTGATTGTCTGGACAAAGCTGCTGACGGAAAGGCTACTCAAACCCAGTACAGTGATTGCCTGGACAAAGCTGCTGACGGAAAGGCTACTCAAACCCAGTACAGTGATTTTCTGGACAAAGCTGCTGACGGAAAGGCTACTCAAACCCAGTACAGTGATTGTCTGGACAAAGCTGCTGACGGAAAGGCTACTCAAACCCAGTACAGTGATTGTCTGGACAAAGCTGCTGACGGAAAGGCTACTCAAACCCAGTACAGTGATTGTCTGGACAAAGCTGCTGACGGAAAGGCTACTCAAACCCAGTACAGTGATTGTCTGGACAAAGCTGCTGACGGAAAGGCTACTCAAACCCAGTACAGTGATTGTCTGGACAAAGCTGCTGACGAAAGGCTACTCAAACCCAGTACAGTGATTGTCTGGACAAAGCTGCTGACGGAAAGGCTACTCAAACCCAGTACAGTGATTGTCTGGACAAAGCTGCTGACGGAAAGGCTACTCAAGCCCAGTACAGTGATTGTCTGGTCAAAGCTGCTGACGGAAAGGCTACTCAAACCCAGAACAGTGATTGTCTGGACAAAACTGCTGACGGAAAGGCTACTCAAACCCAGAACTGTTATTGTCTGGACAAAGCTGCTGACGGAAAGGCTACTCAAACCCAGAACAGTGATTGTCTGGACAAAGCTGCTGACGGAAAGGCTACTCAAACCCAGTACAGTGATTGTCTGGACAAAGCTGCTGACGGAAAGGCTACTCAGACCCAGTACAGTGATTGTCTGGACAAAGCTGCTGACGGAAAGGCTACTCAAACCCAGTACAGTGATTGTCTGGACAAAGCTGCTGACGGAAAGGCTACTCAAACCCAGTACAGTGATTGTCTGGACAAAGCTGCTGACGGAAAGGCTACTCGAACCCAGTACAGTGATTGTCTGGACAAAGCTGCTGACGGAAAGGCTACTCAAACCCAGTACAGTGATTGTCTGGACAAAGCTGCTGACGGAAAGGCTACTCAAACCCAGTACAGTGATTGTCTGGACAAAGCTGCTGACGGAAAGGCTACTCAAACCCAGTACAGTGATTGTCTGGACAAAGCTGCTGACGGAAAGGCTACTCAAACCCAGTAGAGTGATTGTCTGGACAAAGCTGCTGACGGAAAGGCTACTCAAACCCAGTACAGTGATTGTCTGGACAAAGCTGCTGACGGAAAGGCTACTCAAGCCCAGTACAGTGATTGTCTGGTCAAAGCTGCTGACGGAAAGGCTACTCAAACCCAGAACAGTGATTGTCTGGACAAAACTGCTGACGGAAAGGCTACTCAAACCCAGAACTGTTATTGTCTGGACAAAGCTGCTGACGGAAAGGCTACTCAAACCCAGAACAGTGATTGTCTGGACAAAGCTGCTGACGGAAAGGCTACTCAAACCCAGTACAGTGATTGTCTGGACAAAGCTGCTGACGGAAAGGCTACTCAGACCCAGTACAGTGATTGTCTGGACAAAGCTGCTGACGGAAAGGCTACTCAAACCCAGTACAGTGATTGTCTGGACAAAGCTGCTGACGGAAAGGCTACTCAAACCCAGTACAGTGATTGTCTGGACAAAGCTGCTGACGGAAAGGCTACTCGAACCCAGTACAGTGATTGTCTGGACAAAGCTGCTGACGGAAAGGCTACTCAAACCCAGTACAGTGATTGTCTGGACAAAGCTGCTGACGGAAAGGCTACTCAAACCCAGTACAGTGATTGTCTGGACAAAGCTGCTGACGGAAAGGCTACTCAAACCCAGTACAGTGATTGTCTGGACAAAGCTGCTGACGGAAAGGCTACTCAAACCCAGTACAGTGATTGTCTGGACAAAGCTGCTGACGGAAAGGTTACTCAAACCCAGAACAGTGATTGTCTGGACAAAGCTGCTGACGGAAAGGCTACTCAAACCCAGTACAGTGATTGTCTGGACAAAGCTGATGACGGAAAGGCTACTCAAACCCAGAACAGTGATTGTCTGGACAAAGCTGCTAACGGAAAGGCTACTCAAACCCAGAACAGTGATTGTCTGGACAAAGCTGCTGACGGAAAGGCTACTCAAACCCAGAACAGTGATTGTCTGGACAAAGCTGCTGACGGAAAGGCTACTCAAACCCAGAACAGTGATTGTCTGGACAAAGCTGCTAACGGAAATGCTACTCAAACCCAGTACAGTGATTGTCTGGACAAAGCTGCTGACGGAAAGGCTACTCAAATCCAGTACAGTGATTGTCTGGACAAAGCTGCTGACGGAAAGGCTACTCAAACCCAGTAGAGTGATTGTCTGGACAAAGCTGCTGACGGAAAGGCTACTCAAACCCAGTAGAGTGATTGTCTGGACAAAGCTGCTGACGGAAAGGCTACTCAAACCCAGTACAGTGATTGTCTGGACAAAGCTGCTGACGGAAAGGCTACTCAAACCCAGAACAGTGATTGGCTGGACAAAGCTGCTGACGGAAAGGCTACTCAAACCCAGTACAGTGATTATCTGGACAAAGCTGCTGACGGAAAGGCTACTCAAACCCAGTACAGTGATTGTCTGGACAAAGCTGCTGACGGAAAGGCTACTCAAACCCAGTACAGTGATTGTCTGGACAAAGCTGCTGACGGAAAGGCTACTCAAACCCAGTACAGTGATTGCCTGGACAAAGCTGCTGACGGAAAGGCTACTCAAACCCAGAACAGTGAATGTCTGGACAAAGCTGCTGACGGAAAGGCTACTCAAACCCAGTACAGTGATTGTCTGGACAAAGCTGCTGACGGAAAGGCTACTCAAACCCAGTACAGTGATTGTCTGGACAAAGCTGCTGACGGAAAGGCTACTCAAACCCAGTACAGTGATTGTCTGGACAAAGCTGCTGACGGAAAGGATACTCAAACCCAGTACAGTGATTGTCTGGACAAAGCTGCTGACGGAAAGGCTACTCAAACCCAGTACAGTGATTGTCTGGACAAAGCTGCTGACGGAAAGGCTACTCAAACCCAGTACAGTGATTGTCTGGACAAAGCTGCTGACGGAAAGGCTACTCAAACCCAGTACAGTGATTGTCTGGACAAAGCTGCTGACGGAAAGGCTACTCAAACCCAGTACAGTGATTGTCTGGACAAAGCTGCTGACGAAAGGCTGCTCAAACCCAGTAGAGTGATTGTCTGGACAAAGCTGCTGACGGAAAGGCTACTCAAACCCAGTACAGTGATTGTCTGGACAAAGCTGCTGACGGAAAGGCTACTCAAGCCCAGTACAGTGATTGTCTGGTCAAAGCTGCTGACGGAAAGGCTACTCAAACCCAGAACAGTGATTGTCTGGACAAAGCTGCTGACGGAAAGGCTACTCAAACCCAGAACTGTTATTGTCTGGACAAAGCTGCTGACGGAAAGGCTACTCAAACCCAGAACAGTGATTGTCTGGACAAAGCTGCTGACGGAAAGGCTACTCAAACCCAGTACAGTGATTGTCTGGACAAAGCTGCTGACGGAAAGGCTACTCAGACCCAGTACAGTGATTGTCTGGACAAAGCTGCTGACGGAAAGGCTACTCAAACCCAGTACAGTGATTGTCTGGACAAAGCTGCTGACGGAAAGGCTACTCAAACCCAGTAGAGTGATTGTCTGGACAAAGCTGCTGACGGAAAGGCTACTCAAACCCAGTAGAGTGATTGTCTGGACAAAGCTGCTGACGGAAAGGCTACTCAAACCCAGTACAGTGATTGTCTGGACAAAGCTGCTGACGGAAAGGCTACTCAAACCCAGTACAGTGATTGGCTGGACAAAGCTGCTGACGGAAAGGCTACTCAAACCCAGTACAGTGATTATCTGGACAAAGCTGCTGACGGAAAGGCTACTCAAACCCAGTACAGTGATTGTCTGGACAAAGCTGCTGTCGGAAAGGCTACTCAAACCCAGTACAGTGATTGTCTGGACAAAGCTGCTGACGGAAAGGCTACTCAAACCCAGAACAGTGAATGTCTGGACAAAGCTGCTGACGGAAAGGCTACTCAAACCCAGTACAGTGATTGTCTGGACAAAGCTGCTGACGGAAAGGCTACTCAAACCCAGTACAGTGATTGCCTGGACAAAGCTGCTGACGGAAAGGCTACTCAAACCCAGTACAGTGATTTTCTGGACAAAGCTGCTGACGGAAAGGCTACTCAAACCCAGTACAGTGATTGTCTGGACAAAGCTGCTGACGGAAAGGCTACTCAAACCCAGTACAGTGATTGTCTGGACAAAGCTGCTGACGGAAAGGCTACTCAAACCCAGTACAGTGATTGTCTGGACAAAGCTGCTGACGGAAAGGCTACTCAAACCCAGTACAGTGATTGTCTGGACAAAGCTGCTGACGGAAAGGCTACTCAAACCCAGTACAGTGATTGTCTGGACAAAGCTGCTGACGAAAGGCTACTCAAACCCAGTACAGTGATTGTCTGGACAAAGCTGCTGACGGAAAGGCTACTCAAACCCAGTACAGTGATTGTCTGGACAAAGCTGCTGACGGAAAGGCTACTCAAGCCCAGTACAGTGATTGTCTGGTCAAAGCTGCTGACGGAAAGGCTACTCAAACCCAGAACAGTGATTGTCTGGACAAAACTGCTGACGGAAAGGCTACTCAAACCCAGAACTGTTATTGTCTGGACAAAGCTGCTGACGGAAAGGCTACTCAAACCCAGAACAGTGATTGTCTGGACAAAGCTGCTGACGGAAAGGCTACTCAAACCCAGTACAGTGATTGTCTGGACAAAGCTGCTGACGGAAAGGCTACTCAGACCCAGTACAGTGATTGTCTGGACAAAGCTGCTGACGGAAAGGCTACTCAAACCCAGTACAGTGATTGTCTGGACAAAGCTGCTGACGGAAAGGCTACTCAAACCCAGTACAGTGATTGTCTGGACAAAGCTGCTGACGGAAAGGCTACTCGAACCCAGTACAGTGATTGTCTGGACAAAGCTGCTGACGGAAAGGCTACTCAAACCCAGTACAGTGATTGTCTGGACAAAGCTGCTGACGGAAAGGCTACTCAAACCCAGTACAGTGATTGTCTGGACAAAGCTGCTGACGGAAAGGCTACTCAAACCCAGTACAGTGATTGTCTGGACAAAGCTGCTGACGGAAAGGCTACTCAAACCCAGTAGAGTGATTGTCTGGACAAAGCTGCTGACGGAAAGGCTACTCAAACCCAGTACAGTGATTGTCTGGACAAAGCTGCTGACGGAAAGGCTACTCAAGCCCAGTACAGTGATTGTCTGGTCAAAGCTGCTGACGGAAAGGCTACTCAAACCCAGAACAGTGATTGTCTGGACAAAACTGCTGACGGAAAGGCTACTCAAACCCAGAACTGTTATTGTCTGGACAAAGCTGCTGACGGAAAGGCTACTCAAACCCAGAACAGTGATTGTCTGGACAAAGCTGCTGACGGAAAGGCTACTCAAACCCAGTACAGTGATTGTCTGGACAAAGCTGCTGACGGAAAGGCTACTCAGACCCAGTACAGTGATTGTCTGGACAAAGCTGCTGACGGAAAGGCTACTCAAACCCAGTACAGTGATTGTCTGGACAAAGCTGCTGACGGAAAGGCTACTCAAACCCAGTACAGTGATTGTCTGGACAAAGCTGCTGACGGAAAGGCTACTCGAACCCAGTACAGTGATTGTCTGGACAAAGCTGCTGACGGAAAGGCTACTCAAACCCAGTACAGTGATTGTCTGGACAAAGCTGCTGACGGAAAGGCTACTCAAACCCAGTACAGTGATTGTCTGGACAAAGCTGCTGACGGAAAGGCTACTCAAACCCAGTACAGTGATTGTCTGGACAAAGCTGCTGACGGAAAGGCTACTCAAACCCAGTACAGTGATTGTCTGGACAAAGCTGCTGACGGAAAGGTTACTCAAACCCAGAACAGTGATTGTCTGGACAAAGCTGCTGACGGAAAGGCTACTCAAACCCAGTACAGTGATTGTCTGGACAAAGCTGCTGACGGAAAGGCTACTCAAACCCAGAACAGTGATTGTCTGGACAAAGCTGCTGACGGAAAGGCTACTCAAACCCAGTACAGTGATTGTCTGGACAAAGCTGCTGACGGAAAGGCTACTCAAACCCAGTACAGTGATTGTCTGGACAAAGCTGCTGACGGAAAGGCTACTCAAACCCAGAACAGTGATTGTCTGGACAACGCTGCTGACGGAAAGGCTACTCAAACCCAGTACAGTGATTGTCTGGACAAAGCTGATGACGGAAAGGCTACTCAAACCCAGAACAGTGATTGTCTGGACAAAGCTGCTAACGGAAAGGCTACTCAAACCCAGAACAGTGATTGTCTGGACAAAGCTGCTGACGGAAAGGCTACTCAAACCCAGAACAGTGATTGTCTGGACAAAGCTGCTGACGGAAAGGCTACTCAAACCCAGAACAGTGATTGTCTGGACAAAGCTGCTGACGGAAAGGCTAATCAAACCCAGAACAGTGATTGTCTGGACAAAGCTGCTAACGGAAATGCTACTCAAACCCAGTACAGTGATTGTCTGGACAAAGCTGCTGACGGAAAGGCTACTCAAACCCAGTAGAGTGATTGTCTGGACAAAGCTGCTGACGGAAAGGCTACTCAAACCCAGTAGAGTGATTGTCTGGACAAAGCTGCTGACGGAAAGGCTACTCAAACCCAGTAGAGTGATTGTCTGGACAAAGCTGCTGACGGAAAGGCTACTCAAACCCAGTACAGTGATTGTCTGGACAAAGCTGCTGACGGAAAGGCTACTCAAACCCAGTACAGTGATTGGCTGGACAAAGCTGCTGACGAAAGGCTACTCAAACCCAGAACAGTGAATGTCTGGACAAAGCTGCTGACGGAAAGGCTACTCAAACCCAGTACAGTGATTGTCTGGACAAAGCTGCTGACGGAAAGGCTACTCAAACCCAGTACAGTGATTGCCTGGACAAAGCTGCTGACGGAAAGGCTACTCAAACCCAATACAGTGATTGTCTGGACAAAGCTGCTGACGGAAAGGCTACTCAAACCCAGTACAGTGATTGTCTGGACAAAGCTGCTGACGGAAAGGCTACTCAAACCCAGTACAGTGATTGTCTGGACAAAGCTGCTGACGGAAAGGCTACTCAAACCCAGTACAGTGATTGTCTGGACAAAGCTGCTGACGGAAAGGCTACTCAAACCCAGTACAGTGATTGTCTGGACAAAGCTGCTGACGGAAAGGCTGCTCAAACCCAGTAGAGTGATTGTCTGGACAAAGCTGCTGACGGAAAGGCTACTCAAACCCAGTACAGTGATTGTCTGGACAAAGCTGCTGACGGAAAGGTTACTCAAGCCCAGTACAGTGATTGTCTGGTCAAAGCTGCTGACGGAAAGGCTACTCAAACCCAGAACAGTGATTGTCTGGACAAAGCTGCTGACGGAAAGGCTACTCAAACCCAGAACTGTTATTGTCTGGACAAAGCTGCTGACGGAAAGGCTACTCAAACCCAGAACAGTGATTGTTTGGACAAAGCTGCTGACGGAAAGGCTACTCAAACCCAGTACAGTGATTGTCTGGACAAAGCTGCTGACGGAAAGGCTACTCAGACCCAGTACAGTGATTGCTGGACAAAGCTGCTGACGGAAAGGCTACTCAAATCCAGTACAGTGATTGTCTGGACAAAGCTGCTGACGGAAAGGCTACTCAAACCCAGTACAGTGATTGTCTGGACAAAGCTGCTGACGGAAAGGCTACTCGAACCCAGTACAGTGATTGTCTGGACAAAGCTGCTGACGGAAAGGCTACTCGAACCCAGTACAGTGATTGTCTGGACAAAGCTGCTGACGGAAAGGCTACTCAAACCCAGTACAGTGATTGTCTGGACAAAGCTGCTGACGGAAAGGCTACTCAAACCCAGTACAGTGATTGTCTGGACAAAGCTGCTGACGGAAAGGCTACTCAAACCCAGTACAGTGATTGTCTGGACAAAGCTGCTGACGGAAAGGCTACTCAAGCCCAGTACAGTGATTGTCTGGACAAAGCTGCTGACGGAAAGGTTACTCAAACCCAGAACAGTGATTGTCTGGACAAAGCTGCTGACGGAAAGGCTACTCAAACCCAGTACAGTGATTGTCTGGACAAAGCTGCTGACGGAAAGGCTACTCAAACCCAGAACAGTGATTGTCTGGACAAAGCTGCTGACGGAAAGGCTACTCGAACCCAGTACAGTGATTGTCTGGACAAAGCTGCTGACGGAAAGGCTACTCAAACCCAGTACAGTGATTGTCTGGACAAAGCTGCTGACGGAAAGGCTACTCAAACCCAGTACAGTGATTGTCTGGACAAAGCTGCTGACGGAAAGGCTACTCAAACCCAGTACAGTGATTGTCTGGACAAAGCTGATGACGGAAAGGCTACTCAAACCCAGAACAGTGATTGTCTGGATAAAGCTGCTGACGGAAAGGCTACTCAAACCCAGTACAGTGATTGTCTGGACAAAGCTGCTGACGGAAAGGCTACTCAAACCCAGTACAGTGATTGTCTGGACAAAGCTGCTGACGGAAAGGCTACTCAAACCCAGTACAGTGATTGTCTGGACAAAGCTGCTGACGGAAAGGCTACTCAAACCCAGTACAGTGATTGTCTGGACAAAGCTGCTGACGGAAAGGCTACTCAAACCCAGTACAGTGATTGTCTGGACAAAGCTGATGACGGAAAGGCTACTCAAACCCAGAACAGTGATTGTCTGGATAAAGCTGCTGACGGAAAGGCTACTCAAACCCAGTACAGTGATTGTCTGGACAAAGCTGCTGACGGAAAGGCTACTCAAACCCAGTACAGTGATTGTCTGGACAAAGCTGCTGACGGAAAGGCTACTCAAACCCAGAACAGTGAATGTCTGGACAAAGCTGCTGACGGAAAGGCTACTCAAACCCAGTACAGTGATTGTCTGGACAAAGTTGCTGGCGGAAAGGCTACTCAAGCCCAGTACAGTGATTGTCTGGACAAAGCTGCTGACGGAAAGGCTACTCAAACCCAGTACAGTGATTGTCTGGACAAAGCTGCTGACGGAAAGGCTACTCAAACCCAGTACAGTGATTGTCTGGACAAAGCTGCTGACGGAAAGGCTACTCAAACCCAGTACAGTGATTGTCTGGACAAAGCTGCTGACGGAAAGGCTACTCAAACCCAGTACAGTGATTGTCTGGACAAAACTGCTGACGGAAAGGCTACTCAAACCCAGTACAGTGATTGTCTGGAGAAAGTTGCTGGCGGAAAGGCTACTCAAGCCCAGTACAGTGATTGTCTGGACAAAGCTGCTGACGGAAAGGCTACTCAAACCCAGTACATTGATTGTCTGGACAAAGCTGCTGACGGAAAGGCTACTCAAACCCAGTACAGTGATTGTCTGGACAAAGCTGCTGACGGAAAGGCTACTCAAACCCAGTACAGTGATTGTCTGGACAAAGCTGCTGACGGAAAGGCTACTCAAACCCAGTACAGTGATTGTCTGGACAAAACTGCTGACGGAAAGGCTACTCGAACCCAGTACAGTGATTGTCTGGACAAAGCTGCTGACGGAAAGGCTACTCAAACCCAGTACAGTGATTGTCTGGACAAAGCTGCTGACGGAAAGGCTACTCAAACCCAGTACAGTGATTGTCTGGACAAAGCTGCTGACGGAAAGGCTACTCAAACCCAGTACAGTGATTGTCTGGACAAAGCTGATGACGGAAAGGCTACTCAAACCCAGAACAGTGATTGTCTGGATAAAGCTGCTGACGGAAAGGCTACTCAAACCCAGTACAGTGATTGTCTGGACAAAGCTGCTGACGGAAAGGCTACTCAAACCCAGTACAGTGATTGTCTGGACAAAGCTGCTGACGGAAAGGCTACTCAAACCCAGTACAGTGATTGTCTGGACAAAGCTGCTGACGGAAAGGCTACTCAAACCCAGTACAGTGATTGTCTGGACAAAGCTGCTGACGGAAAGGCTACTCAAACCCAGTACAGTGATTGTCTGGACAAAGCTGCTGACGGAAAGGCTACTCAAACCCAGTACAGTGATTGTCTGGACAAAGCTGCTGACGGAAAGGCTACTCAAACCCAGTACAGTGATTGTCTGGACAAAGCTGCTGACGGAAAGGCTGCTCAAACCCAGTAGAGTGATTGTCTGGACAAAGCTGCTGACGGAAAGGCTACTCAAACCCAGTACAGTGATTGTCTGGACAAAGCTGCTGACGGAAAGGTTACTCAAGCCCAGTACAGTGATTGTCTGGTCAAAGCTGCTGACGGAAAGGCTACTCAAACCCAGAACAGTGATTGTCTGGACAAAGCTGCTGACGGAAAGGCTACTCAAACCCAGAACTGTTATTGTCTGGACAAAGCTGCTGACGGAAAGGCTACTCAAACCCAGAACAGTGATTGTCTGGACAAAGCTGCTGACGGAAAGGCTACTCAAACCCAGTACAGTGATTGTCTGGACAAAGCTGCTCACGGAAAGGCTACTCAGACCCAGTACAGTGATTGTCTGGACAAAGCTGCTGACGGAAAGGCTACTCAAACCCAGTACAGTGATTGTCTGGACAAAGCTGCTGACGGAAAGGCTACTCAAACCCAGTACAGTGATTGTCTGGACAAAGCTGCTGACGGAAAGGCTACTCGAACCCAGTACAGTGATTGTCTGGACAAAGCTGATGACGGAAAGGCTACTCAAACCCAGAACAGTGATTGTCTGGATAAAGCTGCTGACGGAAAGGCTACTCAAACCCAGTACAGTGATTGTCTGGACAAAGCTGCTGACGGAAAGGCTACTCAAACCCAGTACAGTGATTGTCTGGACAAAGCTGCTGACGGAAAGGCTACTCAAACCCAGTACAGTGATTGTCTGGACAAAGCTGCTGACGGAAAGGCTACTCAAACCCAGTACAATGATTGTCTGGACAAAGCTGCTGACGGAAAGGCTACTCAAACCCAGTACAGTGATTGTCTGGACAAAGTTGCTGACGGAAAGGCTACTCAAGCCCAGTACAGTGATTGTCTGGACAAAGCTGCTGACGGAAAGGTTACTCAAGCCCAGTACAGTGATTGTCTGGACAAAGCTGCTGACGGAAAGGCTACTCAAACCCAGTACAGTGATTGTCTGGACAAAGCTGATGACGGAAAGGCTACTCAAACCCAGAACAGTGATTGTCTGGACAAAGCTGCTGACGGAAAGGCTACTCAAACCCAGTAGAGTGATTGTCTGGACAAAGCTGCTGACGGAAAGGCTACTCAAACCCAGTACAGTGATTGTCTGGACAAAGCTGCTGACGGAAAGGCTACTCAAACCCAGAACAGTGATTGTCTGGACAAAGCTGCTGACGGAAAGGCTACTCAAACCCAGTACAGTGATTGTCTGGACAAAGCTGCTGACGGAAAGGCTGCTCAAACCCAGTAGAGTGATTGTCTGGACAAAGCTGCTGACGGAAAGGCTACTCAAACCCAGTACAGTGATTGTCTGGACAAAGCTGCTGACGGAAAGGTTACTCAAGCCCAGTACAGTGATTTTCTGGTCAAAGCTGCTGACGGAAAGGCTACTCAAACCCAGAACAGTGATTGTCTGGACAAAGCTGCTGACGGAAAGGCTACTCAAACCCAGAACTGTTATTGTCTGGACAAAGCTGCTGACGGAAAGGCTACTCAAACCCAGAACAGTGATTGTCTGGACAAAGCTGCTGACGGAAAGGCTACTCAAACCCAGTACAGTGATTGTCTGGACAAAGCTGCTGACGGAAAGGCTACTCAGACCCAGTACAGTGATTGTCTGGACAAAGCTGCTGACGGAAAGGCTACTCAAACCCAGTACAGTGATTGTCTGGACAAAGCTGCTGACGGAAAGGCTACTCAAACCCAGTACAGTGATTGTCTGGACAAAGCTGCTGACGGAAAGGCTACTCGAACCCAGTACAGTGATTGTCTGGACAAAGCTGCTGACGGAAAGGCTACTCGAACCCAGTACAGTGATTGTCTGGACAAAGCTGCTGACGGAAAGGCTACTCAAACCAAGTACAGTGATTGTCTGGACAAAGCTGCTGACGGAAAGGCTACTCAAACCCAGTACAATGATTGTCTGGACAAAGCTGCTGACGGAAAGGCTACTCAAACCCAGTACAGTGATTGTCTGGACAAAGCTGCTGACGGAAAGGCTACTCAAGCCCAGTACAGTGATTGTCTGGACAAAGCTGCTGACGGAAAGGTTACTCAAACCCAGAACAGTGATTGTCTGGACAAAGCTGCTGACGGAAAGGCTACTCAAACCCAGTACAGTGATTGTCTGGACAAAGCTGCTGACGGAAAGGCTACTCAAACCCAGAACAGTGATTGTCTGGACAAAGCTGCTGACGGAAAGGCTACTCGAACCCAGTACAGTGATTGTCTGGACAAAGCTGCTGACGGAAAGGCTACTCAAACCCAGTACAGTGATTGTCTGGACAAAGCTGCTGACGGAAAGGCTACTCAAACCCAGTACAGTGATTGTCTGGACAAAGCTGCTGACGGAAAGGCTACTCAAACCCAGTACAGTGATTGTCTGGACAAAGCTGATGACGGAAAGGCTACTCAAACCCAGAACAGTGATTGTCTGGATAAAGCTGCTGACGGAAAGGCTACTCAAACCCAGTACAGTGATTGTCTGGACAAAGCTGCTGACGGAAAGGCTACTCAAACCCAGTACAGTGATTGTCTGGACAAAGCTGCTGACGGAAAGGCTACTCAAACCCAGTACAGTGATTGTCTGGACAAAGCTGCTGACGGAAAGGCTACTCAAACCCAGTACAGTGATTGTCTGGACAAAGCTGCTGACGGAAAGGCTACTCAAACCCAGTACAGTGATTGTCTGGACAAAGCTGATGACGGAAAGGCTACTCAAACCCAGAACAGTGATTGTCTGGATAAAGCTGCTGACGGAAAGGCTACTCAAACCCAGTACAGTGATTGTCTGGACAAAGCTGCTGACGGAAAGGCTACTCAAACCCAGTACAGTGATTGTCTGGACAAAGCTGCTGACGGAAAGGCTACTCAAACCCAGAACAGTGATTGTCTGGACAAAGCTGCTGACGGAAAGGCTACTCAAACCCAGTACAGTGATTGTCTGGACAAAGTTGCTGGCGGAAAGGCTACTCAAGCCCAGTACAGTGATTGTCTGGACAAAGCTGCTGACGGAAAGGCTACTCAAACCCAGTACAGTGATTGTCTGGACAAAGCTGCTGACGGAAAGGCTACTCAAACCCAGTACAGTGATTGTCTGGACAAAGCTGCTGACGGAAAGGCTACTCAAACCCAGTACAGTGATTGTCTGGACAAAGCTGCTGACGGAAAGGCTACTCAAACCCAGTACAGTGATTGTCTGGACAAAACTGCTGACGGAAAGGCTACTCAAACCCAGTACAGTGATTGTCTGGACAAAGTTGCTGGCGGAAAGGCTACTCAAGCCCAGTACAGTGATTGTCTGGACAAAGCTGCTGACGGAAAGCCTACTCAAACCCAGTACAGTGATTGTCTGGACAAAGCTGCTGACGGAAAGGCTACTCAAACCCAGTACAGTGATTGTCTGGACAAAGCTGCTGACGGAAAGGCTACTCAAACCCAGTACAGTGATTGTCTGGACAAAGCTGCTGACGGAAAGGCTACTCAAACCCAGTACAGTGATTGTCTGGACAAAACTGCTGACGGAAAGGCTACTCAAACCCAGTAGAGTGATTGTATGGACAAAGCTGCTGACGGAAAGGCTACTCAAACCCAGAACAGTGATTGTCTGGACAAAGCTGCTGACGGAAAGGCTACTCAAACCCAGAACAGTGATTGTCTGGACAAAGCTGCTGACGGAAAGGCTACTCAAACCCAGAACAGTGATTGTCTGGACAAAGCTGCTGACGAAAGGCTACTCAAACCCAGTACAGTGATTGTCTGGACAAAGCTGCTGACGGAAAGGCTACTCAAACCCAGTACAGTGATTGTCTGGACAAAGCTGCTGACGGAAAGGCTACTCAAGCCCAGTACAGTGATTGTCTGGACAAAGCTGTTGACGGAAAGGCTACTCAAACCCAGTACAGTGATTGTCTGGACAAAGTTGCTGACGGAAAGGCTACTCAAACCCAGTACAGTGATTGTCTGGACAAAGCTGCTGACGGAAAGGCTACTCAAACCCAGTACAGTGATTGTCTGGACAAAGCTGCTGACGGAAAGGCTACTCAAACCCAGTACAGTGATTGTCTGGACAAAGCTGCTGACGGAAAGGCTACTCAAACCCAGTACAGTGATTGTCTGGACAAAACTGCCGACGGAAAGGCTACTCAAACCCAGTAGAGTGATTGTCTGGACAAAGCTGCTGACGGAAAGGCTACTCAAACCCAGAACAGTGATTGTCTGGACAAAGCTGCTGACGGAAAGGCTACTCAAACCCAGAACAGTGATTGTCTGGACAAAGCTGCTGACGGAAAGGCTACTCAAACCCAGAACAGTGATTGTCTGGACAAAGCTGCTGACGAAAGGCTACTCAAACCCAGTACAGTGATTGTCTGGACAAAGCTGCTGACGGAAAGGCTACTCAAACCCAGTACAGTGATTGTCTGGACAAAGCTGCTGACGGAAAGGCTACTCAAGCCCAGTACAGTGATTGTCTGGACAAAGCTGCTGACGGAAAGGCTACTCAAACCCAGTACAGTGATTGTCTGGACAAAGTTGCTGACGGAAAGGCTACTCAAACCCAGTACAGTGATTGTCTGGACAAAGCTGCTGACGGAAAGGCTACTCAAACCCAGTACAATGATTGTCTGGACAAAGCTGCTGACGGAAAGGCTACTCAAACCCAGTACAGTGATTGTCTGGACAAAGCTGCTGACGGAAAGGCTACTCAAACCCAGTACAGTGATTGTCTGGACAAAGCTGCTGACGGAAAGGCTACTCAAACCCAGTACAGTGATTGTCTGGACAAAGCTGCTGACGGAAAGGCTACTCAAACCCAGTACAGTGATTGTCTGGACAAAGCTGCTGACGGAAAGGCTACTCAAACCCAGTACAGTGATTGTCTGGACAAAGCTGCTGACGGAAAGGCTACTCAAACCCAGAACAGTGATTGGCTGGACAAAGCTGCTGACGGAAAAGCTACTCAAACCCAGAACTGTTATTGTCTGGACAAAGCTGCTAACGCAAAGGCTACTCAAACCCAGAACAGTGATTGTCTGGACAAAGCTGCTGACGGAAAGGCTACTCAAACCCAGTACAGTGATTGTCTGGACAAAGCTGCTGACGGAAAGGCTACTCAAACCCAGTACAGTGATTGTCTGGACAAAGCTGCTGACGGAAAGGCTACTCAAACCCAGTACAGTGATTGTCTGGACAAAGCTGCTGACGGAAAGGCTACTCAAACCCAGTACAGTGATTGTCTGGACAAAGCTGCTGACGGAAAGGCTACTCAAACCCAGTACAGTGATTGTCTGGACAAAGCTGCTGACGGAAAGGCTACTCAAACCCAGTACAGTGATTGTCTGGACAAAGCTGCTGACGGAAAGGCTACTCAAACCCAGTACAGTGATTGTCTGGACAAAGCTGCTGACGGAAAGGCTACTCAAACCCAGTACAGTGATTGTCTGGACAAAACTGCTGACGGAAAGGCTACTCAAACCCAGTACAGTGATTGTCTGGACAAAGTTGCTGGCGGAAAGGCTACTCAAGCCCAGTACAGTGATTGTCTGGACAAAGCTGCTGACGGAAAGCCTACTCAAACCCAGTACAGTGATTGTCTGGACAAAGCTGCTGACGGAAAGGCTACTCAAACCCAGTACAGTGATTGTCTGGACAAAACTGCTGACGGAAAGGCTACTCAAACCCAGTACAGTGATTGTCTGGACAAAGCTGCTGACGGAAAGGCTACTCAAACCCAGTACAGTGATTGTCTGGACAAAACTGCTGACGGAAAGGCTACTCAAACCCAGTAGAGTGATTGTATGGACAAAGCTGCTGACGCAAAGGCTACTCAAACCCAGAACAGTGATTGTCTGGACAAAGCTGCTGACGGAAAGGCTACTCAAACCCAGTACAGTGATTGTCTGGACAAAACTGCTGACGGAAAGGCTACTCAAACCCAGTAGAGTGATTGTATGGACAAAGCTGCTGACGGAAAGGCTACTCAAACCCAGAACAGTGATTGTCTGGACAAAGCTGCTGACGGAAAGGCTACTCAAACCCAGAACAGTGATTGTCTGGACAAAGCTGCTGACGGAAAGGCTACTCAAACCCAGAACAGTGATTGTCTGGACAAAGCTGCTGACGAAAGGCTACTCAAACCCAGTACAGTGATTGTCTGGACAAAGCTGCTGACGGAAAGGCTACTCAAACCCAGTACAGTGATTGTCTGGACAAAGCTGCTGACGGAAAGGCTACTCAAGCCCAGTACAGTGATTGTCTGGACAAAGCTGCTGACGGAAAGGCTACTCAAACCCAGTACAGTGATTGTCTGGACAAAGCTGCTGACGGAAAGGCTACTCAAACCCAGTACAGTGATTGTCTGGACAAAGCTGCTGACGGAAAGGCTACTCAAACCCAGTACAGTGATTGTCTGGACAAAACTGCCGACGGAAAGGCTACTCAAACCCAGTAGAGTGATTGTCTGGACAAAGCTGCTGACGGAAAGGCTACTCAAACCCAGAACAGTGATTGTCTGGACAAAGCTGCTGACGGAAAGGCTACTCAAACCCAGAACAGTGATTGTCTGGACAAAGCTGCTGACGGAAAGGCTACTCAAACCCAGAACAGTGATTGTCTGGACAAAGCTGCTGACGAAAGGCTACTCAAACCCAGTACAGTGATTGTCTGGACAAAGCTGCTGACGGAAAGGCTACTCAAACCCAGTACAGTGATTGTCTGGACAAAGCTGCTGACGGAAAGGCTACTCAAACCCAGTACAGTGATTGTCTGGACAAAGCTGCTGACGGAAAGGCTACTCAAACCCAGTACAGTGATTGTCTGGACAAAGTTGCTGACGGAAAGGCTACTCAAACCCAGTACAGTGATTGTCTTGACAAAGCTGCTGACGGAAAGGCTACTCAAACCCAGTACAGTGATTGTCTGGACAAAGCTGCTGACGGAAAGGCTACTCAAACCCAGTACAGTGATTGTCTGGACAAAGCTGCTGACGGAAAGGCTACTCAAACCCAGAACAGTGATTGTCTGGACAAAGCTGCTGACGGAAAGGCTACTCAAACCCAGAACAGTGATTGTCTGGACAAAGCTGCTGACGAAAGGCTACTCAAACCCAGTACAGTGATTGTCTGGACAAAGCTGCTGACGGAAAGGCTACTCAAACCCAGTAGAGTGATTGTCTGGACAAAGCTGCTGACGGAAAGGCTACTCAAGCCCAGTACAGTGATTGTCTGGACAAAGCTGCTGACGGAAAGGCTACTCAAACCCAGTACAGTGATTGTCTGGACAAAGCTGCTGACGGAAAGGCTACTCAAACCCAGTACAGTGATTGTCTGGACAAAGCTGCTGACGGAAAGGCTACTCAAACCCAGTACAGTGATTGTCTGGACAAAACTGCCGACGGAAAGGCTACTCAAACCCAGTAGAGTGATTGTCTGGACAAAGCTGCTGACGGAAAGGCTACTCAAACCCAGAACAGTGATTGTCTGGACAAAGCTGCTGACGGAAAGGCTACTCAAACCCAGAACAGTGATTGTCTGGACAAAGCTGCTGACGGAAAGGCTACTCAAACCCAGAACAGTGATTGTCTGGACAAAGCTGCTGACGAAAGGCTACTCAAACCCAGTACAGTGATTGTCTGGACAAAGCTGCTGACGGAAAGGCTACTCAAACCCAGTACAGTGATTGTCTGGACAAAGCTGCTGACGGAAAGGCTACTCAAGCCCAGTACAGTGATTGTCTGGACAAAGCTGCTGACGGAAAGGCTACTCAAACCCAGTACAGTGATTGTCTGGACAAAGTTGCTGACGGAAAGGCTACTCAAACCCAGTACAGTGATTGTCTGGACAAAGCTGCTGACGGAAAGGCTACTCAAACCCAGTACAGTGATTGTCTGGACAAAGCTGCTGACGGAAAGGCTACTCAAACCCAGTACAGTGATTGTCTGGACAAAGCTGCTGACGGAAAGGCTACTCAAACCCAGTACAGTGATTGTCTGGACAAAGCTGCTGACGGAAAGGCTACTCAAACCCAGTACAGTGATTGTCTGGACAAAGCTGCTGACGGAAAGGCTACTCAAACCCAGTACAGTGATTGTCTGGACAAAGCTGCTGACGGAAAGGCTACTCAAACCCAGTACAGTGATTGTCTGGACAAAGCTGCTGACGGAAAGGCTACTCAAACCCAGAACAGTGATTGGCTGGACAAAGCTGCTGACGGAAAAGCTACTCAAACCCAGAACTGTTATTGTCTGGACAAAGCTGCTAACGCAAAGGCTACTCAAACCCAGAACAGTGATTGTCTGGACAAAGCTGTTGACGGAAAGGCTACTCAAACCCAGTACAGTGATTGTCTGGACAAAGCTGCTGACGGAAAGGCTACTCAAACCCAGTACAGTGATTGTCTGGACAAAGCTGCTGACGGAAAGGCTACTCAAACCCAGTACAGTGATTGTCTGGACAAAGCTGCTGACGGAAAGGCTACTCAAACCCAGTACAGTGATTGTCTGGACAAAGCTGCTGACGGAAAGGCTACTCAAACCCAGTACAGTGATTGTCTGGACAAAGCTGCTGACGGAAAGGCTACTCAAACCCAGTACAGTGATTGTCTGGACAAAGCTGCTGACGGAAAGGCTACTCAAACCCAGAACAGTGATTGTCTGGACAAAGCTGCTGACGGAAAGGCTACTCAAACCCAGTACAGTGATTGTCTGGACAAAGTTGCTGGCGGAAAGGCTACTCAAGCCCAGTACAGTGATTGTCTGGACAAAGCTGCTGACGGAAAGGCTACTCAAACCCAGTACAGTGATTGTCTGGACAAAGCTGCTGACGGAAAGGCTACTCAAACCCAGTACAGTGATTGTCTGGACAAAGCTGCTGACGGAAAGGCTACTCAAACCCAGTACAGTGATTGTCTGGACAAAGCTGCTGACGGAAAGGCTACTCAAACCCAGTACAGTGATTGTCTGGACAAAACTGCTGACGGAAAGGCTACTCAAACCCAGTACAGTGATTGTCTGGACAAAGTTGCTGGCGGAAAGGCTACTCAAGCCCAGTACAGTGATTGTCTGGACAAAGCTGCTGACGAAAGGCTACTCAAACCCAGTACAGTGATTGTCTGGACAAAGCTGCTGACGGAAAGGCTACTCAAACCCAGTACAGTGATTGTCTGGACAAAGCTGCTGACGGAAAGGCTACTCAAACCCAGTACAGTGATTGTCTGGACAAAGCTGCTGACGGAAAGGCTACTCAAACCCAGTACAGTGATTGTCTGGACAAAACTGCTGACGGAAAGGCTACTCAAACCCAGTAGAGTGATTGTATGGACAAAGCTGCTGACGGTAAGGCTACTCAAACCCAGAACAGTGATTATCTGGACAAAGCTGCTGACGGAAAGGCTACTCAAACCCAGAACAGTGATTGTCTGGACAAAGCTGCTGACGGAAAGGCTACTCAAACCCAGAACAGTGATTGTCTGGACAAAGCTGCTGACGAAAGGCTACTCAAACCCAGTACAGTGATTGTCTGGACAAAGCTGCTGACGGAAAGGCTACTCAAACCCAGTACAGTGATTGTCTGGACAAAGCTGCTGACGGAAAGGCTACTCAAGCCCAGTACAGTGATTGTCTGGACAAAGCTGCTGACGGAAAGGCTACTCAAACCCAGTACAGTGATTGTCTGGACAAAGTTGCTGACGGAAAGGCTACTCAAACCCAGTACAGTGATTGTCTGGACAAAGCTGCTGACGGAAAGGCTACTCAAACCCAGTACAGTGATTGTCTGGACAAAGCTGCTGACGGAAAGGCTACTTAAACCCAGTACAGTGATTGTCTGGACAAAGCTGCTGACGGAAAGGCTACTCAAACCCAGTACAGTGATTGTCTGGACAAAACTGCCGACGGAAAGGCTACTCAAACCCAGTAGAGTGATTGTCTGGACAAAGCTGCTGACGGAAAGGCTACTCAAACCCAGAACAGTGATTGTCTGGACAAAGCTGCTGACGGAAAGGCTACTCAAACCCAGAACAGTGATTGTCTGGACAAAGCTGCTGACGGAAAGGCTACTCAAACCCAGAACAGTGATTGTCTGGACAAAGCTGCTGACGAAAGGCTACTCAAACCCAGTACAGTGATTGTCTGGACAAAGCTGCTGACGGAAAGGCTACTAAAACCCAGTACAGTGATTGTCTGGACAAAGCTGCTGACGGAAAGGCTACTCAAGCCCAGTACAGTGATTGTCTGGACAAAGCTGCTGACGGAAAGGCTACTCAAACCCAGTACAGTGATTGTCTGGACAAAGTTGCTGACGGAAAGGCTACTCAAACCCAGTACAGTGATTGTCTGGACAAAGCTGCTGACGGAAAGGCTACTCAAACCCAGTACAGTGATTGTCTGGACAAAGCTGCTGACGGAAAGGCTACTCAAACCCAGTACAGTGATTGTCTGGACAAAGCTGCTGACGGAAAGGCTACTCAAACCCAGTACAGTGATTGTCTGGACAAAGCTGCTGACGGAAAGGCTACTCAAACCCAGTACAGTGATTGTCTGGACAAAGCTGCTGACGGAAAGGCTACTCAAACCCAGTACAGTGATTGTCTGGACAAAGCTGCTGACGGAAAGGCTACTCAAACCCAGTACAGTGATTGTCTGGACAAAGCTGCTGACGGAAAGGCTACTCAAACCCAGAACAGTGATTGTCTGGACAAAGCTGCTGACGGAAAGGCTACTCAAACCCAGTACAGTGATTGTCTGGACAAAGCTGCTGACGGAAAGGCTACTCAAACCCAGTACAGTGATTGTCTGGACAAAGCTGCTGACGGAAAGGCTACTCAAACCCAGAATAGTGATTGTCTGGACAAAGCTGCTGACGGAAAGGCTACTCAAACCCAGTACAGTGATTGTCTGGACAAAGTTGCTGGCGGAAAGGCTACTCAAACCCAGTACAGTGATTGTCTGGACAAAGCTGCTGACGGAAAGGCTACTCAAACCCAGTACAGTGATTGTCTGGACAAAGCTGCTGACGGAAAGGCTACTCAAACAAGGATACATTGCTCATAAGTTGAAGTAGTCGCTGCAAAAATTATACGATTGTCATCATGATCTGGTTGACCGTTACGAAATATCCATATCTCAAATAACAATGGATCTTTACTTTTTACGTCGATTTTTTTCATTCCTCTATCACCGACAAGACTTTGACCGGACTGTGTATATGAGTAACACGGTGGGTGTCTAATAAGAAGCAGGAACTACTTACCATTAGCGAGCACCCAAGTTCACCCCCGGTTTAGGGGGATTCTGATTACCCCTTTGGTATCTTCAAACTCTTCTTTTAGTGGATCCTTTTTGTTCATCGTTTTAGTTTTTTTGTGTTGTTCTATTATGTGTCTTCACGTTCTTTGTTCCGTGTTGTGTTGTCCTATTATGTGTCTTCACGTTCTTAGTTCTGTGTTGTGTCCGTTACGATTACCGCATAAAAACGATGTTCGGTTCGTCTTTACCTCCAGTTGTAGGAGGACTCATGTCATGTTTACGTTATGTTAGGTTCGTCTTTACCTCCAGTTGTAGGAGGTCTCATGTCATGTTTACGCTATGTTCGGTTCGTCTTTACCTCCAGCTGTAGGAGGACTCATGTCATGTTTACGTTATGTTAGGTTCGTCTTTACCTCCAGTTGTAGGAGGACTCATGTCATGTTTACGTTATCTTAGGTTCATCTTTACCTCCAGTTGTAGGAGGACTCATGTCATGTTTACGTTATGTTCGGTTCGTCTTTACCTCCAGTTGTAGGAGAACTCATGTCATGTTTACGTTATGTTAGGTTCGTCTTTACCTCCAGTTGTAGGAGGACTCATGTCATGTTTACGTTATGTTAGGTTCGTCTTTACCTCCAGTTGTAGGAGGACTCATGTCATGTTTACGTTATGTTCGGTTCGTCTTTACCTCCAGTTGTAGGAGGACTCATCTCCTATTTACGTTATGTTCGGTTCGTCTTTACCTCCAGTTGTTTGTAGGAGGGCTCATCTCTTATTTACGTTATGTTCGGTTCGTCTTTACCTCCAGTTGTTTGTAGGAGGACTCATGTCTTATTTACGTTATGTTCGGTTCGTCTTTACCTCCAGTTGTTTGTAGGAGGGCTCATGTCTTATTTACTTATGTTCGGTTCGTCTTTACCTCCAGTTGTTTGTAGGAGGGCTCATGTCTTATTTACTTATGTTCGGTTCGTCTTTACCTCCAGTTGTTTGTAAGAGGACTCATGTCTTATTTACGTTATGTTCGGTTCGTCTTTACCTCCAGTTGTTTGTAGGAGGACTCATGTCTTATTTACGTTATGTTCACTTCTTCGTCTTTACCTCCAGTTGTTTGTAGGAGGGCTCTTGTCTTATTTACGTTATGTTCACTTCTTCGTCTTTACCTCCAGTTGTTTGTAGGAGGGCTCATGTCTTATTTACGTTATGTTCGGTTCGTCTTTACCTCCAGTTGTTTGTAGGAGGACTCATGTCTTATTTACGTTATGTTCGGTTCGTCTTTACCTCCAGTTGTTTGTAGGAGGGCTCATGTCTTATTTACTTATGTTCGGTTCGTCTTTACCTCCAGTTGTTTGTAGGAGGGCTCATGTCTTATTTACGCTATGTTCGATTCGTCTTTACCTCCAGTTGTTTGTAAGAGGACCCATGTCTTATTTACTTATGTTCGGTTCGTCTTTACCTCCAGTTGTTTGTAGGAGGGCTCATGTCTTATTTACTTATGTTCGGTTCGTCTTTACCTCCAGTTGTTTGTAAGAGGACTCATGTCTTATTTACTTATGTTCGGTTCGTCTTTACCTCCAGTTGTTTGTAGGAGGGCTCATGTCTTATTTACTTATGTTCGGTTCGTCTTTACCTCCAGTTGTTTGTAGGAGGGCTCATGTCTTATTTACTTATGTTCGGTTCGTCTTTACCTCCAGTTGTTTGTAGGAGGGCTCATGTCTTATTTACTTATGTTCGGTTCGTCTTTACCTCCAGTTGTTTGTAGGAGGGCTCATGTCTTATTTACGTTATGTTCGGTTCGTCTTTACCTCCAGTTGTTTGTAGGAGGGCTCATGTCTTATTTACGTTATGTTCGGTTCGTCTTTACCTCCAGTTGTTTGTAGGAGGGCTCATGTCTTATTTACGTTATGTTCACTTCGTCTTTACCTCCAGTTGTTAATAGGAGGACTCATGTCTTATTTACGTTATGTTCACTTCGTCTTTACCTCCAGATGTTTGTAGGAGGGCTCATGTCTTATTTACGATGTTCTCTTCGTCTTTACCTCCAGTTGTTTGTAGGAGGGCTCATGTCTTATTTACGTTATGTTCACTTCGTCTTTACCTCCAGTTGTTTGTAGGAGGGCTCATGTCTTATTTACGTTATGTTCACTTCGTCTTTACCTCCAGTTGTTTGTAGGAGGGCTCATGTCTTATTTACGTTATGTTCACTTCGTCTTTACCTCCAGTTGTTAATAGGAGGACTCATGTCTTATTTACGTTATGTTCGGTTCGTCTTTACCTCCAGATGTTTGTAGGAGGGCTCATGTCTTATTTACGATGTTCTCTTCGTCTTTACCTCCAGTTGTTTGTAGGAGGGCTCATGTCTTATTTACGTTATGTTCACTTCGTCTTTACCTCCAGTTGTTTGTAGGAGGGCTCATGTCTTATTTACGTTATGTTCACTTCGTCTTTACCTCCAGTTGTTTGTAGGAGGGCTCATGTCTTATTTACGTTATGTTCGGTTCGTCTTTACCTCCAGTTGTTTGTAAGAGGACTCATGTCTTATTTACGTTATGTTCGGTTCGTCGTTACCTCCAGTTGTTTGTAGGAGGACTCATGTCTTATTTACGTTATGTTCACTTCTTCGTCTTTACCTCCAGTTGTTTGTAGGAGGGCTCTTGTCTTATTTACGTTATGTTCACTTCTTCGTCTTTACCTCCAGTTGTTTGTAGGAGGGATCATCTCTTATTTACGTTATGTTCACTTCGTCTTTACCTCCAGTTGTTTGTAGGAGGGCTCATGTCTTATTTACTTATGTTCGGTTCGTCTTTACCTCCAGTTGTTTGTAGGAGGACTCATGTCTTATTTAGGATGTTCGGTTCGTCTTTACCTCCAGTTGTTTGTAGGAGGACTCATGTCTTATTTACGTTATGTTCGGTTCGTCTTTACCTCCAGTTGTTTGTAAGAGGACTCGTGTCTTATTTAGGATGTTTGTGTTTGTTTGCGTGTAGTGGTGTCCAATACATATTTTCTCGTGTTGTGTTTTGTTTTTCGTCGTCTTGTGTCTTGTGTACTCAATGTTGCCAGTTTCTCTGGGTGTTCTATTCTTGATTGCCCCTTCGGTTTTCTCTAAGGCTTACTCTTTAGGATATAGGTTGCATGTATTGTGGTTGTGACGTTATGCTCCTTAATTAAACAAATGCTCCTCATTAAAGTTCGAATGTGAATACTAGAGGAAGTACAGCAATAAAGGTGCTTACATCTAACTGTAAAATATGAGTTTTCTTGTCTTCTTTTACATCAACTGTATATCCCTTTTAATAAAGCATTATGGGTTCACACGGATAATTTGTTAAATAGTTCCGGTCTTGAAAAAATAGAAAAATAAATATCTTTATTTTCCTATTTATTCATTTCGATTTAAATATTTTATTGGGTCGCGACTTATTAAGTTCGTTTGGTTTATGGTGTTTAGCGCTCATTCAACAATATTTCAGTGATATCGTGGAGGTCAGTTATATCGTGGAGGTCAGTTTTATTGGTGGAGGAAACCGGAAAAAACACCGACACTGACAAACTTTATCACACAATGTTGTATCGAGTACACCTGGTCATGAGTGGGATTCTAACTCACAACGTTAGTGGTGATAGGCGCAGATTGCATACATGTATGTACAAGTAGTTGTAAATCCAACTACCACGTGATCACGACCACGACGGCCCCCAACTTACTAAGTGAGATAAGAAATAAATTAGATTGATTAATTATTATAGATAAAACTATTGTGCAGTTCATTGAATGTATATCAATTAATATTGCTTAATTATAAATAGATAAGTTAAATTGATTTATCATAAATAAACTGTATTGATTCATCATTATTTATTTCAATTAATTTTAGATAAATTATTTTAACTAACGATAAAATAATAATTTCAATCAGAGACATATAATTAAATTGTTCTACATGTCTCTGTTATCAATTAAATATAAATAGCATTCAACAGATTAAACTATCAACTGGTACCTACGGAAGCGGGGTGGGTACCAGACTTTCTCCAACAGCGATTCAAACTGTGTTTAACTTGCACGTTGGTAATTTGAATAATACTGCGCCCTCTATCGGCACTTTCGCTGGACGAGGTTAATGCAGCGACTAGCGGGAGAGTAATATAATGACTGGATTATTCGGGTTAGCACGTTGGAGGCTTTCGACTGGACTTCAAACAATATAACACAATTACATTTTATTTACAAAAGCTAATATATAAAGGTGTGACGAGAAATAGTGACAAACAAACAATCAAATACCGATATATCTACTGGGGTACAAGTTAGTCATTGTTTTACTTTGTTGTAATCTCTATCCTTAAACAAATATATTATTCCCGTAAAAATGAAAATAAAGAGCCATTATTTTAAAATAAAGTATAAATTTAAGATAAATAATGTAATTGTTTAAAGTAATTTACTTTTAATGTCACTAAATTAGATATATTTGTATGTGACTACAATTAAAATTTAAAAACATATCGTTTCAGAAGTTTGGGGTGTCGTTTAGATTAATCTGAGAGTAATATTGAGTTTTATTGCTCCGAAGGTTGATTAACTTGTCACAATATAAGTAAAAATACAGTTCACACAATCATTGAGTAGTAATTATAATTTTATTAAATGAATGAAATAAAAACATTTTTTTATGACATGATAAATACATGGGCAATTTACATAATTTATATACACGTTATTTACTCTGACAATCTGATGAATTAATTGGGGAACAAATTGTTTACCCAAGCTTTTTATTTATCTATATACATAATATGTAAAAATGTACTTATGACGTTATAAGAACTTAATTATGTCATACACGGTAAACTTGACATCAACTACAATGGATGTTAATTACGCTTGTTCTTCAAAGGAGATTGTCACGTATTTTAGTTTTACAACTTCCGGTGACATGGACGCGTGAATCGTATCGTGTAATCTTTAAACAGGCGAAATTATATCTCAAACAATGGAGTTTACCAAAGTAATATTTGTTATATGTTTAATTATAGTTATTGCTGAAAGTGGTAAGTTATACAATATATATATATATATTTTTTTTTACTTTTATAAGTTTTAATAATTATGTATTTTTAGGAGCTATCTCAACAGGTACTTTATTTATGTTTTGGTATAATAATTTATGCATGTATTATTACAATTCAATAATATTTCTATAAGTTTAGGTTCCTTTTCTTTCTACTAATTATGTTATTTTTTCCAAATTGGGAAAATAATATAATAAATGTACAATATTCTAACTCTTTATCCAACGTTTTGGCCATCAGACCTTTATGAAGGATAATATTAATAACGAAATCACATTCTAGAACTGGTAAATGTTATTACAAGTCGGCACATATATACATTTAACAAATAACATGAGCTACAACGTACATGGAGCTCTTAAAACCCACTATGATACATACACATTTTGTGTCGTTATTATAATCTCCCTATACAACTGACAGACTTCTCAGTCATGTAAACATGTTGTGTCGTTATTACAATCTCCGTATACAACTGACAGACTTCTCAGTCATGTAAATATTTTGTGTCCGTTATTATAATCTCCCTATACAACTCACAGACTTCTCAGTCATGTCAATATTTTGTGTCGTTATTATAATCTCCCTATACAACTCACAGACTTCTCAGTCATGTAAACATGTTGTGTCGTTATTACAATCTCCCTATACAACTGACAGACTTCTCAGTCATGTCAATATTTTGCTCCAATTATTTATTTTCAGTAATCAGATGTGTAAATGAAGACTGTAAAAGAAAAAAAGGCCAAGAATCGCCAAAAACTATATGTAAAGTTGAAGACCTCCATGAAGATTCCAGAATAATATCAGTACATACACTTGAATATAAACAGCGAGAACGTTGTATATTTAATGAAACCTATGGATTTTATGTTAAATTAATATGGATATCTGGAAGATGTAAAGGGGATTTTGAAGTTTGTTTCAGAAAAGGTAATGTCAAAATTGTTTCTAAATATGGTAAGAATAGATAATAAATTAACAAGTTCAAATAAGATATCAGTTAGATAACTAATTACGTCACAACTTATTTTTTAACATTTATGTAATGCATGCGTTTATGAAAACCTATGTACACTAGCTCAGTGAATTTTCGAAGTATGCATGTCAAATGCACGACCGAATTTGGCCGATAAAGTAGATTCTATATGATATATTGTCATTTAAGGGACCACAACTATTAATAGTGATCTGGGGGAGGGGGGGGGGGGGGGGGGGGGCATTAAAAAGCATTTGATTTTGTTTTCACCAAGCGCTAAGGGGGGCAACTATATTTTTTTCTTAAATACACAGCTACCCCCCATCTGACAAGAGATTATAAGTGCTCAAGAATTGAAGTATTTTTATTCTTATGAACTATTGGATTCCCGATTTTCGTGTTATACATTTGTAAGGGTTCCAGCTTTTAGAGCGATAAAATGTAGCGCCCTTTTCTAGAAAGATAGGGTCCGTCTCCCATTTGATAAATGAATGTCTGTAGTTACTTTCTACAATATGAGTACCGGGTACATGTATACATTTGTGATCGAAATTTGATTTTCTTGTGTAGAATTTGACGACGATGTCACTAGTTCACCAACTACTACCAGAAAATCTACATCAGATAACAGAACGACAACGATTAAAGGTTACAAAACGACGTCGATGAAAGATTACAAAACGACACATACAAAAGGTACGAAGAAATATAAAGAGGGTAAGCGTCGTACCTTTAAGTGATAAATTTTCCATTTATATTTCACAATCTTTTTTTCACTTCTGTGTACACTGTTCCACGTGTTTATTTCTACTTACCACATCAGCTTTGTCGGTAAAATAAAGATGAAATGTCATACATTGTGAAGAAGACTGAGCATGTAAACCAATGTTGTTGGTGACAAATAGCATCAGGTTATTCATGTATCAATACACTATCCATAATGCTGTTTCAGAATTTAAGCATTGTAATAAGTGAGTGATTGTTGTTGAACGCCAACTCAGCCATTTTTCAGCTATATTATGGCGATAACAAGTTAAGTTTCAATGAGACGGTTCGCTTTGTACTAGACCAACACGTTCAGTTGGATTTTTATAGTGCCAACTCACTGAAACAACATTCCACGGATAGACATGTCGCCCCACTCTGAGACATTATCCTAATTCCGAGTCAACCAGTCTTTGCCCTTTCTCCTTAATGCAGCGTGCTTAGTGGAGAAGGACACATACTAATGTTATAGAGTCAACCAGTCTTTGCCCTTTCTCCTTAATGCAGCGTGCTTAGTGGAGAAGGACACATACTAATGTTATAGAGTCAACCAGTCTTTGCTCTTTCTCCTTAATGCTGCGTACTTAGTGGAGAAGGACACATACTAATGTTATAGAGTCAACCAGTCTTTGCTCTTTCTCCTTAATGCAGCGTGCTTAGTGGAGAAGGACACATACTAATGTTATAGAGTCAACCAGTCTTTGCTCTTTCTCCTTAATGCTGCGTACTTAGTGGAGAAGGACACACACTAATGTTATAGAGTCAACCAGTCTTTGTCCTTTCTCCTTAATGCAGCGTGCTTAGTGGAGAAGGACACATACTAATGTTATAGAGTCAACCAGTCTTTGCCCTTTCTCCTTAATGCAGCGTGCTTAGTGGAGAAGGACACATACTAATGTTATAGAGTCAACCAGTCTTTGCTCTTTCTCCTTAATGCAGCGTGCTTAGTGGAGAAGGACACATACTAATGTTATAGAGTCAACCAGTCTTTGCTCTTTCTCCTTAATGCTGCGTACTTAGTGGAGAAGGACACACACTAATGTTATAGAGTCAACCAGTCTTTGTCCTTTCTCCTTAATGCAGCGTGCTTAGTGGAGAAGGACACATACTAATGTTATAGAGTCAACCAGTCTTTGCTCTTTCTCCTTAATGCTGCGTGTTTAGTGGAGAAGGACACATACTAATGCTATAGTCTTTGGTTTTGCCCGATCATGGCACATCGCCGCGATTGGGAAAAGAAGAATAGTGATAATATTTGCTAAACTATATCGTTTTTCTCAATTTTTTATTTATTTTTGTATTCAATATGATTATTAATGCATAATATTGTTATAAATAATACATAAAACGACATAAATAAAACCATGGCCGAAACGTCTTTATAAAGTGTGGCCGAACTGGTACTATGGCCGAAACGACTATGGACGAAGCGTCCTGTATCCCTATCTACCACACTCGAGACGAGCACGCTAGTCATTACACCACCGATGCGGTCGAGTATTGCAATGAAAAAGTAAAATGATATTAAAGACGTATCGTCAAGTTTCTTTTTTCGTGTTGACATAGAACGCACGGGATATTTTTTGTCAAAGTTTACACAACTAAGAAGGCGCATGAGACTGTCTTAATATTGTATTTTCTGCCTTTCATTGCAATGTAGAAGAAATAAAAACGTAGAATGCATGAGAGAATAAAACTATGACAAGAAAATAGATCTAGTTGTCCAAACAACTTATTTATACAGGTAAAAAAAGCTTGGGGATTTTTTGTTTAATTTTTATTATTATTATTGAACGATTTCAACAACTGAGGACAATGTTCTTTATTTTATATTTATTACTTACTATAACTGTTACAGTATTAAGTAAGATTTAATGACAATAACACATTAATATTAATATACATAAAAAATGTCACGATTCATATAAATTAGGGGTGAAATATATCTAAATACTTTAAATAAAATTAATTATCTCTTTCGCAGATTCAACGACAGTTGTATACACTTCATCATCTAGATACTGGACTCCGACCACAACCAAAAATAGGATAAGTAAGTGTATTTATTATCTGGTAAAAATGTCATGACATATCTACTTATAGTGTACTACATGTAAGTCATAGTTAATTCATAAATATATATCCTGATCAATCAAATACATGTATGATAATGTCAAGTGGCGATTATTACAATGGTCAATAAAAATGGACACCATTATTTTTCTTCAGAAAAGCGTGTAAAAATTTATAGAATACACTTATTAGCTGGGGATGTGGTAAGCGTGTTATGGTGGTATGGTTAACTGATATGTGGTCAGTGCTGGGTGAGGTAAGGGTGTTATGGTGGTATGGTTAACTGATATGTGGTCAGTGCTGGGTGAGGTAAGGGTGTTATGGTGGTATGGTTAACTGATATGTGGTCAGTGCTGGGTGAGGTAAGGGTGTTATGGTGGTATGGTTAACTGATGTGTGGTCAGTGCTGGGTGAGGTAAGGGTGTTATGGTGGTTTGGTCAACTGATATGTGGTCAGTGCTGGGTGAGGTAAGGGTGCTATGGTGGTATGGTTAACTGATATGTGGTCAGTGCTGGGAGAGGTAAGGGTGTTATGGTGGTATGGTTAACTGATATGTGGTCAGTGCTGGGTGAGGTAAGGGTGTTATGGTGGTATGGTTAACTGATATGTGGTCAGTGCTGGGAGAGGTAAGGGTGTTATGGTGGTATGGTTAACTGATATGTGGTCAGTGCTGGGTGAGGTAAGGGTGTTATGGTGGTTTGGTCAACTGATATGTGGTCAGTGCTGGGTGAGGTAAGGGTGCTATGGTGGTTTGGTCAACTGATATGTGGTCAGTGCTGGGAGAGGTAAGGGTGTTATGGTGGTATGGTTAACTGATATGTGGTCAGTGCTGGGTGAGGTAAGGGTGTTATGGTGGTATGGTTAACTGATATGTGGTCAGTGCTGGGAGAGGTAAGGGTGTTATGGTGGTATGGTTAACTGATATGTGGTCAGTGCTGGGTGAGGTAAGGGTGTTATGGTGGTTTGGTCAACTGATATGTGGTCAGTGCTGGGTGAGGTAAGGGTGCTATGGTGGTTTGGTCAACTGATATGTGGTCAGTGCTGGGTGAGGTATGGGTGCTATGGTGGTATGGTTAACTGATATGTGGTCAGTGCTGGGTGAGGTAAGGGTGCTATGGTGGTATGGTTAACTGATATGTGGTCAGTGCTGGGAGAGGTAAGGGTGTTATGGTGGTTTGGTCAACTGATATGTGGTCAGTGCTGGGTGAGGTAAGGGTGCTATGGTGGTATGGTTAACTGATATGTGGTCAGTGCTGGGTGAGGTAAGGGTGCTATGGTGGTATGGTTAACTGATATGTGGTCAGTGCTGGGAGAGGTAAGGGTGTTATGGTGGTATGGTTAACTGATATGTGGTCAGTGCTGGGTGAGGTAAGGGTGCTATGGTGGTATGGTCAACTAGTATGTGGTCAGTGCTGGGTGAGATAAGGGTGTTATGGTGGTTTGGTCAACTGATATGTGGTCAGTGCTGGGTCAGGTAAGGGTGTTATGGTAGTTTGGTTAACTGCTATGTGGTCGGGGTGGGGTGAGAGTAAGGGTGTTATGGTGGTTTGGTTAACTGCTATGTGGTCGGGGTGGGGTGAGAGTAAGGGTGTTATGGTAGTTTGGTTAACTGCTATGTGGTCGGGGTGGGGTGAGAGTAAGGGTGTTATGGTAGTTTGGTTAACTGCTATGTGGTCGGGGTGGGATGAGAGTAAGGGTGTTATGGTGGTATGGTCAACTGATATGTGGTCAGTGCTGGGTGAGATAAGGGTGTTATGGTGATATGGTTAACTGATATGTGGTCAGTGCTGGGTGAGGTAAGGGTGTTATGGTGGTATGGTTAACTGATATGTGGTCAGTGCTGGGTCAGGTAAGGATGTTATGGTGGTTTGGTTAACTGCTATGTGGTCGGGGTGGGATGAGAGTAAGGGTGTTATGGTTGGTGTGGTTAACTGCTATGTGGTCAGTGCTGGGTGAGGTAAGGGTGCTATGGTGGTTTGGTCAACTGATATGTGGTCAGTGCTGGGAGAGGTAAGGGTGTTATGGTGGTATGGTTAACTGATATGTGGTCAGTGCTGGGTGAGGTAAGGGTGTTATGGTGGTATGGTTAACTGATATGTGGTCAGTGCTGGGAGAGGTAAGGGTGTTATGGTGGTATGGTTAACTGATATGTGGTCAGTGCTGGGTGAGGTAAGGGTGTTATGGTGGTTTGGTCAACTGATATGTGGTCAGTGCTGGGTGAGGTAAGGGTGCTATGGTGGTTTGGTCAACTGATATGTGGTCAGTGCTGGGTGAGGTATGGGTGCTATGGTGGTATGGTTAACTGATATGTGGTCAGTGCTGGGTGAGGTAAGGGTGCTATGGTGGTATGGTTAACTGATATGTGGTCAGTGCTGGGAGAGGTAAGGGTGTTATGGTGGTTTGGTCAACTGATATGTGGTCAGTGCTGGGTGAGGTAAGGGTGCTATGGTGGTATGGTTAACTGATATGTGGTCAGTGCTGGGTGAGGTAAGGGTGCTATGGTGGTATGGTTAACTGATATGTGGTCAGTGCTGGGTGAGATAAGGGTGTTATGGTGATATGGTTAACTGATATGTGGTCAGTGCTGGGTGAGGTAAGGGTGTTATGGTGGTATGGTTAACTGATATGTGGTCAGTGCTGGGTCAGGTAAGGATGTTATGGTGGTTTGGTTAACTGCTATGTGGTCGGGGTGGGATGAGAGTAAGGGTGTTATGGTTGGTGTGGTTAACTGCTATGTGGTCGGGGTGGGATGAGAGTAAGGGTGTTATGGTGGTGTGGTTAACTGCTATGTGGTCGGGGTGGGATGAGAGTAAGGATGTTATGGTGGTTTGGTTAACTGCTATGTGGTCGGGGTGGGATGAGAGTAAGGGTGTTATGGTGGTGTGGTTAACTGCTATGTGGTCGGGGTGGGATGAGAGTAAGGGTGTTATGGTGGTTTGGTTAACTGCTATGTGGTCGGGGTGGGATGAGAGTAAGGGTATTATGGTGGTGTGGTTAACTGCTATGTGGTCGGGGTGGGATGAGAGTAAGGGTGTTATGGTGGTGTGGTTAACTGCTATGTGGTCGGGGTGGGATGAGAGTAAGGGTGTTATGGTGGTTTGGTTAACTGCTATGTGGTCGGGGTGGGATGAGAGTAAGGGTGTTATGGTGGTGTGGTTAACTGCTATGTGGTCGGGGTGGGATGAGAGTAAGGGTGTTATGGTGGTGTGGTTAACTGCTATGTGGTCGGGGTGGGATGAGAGTAAGGGTGTTATGGTGGTGTGGTTAACTGCTATGTGGTCGGGGTGGGGTGAGAGTAAGGGTGTTATGGTGGTTTGATACCACCTCTTCCCGATGTTATGTTTAATTTAATTTTCACACTTTTTACATAATAGCTAGCTGATTCGATGTAAAATATCTCTATATCTGCTTGACGTACATCGCACTTCTTCTAAAATTACACCTCATACAAAAACAGCTACAAGTGATAAATTAGCTTTTTTATAATACAATTTTAAGTGTTTCTTTATTTTCTTAACAAAGGACTGTTCTATTTGAAGTTACCGCAGTGTAAACAATATCTCTTTTCTTTCGCAATACCTTACCCCGAGGCACGTCTAATAAGTGTCATATTATCTGGCTATTGTGACTTTTCATAATACTGTAAATAAATCCAAGCTAATATTTTAAGGTCACCAACTGCCAACAATTACTTTGATTCCATGTATCATCGACAGGTGCCGTTGTTTTACACCATTGTATTAGTATTATATAAGTCAGTATGACGAAGTCGCCAGAGGAGTTTTGTTTAGTTGCTGCAACAATAATTTTCAGAAATTTTCTTTTTTTTTCGTTCTAAAAAGTTAAATAATAATGTTTGACAATATAATCAACCAATTACATAACAACCCACACATGTTACATATAAAATGTAGATAAAAAGAGAATTGTAGAATTCGAATGTTATCAAGATCCCGGTTTAAGACAGTCGTACAATAATTTGTCGTCCTCATTCAAAAAATTTAACTTTGCACCTTCACATTGAAGAAAGATAGTTATTTTGCTGCGTGGAAGAAAAATGAAACGATCGATCTTACTTTATACGTCTGCTTCATTTAGGATCTACCGTTACCCCAAAAGTACCCTCCCCCGGTACCCATACCTACCCCTTTCTGTGTGCATACACACATAAAATTCAATGACATTTTAAAATAATAGAATGGCAGGTACAAGAATTAAGATGTCTTATATAGATACACAAATTTTTAGGTGCTTTGAAGCTTTGACGCTTTTTTAAATATTTAATTTTGCTGACTGTTTCTAAAGTGGTCAAACATTAGAATGAAAACAAATAACGAACGCTGAGGGATTTTTTTTTTTCAGTGATCAAATTATGACAAGAGATAACGTTCTTGGGGGGAAAAAATCATAATTTTAGTATACAATCACTTGACACAATTGAAAAGAATAATTACTATCGAACAATAAACATCTTTATTATTTTTCATTGTAATTAGATTTCATTGATTGGAGGAATTTGTGACACGTGATAAAATATATAAACACGTTTAGCATGCTACAATAAAATTGTAAACCTCATGTTTCCTAAAAATAGATTCGCATTCAAATATCCCCTAAAGATTTTAGGGGTTGCCATGATCGTACGCGTAGTGCGATTTTCCTCGACTAAATGTAAGTAGTACCTACCACTAAAACTATAAATTAGATTCCCACATTGACGAGGTGTACACAACAACACGTGTTTAGATATTAACGTAGATATATAATTAAGTGTACACAACTATGCTCACAAAGTCAAAAGATTGGAATGCCAAATTATTTTAAGTCTTTGGAAACAAGAAAAAACGAAACGGCCTGAACAGGATAACAAAATTAGGTTAAAGTGATAGTATGTCAGTGGAATGCGGCATGGTGGGTTTCTTAGGACAGTTTTCTACATCACTAAAACGCGATATAACTGAAATATTATTAAAAGTGGTGTTAAACACCATAATCATATTTTCGTCTATGTTAGTTGTTATCGTGTCAAGAACTAAATTCACAAGAGGACCATAAATGATGTATTATAAATAAAATTCTCCTTTATTTTTAGCTACACCTTCAAATATTTCAATGACAATACAGAATGCAAAAAGAAAACAGAGCATTACAGAAATAGCTGGTAAGTTTATTTTCCTTACAACTCTAACTGTCATCCTTTTCACGGAGGAGAAAAGTGGGGAGAGGAAAGCGGTAATTTCGAGGTTTATTGTAATAAAATGTTGCTTTTGTACTATTTTTGTACTTCTGTCCTATATTTCAATTGTTATTGCATCCTGTTATTATTACACTCTTCATCAATTATCTATAAGTATTAGTAGGAAATGATACGGATGTAAACGAACATGAGAGAATATACAACATGGTGTATAGAGTTCTATCCCTCCCGTCAATGTTTCAATAATTCTCTGCGTGATATCTACCATATATCGTCAAATTGCAATATACATATACATCATCGATGGTTAGTTCAATAAGCATCCAGGTGGAAGGTGAATTTTAATCGGTACATCATTGTAGAAACAGTGAATTTGATTTAAATTACTTTTTTATACAATTTACACAAAAAAATCTAAAAAATGTTTGAAATTAAAAAAAAATAACAAAATGTGTTTCATGGGCTCTACATAAAAAATACAGTCCGGAATCTAACACTATATAAAAAAAAAGATCGTATTTCACTAGAGGACGGATAATTACAGGTATTACCGATTATATTTTAACTACAATGGACCCCCTCCCCCCTCATCAAGACGGATAAGGTTGATATATGCAATGTTAAATCTTTGCTAAGATGTTCTTTACTCATAATTCGTCAAACAGACACTGAACCTAAAGGTGAAATAATTATTAGATTTAAGTTCTACAAAATTCAATCTGTCAGAAATATTTGATTCGATAAATCGATAAAACACGACCACCTATTATCATTTATCGTCTAATTTAAGCAACTTTTAAAAGCGTGACACTAGGTACAAATGGCTATAGTTTTGCGAATGATATTGTTGGGGTCCAGTTGGACAGAAGAAGTATGCTCCTTTTTCGTAGCAAAAATATAGGTATGATTTCTGATGGATGTCTAGTTATTTATGATTCGTGTATGTTATTTATTTTAGGTATACTTGGAGCTATCGTCGGTGGTTTGATATTCCTGGTATTGTTTGTAACTGTTGTTGTTGTAGCTGTAAAAAAGTAATTATTATTTCATGTTCAACTCAAGAAATTGTACAATGAATTTGATTCCAGCAAATTACAGCCTTCTCATGACTACAATTTTTGGTACCAAACTTATTAATGAAAAAAAGCCTGGGTAGTGACAGCAAAATGACCAGTGAACCACCATGCTTTGGTAGGCATCTGAAAACCTTATCACTTGAGGTGGGTAATGAAGCGCGAAGAAATTTCAGTGGGGTCAGGCTTGTGATCAGAAATCAACGACCTTAGCTATTCGGCCACTCAGGCCACAAACAAAATGAAGTCTACATACATGTATAGAAAGTAGGCAACAAGCAGGAATAATGGATGTAAATGAATTGGTCGAAGAAACGAATGATGTATACAATAAGGTACAGTGATGTTTTAATTACTCAAAGCTGTCCTTCATCTCAAAGATATGAATGCCATCTACAGCTACGATGGTAATCACGAATTTAAGGGTTAAAATTTTAACAATACATCTTGAACACATTGGGATACTAATATTAGTTGAATAATGTTCTTCGTTATCAGTTTAAAAACAAATTAAGAAACCTTCCTGGTATATTTATTTTTCTGATTAGCTCATTTCTTTGTTTGTAATTTTGGTGTTCTCTAGAGGAGTATTTTGGTGTTCTCTAGAGGAGTATTTTGGTGTTCTCTAGAGGAGTATTTTGGTGTTCTCTAGAGGAGTATTTTGGTATTCTCTAGAGGAGTATTTTGGTGTTCACTAGAGGAGTATTTTGGTGTTCTCTAGAGGAGTATTTTGGTGTTCACTAGAGGAGTATTTTGGTGTTCTCTAGAGGAGTATTTTGGTATTCTCTAGAGGAGTATTTTGGTGTTCACTAGAGGAGTATTTTGGTGTTCTCTAGAGGAGTATTTTGGTGTTCACTAGAGGAGTATTTTGGTGTTCTCTAGAGGAGTATTTTGGTGTTCACTAGAGGAGTATTTTGGTGTTCACTAGAGGAGTATTTTGGTGTTCACTAGAGGAGTATTTTGGTGTTCTCTAGAGGAGTATTTTGGTATTCTCTAGAGGAGTATTTTGGTGTTCACTAGAGGAGTATGTTGGTGTTCTCTAGAGGAGTATTTTGGTGTTCACTAGAGGAGTATTTTGGTGTTCTCTAGAGGAGTATTTTGGTATTCTCTAGAGGAGTATTTTGGTGTTCACTAGAGGAGTATTTTGGTGTTCTCTAGAGGAGTATTTTGGTGTTCACTAGAGGAGTATTTTGGTGTTCTCTAGAGGAGTATTTTGGTGTTCACTAGAGGAGTATTTTGGTGTTCTCTAGAGGAGTATTTTGGTGTTCTCTAGAGGAGTATTTTGGTGTTCTCTAGAGGAGTATTTTGGTGTTCACTAGAGGAGTATTTTGGTGTTCTCTAGAGGAGTATTTTGGTGTTCTCTAGAGGAGTATTTTGGTGTTCTCTAGAGGAGTATTTTGGTGTTCAATAGAGGAGTATTTTGGTGTTCTCTAGAGGAGTATGTTGGTGTTCTCTAGAGGAGTATTTTGGTGTTCTCTAGAGGAGTATTTTGGTGTTCTCTAGAGGAGTATTTTGGTGTTCACTAGAGGAGTATTTTGGTGTTCACTAGAGGAGTATTTTGGTGTTCTCTAGAGGAGTATTTTGGTGTTCTCTAGAGGAGTATTTTGGTGTTCTCTAGAGGAGTATTTTGGTGTTCTCTAGAGGAGTATTTTGGTGTTCTCTAGAGGAGTATTTTGGTGTTCTCTAGAGGAGTATTTTGGTGTTCTCTAGAGGAGTATTTTGGTGTTCTCTAGAGGAGTATTTTGGTGTTCACTAGAGGAGTATTTTGGTGTTCTCTAGAGGAGTATTTTGGTGTTCTCTAGAGGAATATTTTGGTGTTCTCTAGAGGAGTATTTTGGTGTTCTCTAGAGGAGTATTTTGGTGTTCTCTAGAGGAGTATTTTGGTGTTCACTAGAGGAGTATTTTGGTTTTCTCTAGAGGAGTATTTTGGTGTTCACTAGAGGAGTATTTTGGTGTTCACTAGAGGAGTATTTTGGTGTTCACTAGAGGAGTATTTTGGTGTTCTCTAGAGGAGTATTTTGGTATTCTCTAGAGGAGTATTTTGGTGTTCACTAGAGGAGTATGTTGGTGTTCTCTAGAGGAGTATTTTGGTGTTCACTAGAGGAGTATTTTGGTGTTCTCTAGAGGAGTATTTTGGTATTCTCTAGAGGAGTATTTTGGTGTTCACTAGAGGAGTATTTTGGTGTTCTCTAGAGGAGTATTTTGGTGTTCACTAGAGGAGTATTTTGGTGTTCTCTAGAGGAGTATTTTGGTGTTCACTAGAGGAGTATTTTGGTGTTCTCTAGAGGAGTATTTTGGTGTTCTCTAGAGGAGTATTTTGGTGTTCTCTAGAGGAGTATTTTGGTGTTCACTAGAGGAGTATTTTGGTGTTCTCTAGAGGAGTATTTTGGTGTTCTCTAGAGGAGTAATTTGGTGTTCTCTAGAGGAGTATTTTGGTGTTCTCTAGAGGAGTATTTTGGTGTTCTCTAGAGGAGTATTTTGGTGTTCTCTAGAGGAGTATGTTGGTGTTCTCTAGAGGAGTATTTTGGTGTTCTCTAGAGGAGTATTTTGGTGTTCTCTAGAGGAGTATTTTGGTGTTCACTAGAGGAGTATTTTGGTGTTCTCTAGAGGAGTATTTTGGTGTTCTCTAGAGGAGTATTTTGGTGTTCTCTAGAGGAGTATTTTGGTGTTCTCTAGAGGAGTATTTTGGTGTTCTCTAGAGGAGTATTTTGGTGTTCACTAGAGGAGTATTTTGGTGTTCTCTAGAGGAGTATTTTGGTGTTCTCTAGAGGAGTATTTTGGTGTTCTCTAGAGGAGTATTTTGGTGTTCTCTAGAGGAGTATTTTGGTGTTCACTAGAGGAGTATTTTGGTGTTCTCTAGAGGAGTATTTTGGTGTTCTCTAGAGGAGTATTTTGGTGTTCTCTAGAGGAGTATTTTGGTGTTCACTAGAGGAGTATTTTGGTGTTCTCTAGAGGAGTATTTTGGTGTTCTCTAGAGGAGTATTTTGGTGTTCACTAGAGGAGTATTTTGGTGTTCTCTAGAGGAGTATTTTGGTGTTCACTAGAGGAGTATTTTGGTGTTCTCTAGAGGAGTATTTTGGTGTTCACTAGAGGAGTATTTTGGTGTTCTCTAGAGGAGTATTTTGGTGTTCACTAGAGGAGTATTTTGGTGTTCTCTAGAGGAGTATTTTGGTGTTCACTAGAGGAGTATTTTGGTGTTCTCTAGAGGAGTATTTTGGTGTTCACTAGAGGAGTATTTTGGTGTTCACTAGAGGAGTATTTTGGTGTTCACTAGAGGAGTATTTTGGTGTTCTCTAGAGGAGTATTTTGGTGTTCACTAGAGGAGTATTTTGGTGTTCTCTAGAGGAGTATTTTGGTGTTCTCTAGAGGAGTATTTTGGTGTTCTCTAGAGGAGTATTTTGGTGTTCTCTAGAGGAGTATTTTGGTGTTCACTAGAGGAGTATTTTGGTGTTCTCTAGAGGAGTATTTTGGTGTTCACTAGAGGAGTATTTTGGTGTTCTCTAGAGGAGTATTTTGGTGTTCACTAGAGGAGTATTTTGGTGTTCTCTAGAGGAGTATTTTGGTATTCTCTAGAGGAGTATTTTGGTGTTCACTAGAGGAGTATTTTGGTGTTCTCTAGAGGAGTATTTTGGTGTTCACTAGAGGAGTATTTTGGTGTTCTCTAGAGGAGTATTTTGGTGTTCACTAGAGGAGTATTTTGGTGTTCACTAGAGGAGTATTTTGGTGTTCACTAGAGGAGTATTTTGGTGTTCTCTAGAGGAGTATTTTGGTATTCTCTAGAGGAGTATTTTGGTGTTCACTAGAGGAGTATGTTGGTGTTCTCTAGAGGAGTATTTTGGTGTTCACTAGAGGAGTATTTTGGTGTTCTCTAGAGGAGTATTTTGGTATTCTCTAGAGGAGTATTTTGGTGTTCACTAGAGGAGTATTTTGGTGTTCTCTAGAGGAGTATTTTGGTGTTCACTAGAGGAGTATTTTGGTGTTCTCTAGAGGAGTATTTTGGTGTTCACTAGAGGAGTATTTTGGTGTTCTCTAGAGGAGTATTTTGGTGTTCTCTAGAGGAGTATTTTGGTGTTCTCTAGAGGAGTATTTTGGTGTTCACTAGAGGAGTATTTTGGTGTTCTCTAGAGGAGTATTTTGGTGTTCTCTAGAGGAGTATTTTGGTGTTCTCTAGAGGAGTATTTTGGTGTTCAATAGAGGAGTATTTTGGTGTTCTCTAGAGGAGTATGTTGGTGTTCTCTAGAGGAGTATTTTGGTGTTCTCTAGAGGAGTATTTTGGTGTTCTCTAGAGGAGTATTTTGGTGTTCACTAGAGGAGTATTTTGGTGTTCACTAGAGGAGTATTTTGGTGTTCTCTAGAGGAGTATTTTGGTGTTCTCTAGAGGAGTATTTTGGTGTTCTCTAGAGGAGTATTTTGGTGTTCTCTAGAGGAGTATTTTGGTGTTCACTAGAGGAGTATTTTGGTGTTCTCTAGAGGAGTATTTTGGTGTTCTCTAGAGGAGTATTTTGGTGTTCTCTAGAGGAGTATTTTGGTGTTCTCTAGAGGAGTATTTTGGTGTTCTCTAGAGGAGTATTTTGGTGTTCACTAGAGGAGTATTTTGGTGTTCTCTAGAGGAGTATTTTGGTGTTCTCTAGAGGAATATTTTGGTGTTCTCTAGAGGAGTATTTTGGTGTTCTCTAGAGGAGTATTTTGGTGTTCTCTAGAGGAGTATTTTGGTGTTCACTAGAGGAGTATTTTGGTTTTCTCTAGAGGAGTATTTTGGTGTTCACTAGAGGAGTATTTTGGTGTTCACTAGAGGAGTATTTTGGTGTTCACTAGAGGAGTATTTTGGTGTTCTCTAGAGGAGTATTTTGGTATTCTCTAGAGGAGTATTTTGGTGTTCACTAGAGGAGTATGTTGGTGTTCTCTAGAGGAGTATTTTGGTGTTCACTAGAGGAGTATTTTGGTGTTCTCTAGAGGAGTATTTTGGTATTCTCTAGAGGAGTATTTTGGTGTTCACTAGAGGAGTATTTTGGTGTTCTCTAGAGGAGTATTTTGGTGTTCACTAGAGGAGTATTTTGGTGTTCTCTAGAGGAGTATTTTGGTGTTCACTAGAGGAGTATTTTGGTGTTCTCTAGAGGAGTATTTTGGTGTTCTCTAGAGGAGTATTTTGGTGTTCTCTAGAGGAGTATTTTGGTGTTCACTAGAGGAGTATTTTGGTGTTCTCTAGAGGAGTATTTTGGTGTTCTCTAGAGGAGTAATTTGGTGTTCTCTAGAGGAGTATTTTGGTGTTCTCTAGAGGAGTATTTTGGTGTTCTCTAGAGGAGTATTTTGGTGTTCTCTAGAGGAGTATGTTGGTGTTCTCTAGAGGAGTATTTTGGTGTTCTCTAGAGGAGTATTTTGGTGTTCTCTAGAGGAGTATTTTGGTGTTCACTAGAGGAGTATTTTGGTGTTCTCTAGAGGAGTATTTTGGTGTTCTCTAGAGGAGTATTTTGGTGTTCTCTAGAGGAGTATTTTGGTGTTCTCTAGAGGAGTATTTTGGTGTTCACTAGAGGAGTATTTTGGTGTTCTCTAGAGGAGTATTTTGGTGTTCTCTAGAGGAGTATTTTGGTGTTCTCTAGAGGAGTATTTTGGTGTTCTCTAGAGGAGTATTTTGGTGTTCTCTAGAGGAGTATTTTGGTGTTCACTAGAGGAGTATTTTGGTGTTCTCTAGAGGAGTATTTTGGTGTTCTCTAGAGGAGTATTTTGGTGTTCTCTAGAGGAGTATTTTGGTGTTCTCTAGAGGAGTATTTTGGTGTTCACTAGAGGAGTATTTTGGTGTTCTCTAGAGGAGTATTTTGGTGTTCTCTAGAGGAGTATTTTGGTGTTCTCTAGAGGAGTATTTTGGTGTTCACTAGAGGAGTATTTTGGTGTTCTCTAGAGGAGTATTTTGGTGTTCTCTAGAGGAGTATTTTGGTGTTCACTAGAGGAGTATTTTGGTGTTCTCTAGAGGAGTATTTTGGTGTTCACTAGAGGAGTATTTTGGTGTTCTCTAGAGGAGTATTTTGGTGTTCACTAGAGGAGTATTTTGGTGTTCTCTAGAGGAGTATTTTGGTGTTCACTAGAGGAGTATTTTGGTGTTCTCTAGAGGAGTATTTTGGTGTTCACTAGAGGAGTATTTTGGTGTTCTCTAGAGGAGTATTTTGGTGTTCACTAGAGGAGTATTTTGGTGTTCACTAGAGGAGTATTTTGGTGTTCACTAGAGGAGTATTTTGGTGTTCTCTAGAGGAGTATTTTGGTGTTCACTAGAGGAGTATTTTGGTGTTCTCTAGAGGAGTATTTTGGTGTTCTCTAGAGGAGTATTTTGGTGTTCTCTAGAGGAGTATTTTGGTGTTCTCTAGAGGAGTATTTTGGTGTTCACTAGAGGAGTATTTTGGTGTTCTCTAGAGGAGTATTTTGGTGTTCACTAGAGGAGTATTTTGGTGTTCTCTAGAGGAGTATTTTGGTGTTCACTAGAGGAGTATTTTGGTGTTCTCTAGAGGAGTATTTTGGTGTTCACTAGAGGAGTATTTTGGTGTTCTCTAGAGGAGTATTTTGGTGTTCTCTAGAGGAGTATTTTGGTGTTCTCTAGAGGAGTATTTTGGTGTTCACTAGAGGAGTATTTTGGTGTTCTCTAGAGGAGTATTTTGGTGTTCTCTAGAGGAGTATTTTGGTGTTCTCTAGAGGAGTATTTTGGTGTTCTCTAGAGGAGTATTTTGGTGTTCTCTAGAGGAGTATTTTGGTGTTCACTAGAGGAGTATTTTGGTGTTCTCTAGAGGAGTATTTTGGTGTTCTCTAGAGGAGTATTTTGGTGTTCTCTAGAGGAGTGTTTTGGTGTTCTCTAGAGGAGTATTTTGGTGTTCACTAGAGGAGTATTTTGGTGTTCTCTAGAGGAGTATTTTGGTGTTCTCTAGAGGAGTATTTTGGTGTTCTCTAGAGGAGTATTTTGGTGTTCACTAGAGGAGTATTTTGGTGTTCTCTAGAGGAGTATTTTGGTGTTCTCTAGAGGAGTATTTTGGTGTTCACTAGAGGAGTATTTTGGTGTTCTCTAGAGGAGTATTTTGGTGTTCACTAGAGGAGTATTTTGGTGTTCTCTAGAGGAGTATTTTGGTGTTCACTAGAGGAGTATTTTGGTGTTCTCTAGAGGAGTATTTTGGTGTTCACTAGAGGAGTATTTTGGTGTTCTCTAGAGGAGTATTTTGGTGTTCACTAGAGGAGTATTTTGGTGTTCTCTAGAGGAGTATTTTGGTGTTCACTAGAGGAGTATTTTGGTGTTCACTAGAGGAGTATTTTGGTGTTCACTAGAGGAGTATTTTGGTGTTCTCTAGAGGAGTATTTTGGTGTTCACTAGAGGAGTATTTTGGTGTTCTCTAGAGGAGTATTTTGGTGTTCTCTAGAGGAGTATTTTGGTGTTCTCTAGAGGAGTATTTTGGTGTTCTCTAGAGGAGTATTTTGGTGTTCACTAGAGGAGTATTTTGGTGTTCTCTAGAGGAGTATTTTGGTGTTCACTAGAGGAGTATTTTGGTGTTCTCTAGAGGAGTATTTTGGTGTTCACTAGAGGAGTATTTTGGTGTTCTCTAGAGGAGTATTTTGGTGTTCACTAGAGGAGTATTTTGGTGTTCTCTAGAGGAGTATTTTGGTGTTCACTAGAGGAGTATTTTGGTGTTCACTAGAGGAGTATTTTGGTGTTCACTAGAGGAGTATTTTGGTGTTCTCTAGAGGAGTATTTTGGTGTTCACTAGAGGAGTATTTTGGTGTTCACTAGAGGAGTATTTTGGTGTTCACTAGAGGAGTATTTTGGTGTTCTCTAGAGGAGTATTTTGGTGTTCACTAGAGGAGTATTTTGGTGTTCTCTAGAGGAGTATTTTGGTGTTCTCTAGAGGAGTATTTTGGTGTTCACTAGAGGAGTATTTTGGTGTTCTCTAGAGGAGTATTTTGGTGTTCTCTAGAGGAGTATTTTGGTGTTCACTAGAGGAGTATTTTGGTGTTCTCTAGAGGAGTATTTTGGTGTTCACTAGAGGAGTATTTTGGTGTTCTCTAGAGGAGTATTTTGGTGTTCACTAGAGGAGTATTTTGGTGTTCACTAGAGGAGTATTTTGGTGTTCTCTAGAGGAGTATTTTGGTGTTCACTAGAGGAGTATTTTGGTGTTCACTAGAGGAGTATTTTGGTGTTCACTAGAGGAGTATTTTGGTGTTCTCTAGAGGAGTATTTTGGTGTTCACTAGAGGAGTATTTTGGTGTTCTCTAGAGGAGTATTTTGGTGTTCTCTAGAGGAGTATTTTGGTGTTCTCTAGAGGAGTATTTTGGTGTTCACTAGAGGAGTATTTTGGTGTTCTCTAGAGGAGTATTTTGGTGTTCACTAGAGGAGTATTTTGGTGTTCTCTAGAGGAGTATTTTGGTGTTCACTAGAGGAGTATTTTGGTGTTCTCTAGAGGAGTATTTTGGTGTTCACTAGAGGAGTATTTTGGTGTTCACTAGAGGAGTATTTTGGTGTTCACTAGAGGAGTATTTTAGTGTTCTCTAGAGGAGTATTTTGGTGTTCACTAGAGGAGTATTTTGGTGTTCACTAGAGGAGTAATTTGGTGTTCACTAGAGGAGTATTTTGGTGTTCTCTAGAGGAGTATTTTGGTGTTCTCTAGAGGAGTATTTTGGTGTTCACTAGAGGAGTATTTTGGTGTTCTCTAGAGGAGTATTTTGGTGTTCTCTAGAGGAGTATTTTGGTGTTCTCTAGAGGAGTATTTTGGTGTTCTCTAGAGGAGTATTTTGGTGTTCTCTAGAGGAGTATTTTGGTGTTCACTAGAGGAGTATTTTGGTGTTCTCTAGAGGAGTATTTTGGTGTTCTCTAGAGGAGTATTTTGGTGTTCTCTAGAGGAGTATTTTGGTGTTCTCTAGAGGAGTATTTTGGTATTCTCTAGAGGAGTATTTTAGTGTTCTCTAGAGGAGTATTTTGGTATTCTCTAGAGGAGTATTTTGGTGTTCTCTAGAGGAGTATTTTGGTGTTCTCTAGAGGAGTATTTTGGTATTCTCTAGAGGAGTATTTTGGTGTTCTCTAGAGGAGTATTTTGGTGTTCACTAGAGGAGTATTTTGGTGTTCTCTAGAGGAGTATTTTGGTGTTCACTAGAGGAGTATTTTGGTGTTCACTAGAGGAGTATTTTGGTGTTCACTAGAGGAGTATTTTGGTGTTCTTTAGAGGAGTATTTTGGTGTTCACTAGAGGAGTATTTTGGTGTTCACTAGAGGAGTATTTTGGTGTTCACTAGAGGAGTATTTTGGTGTTCTCTAGAGGAGTATTTTGGTGTTCACTAGAGGAGTATTTTGGTGTTCTCTAGAGGAGTATTTTGGTGTTCTCTAGAGGAGTATTTTGGTGTTCACTAGAGGAGTATTTTGGTGTTCTCTAGAGGAGTATTTTGGTGTTCTCTAGAGGAGTATTTTGGTGTTCACTAGAGGAGTATTTTGGTGTTCTCTAGAGGAGTATTTTGGTGTTCACTAGAGGAGTATTTTGGTGTTCTCTAGAGGAGTATTTTGGTGTTCACTAGAGGAGTATTTTGGTGATCACTAGAGGAGTATTTTGGTGTTCACTAGAGGAGTATTTTGGTGTTCTCTAGAGGAGTATTTTGGTGTTCACTAGAGGAGTATTTTGGTGTTCACTAGAGGAGTATTTTGGTGTTCACTAGAGGAGTATTTTGGTGTTCTCTAGAGGAGTATTTTGGTGTTCACTAGAGGAGTATTTTGGTGTTCTCTAGAGGAGTATTTTGGTGTTCTCTAGAGGAGTATTTTGGTGTTCTCTAGAGGAGTATTTTGGTGTTCACTAGAGGAGTATTTTGGTGTTCTCTAGAGGAGTATTTTGGTGTTCACTAGAGGAGTATTTTGGTGTTCTCTAGAGGAGTATTTTGGTGTTCACTAGAGGAGTATTTTGGTGTTCTCTAGAGGAGTATTTTGGTGTTCACTAGAGGAGTATTTTGGTGTTCACTAGAGGAGTATTTTGGTGTTCACTAGAGGAGTATTTTGGTGTTCTCTAGAGGAGTATTTTGGTGTTCACTAGAGGAGTATTTTGGTGTTCACTAGAGGAGTATTTTGGTGTTCACTAGAGGAGTATTTTGGTGTTCTCTAGAGGAGTATTTTGGTGTTCTCTAGAGGAGTATTTTGGTGTTCACTAGAGGAGTATTTTGGTGTTCTCTAGAGGAGTATTTTGGTGTTCTCTAGAGGAGTATTTTGGTGTTCTCTAGAGGAGTATTTTGGTGTTCTCTAGAGGAGTATTTTGGTGTTCTCTAGAGGAGTATTTTGGTGTTCACTAGAGGAGTATTTTGGTGTTCTCTAGAGGAGTATTTTGGTGTTCTCTAGAGGAGTATTTTGGTGTTCTCTAGAGGAGTATTTTGGTGTTCTCTAGAGGAGTATTTTGGTATTCTCTAGAGGAGTATTTTAGTGTTCTCTAGAGGAGTATTTTGGTATTCTCTAGAGGAGTATTTTGGTGTTCTCTAGAGGAGTATTTTGGTGTTCTCTAGAGGAGTATTTTGGTATTCTCTAGAGGAGTATTTTGGTGTTCTCTAGAGGAGTATTTTGGTATTCTCTAGAGGAGTATTTTGGTGTTCACTAGAGGAGTATTTTGGTGTTCTCTAGAGGAGTATTTTGGTGTTCACTAGAGGAGTATTTTTGTGTTCTCTAGAGGAGTATTTTGGTGTTCTCTAGAGGAGTATTTTGGTGTTCTCTAGAGGAGTATTTTGGTGTTCTCTAGAGGAGTATTTTGGTGTTCTCTAGAGGAGTATTTTTGTGTTCATTAGAGGAGTATTTTGGTGTTCTCTAGAGGAGTATTTTGGTGTTCTCTAGAGGAGTATTTTGGTGTTCTCTAGAGGAGTATTTTAGTGTTCTCTAGAGGAGTATTTTGGTGTTCTCTAGAGGAGTATTTTGGTGTTCTCTAGAGGAGTATTTTGGTGTTCTCTAGAGGAGTATTTTGGTGTTCTCTAGAGGAGTATTTTGGTGTTCTCTAGAGGAGTATTTTGGTATTCTCTAGAGGAGTATTTTGGTGTTCTCTAGAGGAGTATTTTAGTATTATTGTGTTAGATGATATTGTTGACCATTAATTTATAGTTTAACTTTTACATTTCAATCAATTTGTAAAACATGGATTTTATATCATTTTTTCAAATGTTGATAAAATGCAATTTTTTAATAATGACCCTGCTTGACCTTCTTTGGTTGCACTTTTAATTCCGTCATGGTCGTGATCGTATCGTAGTTGGATTTATAACTACCTATGCAATCTGTGCTTATCACAATTCGAATTCCGCTCATGGCGAGGTACACTCGATACAACATTATGTGCTAAAGTTTGTCAGGGACTTGCAGCAAATCGGTGGTTTTCTCCGGGTATTCCGGTTTCTTCCGCCAGTAAAACTGTGCGCCATGATATAACTGAAATATTATTGAAAGTTGCGTTAAGCATCATGACCCTTTATTTTCCACTCGGAAATTTATTTACATTATACTTATTTATCATATATTGCATGTTTCAGATCTCCATGCTTCATTAGCCGATACAACAGACAACATATAGATGGTCCTAACTGTCATAAAAATGTTACTGCTACTATTTCCATGGAAACGACTGTAAACAACGACGACAATGCTGATACATACGATTCTCTTGAACTTCCGAGAGATAATCATGTTTATCAAGAGTGTCAACCAATAACAGTTGACAATATTCATACCTATATGAGTGTGTATGATTCCTTTAATGGTTCCGAGTCCTATAAGAGAGATAATGCTTTAAACTTCAAATACAGTAAAGAAAATAACAATCCGAAAACTGAAAAATCATTTGGAAATGATTTAAAATTTTCGAAAAGTGTCCAAAGCAAGGATAGATCCGAAACATCAAAATTAACTATGAATCAGTTTGGACAATATACCATTTTAGATCCCGCGGCAACAGGATTTCACAAAGGAGTTCCTGTTTCGACTAATTACGAACTTGCAAAACCAACCATACCAGGAAACCATCCATTAGGCCTACATGCATCGTACGAACTAGCCAGGCCGATATCGGACAATACTGAATATAATTCCGTGTCTAATGAACTTGCAATGCCTATAGAGGAATATAAAATGAAAAATGAAATACTAAGAGATCAAACAAGAATTAAAGACGATATCGACAATTTTCCTAAAAACGGTGATTACATTCTTCCTAATGGAAATGAACTTCGGAAGTCTATAAACAATGCTATAACCATGTAACGGATTTCACATACGCTTCAGCAGATCAAAATGGTGTGACAATAGAAAGTGAAGATACTTATGATCATTTCCATGGTAACCTGAGGCCGGATAATTAAAACCTATATTCAAGTAGAAGAGCGCATATATTTCATTGCTCAAAATATACAGTTATACAAACTGAGAGTCCTCCTTACATTTGCAAGTTGGACAACGACAAGAGACATTTTAATCTACATGCTTACAATAAGTCGAACGTAACCGAACTTATCAATCAACAGTTTAATTTAAGCATGAAAACAGATTCCAAGTGTTTGTGTGTGTGTGAAATGATAACCCATTGCATACATTGTATGTGTAAGCTAGTCGCCTGATGATTTCATTGTGTGTGTATGTTTATGTCAATCCAAATTACTGGATAATTCCATTATGTATGTATGTGTGTATGCGTGTAAGTGGACTGATAATCCCATTGTGCTCGTAGATTTGTGTGCAAGTAAGAGACATGATAATCCCATTGTGTGTATATATATATATATGTGTGTGTGTGTGTGTGTCTGTGTGTGTGCGTGCGTGTGTAAGCAGTGCCGTCTTAACGCATGGGCACGCTCGGCATTTATCGGAGCATAGGGCCCATGCTAATCTACGTATATTGTTATGGCATGTTTTTAATGTGTAAACAATAAATAATAAATATAAAACATATAATATATCTATGTTTAATTTTTATCGACATTTACAGTTTAATCCTGTGAGTGGTTGCTTATGTACTGCTTTGCACGGGGGGGGGGGGGGGTTATAATGCTGTTAAGACGACCCTGCGTGTAAGAATCACAATAGTCCCTTTGTGTGTGTATCGTTGTGTGAGGGTAAGTGACCCGACAATTCTATAGCTAGACTGATTGACTTCACAATCCAATTGTATGTGACCATTAGTTTTAATTATGATGTATGTGTGACTGGTGCATTTTTCTCATCTAATGATAAAATAAAATATGTTTAAAGTGTGTTTAGCTTCAACATAATATATTTCTTCACCTCAATTATGGTTACTACTCAAGCAAACAAAAAATAAAACAAAAAACAAACAAAAAAACGACAAACAAACAAAACAAAACAAACAAAAAACACCAAAAAAAATAAAAAAAAAACCCAAAAAACGTAGCTACATAGTGTGACACCCCATTCGCCAAAAACAAATGACACAACGTCAAAATGCATATTTTATGGAATTGTTTTAAAAGAGTCTTTTGAAGTTTCAGAAACGTCAAATGATTTTTAAAATTTATATTACCTATAGAAACAATATGTAATATTTGTACCGTTAAGAATGTATTATACTCTCCATAATGAATGATATGTCATGGCTTACTGCTACTGTTAAGAATGTATTATACTCTCCATAATGAATGTCATGGCTTACTGCTACTGTTTATCGGAGAAAAGCTAGGAACAACTTCTATTGAATACCTTAGATTTTATTTTTGCAATTATATTTACGTCAATCTGATATATTGTCACAAAATGGCACTTTCTGTATCAAACAGTCCTTTAACATAATGCTTCGTTCAACTTATACCCGTTTAGAAAAAGTTAAGTTGAACTGCCATATTCTTTATCGTAGTTTGCTAATAAAAAGAAGGGGGAGAGTTGGTCCGGTGATGTGAAAATATGAGAGAGAAAAAAATAAATACCTCTAGTATATGAAGATCAAAGCATAATATTCTGCTTTCGGCTATCAAGAATCTACATCACATAGCACCGAATACAGAATATCAACTTGAATCGAAATTACCATGCCAATCCCTTCGCTAGAGTGTTTGTAATACATTTAGCGATCTTTTATTTTATTATTTTGGGGTCTATCTAGAATTATGTAGCTTGAATTTGAAATCTAACAAGTGTAAAAATGGAAGAAAACACCATCTTCATCTGATATGAAGCAACGATGGGGCATTTTAAGATAAGATAAACACGGATCACATTGTCAGTTATCGTCGGTATCCAACAACCGATAACACTCGGATAAACTCCTCGCATCTCGGGGTGCAATCAGACGGTCATTGTTAATCCGTACTCTTAACTTCTACCAGAAATATGCTACTTCAATATCTATTTCTCTCGTACAGGATCAATAAGACAAATATAACAGGAACAAGTGGCATTAACGTACAAACAATGATTTACACAACCAGCATCCACAAACTATCAAACATAAACAACAATAAACAGATGAAATAAGCGTTAGATAACACTGTATGGGAAATCAAGAATGGAAAATCCAGAGACAATGTCAACCTTGGATAAAAAGACACAGGACGAAAAGGAGAGGACATATATAGGCTTGTCCTGCTATCCAATCCTTTTCAGTACTTTTCTGAATAAAATACGTTTAAATTAAATTAGGACGAAGACAAACTAAAAAGATGAGCAATACAGACTCCACCAAAAATCGAGGGCAAACCCAGGTGATCGCGAAAGACAAGCAGTTTAAAATTTGAAAATATAGGTTTGGTTTGGTTTAGGTTTATGGTGTTTAACGCCACTTTCAACAATATTTCAGTTATATCGTGGCTGTCAGTTTTATTGGTGGAGGAGTACCCGGAGAAAACCACCGACCTGCCGTAAGTCACTGACAAACTTTATCACATAATGTTGTATCGAGTACACCTCACCATGAACGGAGTTCGAAATCACACCTTTAGTGGTGATAGGCACTGATTGCACATGTAGTTGTAAATCCAACTACCATGCGATGACGACCACGACGACCCTTTGAAAACATATAGTCATTATCATAAAATAAGACAATTATAATATGACCATGCTCAACTAGTGAATGAAGACACTTGTAATAAAAGTCTCCCATTTCGAGTGGTCCTGTAACAATGGTATATATATTATATTTAATTACTTTATTTTACATTTTATCAGCTTTATAAAGTTAAATTATTCTTTACAATTAAATATGTTTTACTTTGACGGTGGTTTGGATTGTTATTTCTCCCCCCTTGAATAAAGTAGTCCGTTAATTTATGTAAAAACTCGAAATGTAGGTAAAATATTTCACCAAAATCTACAAGAATGTTAGACTCAAGAGGTGAGTAAAATATTTCACTAGAACTTACAAGAATGTTAGATTCAAAAGGTTGTTGAGATATTTCACCAGAATCTACAAGAATGTTACACTCAAAAATTAGTAAATATTTCACCAGAATCTACAAGAATGTTAGACTCAGAGATGGGTAAAATATTTCACCAGAACTTACAAGAATATTTTACTCAAATGGTGAGTAAAAACAAAGCAGACTGCAAATTCCTGAGCTTAACATGTTTTATTTATTTGATATCATTTGTCATGACCGTGGTTATTATGATTACCATACGTGATGATTCGGTAAATTCATTAACACTGTGTAGCATCACCACCGGATATAGGTACCCTCGAAGCGGGTGGAATAACAAACGTGAAGTCAGGTAAGGTCAAATTCTTCTTATTTTCATTATATTCTACGTTTTGCTGACAAGCAAAGTTTTGTGATATTGATTCCTAATAATGTAGCTACTATTTAAGGCTGATTATGATCCGTAATTGGCTTTCTCTCTCTTCAAATCGTCAGAATCGAACCGGGTGGTACCTGTTCAAAGAAGCATGTGACGAATTCAAAGTTGTAAAAAACACGTTTATCCTTCAACTATTCATTTGACGTTTTTGTAGAACAAAGTTTTATCATGTTTAAGCTGGAACAACACTTTATTTCGAAATAAATTATTGTTTTCACAGAGAAATTCATGTACATAAAGCGGATAAATTGTACGGCGAATAGTTGTTTATTGTACGGGGAATAGATACATTTTGCTTTTCAATATATTCGCTGTACAGCGATGTCGCTTTATTTACATGAATTTCTCTGTGAAAACAATAATTTTATTTCGAATTTTTCTAATCTTTTTTCTTAACTTCTATTTTTATAGTTGTCAAAACAGGTCTACAACGATATTATCACATGTCATGTCACATTATATTTCAGGCGAAAACGGTTGGTTCGAATATAAATTGTAGGTATACTCTATATTTATTTTTTAGCAATACTACTTATTAAACCTCTCTATATATATGTATCTAGGATTGGTCCGATCAGCGGTCACATGACTTTGACAATTGCGACGTTTCCTTCGACAACTCCAAAAATGTACCGTGCGAGGTAAATAATAGTATTGTCACCCTCGACAACCCCATATTTGTTCCGCTAGGTGGCGATAACCGCAAACCGGAAATCGTCTGTTTATGTAGAAAATATGGCAACTGCAGGTCGCTTTCCCGCTAGCTCAGAGAAACTTGGAAAATGTACTTACAGACATACTATCTGATAAAGGTAATATTATCTGATAAATATATACTTCACCTTTAATGTGAGATTGCTCTGAGAAATCCATTCTCACAAAGCAAATCAACTATAGTATGGTTATTTTCAAGATTTGGTAACAATTTTAGACTGTTGTCATAAAGGTATCTCTTTTTGTCCGTTGTTCGGTTAATAAAACGAGTATGGGCATCTTAGTCGGTGGACATCCAGAATTGTCAACTTGTGAGTGTTGTTTTCCCTCGAGTCCTCGGGAAAACAACCCTAACAAGTTGACAATTCTGGATGTCCACCTCCTAAGAAGGCCATAATTGTATATTATTGGCACTGTTGGTGGGGCTTTTGTTGTTATATTATCCGTTTTTGTCGTCTTCATGATTCAAAGGTAAGAAACTATACAAACTATAATAAATTAATGAGGAAAAATGAAAATAAAACCAAATTGGGAATAAAGGACTTATTTTATCTAATATTGTGTACAATATTTTGAAACGGGTGAGTTCGTGAGTGATTTTTGTTAAACGCCAAATGAGCAATTTTACAGCTATATCATGACGAAAACAAGTTACATCCCATGAAAGGATGTTGATACCCGCTCTGTACTAGACTAACATGCAAAGGTCTAGCTTACATCAGTCTACGGGTAAGTATGTCACTCTACTCGGACATATTATCCTTATTTCGAGCAAACCGGTCTTTGCTTTTAATCATTAAGCTACGTACTTAATGGAGAAGCAGAAAATACAAATTTTATAGTCTATGGTTTGACATGAGCGGTGCTCGAATCTGCGAATAGCCGCACTCGAGGAGACCACGCTAACCACTACACCACAGATACGACATCTATACAAAAGTTAAATAAATGTAGCACACCAATCTTATAGATCACAACTTAACAAGACATGACAATACCAATTAACGCATTGTATAATCTTGAAAACCCACAATAACATAAAATCCTGACTGGGCAGTTGTCAAATTAGGAAAGTCAAATTATTATTAAATTTTTCATATATTACAGAATTTGTAGTCGACGATCTACACTGTCTCATGAGCTAGTAAATGGAGTGATACAATCTCAGTCATATACTTATACAGGTTACCAAAACGTTGTTTTCCAAGACATTTCCAAGACGGAAACAGGATACAACAGAACTGCATTTTCTGCCATGCATCAACACGGAACAGACGTTGATATCGCGATACGAGATTCTTGTGATGTCACAGAAGACCCGTATGCTGAATCGACAGACGACATATATGATCACACTTATAATAGACGACATCACAGTAATATCAATGATGACCTATATAGTCATGCCACAGATGATATTTACGATACAACCAATCAGAATTGTCCATTCCAAGAATACCCCACGTACGAAAATATATCTAAGATTGATATACAACAAGCAATGATACTATTAGTAAATATTGATATACAACAAACAACGATACTATCAGTAAATATTCACCACTATTTTTACTTTTAAAACTCTTTTTAAAATAGATGATGATAGACAGTTTAAATAAAACAAAATAAACACACATTTAATAGATATTATTTAACACAGTATTTATTGTCCATTAGTTGTTGCCTAACGTTAAGAGAACAATATTTCAGCTATGCCCAGGTAAACAAAGCCAAGCGCAGATAAATGGAACCTATAGGGCTGTAATACTACAAGGAAGTTGATGTGTGAGACTACAAATGTGTTTTTATAAAGAGTAATCTGTTTACTTGTCTTCTATGCAATTTCTCTCTCAATCTATATTTGTTCAAAATTTCTTTTATTTTGTGAAATACACCATCAATATTTGCTTATGTGATAAAAATACAAACGTACAATGTATAGGCATGACGCGGCCCTGGATATCTTTCATCGGTAACAGATAATACAGTTCATTGTCAAAAGATTGGAAAGCTAAATAGTTTAAAAGCATTTGAGGACAAGTAAACCAAATGGCTTAAATAGAAGAGCCAAAATCAGCAATGGTTACATTTGCATAAGAGAGATTAACATTAAGTTTGATCAATTACATCGTTAAGGAACTGTACATTTTCAACATCAATATATCTAATAAACCATGTCACATTATTGTCAGTGCCACAACACTGACTACTGGGAGGGTGATACCATCAGGGACTAATATTCCACTAGTAGAGGTATCGACACAGTGAGAGTAATAAAAACGTAGACATCGAATTTAGAGCACACTACGGGTCTCTGGAATAACTATCATCAGGTACACTCATAGTAAAAAGATTGGAAATACAAAAATTAAAAATCTTTTGTAGCAAGTAAAATAAAATTCCTAAATAGATAGTCAAAATCTGCTAACGTTACCTTTACATGAAAGAGGTCGACATTAATTTTGATAAATTACACTATTTAGGAACTGTAAAATTCAAATATGAATATATCTAATAATCCATGTCAGTGCCTAAACATGGACTACTGAGGGATGATACAATCGGGGACTAATAGTAAAAATAATATTTTTTTCCGACAGAAAAAAAAATCTTAGTTTTCAAGTACTAGTAATTGTTATTGTTAATAGCAGAATATATATTTAGTTTATCTAACACCTTTATATCGGTGTTAATTGTAACAACTGAAGGACAAAATGTTTTGTCGCCGTTTTACATCATGTTTCAAAACACATGACACTAATATCCTGAATACGACCGGTAACCCACAGATTATCATGTTTCTACCACTCTCCACTCATCTCTAAATGATTGGAGAGTAATCGGAGCGTTGTCAGCTCAGGGTTACAGACGATGCTTGCATATCTGCTTATGCACAAACAATTGGGTTAGGGTTAAGGTTATCGTGTTTAAGGTCACTTTCAGTTTTGCTTAATCTAGGAAACTACAGTACAAAGAAAAAACCATCTGTCATTTGGCACAATTGGAGGCGCAAAATTTTTAAAAGTATTGTCTAAAAGAATTGAGTCAAATAACTGATAATAACAAGATGCAGAGGTAAATTAAAATCATTTTTTTTTTACATGAATCCATATATCATTTTTAAAATCATGTCCCCCCCCCCCCGCTGAAATATAGTAATAGAACCTCGTCTTGGGGTTCAAAGCCTTTAAAGGGAGAATTCATTCATTGTGTTGGATGAATCAAATCTGAACTCACCATTAATTCAGTATATAAATGAATGCCTCGTTCTTGCTTGCATATGAAAAAAGATAATGAGTAATAGCTTCTGCTTGTTTCAAGGTAAACGTTCTCCGTCCCTATCCATATCATCCTCTTTTTTACACCCGTGGCAACCAAAACTACCTATCTAATCAAAGTCACACCTTTTTTATCTATGATTTATGGTTAGTAAACTTGTTCTTGTCATGAGATGAAAACAAATATAAAATCCGGAAATGGCTGGTTTTAGAATTTCATGGTTCTGGCAATCTACAAATCATACTACATCTAAATAAAATAACAGAATGTTTGAAAAAGACCACTTTCAAAATTGTGTTTACTTTTGATGTTTTTTTTAGTGCTGAAACCACATGCACTGCAAGGAGACATGCGTTTTATATAATAAACAGGCACATTTCAGTCAGCTCTTTTGTTTACAAGTACGATCAGTGACCCCATGATAGTCACATGACAGGGAGAGCCGATGTCTGAGAGGCAGATGACATAGTTAAATTTTAAATAGCCCTTCTGGATTTTTTTCCAGCTACTTTATAAATGAAGTAAATTTTTAGCATTACAAAAAGTATGGTTCAGTAGGTAGGTTCACTATTTTTGGTACTTACGTCTTTAAAAGCAACCTTGAACATTTTTGACAGATGTCACGTTGGAGTCCTGTTTACGTTCCAGAAATAGAAACCGGAAGACACGTCAAAAATAACGCGTGCACTGTGGAAATCAAAATAAAATGGATGATACGAAAACATATGACATAAGAAAACACATACCGTGACGATAACAATGGGTTAGGGTTAGGGTTAGAGTTAGGGAACCGACGTTTTATCAGTTATTACAAAATGTACTAATAAGTGTTGCAAACATTATTGAAAATATGTCAGATTATATCTAATATTACGATTGATTTGTTAATTAACACCATTAATTATTAGATTTAATTAATACACCTTTTAGATACCAGATAATGCAGATTCCACAAATACATTTATAACTTTTATTCTAAAATTAAAGTGAAAATATGGAAAACATGCCTCTATGATTCAATTAGTAAACTAGTCTAATAGGTGCAAATGTAAACATATAGATAAATAAAATGTATCAATGGTGTGAGTTCAAATCCCGTCGAGGGAAGAACAAAAATTTGACAGCTCAAAGATCTAATTCTAACACTGTTTGGTTTAATTTTCAGACGTATATATATATATATATATACACGTTGTTTCTGTAATGTTTCTTAAATGCTTGCAAAATTACACTCATTTATGCTATCTTTCCGTTGGTGTTGGATCGTAAAACAATACCGCCACATGTTTTGCCTGTCCCAAAATAAGGGTAATAACAAAATTACCGAACCCCGAACAATCTTACAAAGGGAAAAAATTTAATTTTAGTCAACTAATAATAACGTATTTCATTAAAAACATATCTTCTCAGGGTTGAAGATTGCATTTTTTATAAAATGTCTGGCTTCAGAATAAAAAATAATAATCTGTAAATAAGGGTAATAACAAAATTACCGAACTCCGAACAATCTACAAAGGGAAAGTCAAAACTCATAATTATATAAACAGACAAAATCAGTCAACAACCGGAAAACTGTGAAAACCGTAATGATCCTGACTTGGTTGTGTTTAGCAAATTGAGGTGAGAGGTGATTTTTCGTTTTGTTAATATCGGTGGAATTGTTGACTATCACTGTTTGAACATTTTTTATATAACGAAAAGCATATAATTAGTATACACGTCTAAAAGGTGTATAACAACACTTGTAAGGACATAATTCCCGAGTCAATTGATCATAAGGCAAATATTTATTTTAACATAGGTTGGCGGATATTAGTATTTTATCCCGAGCCAGAGGCGAGGAATAAAATTTACTAATATCCGTCAACCCATGTTAAAACTCGAAACACATTCTGGCTTCCATGAATTATTTCGATTCTGATATGTCTAAGAGTACAAATATGGTATTATGCTTTGATTGGAAGACGGTAATTTATATTTACGTTTGTGGACAATGTCACACATAATTTATGCTGCTAAATTCGAGCAGACGATAATTCATCAACATGTACATTTACCACGGGAAAGTCAGTCACATGAACCGGCGCATGTGCTAATGAGATTATACCCAATCGATAAATCGCTCGTTTGCTTACAAAGCGAAAGAAGGACGTTATGTTAGAATTATGTTTATAACACTAGCATCAAGAGAAGGTACAAATACATCCAAAGGCTGCAAGCCGTGGCCAAATGAATAATGGACAACACCAAAAGTTAGTATAATACAACCACAGCAAGTCACCAATGGCCTCCTCCTGCACTAGTTTGACAGAAAATTATTATATAAGATTTTTAAATAATGATATAAATCACTTACTATATCAATCCTTTCTTTTAACTACAGGGGTCGTTGTGGTCGTGATCGTATGGTAGTTTGATTTACAACTACCTGTGCAATCCCAATCATGGCGATGTATACACGATACAACATTATGTGATAAAGTTTGTCAGTGACGTACGACAGGTAGGTGGTTTTCTCCGTGTACTGCGGTTTCCTCCACCAATAAAACTGACCGCCACGCTATCACTGAAATATTTTTGAAAGTGGCGTTAAACACCATAACCCCCTCGTTTAACTACATATATTGGTCGCTACGATGATTTTCAAACGTGTTATGCCTACAGGAAAAGTACATATATATCACAGGAAGCTGATAGAAATATTAAAGGTTTAAATGGAATATGAAAAAATCAGATACCCGTAATAAAAAGCATGAAAGTATAACAAGAAGGAACGGGAGAAAGACCATAATGTTTTAACCTGTATGAAAGTATAACAAGAAGGAACGGGAGAAAGACCATAATGTTTTAACCTGTATGAAAGTATAACAAGAAGGAACGGGAGAAAGACCATAATGTTTTAACCTGTATGAAAGTATAACAAGAAGGAACGGGAGAAAGACCATAATGTTTTAACCTGTATGAAAGTATAACAAGAAGGAACGGGAGAAAGACCATAATGTTTTAACCTGTATGAAAGTATAACAAGAAGGAACGGGAGAAAGACCATAATGTTTTAACCTGTATGAAAGTATAACAAGAAGGAACGGGAGAAAGACCATAATGTTTTAACCTGTATGAAAGTATAACAAGAAGGAACGGGAGAAAGACCATAATGTTTTAACCTGTATGAAAGTATAACAAGAAGGAACGGGAGAAAGACAATAATGTTTTAACCTGTATGAAAGTATAACAAGAAGGAACGGGAGAAAGACCATAATGTTTTAACCTGTATGAAAGTATAACAAGAAGGAACGGGAGAAAGACCATAATGTTTTAACCTGTATGAAAGTATAACAAGAAGGAACGGGAGAAAGACCATAATGTTTTAACCTGTATGAAAGTATAACAAGAAGGAACGGGAGAAAGACCATAATGTTTTAACCTGTATGAAAGTATAGCAAGAAGGAACGGGAGAAAGACCATAATGTTTTAACCTGTATGAAAGTATAACAAGAAGGAACGGGAGAAAGACCATAATGTTTTAACCTGTATGAAAATGCATCATAGACAAACAATCGAAAAAATAGAAGGTACTATTAAACGTTATTTATATAAAAAAAAATCACTTGAACAATCAATAGAGTCGGTGTTATATATAAACTCGAATAACATTAAAAAAAACAAATGAGTGTCAGTAATATCCTTTACCTCAAGCTCATTTAAATAGGTGAAATGCAGATAATGACCGAATCGAAAATTGTTCAGTGACCGAACAGTACATACTACATATACACAAAGGAAAAAGTTAAGCACCCCCATGTTTTTTTTGAAATGACAAATGATACGACAAGTATCACGAGATTACTGACCAGATAATCTCAAGAACGCAATGGTGACCTGTTAGGACATTACATTGGCTGTAAGAAACCACAATAAAAATCAAGAAAAATGTTAATTTAATGAATATTTAATCACAATATCACAAGGCCTGTTTTTGCAGTAAAACATGTCCATTTTAAGTATTGACCTTCACAGTTCAAAAAGCACGATAAGATTGTCATTTCTCTTTCAAAACGACACTTGTGAATCACTTGACGACATCTATTGTTCAAAGTTCAGTACTGGGTGTAACCCCCACGTGTTTGGATGACGGCCGCAACCCTGCGTCTCATCCCTTCAGTTAGATACCGGCTGTCCTGTTGTGATAGCTGCTGCCATTCCCGATGCAATGCTGCTTCCAACTGACGAATGTTTTGCACAGGAGGTTCCCGAGCATGTATATGATGGCCTAACATGTCCCAAATATGCTCTATGTGATTCAAATCCGGGCTCATGGCTGGCCAAGGAACAGAAGTCACGGCTTCGCTTTGGAGGTAGGCGGTTACTGCTCTTGAATGATGAGGCCTGGGGTCGTCATCCATATACACATGCCTTGTAGCTAGTGGGTGGTTGTCGGAATGGGGGACAACAACTGCTTGCAGGACGTCTCTGATGTACTGATCACCAGTTAGGTTGCCTTGTATGGTGACTAAATCCAGCTTGCAGTCATGAGAGATACACCCCAAAACATTACTGAGCCTCCACCGTAAGGAACATTTGGCTGGATGTTCCTTGGGGTATAGGCTGTATTTTTGTGTCTCCAAACCCTCATCCGGCCGTCAGTTATATGAAGCAGAAACCGGCTCTCGTCTGACCAATGGATCTTGCGCCATGTCTTTACATTCCAACCACGTTGTACTAAACACCATGCCAAACGTGATCGTCGATGTCGGTCTGCCAACAGTGGACGTTTAATGACTCTCCTTGCCTTAAGTCCCGCTGATTTCAGACGGTTTCTAACTGTTCTTGCTGACAGACGTCTATTGGCAGCCAGTGATGTTTGAGTACGGAATTGGTTGCGAATGACATCCATCTAACCAAACGCTGCAATGCCCTGTCGTCACGATCAGATGTTACCCGTGGTCTGCCGGATCTTGGCAAGTCTTTCACATTGTTGGTTTGTGTGTTTTCTCACCAGTTGGCTGACTACAGTATAGTGGTAGCCCACCTGACGTCCAATAGCTTTGAAGGACATCCCTGTAGTATGCATGCCGATTATTTGCCATCTTTGTGCTTCTGATATTCGCCTTCGTACCATGCTTACTGAGAATGAATACATTTTTTAAAACACCGGACTTAAATACCAAAATTCGAAGCGTGAACATACTGAATTTTGAGTAATGCGTGAGAGGCATAGTTCACGTGCATGACTAGTCGATATTAGACATAATGGTCACACCTGTGTGAGCACATCTTTTTAATGGAACATTGTTCTTGCTATAATCAATATAAATATTAGAATCTAAACTTAGTGTAACTTATTATTTTTTAATATATCAGGGAGTGCTTAACTTTATTCTTTGTGTATATATACCGAAAGTTGGAATTAATGGTTTGTGCTAATTTTCTATCTTCATTCTTGAGAAGCCACTGAAGGAATTCTGCCCCATTAGCGTGTAGAAACAAAAATCAGGAAGACTGCAAGTATAAAGTTAACAGCTGCAGTTATTGTGAAATATAATTGATAAGGAATAAAGGTTAAACAATGTACTGCGTGATTATGTTATGTTGTCATTCATATCTCTTTAGATTGTACAGTTGATGCAGGTCATATACGTAATGAATACATTTTCGAAAATGAGTGATATTTTAATTGTTCTCCTTTTAAGTGTTTCAGGGGCATTAGAGATCACCAGTGCTAATGATCTTGACAATAGATTGGCACAAATGGAGCTGCAATTGGCAGACCGCCTTGGTAAATTAGAGAGTGGCGTATCAGACCTGAAAGTAAATAAGTCAATATCAGCAGAACGTATTGCAGAACTGGAGGATGATGTCAATGGTCATCAGACAGATATTTATACACTGCAAGATGCAATGGATAGCGAACTAAGAAAGAAAGACTATTCACGAATGTTTGATGAAGTCAAAAGTGAAGATGGTGTAAATAATGAGATAGGAAAAAATGACTTCCAAAATAAGACAGATCAAAGTAAGCAATAGACATAGATTACTGATAATTATTGAGGTAATATGACATTCCTACATGATTATAAATACATTTTAGCTTTGATATAATATATTATGTTTTGTCGACCCACATCTACCATCTAGCAACATCCGCCATGATCCGGTATCCGGTCACTTAAGTGATCATAGATCAAACGGTATTATCCGGTAAAATACATAATCCCCATATCTTAGATAAAGCTTCTACTGTCAACGAGCCGCTAAATTAAAATCTTAGAATCCAACCTACAGAAAAATATATATGATGACATCACAAGAACTATATACAATGAGATTGTATTCAGCTTTGAAGTGTAAAGGAAGGGAAAAGGACAATAAAATTAAAAAAAAGTTTTTTCTTGATTCTTCATGTGTTCTGAGTGATGACAGTTATATAGAAAAAACATATATCGTAGTTGAGCTACACTTGCAAAACTATTTGATATATGGTACTCTTTTGGTTGATGGCAGGATAATAAGAAAGTACCATTTATTAGACATGTCGTTTCATTCGGTATATACACAGAAGGATATACACCTCAGGTATTAATGTTTATTGATACGTAACAAGACCGTGGATTTTGTAGGTCCGGTCGTTCTACTCGCAATAGGTCGCGTAGTCATGATATAGCTATATGGTATCTGGAAGTGACGATCAATCACTTCTTCTCTTATAATTCTACCAAATGCATTCACACCTCCTACAAAATGCTAAAATTATGAAAATTGCAAAGGTTATCATCAATGTACCTAATCATGGAAGGTGTGGTTTTTACCCAAGGGTAAATAAAAATATCTGCATGTACTAATTCTTTGAGTATGGAAGTACTGATCTGATGTCGTAGTTGTTTTAATGGGTCTTTCCTTCGATAATAGTTGCATTGTTATGTATAGCATTAAAATGAAAAACAAACAAATACCACAATGTCGGAACAATTCCAAAATCAAATATCAAAATCGTAGAAAGAGGCAAAATCAATACCTCTAGCTCACAAATACATGACTGCTCACTTTCCTGGCTTGGTATAGCACCAACGGTTTGCTTCTATTGCAAATCCAAGACGAAATTCGGTAGTATAGAAATATGATAGTGTTTCTCCCCTCCGGGGTACATCCCATCGAAAGGGATGTCCGCTTCTTGCCCGGGACGTATGCAATACACAACTCGATCTTAGAGGACTGGACGTAAATTAGTGCATATTGTATGGAGATTATCACACTCTTTGCACGTCAAAGAAAGCTTAACTTGATCAGCGGCTGCTGATGTCCCATTGCAAGGCCAAACACCCTGGCCCCATCCGCCATCATCCTTTGTTCCTTGTGATTACAAACGGTGCGCATGGGTCCATGTATATGCCATTTTACTTGTACATGATGTGTTGTTTGTAAGCTTGTTCTCGCTTGATATAAAAGAGCAATCAATCATTAAATGATAATTTAAAATTGCCTACCCTTCCGGAGCACCTTAGGTCAACCCTGGCTTTTAGTGAGGTTTGTCTTTCTTTTGAAGAGTTTGTGCTTTGTAGGTCTTCGTTTTTTCCTTTTTCTTCTGGCCATTGTATTGTCTATCCTTCTGCGATTTACAGCTTCTGATTACCGCTCCGGTATCTTCTAACTTTTCGTTAAAAAATGATTGAAGATAGTGATTTTCTGGACAGAGCTCAGCTGATGACGCAAAAACTACCCAAACAAGGCTACGTTGCTCATCACTACAAAAAAGTATACGGTCGTCATCACAATCTTGTTGGCCGTTATGAAATATGCATATCTCAATTAAAAATTGATCTTTTACTTTTTCTACTAAGGTTACCTATGCCTGAGGGAGAAGAACCTTAGGTAAATGTTTTCGTTCCTCTATCACTGCCACGACCATTATCAGACTTGACTATATGAATGAGTAACATGGCGAGTGTCTTATAAGAATCTCTTATGAGAATTCTAGATAACGATTTTCGCGAGAACCTGCGTTCACCCCTGGCATTTGGTGGGATCCCTGTTACTCATATTTTTAGTTTGTCCTATTATGTGATTATACGTTCTTAGTTCACTATTGTCCTATCCGCAACAATTTCCGTATACAAACGATGTTCGGTTCGTCTTTGCCCTCACTTGTTTGTATGAGGACTCATTTCTTATTTCTATTATATGTGTTTTTTTGCATATATTGGTGTCCAACACGCATAAACACTGGTTTTTTTTGGTTGTGCTGCTCATCTTTTTAGTTTTTCTTTTGTGTTGACTTATTATGTGTCTTTATGTTCCGTGTTATGATGTTCATTACGATTTCAGCATAAATACTATGTTCGGTTCGTTGTTTACCTTCAGTTGTTTGTAGGAGGAATCATGTCTTATTTACGTTATTTGTGTTTTGTTTGCGAATAGTGGCGTCCAACATATATTGTGTTGTATTTTTCCTTGTTTTTTTCCAAAAATGTATTCGTCTTGAGTACCTTAAGTCGCCAGTTTCTCTGGATTGCCAATTTGTGATTGCCCCTTCGGTATTCTCTAATGTTTATTTTACTGTATATAGCTGATCCCTTTACTGCTAAAATCAAGATAACAATGTTTCAGCTTATATTACCTACATAGCCGTGAAATATTGATATTTCCCACCGAAATAAAACAAACCCATAATTCATCCAGTGAAATAAAAAAATTATTACATTTATGGTTTTATACAGTATTATAAAACCATATGATTCGTTTTTGGTGATAAATCGTCATATTGCACGGCAGGATTTCATATTGAACGATCTATTTAGCGGTGGGCGAAATCCGGCAAAATTTGAAAATTTACTAGCCAAAAGTTTTCTACGTTCGTTGCAATGACGTCACACAAACACAAACAGAAAATGGCACAGAAGATTTACAAACGTAAGCAGAATGCAAATATAAATTTGTACACATCGAATTAGTAAAATAAATTTGTGCACACTGAATTTGTTTAAGTATCTATGATATTAAATGGATCAGCTTTTTAATTTGAAAAAAAGCAACAAACACATCGATCCAGGTACACAAATAAAAAACGGGGAATGTTAAATGTAATAAAACAATTATAGCACTTCGGCCTTGGTCAATGCTGCTTTTCAGTGCTCCATAAAACATCATAGTGCACTCAATGAAGTGCAATAATTGTATATTGGTTCACAATAGCAACATCGTCACAATCCTTGTTTGCCCGGCAATGAAAAACAAGTTCTTTAATTCAGTCACGCGGTAACGCGCATTCGTGAATTTCTGTGTCCGGATTCTCGTGACCTATTTTCGATATTCTTAGTGGTTGTGCTATAAATATGTATGACGTTTGGTTCAATTTTGATTACTACAGCTATTTTTGATTGATAAAAAAAAATCATACATAAAATTACTTTCAATTATAATTGGTTAATATATAATTCTTTAATTAATGCATCTACGTTATTCATTGTGGTTCGATTTTTAATACGAGACATTCAGTGTATATTGTTTAGTTTACGCGAGTATTCAGATCATATACATGTATTTCACAACTTCTGAATACATATTTCCAGTGTACCATATATAAATACTGAACATTAATGACATTTCATGCCATGTGGTAATACTACGAGTAAAAACAAGAAGAATTATAACATGTCTATCAATACAACATTAATATGACATGCATTTTCTTGCAGCATTTCCACGTATGCCAAGGACATTGGGAGTAGCAAAACCCGCTTTCTATGCCTACATGTCATATAATGAGATCAATCCAAGTCAACATCATACTATAATTTTCGATCATGTCATTGTCAATTTTGGAAATGCATACAGTGAGTACGCCGGTATATTCATAGCACCAACAACGGGAATATATGCCTTTTCCTATGCAATAACTGCGTATGCCGATGCTCTAATACCAATTGAAATTGTTTGTAATGCTGAAGTGATTGGATCATCTGTAACAATGACACAAGGCGCCTACCAAGACAACGATGCATCCACTGTAGTTATTCAATTATCAGCGAATGATGTGTGTTTCATTAGAACAAGTTCCACATACGAGATATCAAGACACATATACAGTGGTACTTATGCCAGATCATCATTTGCTGGATGGCTAATATCAAAATAAAAATATTTTGCATCAAAACATGTTATGTGGCGAGATATAATTTCTACCATAGCATTTGATTCCACTGAAACAAGTGAAACTATTCTTACACTACCTCTATTCCATTGAGAAAAAATATTACAATAATACTAGAATAAATATTACATTATCTCTATCCATCGAGAAAATATTACAATAATACCGGAATAAATATTACATTATCTTTATCCATCGAGAAAATATTACAATAATACCGGAATAAATATTACATTATCTCTATCCATCGAGAAAATATTACAATAATACCGGAATAAATATTACATTATCTCTATCCATCGAGAAAATATTACAATAATACCGGAATAAATATTACATTATCTCTATCCATCGAGAAAATATTACAATAATACCGGAATAAATATTACATTATCTCTATCCATCGAGAAAATATTACAATAATACCGGAATAAATATTACATTATCTCTATCCATCGAGAAAATATTACAATAATACCGGAATAAATATTACATTATCTCTATCCATCGAGAAAATATTACAATAATACCGGAATAAATATTACATTATCTTTATCCATCGAGAAAATATTACAATAATACCGGAATAAATATTACATTATCTCTATCCATCGAGAAAATATTACAGTAATACTGGAATAAAAAGAGTCTGAAGATACAAAAAGGGTAATCAGAATCCGTATATTGTGTTGTCTAACACAATGGCAAAACGAAAATGTACAAAAGGACAAACAACGATCTACAAAACATACACATAAAACTAAAGATCGAGTAACACGAACCGCACTAAAACCCGAGGGTGAACTCAGGTGCTCTGGGAAGGTAAACAGTTCCTTCTCCACTAGTGGCACCCGTCGTGTTATTCTAGTTACAAACCCGGTCATGAACAAGGAAAGGACCGGGAAGTGTTTACGACAAGTGGAACATTTCCGTGGTCATTTGTGACGCAGATATTCCATAGCGGTCAGCCATGTCATGGTGACGATCGTAAAACGTTCGAAGCTGTGAATGCAGCTTAACCAAGAGGAACCTTTGGTTCAGTAGCTTCCTTGGTAACAGCAACCCTCTATCAAGGAAATCCTGATAGGAACCACAAGCTCTGGAATATAGTATCAACTGATACTCCTTGTATCAGATATATGTATGATACAGGATGTAGTTTAGTCCGTTCTGCTATCGCGACTACATCAGTTTGGAATGCAGGAAAATTGAGAAAAAAAACGTCTTCGTTAAAAAATACAATATGTCATTGGGGGGAATAGATAAAAGCAACACTTTATCCATTCGTTTTATTTTAGGGAGAATTGTAGCATCAACAATTACCCTTCAGGCCAAACGTTTCCTTCTCCGAAAACATCCGTTGTGAATTCGGATAATGACATTTATTCATAACTGAAATGTTTGAATGAATATTGTGGTATTACGTAACGTTATTCGTGACGTATGGTACTATTTTTAATTTCAGAATGTTATTTGTTAAAATAAGGAATTGTATTAATGAAATATACGTTTGAGAAAATCGAAGGGGTAATCCAGAATGGACAATCCAGAGAAACTGGCAACAAAAGGTACACAAGACGAAGACAAACAAAACAAAAAAACACAACACATTAAACTGTAAAGATGAGCAACACGAACCACACCAAAAACCGGGCATGAACCTAGGTGCTGGCAAACGGTAATCAGTTCCGGCTTCTTTAAGATAACCAACGTGTTACTCATATAAACAGCCAAGTCCAGTCAAATCTAACGGTATTACCATCTTTTGTCCGTGAACAGTTTTAGATAAACGAATTAAATGCATAAATGTGTTGGTACAATTGTTTGTGTCATGTCTCGTCAGTTGTTTACACTATATCACAACTCGACGCCATGCGTCTCGTAGTGTATTGTTTACACAACTGACTCGACATGCTAAAACAGTTGTACCAACACAATATTCATATTGCGAACGACCAGTTTCACAATTAAATTTCATCAGATCAACTTTTGGTAAAGAAAGTGTCAATATTAGAAATCCAATCTCTTGGGAGCAAGTAATCCAAAGGGATAACCAAATTCTACTTAAGTTACGAATGCCTGTAAGTTACAAATGCCTGATATAGATGATTCTGAGCTTTAATAATAATTACATTATTAAAGAACGACGCGTTTGTGGAATAAACGTCTTGAGGACAGCTCTACTCTATGTGAAAATATATACATTTCTCACAAATAACTTCTGACCAAGGATACAAAAACGATACAGTCACTCTAAGTGTTGCATAAAACCATATTCACTAAGCATAGCATAACGATTATATTTCTTTTACGGATTAAGAAGATTGGCAGGATAGTTAAACCATGTAAAACAATATTAAATTGCAGGAAATTCGTCTACAGTTGAAAAAGTTCATCGTTCTTATAGTAATAACCCGTAAAAAGTTGTTAATTTTGACACGTTGTCGCATAGGTCATATACTAGGATGACGCCTAATTTTATATTAAACGACGAACATCGACCCGAATGTATTCCATGCATTTTCTGTTTTATAGTATAGAATATGCTATGGTGGACTACATAAATGTTCGTGAGATCTGACGAACATTGACTAATGAACTCTTTCATTGCGGAGATTTATAGGCCACCCCATTCATATCCAAAAGACCATCATTTTATGTCTGTCATCGTTCGTCGTATACTTTTTCTTCAAAAATTCTACTCTGAAACGACTGGGAAAATATTACCCAAATGTAGCCGAAAAGCACAAATTTCTGCATTGGTCAACACTGCTATATTTTTAATAAAACTGAGCGCCAATTTAAATTGAAGCTGTCTGTTAATGAGTTATTGCTTAATTTTGATGAATGTTATCTATATTTGCTCTTCTGTTTTGGCAAATATTCCTTTGGAAATCTTCTCCCCTGAATTCACATGGTTATATGAAACAAAATTTGACTTCACAATTATTGCATTCTTCAATCCAAAATTGTCTGATAATCAGATATGCAAAATGCCCATGACAACTATTGATAATATCCAATATAGACAATTGTTCCATCCAAGCAGCTGAAATAATTGCCAGAAGTTGCCACAGATATATTAATTTCAGTTCACCTTAGCTATGATATTATTTGGCGTTCTATGTCCCTCTGTAAACTTTATGGAAAAGTTCTCTATGAAACCTCTAATCCAAATTGTATGTACTGTGTGTACTTTTAGATTGTATCCACTGATCGCCTAAGCGAACCAATATGGCCACTGTAGCTATAAAAACATTTCAAACAGCGAAACGTTTTCAAGTTGAGAATGAAGTGGTTGAAGCATAAACTGTGTGTTCCCTAAACATTTCGTTTACATATTTGCTGGGGTTTTCTGTGAAATTAATAGTTATCCCGATTTTGTTGAACATTTTTAAACAATGGGCTAAAGTAAACCTAGATTTGCTGGATATATATCATAATATATTATCCGACTGGCGACGTTATAACTGATGCAAATAAAATTGTCAACAACACATCTCTACTTGGCAAACCTACATATACCCAATCGATATTTACGAAAGTAATCCTGGACAATTATTAATATGTACTGTACTCCTTTGGCATGTCATCTAAAGATGAAAAACTTGATCTTCCGTCACTCTACTGGTTTTCTAAGTTACATAAGTGTAGTGTTTTGTGGAGAATTGTTTGTCTTTTTTTTGTCATCTTGTATTTTCTGTCCTTCGATTTAAGTTGAGTTCATAACTTCGAAAGTTTTACGGTCGCCACCATGACTTGGTTGACCGTTATCGAATACCTATATCACAAATGACCACGGATATGTTCCACTTGTCGCATGCCCTTCCCGGTCCTTTCCACATTCATCACCGGGTTTGGAACTAAATTATTACGACGGGTGCCACTAGTGGAGCAGGAACTGCTTACCCCTCCGGTGCACCCGAGTTCACCCCCGATTTTTAGTGGATTTCATGTTACTCTATCTTTTATGTGTATGTTTTGTAGATTGTTGTTTGTCCTTTTGTACTTTTTCTTTTGACCATTCTGTTCTTCTTCGGTATACGGATTCTGATTACCCCTTTGGTATCTTCAAACTCTTCTTATTAAGTGTTAGTGTATCGTCAAAGGAAAAAAACCCATCTAATTTAACTGTGCCGGGTTTCACTAAATCTGCTTTTAAGTTGTTTTTTTTTTAATTGTGATTAAAAAAAACAGATGGCCGCCACAATAGAAATTGTGATATTGCAGGAAAGATCTTAGATATTATCTTCTTATATGTGTTTTAGGTGTCTATTGAAAATTAAGAGAAGTCATACACTAACCAACTGCAAACTTGCGAATTCGAAAATGATTGTCTTATTAGAAACTGTTCCACACATTTAAGCAACATAATGTATATATGATACATTGTACTAAGATGCAAATATTCCAAACGTATGGATATGGTTCCGATCTTAAATCTAAGATTGTCGCCATCACATTCCATTCATATTTGAATGCGTTCACCCAAAAATAATAGCAGGATAAACGTCACCAACATTGTGATTGTGGTAAGGCAAATTTTAAAGACTTAGATATCAAATGTATTGTGAACTAGGCGTTTCTATTATCATCAGCAACGCTCAAAACCATAGACAATATGAATGTCACGAAAATATGTACAGAAAAGGCGTGGCGCCTTAAAATCTGATTCAACCCACCATTTCTTTAGAAATGCCTGTACCAAGTCAGGGTCATTACGGTTTTCACAGTTTTCCGGTTGTTGACTGATTTTGTCTGTTTATATAATTATGAGTTTTGACTTTCCCTTTATAAGATTGTTCGGAGTTCGGTAATTTTGTTATTACCTTTAATTAATGATATTGATATAAAGTGATATAATGTATGATCGGGAAATAATTAACACAGCAATTCAAAAAATACGAAACATGTTTCTATAATGTGGCAGTAAAATGTCAAGCAAATACATCAAAGATTTATTGTTTACAGTCTGCGATAGAGTATTGAAACGTGTAATTTTCATTCTCTTTTTAAAGAACATATGTTTAACCATGCCGATTGGTATAATATCCGATGAACGATTGCCAGGCACAAATATGTTTTAAATAAAATATTAATTTGAAACAATTTTAAAGAATTTAAATGTTGATTTCACAGCAATTGCATGTGTTACATGAATGGAAAATGGTGAATATTGCCACATAAAACATTATAATGTTCCATTAATTGCTGTTATGCATGAAGCCAACCAGAAAAGGAAGATCGCGCATATGTAGAACTGTAAATGTTTCCAGAAGGAGTAGACGAAGAGCTGGTTCTGATAAAACAAACATCACCCACTGACAACTGAATAACGACAGTAGATGCAGCATTGTGTTGATAAATGCTGTGTGATCTTGTCATAGATGATCCGACCACGCCCTTGTTTCCAACGATTTCGACAGGAATATACGAGTTGGAAGACGAAGTTATAGAATACGAAAAAACATATATCCCTGCAATTGGCGCAGTAAATATTCCAGTGTATCGATTATAATGATCACCGATATTTGTTATCACACTATCAAATATCAGAGTATGATGAGATCCTGGGCTGGATTCAAGGCTTGACATGTACGCATAAAACGCTGTCGTTGTTGCACTCACGGCTCTTGGTAAAACCAAAGATCCTGTAACGAAAGGGGAATTATTCGTTGTATTTTTTCAATGTATTGAATCTGTTTAACATTATGTACACGTATTGTTCCTCTGTAAAATTTGGTTTTGTTAAATAATAGTCGTAATACTCTGCATATTTCTTGATTTTTGAGGTTATGCAAAGCAAAGTCATATAATAAACCATTGTTATCTTGCTGGTCTGTGATTTTTGTCATTCGCAAAATCATATAGAATTAATCCCTTCAAATCTATATTGATCAAACATACTTCGAACTAAGTATACGATACAGTACTATTGAAACAAAAGAAGCGGTATTGGATATAAGTTGTTTATTTTTCCGCATGAGTACTCAGGTGAAGGCCGATGTGCGTAGCACTAAAAATAATTGTGATCGCAATTGCAAAGTTTATATATAACATATCATTGTCGTTTACAGTTTTCCGGTTGTTGACTGATTTTGTCTGTTTATACACTTATGAGTTTTGACTTTCCCTTTGTAGATTGTTCGGAGTTCGGTAATTTTGTTATTACCCTTATTTACCGATTATTATTTTTTATTCTGAAGCCAGACATTTTATAAAAAATGCAATCTTCAACCCTGAGAAGATATGTTTTTAATGAAATACGTTATTATTAGTTGACTAAAATTCAATGTTCCCATAACTGTTTTTTGTCTGTCAGAAGGATCTTCACATTACTTATTGAAAATATAGATTTTGATTTCTGTCTCTAATAAGTCTTAATATTTAAGACAAAATGCATGGTATAAATACAGGGAAACATGTAGTTGTTCGTTCGGCAGTTTATGTGAACTTTGTGATATTTATGTTTGCAGTTCATTTTCTGCTTGTGCGGGTATGTGTGCTCATAGTACTATTGTCAGATTTCTGATATAATAAAGTTTGGTAAGAACCCGATTGCTATTATGAATAGTTTGAAGATACCAAAGGGGCAATAAGAATCCGTAAATCGAAGAAGGACAGAAAACAGAATGGACAAAAGAAACAGTACAAGCAATGATCTATACAGAAACCTATAGATCCAGCAACACGAGCCCCACTAAAAACCGGGGATATACTCATGTGCTCCGGAAGGGTAGGCAGTTCCTTCTCCACTAGTCAGAATAGCATCACTGAATTAGTGCAATTGTACTCCTAACAAGTGTTGTATATCTCATTTATCTTTAACTGGGGATGAACTCGTCTGCTCCAGAATGGTAAGCAGTTCCTGCTCCACTAGTCAGAATAGCATCACTGAATTAGTGTAACTGTAATACTAACATGCTTTGTATATCTGTCACTTAACTTTAATACATTTATTGTGACATGAATGTTGAAAATACATGTACTACGAAAACGAGCTTTATTAGTTAATACAATGTAGGTCAATGCTGAATAGATTTTAAAAGACAAAATCAGTGTTCTACGCAGTCTTATCTTATTGTTCGTTATAGATCAATTGTTCTTTTACATTTTGAATTATTTTTTGGTGTCTGCTGTGGCTCGTACGGCATTACTGATACAACTGTGGACAAGAAGTAACATATCCACCTTTTTCTTCATAATGACTGATGCTTAGTCCTAAATCCCAACGGTTCCTTCATTTTGATTTTTAGTAAGTTGTGCTATTTTTCACTGCATAGAAAGGGACACACCATATTTTTCACAATTTTGAGGAAGGGAAATATAAAACTTATACTTTTTCCCCTAAAAAGCAGAAAATATATTCTCACTTCTCTTGTGCAACTTGAAATATTATGATTTATGAACCGAAATGTTTACATTTGTAATTCATATTAACATGCTTCTTATATTAATAATGACATTGTTGACAGATTTAAAAGTTTAAAAAAAAAATGCAAATATTTTTATAAATTGTATTTAGTAAGCATAAAAGAAAGTCCTCTTAAGTCACAAAACAAATGGGCTCAGGAATTAGGCGTACAAATAGATGATTGAGGGTATATTTATTCTTCCCCTTTCATGGCTACAAGAAACACTAAACTTCAAAACGTTCAGTTCAAACTTTCCCATAGAATCACTGCCACAAACTCTTCCTTTTCAAGTGTGGCTTAAAAGAAACAGAATTATGCACCTTCTGTACAGAAACTAAAGAGAGTTCATTGCATCTGTTTTGGGAATGCACCTACAGTAAAAATGTTTGGTTTTCATTAGTAAATGTTTTTGAAAATTGTGGTCTTAACAGGCAGTAAGTATGTAAATGCACCTAATATTATATTGGGTATAATGAAACCTTTAGATCCAGTTAACGCTCAAAATCAAGTCATTTTGATTTTAAAGTATTACTTATATAAATGTAGATGTTTGGGTGATAAACCCAGTATAAATTGTGGTCTAAAATACCTGAAATATTGTATAAAAATATAAAAGACAACCATATATTATCTATCCTCTACACAAAAAGAATATATATGTAAAAAGTGGTTGCCATTTGAAACTATCCTTGGTGATTGAATTTTCATTGGAATGTTGTAAAATGTTTTGTTTTTATAAATTAAATGTCTTTTGTCTATGTATATCATATGTTTTTGTATTTGTATCTGCCTCTGATTTTCTTTAAAAATAAACAAATTACACAAAAAAAACATGCTTCTGAAAATTGTAACATACATGTATCACCCTATACTTGGATATGATTTCAGTGGCTGTTTCTAGAAATTTGTTTCATTGTGTACATGATTTGAGAAGGTGACCAATTCCTTGGTTACATAAATTAAATGTCTTTCCTATCGCAGTCTTCACTAGAACATATTCCGATGGAGTTTTTTAGACTGATGATTTATATTCATGTTATTAATATTTTACCTTTTTTTTTAAATCACCCCTTAACATATGAGCTACAATTGTCATGGACTTATTGTTTTTATTTGTAAAAAAAAATATTTCAAAATCAACATTTTGGTGCTCACAACAATCTACGTAATTTGCCTTTATCAAAATCTACATATTTGTAATTTTAAAAATCTATATCATTGTCCTTTTGCAAAATCGATTCTCTGATCAAAATCGACATCTTTGTTCTGATCAAATATTAACCTGGACTAAAATCTACATTTTTCGGTTTTTAAAATCTACATCGTTGCCCCATTCAAAATATACATGTTTGCCCTGATCAAAATCTACACTTTTGGCTTTTTCACAATCTTCATTTTGCACGGAGTAAAATAAACGTTTTTATTTAGATCAAAATCTACATGTATGCCCTTTTCACAATCTGTATCTTTGCCCCTTTTTAAAATCTACAATTTTGCCCAGATCAGTACTACATTTTGGTATCAGTTGCAATTTCTAGTAATACTTTTCTATATATAGTACATGTATCAACATCCAGAAATAAAAATTGTATACTGTTAATAATAATTAGATAATAACTCCATATCTACACTTACGCCTCGTTGTAGATTTGTCACTGTCAGTGTCCACAACTTGTTCGCTAGTACCATTTCTGTCATCTCTGATTGTACCGATATGCTGCGAATCGGAAACTTCGTAGGAATAGATCGACTCTTCTGTTCTTTGCAACTTCTGACAGCGTTCTTGGAGTGTGGTTATTTCGTCATGTTGACGACGCACAGTGTTGTCTAATTCATTCAAACGTTCTATCGCCCTACTGTCCTTTTCTTTCAGGAAAATCAATTCCCTTTCTAGGTCTAGTATTCGCTTTGACATTTGTTTTACTATAGCTTTTATCCTCATTTCAACGTCTGGAACAGCAGATGATGGAACCGTCTGAAAAATACTAAAAATAAAGAAAATCAGAATGAGTTTCATTTTTTACAATAGGAGATCTTCCAATTCACGAATCTATTACAACTCCGTTGCTTATTGTTCAATAAGATAAGATTGTCAGGGTCAACACATCAAAGATAGATCGAAAATGAAATCTAAAGACAAGTGCCCTTCCTGTTCTTATCAAAGCTTTGCATATTGAATAATATTAACTGATGAGAATTAACAGCGTGTTACACTTCTATATACATTTCATGTGTCAGAAGTGACATATTTCGTACAATGTTTGGTATATCTCTGTGCTTTATTCTGCATGCCTGAATTTTAGGTTTAACATTTTGAATTTTGGCGATAGCATCGGATATGCATAAATATAAAATCTTCGATGTAGTGTTTCTTTCCCACAGCTAATCCGCAAGCTAGGGCCTCTCATTCACAATTATCGGATATTCTTCAAAATTTAGTTAGTTTAGTTATCACCTAAAAATAACTAGCAGTATATACGACGAACTCAACATAGCAAGTAGAGAGAATACAAAAGGTACAACAAAAAATAATCAACTATATGAACACAAATTCGACTATTATCGAGGACATACCAGTTGATCCTGAAGTGTCCTGTTGCCCAACTAATAGGATCAAATGTAAAATCATTATTCGTAAGCCAGACAATGAATCGATTCAATATCTATATTCAAATCAGCTGCAAACGTATGATATCCATGTGTTAATCGATTCATGATGGCACCGATAGAATTTCTGAAGACGAATAGAACGCATAGTAACCAACCCAAAAAAAGAAATTGTCGTGAACTGGGATAAAAGCAATAACACTCAAGTAAATGACGTTTAACAATCTGAATAAAATCACATATCTCACTTACTCCCCTTTAACATATATGTCGCGGTGTAGGAGATCTGAAAAAAACACGTTACGGGTCATATTCGAGTGACCCTATGTCATAAATATTTAAAGACATAAATACCAGTGGTCTTTTTCGACCAACCGGATTGCTCGTAATAAACAGAGCGGTTAAAATTCAAATTACAAATGTATAAAATTTTTAAGTCACTTATCGCCATTGTCATTGGATCGTAACATAGGATTACTTGCATGAGATCCGTAATGGTGTTTTCCCAGATTTTCAACCCCGCGACATATCCGTAAAGGGAACAAATAAGATGTGTGATTTTACTTAGATTGGACGTTAAACAACATTCAATCAATATATCAATTTACTCGAATTGCACAACAAAAAGTTTTGAAGAAACATAAACAAAACAAAAATAGGATTTTAAAATGTTAACTTCATTATCCAGATATTTATGTTACATCTCCATTGGGTTTTTTCTCGCAAATCGTGTGTCATTTCAAAATTGAAGATATACCATCTATTAACTTTCTTCACATTAATTAACTAGTTTTACGGTACCAAGCTTATTAGAGGCAAAATCAACACCACAAGCACAAACTACATGACCGCTCATATCCCTCTCTTTCTTGGAAGAGGCATTTAAATAAAAAGTGGCAGAGTTTATGAGTTTTGACTTTCCCTTTGGAAGATTGTTCGGAGTTCGGTAATGTTGTTATTGCCCTTATTTAGTGGTATGATGTCCTTGTTGTGATTGCTTGATCAGAAATAAGGGTAATAATAAAATTACCGAACTCCGAACAATCTTACAAAGGGAAAGTCAAAACTCATAATTATATAAACAGACTAAATCAGTCAACAACCGGAAAACTGTGAAAACCGTAATGACCCTGACTTGGTACAGGCATTTCTAAAGAAATGGTGGGTTGAATCAGATTTTAAGGCGCCAAACCTCCCGCTCTCATTACGGTTCAAAGGTTCCGGCTGTCACTGTAACAGTATTTAAATACAGGAACAAAATAGGTAAAATAGTTGTCAAAGTAGTACCATATTCGGTGACGTAAATGTCAAAAATATGTTTACGTCACACATTGACAAAAAAATATCCTTGACATTTTTGACTTCTTTATCTTTATACATTTTCACTATATGAAAATGCATCGCTTATAATTTTTTCGGAAGAGACGGAATATATTTCGACAAGATCTTGGTATTGGAATATAAACTTTTTAAGAGATCGAATAAGGCGAATCTTTGTATAGCCCTGGTCCAGTAGCCTGTTTCTCAGATGAAGATGACGTTTCAGTAACTCAGACTAATTGCTACTGGCCCATGCATAGCGAATCAATTGCGAGATGTAAACACCATATGCAGGAGAAGCTGGTATATTGCTGCACATGTTTGGAAAATTTTTGATTTTAAAATTGAAGTCGTTCCGCTTATCATAAATTTTAGTACTGAGTTGACCACTGTCGTCAAATTCGAGGTATAAGTCCAAAAATGATGCGGACGAAGCTGTATCGGTGGTCTCGTTAACTTCCAGCTCTGGAGGATATATCAATGGAAGAAATTCTGCAAATCTAGAATTATTGATAGATAAAACGTCATCAATATACCTGTATGTGAAATTAAAGGCTCTAGCCTCATGAATCTTCTTATCTTTTACAAGCTTTTGAAGAAACTCCGACCCATATGAGTATAAAAATAAATCGGCTAGAAGAGGGGCACAATTCGTACCCATTGGTATGCCGACGACCTGCTGAAACAGTCTCCCTCCATAGAGAGACAAATATGTTATCGATGAGGAACTCCAGCATACTGATCACTTGTTCCTCGGAGTAGCATGTTTTACCTTTTTGAATTTTGTTTGGAAAATATGTGGAATTGTAGCCTAACACAACATATTTTGAGCCATAGTTTCTATGACTAAAAGCTTTATGAATTATTTCTTTTAAGCGGGTTTTTAATTTGTCATGCGGTAGGGTGGTATATAGAGTTGAAAAATCAAAAGTTTTGATGGAGGATACCTGAGAGAAAGATCTTGATTTAAGGTTATCCAAAAGATCTTTAGAGTTTTTCAAAATCCACATGTGATTTATGCCACTACGCGAGTAAACAGTTTCACAATATTTCTGTTGTCCCTCTTTTACTGCAGACAGGATCTTTGTCAGGTGAATAGACAATTCTTTCGTCGAACAAGTTGATGATCCCGCTATGTACCTTTCTTTGTATGGTGTCTTGTGGAGTTTAGGTATCCAATATAAATAGTGTAAATCCTCAGACTCTTTACCAGAGGGAATGTTTAAAGAGGTCATGAATGATCTGTGGTTAGCTAGGATTTCATCTTTGTCGAACGAAGTTGGTTTTTAATGTGGTATTACTAGAGGTGTTGCTATTTATGCCTAATTCCTTGATTAAGCATTCGAAGTAATATGATTTACATACAAACACGATATTGTTGGAAGCCTTGTCCGCAGGAACGATAACATATTTGTCATGAAGAGAGGAAAGACACTTAACAGCTTCTTGGTCTTTAAATACAGACTTAGGTCGACTATTAACACAATTTTTGAGTTTGTGAATCCGACCTTGTACTAGAGACCTAATTGTTCTAACCCAGTCTGACAAGGACTCTAACTCAGGATCTTGGTCTACTTCTCTCTTTATCCACCTTCTGGCATAATCTTCAACAGCATCCATAATTATCTTGAAATTATGTTTCCAATTGATGTGTTGAGGTTCTCTGAATTTAGGACCATGAGAAATCACCTTTCGGAGACTCTCATGTTGAATGATATTCAGATCACCAGTGATTACATGTCCAGATGGGTTGTATTGAAAAGGAGAGTGGGAGCAGTCACAAGTCAGAGGGTTCTTAAGGTACTCTTCTATGTTAATATCTTGCAATGCTTCTTTGTAGTTGAAAATTTTACGGCCAATGCTGTTAGTGTAGCTATAGGAGACAATGGGAACAGATTGATTTTTGAAATATGGTGGAATTTCTTTTACGACCTCTTTTCTATAAAGAATGTTGCTGATGTTAATAGCATCGATTCCTTTGTTAGCAATCGGAATATGGAGGAATTTTCTGTTGTTATCATGAAGAGGTTCAGATCGAACTGATTTAAAAAGACGAAAGGACGCCACGTCACATATAATACTAGGCAATCTGTACTTAGGTGAAAAAGGATCTACGCCTCCTTTGTCGAAGTCCAAAATCCCTAAGATCTTTGCGGTAGTTTACAGGTAGTGAAAATAAGATTGTACGAATATGATGAATTCCAAGAGGTTTCTGTATATTAGAAAGTAAATCATTAAAAGTGTCTTGTAACGTTCTTGGTTTAGAGGACTTTTTAACATTAGGAAGTTGAATTCTTTTATGACCATGGCTACGTTTAGTTCTTGGAATAGTATTAAAAAGGCTCATCACGTTGATTTCGTTGCATCCAGGACTTGACAAATTTCCCACTCCTTTGATGTTATCATTGCAACCGTAAGGCATTGCAGTGCCTAATTCTTTTATCCAAAACAACTCTCTATCGGCACGGTAAGGTGTACTAAGTATAGGACTGTTTGTATGATGGTAAATCTTCTCGATGATTCGAACTTTCATCGTCAAACAGCGGTTATGACCCGGTTGATTGAAATGATTATACAAAATCCTGTATTTGGGATCTTTTGCATCATATCGATGTTGGCTCATCCTACTTCGCAATGTTTGACGAGTTTCACCAACATACAAAACGATACAACCGCTTTAATTTATTTACGTTTTAAAACGTATCTAAATGCATCCCTTATATTCTGGTAATAGCTTCTTTTGAGATAAGTAGCTATGGTGAGTTGGTTGAATTGTTGGATAATCACTGTTTAGCTTTCGTATATAAGATTTAACATAAATTATTAGTTTTCAAAACTGTTTGACATGAAATTGCAACATTTTCATCATCTTTGTAGGTGAGGTAGCCTTTGTCCGATACATAGGCAATTAATACTTTCGGTCACCAATGTTACTTGTTCAGAATAAAAAAACATTGTAAAATCTAGTCATGTAGATCCAGAATATTAATTTAAGCCATATTATTCATATCAGAATGATTTTCAAAACTAGCATAGTTTTTTTACGTAAATGTTTTGAACGCTGAAGATCTAGATATAAAATAGAGAGGGTTGGGATGCCATTAATAGAGAGGGTTGGGATGCCATTAATAGAGAGGGTTGGGATGCCATTAATAGAGAGGGTTGGGATGCCATTACTAGAGAGGGTTGGGATGCCATTAATAGAGAGGGTTGGGATGCCATTACTAGAGAGGTTTGTGATGCCAATAATAGAGAGGGTTGGGATGCCATTAATAGAGAGGGTTGTGGTGCCATTACTAGAGAGGGTTGTCATGCCATTAATAGAGAAGGTTGTGATGCCATTAATAGAGAGGGTTGTGATGCCATTAATAGAGAAGGTTGGGATGCCATTACTAGAGAGGGTTGGGATGCCATTACTAGAGAGGGTTGTGATGCCATTAATAGAGAAGGTTGTGATGCCATTAATAGAGAGGTTTGTGATGCCATTAATAGAGAGGGTTGGGATGCCATTAATAGAGAGGGTTGGGATGCCATTAATAGAGAGGGTTGTGATGCCATTACTAGAGAGGGTTGTGATGCCATTAATAGAGAGGGTTGGGATGCCATTAATAGAGAGGGTTGTGATGCCATTAATAGAGAGGGTTGTGATGCCATTACTAGAGAGGGTTGTGGTGCCATTACTAGAGAGGGTTGTGATGCCATTAATAGAGAAGGTTGTGATGCCATTAATAGAGAAGGTTGGGATGCCATTAATAGAGAGGGTTGGGATGCCATTACTAGAGAGGGTTGGGATGCCATTACTAGAGAGGGTTGGATGCTATTAATAGAGAGGGTTGGGATGCCATTAATAGAGAGGGTTGGGATGCCATTAATTGAGAGGGTTGGGATGCCATTAATAGAGAGGGTTGTGATGCCATTAATAGAGAGGGTTGGGATGCCATTACTAGAGAGGGTTGGGATGCCATTAATAGAGAGGGTTGTGATGCCATTAATAGAGAGGTTTGTGATGCCATTAATAGAGAGGGTTGTGATGCCATTAATAGAGAAGGTTGGGATGCCATTAATAGAGAAGGTTGGCATGCCATTAATCGGTTTAACTCCATCACCTCTTTGAGTCTGTCCTAAACCGTGGCCTAGATGGCGTTGTGATTTCGTTGTTTGAGGATTAAGGATTGTTTCGTATGTTTTGAATGGTTATATATATATATATATGGCGTAAGGCTAAGCGAATGGTGCTGCAGTGTAACAATGGTGTGGGTTCAAATCCCGTCGAGGGAAGAACAAAAATTTGACAGCTCTAAAATCTAATTCTAACACTGTTTGGTTTAATTTTCAGACGTATATATATATACGTCTGAAAATTAAACCAAACAGTGTTAGAATTAGATTTTAGAGCTATATACGTCTGAAAATTAAACCAAACAGTGTTAGAATTAGATTTTAGAGCTGTCAATATATACGTCTGAAAATTAAACCAAACAGTGTTAGAATTAGATTTTAGAGCTGTCAAATTTTGTTCTTCCCTCGACGGGATTTATATATACGTCTGAAAATTAAACCAAACAGTGTTAGAATTAGATTTTAGAGCTGTCAAATTTTTGTTCTTCCCTCGACGGGATCATATATATTTATATATATATATATACATAAAAATATAGACATCTAATTAAATGTATACCACGTGTTTCTAAAATAACCTTCATCAGGTACGCTAAAGGCCACAATATTTGAAAGCCAAATGAATTAAGTCTTTTGTTGACCATAGCTGTTTATCATTTAATTTTCAAATATGCAAATTTTGTTTTTCAATAGATATTGTAACTGTTCCTGTCAATCGTCCGATTGAGATACGTTGCACCGATAACACAGTAATAAATATAACAGAGATGACAGTTGAAACATCAGTAACTGAATGTGCACAACGTAAATCTTGTAGTATTTCAAATGATGACAAACATATAGTTCAGAAGAAATGTAATGAGAAGTCATCATGTGCGCTTTCTTCAGATATGTTTCAATGTTAAATGTTTCAATACACCCGCTTAATTACGTTTGATTTATGTACATATTTACAGTTCATATATACATAGGTAGAACCCGTGTAGAGATTGGATCATGATAGTATATCTCCTATTTGAATTAAATGTGTGAACGTTATTTGCACTTTTCTTATTGGATGCAATAGTTTTTAGATTGGAATATTGTTGACTTTATTTTAGAGATTTTACCGCATGCGTGTGACTTTGAAAAAGGATGGTGCCACTGGATTGCGTCAAGCACAGATACAAACAAATATATCTGGAAAAGGGGCCAAGGACCTACGTCTGCGTTCAACACCGGGCCAGATAATGACCACACCCGTTGGAATAGTGAGTTTCTCATTCTGTTCACAGTTTAATTTGTGTAAGGTCTCAACTCAATCGTATTATCATTGTTATAAATATCAATACAAACTGATGTTTGAAGTTTAATGGTGTTTAGCGCCACTTTTAACAATATGTCAGCTATATCGTGGCGGTCAGTTTTATTGGTGGAGGAAACCGGAGGACCCGGAGAAAACCACCCACCTGTCACAAGGCACTGACAAACTTTATCATATAATGATGTACACTCGCCCTGATCGAGATTCGAACTCACAATATCAGTGTTGATAGTTGTAAATTCAACTACCATACGATCACGACAACGACGGCCCCTCATTGCAAGCTGAAAAAACCGCATGCGGATGTAAATTAATACCACATCAATGTTACGATTTTTTCAAAGGCTTTGTTGTATTGGTCATTGCATTGTTTTACGGCTTCTAATTACCCATTTGGTATCTTCAAACTTTTCCTGTATTTGGAAAATCAAAACATTCTATGACATTTGCTATATTTATTGTTAATCTATTGACTGATTAAAAAATGACATAAACATCAACCAGTTTTCACATTTGTTTCTGTTAGCTTGTGTTGGTGTACATGCCAGAAGTGTTCAGGAGTATAGGGTAACTTTTAGCGTTGTTTTACAGAAGACCAAATGCTAACAGAGGCGGCAGGTGTGTGCTGAAACAATTTGTCTTACAGGCATATGGGTCAACCTCATATGCGCTTTCCTAATAAGTTAGACATATTGTATACTGCAATACACATAATATATTGTCAAGATGTCTATGTCCATGTTATCACAATCTAATATAAATTAAATATGTGTTGGATTTTTATGGCTGTACACTGACATGTAACAACATCCATTATTTCACCTTTGATCTTGCAAATATATGCAACCTATTTAAATACAGTGACCAATAAGACAACAATTATCAACGTGTCATCAGTTTTCAATACAGCAATGCTTAGTGGGTTCGTTGCTGATCTGTCGGTTATTAGTGTGACCAATGACGTAATCATTTCCGGGATTTCGTTAGATGTTAGTTTATCGCAAAGAACAAATCCAACAAAGAGTGAGTGAGTTATTGTTGTTTAACACCAAATGAGAAAATTTTCAGCTATTTCATGACAATAACATGTTGTATTCGATGAGATGACAATATATACAGTTGATGAATTTTAGATTAAGATTTCGAGCAAAGCAAAGAAGATTTACATACCAAAGAAGATTTACATACCAAAGAAGATTTACATACCAAAGAAGATTTACATACCAAAGAAGATTTACATACCAAAGAAGATTTACATACCAAAGAAGATTTACAAACCAAAGAAGATTTACATACCAAAGAAGATTTACATACCAAAGAAGATTTACATACCAAAGAAGATTTACAAACCAAAGAAGATTTACATACCAAAATCAATGTTACTTTAGATTTGTATCATTGTTAATATCTATTGTTTCCAATATAGTTAAGAGTTAAGTGTTATGTATAGCTAGTTCTGGAGAGAATCATTTGTTTTCTCCATAGTTTTTACACCAATGTCATAAATTTGTAGAGTGTCATAAAATTATATTCATTATTCAAGTTAATCGTTCGTACGGTTTACGACGCTATACGACGAAACTGTATTACGAATAAAATATGTCAACATTTTTCATCTTTAAACATCTGCATAGTCATCTAATATTTTTTACCTGACTTTTTAGTATATGGTTCGTATGTTTATACTGACGCAACATATGATGGATCACCTGGTGACCAAACCTATCTTAAAAGTGGTTTAATTATGCCAAGCAGAGAGCAGTGTTTGACATTTTGGTATCATATGTTTGGATATTATATAAATACACTCACTGTTTATCAGTGGAATGATGAACGTAATCTCTCTAGGCAGCTTTGGACGGCATCCAAAAATAAGGGAAACAAGTGGTTTAATCAGATATTGGAGATTACAACAAGATATTGGTCCTTACCATATCATCTTTAAAGCTGTTCGTGGTAATTGGGATCTTGCTAACATTGCACTTGACGATATTGTAATTGCTAATAGTAACTGTAATGGTAAATATAAGTCATATAGATATACTATATACGTGTGTTTCTATATACTCATGTAAGTTCAAATGCTATCTTTTCGGTTGTAGGTTTCTTATTTCTATAATTTCCACACATGTACTGTATCTTGTCATATAGACTACATTTAGAAAAGGGGATGTCAATTGTATGTACCTCATTTGTCTACATGTGTAATTATGTAGTGCATGATTTATATCAAAATATACCACCCATGTGTGAGAGATGACGCTTTCGAGGAAGTATGTTATTTCCTGCACCATTGATGTCACCCGACATGATGTCGTCATTAACAAATAAAGCCTGTCTAGGAAATTCGGATTCGCAAATAAACAATGGAGGCATGTTTGATTATGTTCAGTAAGATAATTTAGTGTAGACCAACTGTGCGTGATGGATATAATTTCTGATGCGATGTTTTGCACCTTGCACTCATTGTTAAGCGTCATTCCTGCTTAATGGAGTCAACAATAGTATTACTGTTCATATGAAACTTAGCTAGATTGGGAAATCTCAGCTATGGTGTTTTGCATCACTATAGAAACAGAAATATCATTCGTTGTAAAACCTAAATATCGTATAATTTTAAATTGTACGATCACTCAGATATGGCTTGGGTGAGGCGACCGACTGAAAATGTTCGCTTAGTTGTATATAAATAAACGTTATACAAAATCGAAGAGGCAAACAAGAGACACTGGTAATATTGGGCACACAAGAGACAAACAAACCACAAAGTCATTTGAGATATGGATAGTCGTGATGACGTCCGTATAAGTTTTGTAGGAAGACTTGAATCTAGGAGGAACGTAGCTTTGTTTGAGCTGATTTTGTGTCAACAGCTGAGCTCAGTTAGGATATTGGTATTTCTTTTCACTTTCAGCATTTTGCTCAGTTTTGTCGTGAGTACAAGACTTAATAGAAGGAGCAAAGTCCGGACAGTTATAATGAACTGAGTAGTTTTTTTGGAAACCTTATCACAAGAGAATCAAACAAAACATATTTACTTACAAAATTTAGCGATCTTATAGATTATGGTTGTATCGTTTACGGTTCAACCCGTCCATCTTATATTAAGTTGGTTGATACAGTTTATCATCAAGGATTACGACTCTAGCTTGGAGCGTTCAGAACGTCCCCAGTTGAAACTTTGTATGTTGAACCAAACAAGCCTTCCGTTGAAGACATACGTATCAATCTTGGAATGCAGTATGTAGCCAAATTGAAGGCTTATCATTGAAATCCTACTTACGACGGTGTTTTTAATTCTTTATATGAAAATGTTTACGATAAACAACTAAATACAATTCGACCGTTTGGACTCTGATTTCTGATATAAATTTGGATGACATAGTACCTATTGTAATTCCTGAAAACCCTCCATGGTTAAATCCAAAACCTATCTTTAATATTGAACTTACAAAATACAAAAAGTCTAAAACAAAGGCCTTACTACTTCAACAACATTTTGCTGAAATTAGATCCGTAACATCTGAATACTGATGATTCAAAAGATGGTGATAGGGTAGCATCGGCAGCTGTTTTCGGGTAGCAGGTCTGTTCTCCTTGATTACCATCTGCCAGTTCGATCTTCAATACAGAAACTATTGCAATACTTCTTGCTGCTTTGAAGTCCGTGGCCTCTTCTGATGAGGGTAAATTGATTATCTGTCCCATTTCTCCTTCTTGCCTGTTGGCAATTGAGAGTTGCAAAACTCAAAACCCTTTCATTTTAGAAATAGTTGAAATTGATAAAAAAAAACCTTGTTGCTGTTGGTAAACATGTCATTTTCACATGGATCCCTAGACATATAGGTATCCATGAGAACACAGTCGTCGATCAGGAAGCCAAGGACGCATTGGATGACCATATATTCAATACTGTTGTTTCGAATCATGTCAATTCCGACCATGTTCTGTCTTTTTCTTGTCTTGATGTCTGAACAAATCGGCAGGCGACTTCCGGTGTTTACGCTATTACTGTGACAACGTCAGCATATCATAGTCGTAGATGCGCGTAGATTATAAGTAATTGTAATATGGAGACGCCAAGGAAACCGCTGAATAAATACTGGTGTTCGGTACCCCACTATCTGTCTGATATCAGAAATATATACATAAAGGCAGATCGTTTTCCTTTGATGATGCTAACGGCCGCAAATAAAGAAAGAAAACAAATTTAATTTTAATGAAGTATTTGTCTCTGCATTGAAGTCTTTGATACAAATAAAATAATTTAATTGATATCTGTCTTTTACAGAAAATGTTAAGATTTTTTTAAGTTGAGGATCGAACGTTAAAACGGCACATATCGATTGGAGTTTTTGTTGTGTACATTAACACCGGAAGTTCAGTACCAGGAGTTCCATCGAAATCACGTGATATGGCTGACGAAAATAACAAAATTTTGACGGAATAGAAATGATTCGAAACAACCGTATTGTTCTATTACATTTACAGATTCTAAACCTTTCATAATGAAATATATTCTAAAACGTTGGCAAGACGGTTGGGGCAAATTCATAACAAATTACACAAAATACATTCCCAAGTGGGCAGACTCCTTGTTCTTATGGTCAAAATCGGAGAGAATAAGTAGTCTTGACCAGATGTCGTATAGGTCATGGTAGAATTACCCGTAGTTGTCTGTTAAATAATAAGGAACGACCGGCATGCATTCCGTGTAATTGCAATTATTAACTAGGACGTGTTTTAATTGAATTAGTAGATGTTGCCGATGTTCGGCAGACATTATTTAATGTAAACAATTTATCACATTTATTGATAAATGTCACAGGAGACACGATTTTGATTTTTTTAAAGAAATTAATTTATATACAAAAATATAGTTAGGTTAAACAAACGTTCTAAATAAACGTTAAAGCATATCGAAGGGGCAATCAAAAACGGATAATCCAGAGAAACTGGCAACATAGGGTACACAAGACGAAGGAAAACAAAACAAAAACACAACACAATATGTGTTGAACATCACTTTATGTAAACAAACACAAATAACGTAAATAAGACATGCGGCCTCCTACAAACAACTGTAGGTAAAGACGAACCGAATAAATGATTTTATCCTTTTTACTGTTTCTTTTATTTGTACATATAATTCGATTGTTTTATAGATAAGTATGATTTATGCTTTATTTCTAATAGTCTTGTACGTGTCTAAGTTAATAATAAAGTTTGTTCACGCCATGATATAGCTAGCTGAAATACTGCTTAAGATGGTGTTAAACACCAATCAATTAATCATCTCACCATGTCATTGTACAAAGCAGTCAAAACATCCACCCATGGGCCCATTTAACAGCGAGTCTTTCTTACATCGCCTGTAAACATATTTTCGTCATAAATGTAGCTGACACCAGGCAAATTTGACAATATCAATGAATCAATTAACCAGTCAATGTATTATGGCGATATCTTACAACATATGTTATTATTGTATTGATCATTCCAGTTTCAAGACATGACTGTGACTTTGAAACAAGTGCGTGTGAATGGTTTGCTGATTCATCAGTACAATACGCTTGGAGCTTACATAGTGGACCAACTGCATCGGGCTCTACCGGACCTTCATATGACCACACAACTGGTTCTGGTGCGTAAATCATAATGCAAATACATATCTATTGTAGGGTATGCAACACAACTTTTACAACTGCTTACCCATCTGGAGCACCTGAGTTCACCCTCGATTTTTGTGGGTGGGGGGAGGGGGTTCGTGTTACTCGATCTTTTTATATGCGTGTTTTGTAGATCGTTGTTTGTTCTTTTGTCCTTTTTCTTCTGGCCATTGTGTTGTCTGTCTTCTTCGATTTACGGAATCTGATTATCCATCTTCTTAAAAATATTTCAGTTAATTCGTGACGGTCAGATTTATTTGTGGAGGAAGCCGATGCGGAGAACATCGCGACCTGCTGCAATTAAGTATCTCTAAAACTTTATCACATAGAATTGCCCTTAGTTCGAACTCACAATTGAAGTAGTGTGTGATTATAAACACTGATTACATAGATAGATGTAAATACAACTACAATACGATTACAATAGAACTTCTTGTGTCAATATAGAAGGGACGTATTTAATTCGAATTAGCTGAGTATACCAGTTATCAGAACACAATTACTTCCCTTCTCAACAATCGAACTCAAATGGACCCACTATTTTAGTTCGATATATCCGTAGCCGTGTATTTGAGTTATCTAAGAAATTTAGCTAACAATTACGATGACAGGACAATATGCGTACTAATATAATTAAAGAAAACAATATGTAGGAGTTCGAGTTAAAGCAATGAGAATGTACTGTATTATAAGCGATAATCTCTATGTGTAATAAGATTGGCATAGGTAACGTGTTAGTAATTCAAAGAATTATATAAACTGCATCGGTTGTGTAATGGTTAGCGTGCACGCACCGAGTGCGGTAGATCGTGGGTTCGAGCCTCGATCAGGTCAAACCAAAGACTGTTAAATAGGCATTTTTTGCTTCCTCTCTAAGCACGCAGCATTAAGGAGTAAGGGCAAATACTGGTTGTCTCGGAATGAGGATGTTTCCGAGTGGAGCAACATGTCTAGCGGCGAACTATTATGTCAGTGAGCTAGCAATATGAAAATCAAACTAAGCGTGTTAGGCTAGTACAAAGTAGCCTTCATCATCATCATCACGTTGAAATATGCAACTCGTTCTCGCCATGATATACCTGAAATAAATCGATCATTGGCGTTAAACATCAATCACTCACTCAAAGGATAATATTTCTATTTGTTATAGGTGATGGTGTCTACATGTATCTTGATGCTGGGGGCATAGACTGCAATGTTAAATCTCGTTTGACTAGTTCAACTGTCTATCAGTTAGGGAAATCTTGTTTGACGTTTTGGTACCATATGTACGGCTATGGCATGGGGAAGTTAAAAATTTACGTTAGCGTGAACGACAAGGAAAAGAGATTGTTGAATATATCGGGAAATAAAGAAAATCGATGGCTGCAAGCATTTATTGATATTTCGCAATCTACCCCTTACAACATTATTTTTGAGGGGACCCGTGAACTTTATGTTTGGAGTGATATAGCAATCGATGATATATATTTTACTCCGGGATTATGTACAGGTATGCATAGAAGAATGTCAGAGTAACTCTCCATTCCTTAACAATAATGGAGCCGAGGCACCGAAGGGCTGAGGCCCATTGTTTTTAAGGAATGGAGAGATACGAGGACATTCTCCAACTTAAAATCCACCCATTGTACTTTATTAATTTTATTAATTATTAATATTGTAACAAAAAAAAGTCTGTGTACAGTATCTAAAGTACAAAGAGAACAATAACTCTCCATTCCTTAAAAATAATGGAAAAGTTTGACAATAGATTTACATTACAGGTGGATTTTAAATTTATAAAATGGATATTGATACTTTAATATGTCTAAAAACCACAGTGCGATAAATGTATGCATACATACAACACAAACATGAGGTTCTTTAAATATTTAGATTTATGTTTCATAATGTGCTAATAGGAAAATATTTGGTCTTTAATTTTATGAGGGATGTCCCTATATCAGTGTTATAAAGTTAATCAAATTTGAAATTGGACTGTACTAACAGAGACTGTACTTTGATTTGAAATTGTACATTTTGTACTTCTAACAGTGACTGTAATTTAATATCACACTTGCATGACATCAACATCTTTGAAAATATGATATGTTTTAGCAAATACATATATGTATATACATAGTGCTTTAATCTACAATCATCACCTTTCCTCTATAATAATGTACGTGAATACATTTATCCTTTATTCGTTGAGTATATCAAATAACGGTCTGCTGGTATCTAATTCACGTAGAGATCACATAAGAAACGATAACTGTATAGCAGGGGTGGGAAAGATCGCCTGGTTTTGGTTTATGGTGTTTAACGCCACTCCATAGAAAACGATTAGCACGACAGTGACATTTGACAATTGTTTTGGGCCTATGAACATTGTAGGATAAACAAAACATACTACATAATCGATTAAAACAAAATTTGCATCCGCTTAGAAACAGGTCAGAAAATGTCCTCAAATATACGTTCACTTTGATTTCATAATACAGCTTTGGAACATGTTTGTATTCCTTAAATCAATCCACATTGCATATTAAGTCACATTTATGCTTTGTTTATTGAGTTTTATTATTTTTTTGCTTTTTTGTTTTTTAAATACGCATTAGATTAGAATACAATGATACATCGTAAGTTCTCTTATTCTGAAAAAAATGACGTTCATTACTTTTCATTACCTGACTTTGTCGGTCCGCTGTGAGGAAATAGATGGACATATTAACTAACTCTATCTATTTCTGAAAATCACATATTAGGAACATAGTTTGGAGAAAATTTTATCAACATCTGAGGTGGTTCCGATTTTGGCCCTTATAGCCCCCAGTCCTTTATTAGACAAGAATACAACGAACACGTTATAAGCACTAACCTGTTACCTCGATAAGATTGATCCTCATTCATATTAATCAATTTATGCATGTTTTTATTGTTTCTTAAAGAGATACATGTATATTAAGATATATTTCGTTGTCTTACAGAATTTCAAAGTTCTATGTCTCACCTGACCTTACAAAATACTGGTAAGATTCAAGATATTGAGTTGTAGGTTTTCTATATTATTACACGCCATACCATATGTTTATCACCATTGTATATCTATTTCGTGCTTTTGCTATTGGTGTTTAACACACCTTTGTTTCTGAATAATATTTCAGCAATATCGTGACGGTTGGCTTTGTTAATGACGGAACCCGTCATAAGACACTGATAACTTTATTCTATTTGATCTAATTTAGTGTTACGTTGCTGGAACATTACACAAGAACATTGATCAAATTATAATTGGCTACATATACAGTTAGCATAATAAAATATATTTACTCCAAGTTTTTACTGTCATGTTATGGCAAATTCAGTGCGAGAAATGTTATTTCCAATTAACTATTATTAGCATATATAATTGGCAATGTTGTATTATATAGCGACAGAAAAAAACTTTCAAAAAATAACAAAGAATTGTGAAATGATACATCATTTACAGAATAATTCTGTATGCATACATAAAATGATCATGGTATTTGTATAGTATTAGCAATATTGGATTAAAATTGTCGTCATTCACTCGTACACATAGATTGAAATGTTCGATGGTTGACTCCTCTCGTTTAACCAGCGGAATCCATTTAGGAAGGGTTGTACTTCAAAGCAAAGCAGACTACATGTATTTTTTTTTCTTATAGCTATCTGGATATCCATATATGATATAGTGTTTGATAGATCTTATCTATTCTATTGTCATTATCTGCTTGTGATTCTCATGTTGTGTTCAAAAACATATTATTGAATAATTTCAGATATATCTAATACTAGGAACATATCAAGTCCCTCGCAGATATCAGGAAATTCTCAGGATTTAGGTTCGTTATTAAATATATACTATCATTGATTTGTTTTGCGAGAATGGATTTGTCAGAGCAGTATCACATAGAAGGCGACGCCTGAGATGTTATATGCGATGAGAAGTCCATTTTGAGACAATTGAACAGTCTGTTCATACAAGCCTTGCTTGTTTGTTGCTTTTCATTATTATTATTTTTTATTTACATATCAATAGCAGAAACTTATTTTACAATGATATTGATGTTCAATGTCCTGTAGTTCTAATCAACAGAGACAGTCATTGTCGTGAGCGTTTGATTTACAACTACCTGTGCAATGAATGCCTATCACCACTAATGTGTGCGTTCGAATGCCCACTCATGGTGAGGTGTACTCGATACAAAATTATGTGATAAAGATTGTCAGTGGTTTGCGTAAGGTCGATGGTTGAATTTTCTTCCGGTATTCCGGTTTCCTCTACAAATAAAACTAACCGCTACGATATAATTGAAATATTGTTGAAAGCGATGTTAAACAGCATAACCCCTAACCCTAATAAACAAAATTGACCACAGAAACACGTGTGTGTTGTCGGTCGACTATCATTAATTGTCTTTGCATTTTAAAGTTTTAATACAAGTCAGTATTTATTTCGATCATGTGATTTACTCCTCAACATTATGGACAACAGAATTAATCAGAATCGTACAATAACACCCCAGCAATGCTATTGTAAATGAGTCTTCTAATATCCTGTACAAGTTAAATACGTTAATATTGAAACAAAAGAACAAAAGAAGCAGCCCCTATTGGATATAACGGGTTTCTTTTTCCGCATAAGGAATAGGAATATTGAGGTTAATTATTGCTTTTTCAGGTGTAGTTGGAGGGGTTGTAGGAGGAGTGATCATACTGGTCATTGCTGCTCTGGCTGTTTTTATTATATTCAGAAGGTATTTACTATCAAATAATTATACACATGTACTTATTTGCCTTTAAGCGTCTTCCTAATTGCAAATATATTAGAGTTAAATTTAACAGAATTCTTAAACAAAAGGAAATACCATATAACTAGAAAATGGAAGTCAGTCCCAATATCATTATGCACATTGAATATGAGATGAAACTCAACCAGTTCCGTTTAAATTAAAATGAGTGATTTGTAACTAACTTTGAGCACGGATATGTTCCACTTGTCGTAAACACTTCCCGGTCCTTTCCTTGTTCATGACTTGTCACCGGGTTTGTAACTAGATTAACACGACGGGTGTCACTAGTGGAGCAGGAACTGCTTACCCTTCCGGAGCACCTGAGTTCACCCCCAGATTTCAAGACAACAGCAAATCGAGAATAATGCAAAATAACCTCTCCGTACATATATATTTATCCTGCAATTGGTTATTTTTTATCATAATAAATGGGTTCAAATAAACTGTTGCTTTATTATGAGTGTCATAATAACACTTTTCACATTAGCCTAATAAAGCTATAAAGCCACAACCCTGTCATAATAACACTTTTCACATTATCCTAATAAAGCTATTAAGCCACGCCCTTTACCGGAACTACTATTGAGGTATCAATTGGGTTTCCGTTATCTTTTTTTTATCATTAAATTGAATAACATTTATTTTTGCAAATTTTATTGCAGAATAAATACAATATTGGTGTATTGACGGTAAATATAGAATTTATGCGTTTGGAAATCTTCTCCCCTGAATTCACATGGCTATATGAAACAAAATTTGACTTCACAATTATTGCATTCTTCAATCCAAAATTGTCTGATAATCAGATATCCAAAATGCCCATGACCACTATTAATAATATCCAATATAGACAATTGTTCCATCCAAGCAGCTGAAATGATTGCCAGAAGTTGCCACAGATATATTAATTTCAGTTAACTTTAGTTATGATATTATTTGGCGTTCTATGTCCCTCTGTAAACTTTATGGAAAAGTCCTCTATGAAACCTCTAATCCAAATTTTGCTTAGTGTGTGTACATTTAGATTGTATCCACTGATCGCCTAAGCGAACCAATATGGCCATTGTAGCTATAAAAACATTTCAAACAGCGAAACGTTTTCCAGCGGTTAAAAATCAAATTATAAGATTGCTAAGTCACTTAGTGCCATTGTCATTGGATCGTAACATAGGATTACTTGCATGAGATCCGTAATGGTGTTTTCCCAGATTTTCAACCCCGCGACATATCACTGAGTAAAGGGAATAAGTGAGTGTGTAGATTGGACGATTAAACAACATTCAATCAATATATCAATTTACTCGAATTTCACAACAAAAAGTTTTGAAGAAACATAAACAAAACAAAAATAGGATTTTAAAATGTTAACTTTATTATCCAGATATTTATGTTACATCTCCATTGGGGTTTTTTTCGCAAATTTTGTGTCTTTTCAAAATTGAAGATATACCATCTATTATATTTCTTCACATTAATTAACTAGTTTTACGGTACCAAGCTTATTAGAGGCAAAATCAATACCACAAGCACAAACTACATGACCGCTCATATCCCTCTCTTGGAAGAGGCATTTAAATAAAAAGTGGCAGAGTTGAATTTTATTTTTTTTTTGGGGGGGGGGCTAAACTTCCACTCTTACTGAAATGAAGCGGTCATGTACATGTTTCTACATCCGAGTTTAATGCCGACCCTCACACATAACTGAGGTGGGCGACGTTGTTCTAATGAACGGGAGTCATAATGCAGAAGAAATTGACAAACAGATGGAAGAACAAGAATATAAAATTAAGAAAAGACTAACGATAATAAATATACATTACTATTTCAAATATTTATTATTTCACCGATGCGATACATTAAAGCACGAGTCTCAGTGACACAAGTTAAGATATGTAACGTCCTTATATTGTATATCGCGTTTCAATTATGGACATGGTACATGAGTTTTAGAGTTGATGTCCGTGTGGGATTTTTAGTCCAAATAAAGGAAAAGACACACACACCCAAATAAGTATTAAATCTACTGGTGTTTCATCAAATAAAAGTATGACCTTAAACTAATCCAGTAATAGTCGACATTACAAAGAAATGTATCACGAAATGGTTATTTATATATAGTTACCTGATAAAGGTGAACAACAAAACTTCCTGTTTGTGACTACTTGCTTGTATTCATCATGATGAAGACATGGATGATCTCGATTTTATATTACTTTTATGAAATTCATACATTGTCATATGCAGGTAAGCACGTTTCAAATTTAATGTTTACTTGTCTTTCTGGTAGCCCAACATGTTAAATTACATATACTACAGGAGTAGAATCTCACTTTGGGGGAGGGGGCGACAATTCGGTGTGTGTGTGTCATTTTGATTTTAAAGTATTACTTATATAAATGTAGATGTTTGGGTGATAAACCCAGTATAAATTGTGGTCTAAAATACCTGAAATATTGTATAAAAATAGAAAAGACAAACTACGCAAAAGTCGCATATTAACGGAGTTTAATTTCACTTCATACTATACGGCTAAAGATTGGCATACTTATAGGAAAATGATTTTACTTTGATTTTAGATTGGTCGTCAAAAAGTCATATGGTGCAGTTTTCTAAAATTCTATGCATAGTTAGCAAAATTTACTTAAATTTGGACCTCGAGTGGCTAACAGTTTTGCTCCAGTATTTAAAAACTGTATAGAAATATAATTCTTTCGCATTGGATTCCAAGTTTACATATAATGTTTTATTCATTAAGCGAAAAAACTAACACAATAAACCTATTATTGAAAAATAATAACAATAACAAATATTGTAAATAGGGTCATTATGTAGTTTCGCCAGATTTTAATTCTGTACAATAATGCGCCAGTTGATAAATAGTTAAGTAACTAGTAGAAATTAAAAATATAATCATTACCCTATTTAGTGACACACCTTTTTTTTATCTAAGCTTCTTTAATGTGATTTTATATACCACCCAAAATATAGACTAACAAATCTTCACCTTACTTAATTGTTCGGAAAAATGTGTCCGGTCCCGGTAGATCTGAATACTTTGTTCACCATATTGATCTTGAACTTCGAGTGCACCTTATGTTCGATTAATTTACGTTAACTATGGATTGATTTCTTTTGTATTTGTTGATGTGTCTTTGTTCTTTTGACTTTTAAATGTTGTTTGTTCGAATTTGAGGTTGTGGTGATAGTCATTTTTCATTTTTGTTCATTCAAAGAGGCAAATTTAGTTATTGAGTTGTAAGTTATTTCAATCGCCATATTCTTAGACTTGGTGGTTTTCACAGTTTGTCTTGTTTCTTATCTTCGATAGGGAAACTTTGGGCCGATGGCGGTCTTCGTGATCTTTTGGTTGATTCTGGCGTGTATGATGAAAATACAGCTGAGCTTATGTTGGTTGGCAAAGAATTTAACAAGGATGTCTGGGGGTTTATCAACTTTATTGGCAAGATATAAAAAACGAATTCTTTGATGTGGGGAAGATATAAAAAACTGGAGACCATTGACCTTACTGAATTGGGATTATTAAATAATTTCGAAGCTTTTGGCCGAACGATTAAAAAATGTTTTAACTAAGCTAATTCATCCGGACCAAAAAGGGTTTGTAAAGGGTCGGAACATAAGTGAAGCAAACAGAATGATACAAGACATAATACAATACGTAGACGAAGAAAAGGAAGAAGGCATAATAGTTTTCTTAGATCAACAAAAAACATTCGATAGAGTTGAATGGGGGTGGGTAGACTTCGTGTTAAAAGCATTTAACTTTGGGGGGAAATTTAGGGGGTGGATTAAAATGTAAGTTAAAAATGCTACAACATCCATAAAGACAAATGGATTTGTTTATTTTTTTTCTCCATATCTCGCTCATGTAGGCAGGGGTGTCCCGTCGCACTGCTAATTTACATATTGCAAGCCGAGCCCATGGCATGTGCAATTAGAGGAAATAATGATATAAAGGGGATTAAATTACCAGGTGAACCGGGTGGGAAGGAATTAGAAGCCAAAATAAGTATGTTTGCAGATGACACACAACTTTTCAATAAAGATGAACGCTCTGTTGAAAAACCTTTCGATATACTTTCAAAATATGAAAAAGCATCCGGATCAAGAATTAATTATAACAAAACAAAAGCTATTTCTATTGGCACTGCTCGCAATAGAAAACCAAAATTTAATGAAATATCATGGATTAAAGAAAATGTAAAAACTTTGGGGTACATCATGGTTACAATGTTGACAATGATAAAATTTGGAAGGACATTATTGATAGAATGAAAAATTGTATACAAGTTTGGAAAAGCAGAAAACTTTCTTACAAAGGTAAAACTATAATTGTGAAAAATCTTTTAATATCATATTGTGGATTTGAAATTGAAATGAAGGGCATTCCTGATAAATTTAAAAAAAGAAAATTAAACATTAATTTGGGACTTTATATGGGAGTGGAAAGTTAATCAGATTAAAAGAGATGTACCGGTATGTTGTTTAGATATAGAAAATGGTGGCATGAGTATGGTTAATATAGATTCTTACATTGACAGTAGAAGAATAAAGTTTATTTATCGTATCATCAATGAACCAATTGAAAATAGGAATGCTATTGGAAAATATTGGTTAAGTAGACTTGATTTGAAATTTAATGAAACTTTTTTTATTTGTAAATGCTCAAATGTTTCATCCTTAAATTTAAACAGGTATCCTTTGTTTTATCAAAAATCAATCCAAGCATGGACAAAATGTTTACAATGTGTACAAAAGCTGGAAACCAAAACAGATATCTTACATGTTAGATTATTTGAGAATTGTAATATAACCTTCCAAAACAAACCTGTAAAATTTTCTTCATTTTTAAGAAGTAATATAAAAACTATTTAAGACATATGGGATGAAAACTCAAAACAATTCATCGATTGTGATTTATTATATTCTCAGCTGATAGACAGGAGAAACTGTATCTCAGAATACTCTAAAATTAAGAAATGTATTCCAAAAGACTACTTAAAGTTCTTAAAAAATGAAAATAATAATATAGATAACAAAACTAAAAGTAGAAATAAAATGAAATTGTTAAATAATTTAAAACTTACAGATATTAGAGGAAAAATCACCACCAAAATGTCAAGATAAATGGAATAATGTTTAAAAGGAAGAATTTCACTGGCCAAAAATTTGGATTAATCTTAAAAGACTGGACATCAGTAATCAAATTAAAGAATTTCAATGGAAATGCACCCATAACATTATTTACACCGAAAGTAGACTGAGCATCTAAGGTATTTTGTTAACAGGGGAATGAAACAATAAAGTATTATGTTATTAAAAAAAAAAAAAAAAGATGTGACGCACAATGAACATACATGTATATGGAATTCCACCCGGAACTAATGTAAACAAGAAAGTAAGCATAAGGAAAATTGCTTTTATTACGTTCATTTCTTTATTCTACCATCGATTTTATCCAAATAATACTGACGCTTGTTATGAAAAATATTTCAGTAAAGCTTGAATACCATTGTTTTAAAGATTGGTGTAAAATGTAAAAACTGTCAAAATATCTTTGTTATCACGTTTATCCTCATTAATATTCGAACCGGATTTGTATTGAATCCGCCATGTTTTATATTGTATGGGTTGGTGCAGTATATGCGCAACAAAGTAACATTATTTTAGTCGACTACCCTTTGCAATTCACACCAATCTGTTATGCTTAAAGGAAAGTTTGAAGATATCAAAGAGGTATTCAGAAGCCGCAAATCAAAGAAAGTCAGACAATACAATGGCCAAAGGAAAAAGGACAAAATGACAAACAATAATCTACAAAATACTACACAGAAAACTAAAGATCGAGCTATGCGAACTCTACAAAAACCGGTGGTGAACTCGGATACTCCGGAAGGGTAGCAGTTCCTGCTCCACATGTGTTACTCGTGTTACTCTTGTTACAAACCCAATGGTATGTCATGATGAGGAAAGGACCGGATTGTGATTACTGCAAACGAACACATCCATGGTCATTGCTTTGCATAAAACATATCGATTAGGTTCAAACATCAGGAAAAAATTCCATATGGGTTTGTGGTGTTATGTTCCTTGACCATATTAAGATTTCATTATGTAAATGAAGCTTGATATGAACAATATTACAATCGATCCAAAACTTACGTCAAGGAATGGTAGAGTTATTTCCCTAGAAACTTGTGTTTTATTAAATGAATCAATTTGAAATTATGCACAAATAATTTCATTAATTCTATTTTTGTTTTAAATTCTATATATTTTGTTTTCTTTTATCATGTTTTACTAATGTTAAAGTATACAATTGTCATATTGCTACAAATAAAAAATAATTGATTTATTTCATTATTTTTATTTCTGAAAGAACAAGAAATTGTAACGGTTCCCGTCAACACAGCCATAACGGTCAATTGCTCAAATGCATTCCATGAATCGGTGTTGAATATAACAGACATATATACGGAGCAACAAGAAACGGACTGTAAGGGTGAATTATGTGGTATTACAACTGTAGAAAAGAATGAAATTAAACAAAACTGCAATGGAAAGACATCATGTGTGCTGTCTGCAAAACACTTCAACAGCTGTTTACAAGACTATGGATATTTCAACTTGTCATATTCCTGCCAAGGTAAGTAATACCGGAAGTGCTTCACAATTAACATTGGGACCGTCGTGGTAGTTGAATTTATAACTACATATGCTATCACTACTAACGTTGTGAGTTCGAATTCCACTCAGGCGAGTAGTACTCGATACAGCCTTATGTGATAAAGTTTGTCAGTGACCGCCACGATGTAACTGAAATATTGTTGAAAGTGGTGATAAACACTATAATCGTAACCGTTAACCCACAATTTAACATATTAATTAAAATATTATGTAAGTATAACATTCACATTAAGGTAGTTTGTCTAAAACGACAAGGAAACGAAATAGTAGATATTAAAACCCAAAATCAATGGTTGTAATACTACTATTTGGATTAGAATTAAGGTTGTTTAATTCATTTATATAAAACCATTTTGTACATGAATTTTCAAACGCTTTCTTGTTACTATTTGTACATAGATATGGGGAGATCAGTTAATCCTTAAATCATAGTTTATGCATACGAGATCAATGTGTATCACTGTAAGCGTAATATTATTCCGGTGTCATTTTCATTTTATCTGTTTATTTCTACCTGGCGGAAAGAATACATTGTTGTACCTTTTTATTAAAGTTTGTTTGTGTATTTATTTATGTACATTTGCATACTAGTGTCCACCATTCTTTCCTTATCAGAAGATATTCGTGTCGTTTATCAGTAGCACGACAGGTGTCACATGTTTAGCAGGAGCTACTCATATTTCCGGGGCACCTTAGATTATCTCCTTTTCTGTGATGTTCGTTTTGCTCAATCGTAAGTTTTTGGTAGTATTGTTTTGTAGATCATTAATTGTCTTTTGTCCCCTTTCATTTGACAATTGTATGTCTGTTCTTCGATTTACAGCTTCTGATTACCACTTTGGTATCATCAGACTTTTCCTATTTAGTCTACATAAGTTAAATGCCTATGGGTTTTTTGGGGAAGGGTGGAAAACTACGGGGTTTTCTCCAACCGAGAAGAATGCTAGTGTTGGAAGGAAATCATTTGTTACATCACTACCCAAGTTTGTCTGTTCAACTCCCGCTATGATGATATGTCCTCAATAGAACATAATGTGACTACATTTGTAAAGTTTGTCAGTGACAGAAGAACAGTGTGTTCTTTAAGTATCCCGGTTTCCCCTATCAATACACCATATCTATTTAGTAATGGAAAATAATAGAAGATTTTAAGTTTCTTTCCATTATTTGAACTGTGTTAATGTATTGTATATTTTGAAAATCCAAGATAAGTAATCCTTTTTATACCCCTGATGCTAGTTTAAATAAACGTCAGTAAAAATCGAGAAGGGTCATCAGTTCCTGATTCGTATAAGACACCCGTCGTGCTACTCATATACACAGTCATGTCCGGTAACAGTCTTGACAGTGATAGAGGAAGGAAAACATCTACGTAAAAAGTCAAAGATCCGTTGTCATTTGAGATTTGGATATTTCGTAACGACCAACCAGAATTTTATGACTACCGTGAAATTGCTGCAGGGATGATAAAATAAATAATGATTTGCTATATAAAGCAAGGTAACTCTAGCTTAGAAAATGATATGTTTAAAGATTAATAATTAAATGTTTATTCTGTGTTGTCCTTAATTAATTTTAGAACTTTTGCCATACACATGTGACTTCGAACACGGATCATGTAACTGGATGGATTACAGCACAACTCACTATATGTGGAAAAAGAACAGTGGAAAGACACCAAATTCTCATACAGGGCCTGACCAAGACCACACTACATCGTCTGGTAACTTTTTCATAATGGTTGAAAATACAATGGCAATGATTTGATATTTTACAAACATGTATTATTATTATTATTATTTTGCATTTTTAGGCCATATCTAAGTACTGGTATTGGCTGTATCATATCGATTTAGTTTATTCAACTGGTCACCAGATGTCGACGTAACCAACAATTGTGGTTAAGCAATACGTTTATTGGTCATTCAAAAGTGACATCCTTTTCAATACCCGTTAACTGTTATCCTTCTCCATAAAAAAAACCAAATGATCTGGGACTTGCAGACGACCATAATCCATCCTTCCGACATTTTCTTTGTTGTCTAGTGTCACATGGGGTTGACAAATTTAGCATATATTCTAGATTTAAAAACGAAAAGCCGGAAACTTGGATATGGTCTATTACTGGGAAGGTAGTAGTGTAAATGTAATCGGACCTTTTGTTGTAAAAGATGAAAGAAACTTGTTCATGTCATTTTTGTTACTATACCTCACTGTATATGAATGTTTTCTATTGGATCATGACCTTAGACAATTATTGATTTTTTCAGTGGCAACTCAATGTTTCCCCTGGACTGGTCGATTAATCTATTGTGTACCCCGAAAACCCCTAATTTATTTCAACAAAGGAGTGACAATATTATTGTTATTGTCACTCTCGACAATCCATAAATGAGATCAACAGAGGTGTGACAATAGAATTATCACCCTCAACAATCTCTGCTTTTTTCTGTTCATTTTTTACTGACAATGTACATTTATCCAACAGTGTCCAAATCAGCTGCCAAATGTTCAAAATAAAGCGTTGTTCCAATCGATTTCAGGTTGTCCTATTTCACGTTCGCGCTATAATTCAAATTCAAATTTTACTATTACTGTTTTTAACCTTTCGCAAACATTAATTTGTATATGCAACAAATGTAATGGTCGCAGGATAATTACCTTTCTCCTGCGTTTGTCTGTTTCTTCGGTAAAAGATGAACTATTGGGACCATCTAAGGAAAGCAACTCTCCGCGGGTTGACAATTGACAATCAAGAAGGCCTTAATCGCATAATTGTTTACCAAATATTGCATATGTTGTATTTTAGATGGTGGCTTTTATTTGTATGCTGAAGCAAGTAACACTCTGCATAATAGTTTTGCATGGTTGTTAAGTGGCTTGATTATCCCAAGCAGAGTTCAGTGTTTGACGTTCTGGTATCATATGTATGGAAACGATATAAATACACTAAGTGTTTTTCAACTCGTTGGCACAACTTTGACAGAGATATGGACGACTTATGGTAATAAAGGGAAGAAATGGAATTATCAAATATTGAATTTGAAACAAGATATCGGTCATTACAAGATTGTTTTCGAGGCTACTTGGGATGATGGTAGTAAAGGGGATATTGCTCTTGACGATATTGTAATTGCAAACAGGCAATGTTATGGTAAGAACTATTGACGTTTCGTTTTGTTCCAGTTAAATAAATGCATACAGTTTCTTTTTTTCATTGACTTGTAATATTTAAGTCTTAACAGTACAAAATTATGAAGCCTAATTCAGCATGTCCACATCAAAAAGAAACAAATATAAATAATTTATTATTTATACTGATAAATTATTCCAGAAACGCATCGTTTGCACTAAATTGATGAATCTCAGTACGAGCGGGAATCAAACTAATAACTGATAGCAAATACAATATCATCGTGGGTCAGGACGTCCCCTTTGAATTAAGTTGATGTTACTTTACACAATATACATATGTTATAATTTTGTTTATAATTTACAAATGAAAATGAATTCACATTCTTATTGTATACATCCGTAGTAAGAGTCGATATTTCTATATACAATGTATCTATTCACTTTTGGTGTGTAACGTTCTTTTTCAATCTGATCAAAAATGAATACATTTTGACATTTAAACATGGTGCGTCCTAAATTGCAGATTTATGAACTTATTAGATCAATCTCATGCACAAATAGTCACTAATGTCCTATGATTGGTCAACTGTAAAGTTTCGTATGATTTTGTGGAGCATTTATGGTTTATATAAGGATTTCCTTGATGGAGGATTGCTGCTAACTGTAAGGAAGCTACTGATACAAAAGTTTATAGTGGCTATGTTGAAGTCATCACTCCGAATGTTTTACAGTTGTTCTGATGAAATTTGTTAACCGTTACGGAATATTTGTATGACATATTTGTATCATATAGTGGTTTATTTCAGATTCCAAGCAAGATTGCAATTTTGAAACTAATTTATGTCAATGGTCACCAGACTTAAATTACCAGTACACATGGTCATTACACAGCGGCCAAACTGCCACACCTGATATTGGACCCTCACATGATCACACTACTGGTTCATGTAAGTATTTATTTAGTAATACCCCAAATTAAAAATATAGATTGATTGTTGTTTAATGTCATATTATCAGCATTATGTCTACATTTATACAGTGAATGTCTACAACCAATAAATTAGCATCTAAATAAAACTAGGTCTTACTGGTATTGCTCTATGGATGGATATTTGATTGACCTACATAAAGCATGAGATATATTCCGACAAAAACTATGATTTAGATTTTACCATTGTGAAGTTTCCATTGGAATGTATATATCTCGCAATTAACACGATATACAAGAGCTTGTGGTTCCTATCATGAAATCCTTTGAAGAGGTTTACTGTTAACTCGAACGCTAATGAACTAAGTTATTACTTCGAAAATGCTTACCCTTCCATAGGTTCACCCCGGGTTTGTACTTTTATATGTGTTGCTCAATATTTATTTTTCTTTGTAGTGTTTTGTAGATCATTGTTTGTCATTTTTCTTTCTGCCAGTGTATTGGCTATCCTTGTTTGATTTACGGCTTCTGCTTACCCCTTTGGTATCGTAAATCGAATACGGGTAGACAATACATTGCTAAAAAGAAAAAGGACAAAAGGAAAAACAATTATCTACAAAACACTACACAGAACAGGGGCGGATCCCCTAAAATTGGAAAAAATATGATTTTTTGGCGTAAAATCGTGATTTTTCACACGAAATACCCCAAACATTTTCGCGCCTCTCTCCGTTTGGCGCAATTTTTTTAAGTGCGCGCCCCCCCCCCCCCCCCCCCCCCCCCTAACTTGAAATCCTGCATCCGCCCCTGCAGAAAACTAAAGATCGAGCAAAACGAACCTCACTAAAAACCGGGGGTGAAGTCAGCTGATACAACCACATAATCGAAAGTGATTGGGTGTTTATCGTCAACCAGCAATTTTTTTCCTGCGTTATCAGGACGAGATTATGTTCAACAATGCAACAACATAATGCATAATTAAGAGGGAAACAGTACAATCGGAGAATAGACTGTCGGTCAAAAGGCATGGAAAGTTAGTTAGAGATGACAAATGTTACGGCTACAATGCGCCTGTTCTTGTTCCAAATCTATTATCGTGGTATTTAATGTGCAATGAGCGTGGTCCTCTTTAAACACGACATCCCCCATGGTGCACGATCAGGCGTTTAATATTATACAGTTATGGCCTTCATGAGAAGTTAATATCCATAGTTATTAAATTGAGAAAGGGTTATTTTCCCAAGGTCGGAAGGACCGAGGGAAAATAACTCTTTCGAGATTTAATAATTATGGATATTAACTTCTCATGAAGGACATAACTGTATTATTATACTGAACTAATAAGAGGGAAATAACTAGTTATTGGTTCGACGTGCAAAAGCGCGCCAATTTCAAACAGTTATTTTGTGCTACGTGCAGATTCCCTTACAGTTATTTGACCTACGTGCAGTTTGCCGCAGGAATAATGAGTTATTTCTTGTTCCATGGAATAAAACTTTAAAATATCTTAATTATTTCTTGCTTGGTTTCTATAGTAAAGTATAATAATACATGCTATGAATATCTTAGGATGACTATTTTAAAAAGATTGTTTAAAGATTTGTATTTTGAATGTATTTGCATGTTGTTTTGTTGCACAACATTAAAGACTGAAAAATGCATATATTAAGTTGATGAAAAACGTTTTTTATGATAACATATTACGAAAAAGTGCATTAATCTGTATCTGAATTTATCCATGTAAAATTGTTGCAATAAAGACAATGTTTGTTTTTGGCTTTAGCTACAGGAAGATACATTTACCTAGAGGCTTCAGACATACACAGAGACACAACATCACGTCTTATTAGTGCAACCGTTTATCCCTCGGGACCATCATGTTTGACATTTTGGTATTACATGTATGGCAGTGGTATGGGAACATTGAACATCGTCATTCCTTGGTCAGACGGAGATGAACAGTTGTGGTCTAGATCTGGAGATCAAGGGAACCAATGGATACAATCACTAGTCGATATTACGATATTGGAAAACTACACCATTGTTTTTGAAGGAATTCGTGGAATATCTTACAGAAGTGATATAGCATTAGATGATATATTTTTTGTTTCTGGTCCATGTGAAGGTATAGCATTGACCACATTTGCTTGCATATATGTGAAAAATACAATTTGCGACACACATGTTATATATATTTAAACGTTAGAGAAAAACGAAAGAACAATCAAGAATGCAGAATCCAGAGACACAGGCAACACTGAACACACAACATAGAACAAAGACAAACACATATCAGAGACACAGGCAACACTGAACACACAACATAGAACAAAGACAAACACATATCAGAGACACAGGCAACACTGAACACACAACATAGAACAAAGACAAACACATATCAGAAACATAAGATGCTTTATATTGATTTATTTAGTTTTCTTTTTCCTTCTGTAAAAACAATATATAAGTTTTAATGTAATATAAATATTTCATCATAACGCATACGGGTTAGGTTTATGATGTTTTAACGCCACTTTCAACAATATTTCAGTTATATCGTGGCGGTCTGTTTTGTTGGTGGAGGAAACCAGAGAAAACCACCGATCTGTCGCAAGTCTCTTTTATCATATAATGTTTATCGAGTACATCTCGCTTAAGCGGGTTAGGGTTGTGGTGTTTTAACGCCACTTTCAACAAAATTTCAGCTATATCGTGGCGGTCAGTTTTATTGGTCGGGAAAACCAGAGTTCCCAACCGCCAACCTATTGCAAGTCTCTGACAAACTTTATCACATAATGTTGGATCCAGTACACCTCGCCATGAGCGAGATTTGAACTCTCAACTTTAGTGGTAATAGGCACTGATTACACAGGTTGTTGTAAATCCAACTACCATGCGATCACGACCACGACGGTCCATAAACCATACGGAGATAAAAATCAAAAATACATTTTACAAAAAGAACATCAACATATCTTTTGTTGCTTGGTAAATCAAACTTACATTTAATACGCTTGAATCATTATGTTATGTCACACGTCAACACAATTGATATTATGAAAACACATTTTATTGCTTTTTATATCCAAATGTCATAAAAAAATATTTTAGATATATGTTTCATTCTATTCTTGCAGATTTTCAAAAAGCTATGTCCCACCTGACTCTACGACACACCGGTAATGTTAAAGCTATTGTGATTCATATAATAGGGCATAATAATATTATGTTTTAATGAATGAGGCAATGTATATTTACCGTCGACAATTAAATTGATCACTGATAGATTAATACATTTACTAATTTTACAGCTGTATTGTAAAGACTAGGTTAGTGACCGAGTTTTTGTTTTGTGTGAAAACCACCACACATGGGCACATGTAAGTACTTGGTAAGCAGTCTCACTTTAGATACAAGGCAAGTACAATTTGAACTGAGAGAGACCCGAACTTGTACATCATTTACGAAAGAGTTGTATTAGTATAGACTGACAGAGGAAACACCACACAGTCGGAACAGTGCCAACCTTCAATCGCAAAATCGTAGAATGAGGCACAATCGTACCTCGTACAACACAGGCATAACCACTCAATTTCCTGGTTTTGTACAGGTACTTTTATGGGCCCAAATCTCCCATCTAAGTGAAATGATGTGGTCATGCAAATATTTTCTATATGTAAGTATAATGCCAACCCTCGCACATAACCGGGTGAATAGCGTTGTTCTAAATAGCTGGAAATACCTAGTGTAACCAAATTAATTAATTTTTGTTGAACAACATATCAAAGTGGCTATTCTGTAATTCAAGAATTGATTAAATATTTGTATTTAGATAATCATAGCGCTAATAGACGTAACCAATATTCTATTTGTAGGTCGGATCAACAATTTACATAACTGCATAAGTGTGGATGATGTCATTGATATCAACGATTGTTCCAAACATTATATTGAATTTAACCAGTTAACATCTGATACGGAATATGATGATTGTTCCGATATTTATAAAAACATAAATGAATCGACTGGTACCCTCTGCAGCAACGTGGATGATTCCGATTTTTGTAGTTTCAATTTGTCTTCTCTTTTACCAACTGAATGTTTTGTACAGAACCGATTAAAGGTAGAATATAAATGTGAAGGTAACTTAATCATTGTATTTTCATATTAGTTGAAGGCATTACATTAACATTAAATAGGCATGGACCCAATTTTGTTGTATATTATAAATACACTTGAAAGGCAAATACAAACTGATTGTTACATTCTTGCTGTATGATGAGAATGGATAAATGTATATGTATACATATATCTGAGTTAAAATAAGGAATTAAAGGATGTCCATATTAAAAGAATAAAATATTTAAATTACTATAGGATTAGGGTTATGGTGTTTAACGTTGCTGTCAGTTTTATTGGCGGAGGAAACCAGAGTACCCACCGAAAACTACCGACCTGTCGCAAGTCACTGACACACTTGATCACATAATGTTGTGTCGAACACACCTCGCTATGAGCGTGATTCGAACTCATAACGTTAGTGGTGATAGGCACTGATTACATGGGTAGTTGTAAATTCAACTACAATAGGTTCATGACTACGACGACCCCTGAAATTATTATATATAATCTTTGTGCTACCAGTGAACTTTTTCCGGTTTTTTGTCACTTGATACATGCAAGTAATATATATTTCAATGTATGATGCGGCTCGATATAACTAAAGGATTGTTGAAAGTGTTGTTGGACCTACATTATCCTAATCCCAAGTTTAGTATTTGTTTTTATTTTGATTCTATTTTTGCTTGTGTTTTTTTAATGGAACATTGACGCGCGATTCTTTACAAGTATGTAATCACTAGTCCGTCCCAAATGAAGATGCCACTCTATCAAAGATGAATTCACATGTCGATATGCAACCACCGCATATCGGCGCCGGGGATCATAATGGTATTGTAGATGTGTTTACATCTGATCTACCTATACGATATATGGCTATTATCTCTACAGTTGTGATTATGATTCAAGCCCTTTCAACGATGTGTACTCCATATGTAGCTTTATGTAAAAAGGTGTGTCAGTGTTTTGTTAGGTCAGTGGTTTTCTGTGAGCACTTTGGTTTCCAATAAATAAAAGTAACTGCCACAATATCTCTGGTATATTGTTGAAAGAGACATTCAAGACACGTCAACATAATACGGGAGTATTCATTATCATTTCTACTAAAAGGAGTGTAGAAAGGAATTTTCAAAGCAAAACAAAGACTTCGGATGAAATAACATTGACAAAAATAACAATTGCTTGTGATACAAAAAAAATCTTAAACATGATCTTGACCAGATATAAAAAAGTCAGTCTCGCAGATTTCGTGATTTCTTGTCCTAATCAAGTGGCCACCCCTTTAAAACATGAAGATATGACTATCAACAGAAGGTTTTAGTATATTTCTAAAATTTACATGCAGAAGAAATATCTAATGTTTGAAATCAATTTATTGAATAATTTCAGATACATCTAATAACAGAAACAGATCAGGTGCTTCGCAAGAATCAAGCAATTTGCAGGACATAGGTTTGTATTGTTTTAACCATTTGTAGTTTCTATCTTTACTCTCGGTACATACTTTGACTTGTATTTCGTTTTTCTTTCTTTCTTTCTTTCTTTCTTTCTTTCTTTCTTTCTTTCTTTCTTTCTTTCTTTTTTTTTTTTCTTTTTTGGGTTTTTACATATTAGGAAAAGCGAATCGACTTTGGCTAGTGCTTTGACTTTCTGTTGAGGAGAAATAGTCATGATCTGCAAAATTGCCACAATAGTACAGAATCATATTTTTATTTGTCAACCATCAGTTCTTTCTGTGTTTTTTTGTTGTTTTTTTGTGTGTGTTTTTTTTTTTTTTTTTCATTTTAAATTTTATTACCAGACCATATTTAACTCAATCATAAGACCAACTCCTGCTTATGACAGACATAAAAAGGGTACATGTAATATGAATAATAATATTCAGCTTAATTGTCCTTTGTTTCAGGTATAGTTGGAGGGGTTGTAGGAGGAGTTATATTACTGGTGATTGCTGGTGTGGCTCTTTTCATTGTATTTAGAAGGTATGTGCTATTAAATAATTGTACAAAATGTACTTATTTGCCGTTTCTTATTTGTTATAAAAACTTTTCAGACAACAATCGATTTTCTATCGGAACTTTGTTACTGTGCTATTTTCCTGAATTAATTGGAAAACTCTAAAAAAACATGAACATGAAATTAATCAAATGGCAAATGTTACATTGCACATATATTGTATCCATTGTGAAGCTGTAATGTTCTGTAAGAAAATGAAAAACAGAAATGCACCACTGTCGGAACAATTCCAGATATCAAAATCGTAGAAAGAGGCAAAAATCGATATCCCTAATACACAAATACATTTACAAGCTTGTTACAAGCACTTACATAAAATTGATGGGGTTAAATAAACGTTAGAGAAAACCGAAGGGACAATCAAGAATGGGCTATCCAGACATTGGTAACATTAGGCACAACAGAGCTAAAAAGATGAGCAACAATGACCCTACCGAAAACCTTTGTTGAACCCAGGTACTCGTGAAGGGTAAGCAGTTTGTTGTACTCTTATAAGAGTAATAACAAAATTACCGAACTCCGAACAATCTTACAAAGGGAAAATCAAAACTCATAATTATATAAACAGACAAAATCAGTCAACAACCGGAAAACTGTGAAAACCGTAACGACCCTGACTTGGTACAGGCATTTCTAAAGAAATGGTGGGTTGAATCAGATTTTAAAGCGCCAAACCTCCCGCTCTCATTACGGTTCAAAGTCTCCGTCTGTCACTATAACAGCATAAGACACTCGCTATGAAGCTCATATAGACAAGTCGTGTAGGACACCCAATCTGACATTTTGAAGTAGTATTATGCCCTTGTCTATCGTGGGAGGTGATATGTCTTTATTGTTCTCTTTGAAGTAGTATTATGCCCTTGTCTATCGTGGGAGGTGATATGTCTTTATTGTTCTCTTTGAAGTAGTATTATGCCCTTGTCTATCGTGGGAGGTGGTATGTCTTTATTGTTCTCTTTGAAGTAGTATTATGCCCTTGTCTATCGTGGGAGGTGGTATGTCTTTATTGTTCTCTTTGAAGTAGTATTATGCCCTTGTCTATCGTGGGAGGTGGTATGTCTTTATTGTTCTCTTTGAAGTAGTATTATACCCTTGTCTATCGTGGGAGGTGGTATGTCTTTATTGTTCTCTTTGAAGTAGTATTATGCCCTTGTCTATCGTGGGAGGTGGTATGTCTTTATTGTTCTCTTTGAAGTAGTATTATGCCCTTGTCTATCGTGGAGGTGGTATGTCTTTATTGTTCTCTTTGAAGTAGTATTATGCCCTTGTCTATCGTGGGAGGTGGTATGTCTTTATTGTTCTCTTTGAAGTAGTATTATACCCTTGTCTATCGTGGGAGGTGATATGTCTTTATTGTTCTCTTTGAAGTAGTATTATACCCTTGTCTATCGTGGGAGGTGATATGTCTTTATTGTTCTCTTTGAAGTAGTATTATGCCCTTGTCTATCGTGGGAGGTGGTATGTCTTTATTGTTCTCTTTGAAGTAGTATTATGCCCTTGTCTATCGTGGGAGGTGGTATGTCTTTATTGTTCTCTTTGAAGTAGTATTATGCCCTTGTCTATCGTGGGAGGTGGTATGTCTTTATTGTTCTCTTTGAAGTAGTATTATGCCCTTGTCTATCGTGGGAGGTGGTATGTCTTTATTGTTCTCTTTGAAGTAGTAGTATGCCCTTGTCTATCGTGGGAGGTGGTATGTCTTTATTGTTCTCTTTGAAGTAGTATTATGCCCTTGTCTATCGGGGAGGTGATATGTCTTTATTGTTCTCTTTGAAGTAGTATTATGCCCTTGTCTATCGGGGAGGTGATATGTCTTTATTGTTCTCTTTGAAGTAGTAGATTGCCCTTGTCTATCGTGGGAGGTGATATGTCTTTATTGTTCTCTTTGAAGTAGTATTATGCCCTTGTCTATCGTGGGGGTGATATGTCTTTATTGTTCTCTTTGAAGTAGTATTATGCCCTTGTCTATCGGGGAGGTGATATGTCTTTATTGTTCTCTTTGAAGTAGTATTATGCCCTTGTCTATCGTGGGAGGTGATATGTCTTTATTGTTCTCTTTGAAGTAGTATTATGGCCTTGTCTATCGGGGAGGTGATATGTCTTTATTGTTCTCTTTGAAGTAGTATTATGCCCTTGTCTATCGGGGAGGTGATATGTCTTTATTGTTCTCTTTGAAGTAGTATTATGCCCTTGTCTATCGTGGGAGGTGGTATGTCTTTATTGTTCTCTTTGAAGTAGTATTATACCCTTGTCTATCGTGGGAGGTGGTATGTCTTTATCGTTCTCTTTGAAGTAGTATTATGCCCTTGTCTATCGTGGGAGGTGATATGTCTTTATTGTTCTCTTTGAAGTAGTATTATGCCCTTGTCTATCGTGGGAGGTGATATGTCTTTATTGTTCTCTTTGAAGTAGTATTATGCCCTTGTCTATTGTGGAGGTGATATGTCTTTATTGTTCTCTTTGAAGTAGTATTATGCCCTTGTCTATCGTGGGAGGTGATATGTCTTTATTGTTCTCTTTGAAGTAGTATTATGCCCTTGTCTATCGTGGGAGGTGATATGTCTTTATTGTTCTCTTTGAAGTAGTATTATGCCCTTGTCTATCGTGGGAGGTGGTATGTCTTTATTGTTCTCTTTGAAGTAGTATTATGCCCTTGTCTATCGTGGGAGGTGATATGTCTTTATTGTTCTCTTTGAAGTAGTATTATGCCCTTGTCTATCGTGGGAGGTGATATGTCTTTATTGTTCTCTTTGAAGTAGTATTATGCCCTTGTCTATCGTGGAGGTGGTATGTCTTTATTGTTCTCTTTGGAGTAGTATTATGCCCTTGTCTATCGTGGGAGGTGATATGTCTTTATTGTTCTCTTTGAAGTAGTATTATGCCCTTGTCTATCGTGGGAGGTGATATGTCTTTATTGTTCTCTTTGAAGTAGTATTATGCCCTTGTCTATCGTGGAGGTGATATGTCTTTATTGTTCTCTTTGAAGTAGTATTATGCCCTTGTCTATCGTGGGAGGTGATATGTCTTTATTGTTCTCTTTGAAGTAGTATTATGCCCTTGTCTATCGTGGGAGGTGATATGTCTTTATTGTTCTCTTTGAAGTAGTATTATGCCCTTGTCTATCGTGGGAGGTGATATGTCTTTATTGTTCTCTTTGAAGTAGTATTATGCCCTTGTCTATCGTGGGAGGTGATATGTCTTTATTGTTCTCTTTGAAGTAGTATTATGCCCTTGTCTATCGTGGGAGGTGGTATGTCTTTATTGTTCTCTTTGAAGTAGTATTATGCCCTTGTCTATCGTGGGAGGTGATATGTCTTTATTGTTCTCTTTGAAGTAGTATTATGCCCTTGTCTATCGTGGGAGGTGGTATGTCTTTATTGTTCTCTTTGAAGTAGTATTATGCCCTTGTCTATCGTGGGAGGTGGTATGTCTTTATTGTTCTCTTTGAAGTAGTATTATACCCTTGTCTATCGTGGGAGGTGATATGTCTTTATTGTTCTCTTTGAAGTAGTATTATGCCCTTGTCTATCGTGGGAGGTGGTATGTCTTTATTGTTCTCTTTGAAGTAGTAGTATGCCCTTGTCTATCGTGGGAGGTGATATGTCTTTATTGTTCTCTTTGAAGTAGTATTATGCCCTTGTCTATCGTGGGAGGTGATATTTCTTTATTGTTCTCTTTGAAGTAGTATTATGCCCTTGTCTATCGTGGGAGGTGGTATGTCTTTATTGTTCTCTTTGAAGTAGTATTATGCCCTTGTCTATCGTGGGAGGTGATATGTCTTTATTGTTCTCTTTGAAGTAGTATTATGCCCTTGTCTATCGTGGGAGGTGGTATGTCTTTATTGTTCTCTTTGAAGTAGTATTATGCCCTTGTCTATCGTGGGAGGTGGTATGTCTTTATTGTTCTCTTTGAAGTAGTATTATACCCTTGTCTATCGTGGGAGGTGGTATGTCTTTATTGTTCTCTTTGAAGTAGTATTATGCCCTTGTCTATCGTGGGAGGTGATATGTCTTTATTGTTCTCTTTGAAGTAGTATTATGCCCTTGTCTATCGTGGGAGGTGATATGTCTTTATTGTTCTCTTTGAAGTAGTATTATGCCCTTGTCTATCGTGGGAGGTGGTATGTCTTTATTGTTCTCTTTGAAGTAGTATTATGCCCTTGTCTATCGTGGGAGGTGGTATGTCTTTATTGTTCTCTTTGAAGTAGTATTATACCCTTGTCTATCGTGGGAGGTGGTATGTCTTTATTGTTCTCTTTGAAGTAGTATTATGCCCTTGTCTATCGTGGGAGGTGGTATGTCTTTATTGTTCTCTTTGAAGTAGTATTATGCCCTTGTCTATCGTGGGAGGTGGTATGTCTTTATTGTTCTCTTTGAAGTAGTAGTATACCCTTGTCTATCGTGGGAGGTGGTATGTCTTTATTGTTCTCTTTGAAGTAGTATTATACCCTTGTCTATCGTGGGAGGTGGTATGTCTTTATTGTTCTCTTTGAAGTAGTATTATGCCCTTGTCTATCGTGGGAGGTGATATGTCTTTATTGTTCTCTTTGAAGTAGTATTATACCCTTGTCTATCGTGGGAGGTGATATGTCTTTATTGTTCTCTTTGAAGTAGTATTATGCCCTTGTCTATCGTGGGAGGTGGTATGTCTTTATTGTTCTCTTTGAAGTAGTATTATACCCTTGTCTATCGTGGGAGGTGGTATGTCTTTATTGTTCTCTTTGAAGTAGTATTATGCCCTTGTCTATCGTGGGAGGTGGTATGTCTTTATTGTTCTCTTTGAAGTAGTATTATGCCCTTGTCTATCGTGGGAGGTGGTATGTCTTTATTGTTCTCTTTGAAGTAGTATTATGCCCTTGTCTATCGTGGGAGGTGGTATGTCTTTATTGTTCTCTTTGAAGTAGTATTATACCCTTGTCTATCGTGGCAGGTGGTATGTCTTTATTGTTCTCTTTGAAGTAGTATTATACCCTTGTCTATCGTGGGAGGTGATATGTCTTTATTGTTCTCTTTGAAGTAGTATTATGCCCTTGTCTATCGTGGGAGGTGGTATGTCTTTATTGTTCTCTTTGAAGTAGTATTATGCCCTTGTCTATCGTGGGAGGTGGTATGTCTTTATTGTTCTCTTTGAAGTAGTATTATGCCCTTGTCTATCGTGGGAGGTGGTATGTCTTTATTGTTCTCTTTGAAGTAGTATTATACCCTTGTCTATCGTGGGAGGTGGTATGTCTTTATTGTTCTCTTTGAAGTAGTATTATACCCTTGTCTATCGTGGGAGGTGGTATGTCTTTATTGTTCTCTTTGAAGTAGTATTATACCCTTGTCTATCGTGGGAGGTGATATGTCTTTATTGTTCTCTTTGGAGTAGTATTATGCCCTTGTCTATCGTGGGAGGTGGTATGTCTTTATTGTTCTCTTCGAAGTAGTATTATGCCCTTGTCTATCGTGGGAGGTGGTATGTCTTTATTGTTCTCTTTGAAGTAGTATTATGCCCTTGTCTATCGTGGGAGGTGATATGTCTTTATTGTTCTCTTTGAAGTAGTATTATGCCCTTGTCTATCGTGGGAGGTGGTATGTCTTTATTGTTCTCTTTGAAGTAGTATTATACCCTTGTCTATCGTGGGAGGTGATATTTCTTTATTGTTCTCTTTGAAGTAGTATTATGCCCTTGTCTATCGTGGGAGGTGGTATGTCTTTATTGTTCTCTTTGAAGTAGTATTATGCCCTTGTCTATCGTGGGAGGTGGTATGTCTTTATTGTTCTCTTTGAAGTAGTATTATGCCCTTGTCTATCGTGGGAGGTGGTATGTCTTTATTGTTCTCTTTGAAGTAGTATTATACCCTTGTCTATCGTGGGAGGTGGTATGTCTTTATTGTTCTCTTTGAAGTAGTATTATGCCCTTGTCTATCGTGGGAGGTGATATGTCTTTATTGTTCTCTTTGAAGTAGTATTATGCCCTTGTCTATCGTGGGAGGTGGTATGTCTTTATTGTTCTCTTTGAAGTAGTATTATGCCCTTGTCTATCGTGGGAGGTGGTATGTCTTTATTGTTCTCTTTGAAGTAGTATTATACCCTTGTCTATCGTGGGAGGTGGTATGTCTTTATTGTTCTCTTTGAAGTAGTATTATGCCCTTGTCTATCGTGGGAGGTGGTATGTCTTTATTGTTCTCTTTGAAGTAGTATTATACCCTTGTCTATCGTGGGAGGTGGTATGTCTTTATTGTTCTCTCTAACTGATCATGTACTATTTCCTTGTCTAGTCATGTGATATTTGAACTACAGTGAAACCTGTCTAAACCGAACCTCCTTAGGACCAACTTCAGTGTTCGGAATATACAGGTGTTTGGCTTATAGAGGTTAAATTAACAAAGATTTCCTACATTTGGGAGTTTATTTATAGTTCGGTTTATACAGGATTCTATTTTATTCAGGGTTCGGTTTAGACAGATTTGACTGTATTTTCCGCACACCTAAATAGTATTTTACCATTATTGAAAACTTGTTTAATTTGTAAATGCCATCGATATAATGTTTACATTTTAGGTCCAGAACGTTCCAACAGAGCTCGAACACTCAACGTGATATCTTTAATACAGTTGATAATATCGGTTATCACAATAAAGCCTATTCGGGTACAGATGATCAAACAGAAGGAGTACAATATTATGACTTACAGGCTACCAATAATGATAATAGTCTGTATGACGAAACCACTGGACATCGGGTAGATACAAGCGTCGATTCTGAATACACCTATATAGAAAACATTCAAAATAATAGTTTAAAGGAAAACGTTGCCTCAAATAATGAAGTAAATGATCAAAATTCAATCTTAAATCCGGATGTACCCCAGGCTAATACTACTTTTGATGCGGAAACCAGTTCGCCTGGACATTACGCTATTCTAGATCCGAAAGCAACCGGATTCAATAGATCTAAGGAGGACATAACGGATGATTATGAATTAGCTACACCTATAAGCTCAGCAGATGCAGGTGATATAGAGGAGAGCGAGTACCCGACATATTCTGGTCAGGACCTGTACGTTACGTCAGAAGACGGAACTTATGACACAGATAACAACATTCGTTATAAAGACACAGATAACAGTATGTACAGCCATACGGTAGACAGTGTGTATGATACGACAAGTCACGAAATAATGGCTGACGGAAATGAAGGCACATATGATCATTTCTTCGACAAGAACAATGAAAATGATTATGATATGACAAAAAGAACATATTAAATAATATTCTGCGAATTAATTTTTTTAAGATATATTTTGATACTATTGGGTGAAATGTTAAAAAAAATTATACACTGAAGTTTGTAGGCCATGCGTCGTTCTCAAATAATTTTGAATTCAAGTTTCGCTCACTGGAAAATTTCAAGACAACAGCAAATCGAGAATAATGCAAAATAACCTCTCTGTACATATATATTTATCCTGCAATTGGGTTATTTTTTTGTCATAATAAATGGGTTCAAATAAACTGTTGCTTTATTATGACAGTGTCATAATAACACTTTTCACATTAGCCTAATAAAGCTATTAAGCCACATCCCTGTCATAATAACACTTTTCACATTAGCCTAATAAAGCTATTAAGCCACGCCCTTTACCGGAACTACTATTGAGGTATCAATGGAGTTTCCGTTATCTTTTTTTAATGTTAAATTGAATAACATTTATTTTTGCAAATTTTATTGCAGGATAAATACAATATTAGTGTATTGACGGTAAATATAGAATGTATGTGGCTCGGCACGAAACGGATAGAAAGACTCGCTAAAAGCTCTTCTTTCCCCCGTTTCTAAGCCTCGCCACATAAATTATATATTTACCGTCAATACACCAATATTGTATATGTAGTTCCAATCGAATGTGAGATTTTTTTTCTCATGGTTTGTTAATTCACTGCACCCATTTTCTTATTAATATATATGTCATAACTAATAATATTCCGTACTACTTTGAACCAGCCATCATTTTGAAGACTTCGAATCCAACATGTTGATTAATAATATATAACAGGATATAAAAACAACGCGTCTGTCAGTCTAGACACAATCTGTAAACTCGAAATTAGTAAAGTGAATGCTGATGATATTATTATAACGACAGGGGCCGTCGTGGTCGTAATCAATTGGCGACGTGTACTCAGTACAGCAGTATGTGATAAAGTTTGTCAGTGACTTGCGGCAGGTTGGTGGTTTTCTCTGGGTACTCCGGTTTCCTCCACCAATAAAACGGACCGCCACGATATAACTGAAATATTGTTGAAAGTGATGTTAAGTACCATGACCCCTTAAGTACCATGACCCCATAAGTACCATGACCCCTTAAGTACCATGACCCCATAAGTACCATGACCCCTTAAGTACCATGACCCCATAAGTACCATGACCCCTTAAGTACCATGACCCCTTAAGTACCAATACCCCTAAGTCTAATAAATAAAATTAACCACATAAACTCTTTTGTTGTTTGTCGATCATCATTATTTGTCTTTCCATTTTAAATTTGATTTTATTCAGTTCAGTTATGTTATTAACTCCTAATCATTATGGACAACAGAATAAATCTGAAGTAAGTGGTGTTAAACACCATAAACCAACCATCAACCCTTTCTTATCTTTCACATGACTTTGTTGCATACATATTTTTGTACACATTTCCGCTTTATGTCAAAATTACCTGAAACAATATGTTTGATGATGTCATGATTACTTTGGATTCCATTTTAAAAATAAATAATCAGATTTTTGTAATAGTAGAAATTATTTACAGAATTTACACTCCATATTTATTTTATTTCAAGTGTTAAAGTTATATATACAATCTTGTAATGTAATCAAAATAATAAAGCATTATATTTTTCATGTAATTTCTGTGTTATCATTTGATTCTATACCTGTGTGTATTGGTACATTAAATGACCACATCAATGGTGTATGTGATAAAGTTTGTCAGTGACTTCCGGCAGGTCGGTGGTTTTCTCTGGGTTCCCCTGTTTCCTCCACCAATAAAACTGACCGCCACGATATAACTGAAATATTGTTGAAAGTGGCATTAAACATCATAACCCCCTATTATAACGACTGAAGCAGAATACGACCTTCAAGACTCTCTTTGTGAAATTCATATGGTAGATAAGGGTAAATATTGAAAATACAAGAAGTAGAATACCACAAAATCTACACTTTCAATATAATTACTCTGATTATCGGTGTTTTGTTTGATTGATGGTGTTTAACGCCACTTTCAACAATATTTCAGTTATATCGTGGCCGTCTCCGGTTATCGAAATAGAACAGGATTGATTTCAAATACATAGGTATATAATTCTCTAGAACAACAAGTTTTTAAATGTGGAAAAATCAGTTGGCAGATAAAACGACAAACGTCAGGTATAATGTGATAAGAAAGAGACATATTGTTTCAATTAGCTGTCCGCTTGATCTTATTGATAACCTTGTTAAACTCATATTGTAATATGGCTGTGAAATATGGGGACATGAATATAATGATAATCTAATATGTACATTTAAAATTATACAAACGCTTTCTTCATGCCAAATTCCAAAAACAGTAAATTATCCCAAAAAAACTTAATTAAACATTCTTGAAGATAAAGACATGATTGATGTAAGACAAGTTTGCTGATACCACAGGGGTAATCGAAAGCCGTGAAGCGAAGAAGAACAGACAATAGAATGATTAAAATAACAAAGACAAAATATAATCTACAAAATACTACCCCGAAGATAAAGATTGAGCAACACGAATCTTTTAACTTTCAAATTGTTGTTTTTCTTGTAATCTTGTAAGGTTTAATATGAAACAGACACGGCCACGAATGCTCGCGAATCTGAAAGTTATCTGGCAATTTCACGCTCATCAAGTGCATCAAAAAGTGTCGAGATTTTTGGGCCGATATATATCGGGGACGGCTTTTTTTAGGGCCGAATCTAGTCATACTGTCGTTCCTTACGAAATCTCAAAAATTAACTTCCACGTAGAAACGAAAATTCTTGTCAGGATGTCAGAAGAGATTTAATAAATTAAAAAATATCATTATAAGTAAAACAAGCTAACAATATGACTTTTATTACACACGGGTTCCGGGTTTCAGTGGAATCAGACGTACGAGAGAGGGTACGAGACTTAGGATCACCTTTGCGCTTTATGTTAAGAAGATCTTCATTAGTTGAGTGTGTTAGTGTGTTACACGGAACGTGTTTACATTGCGTCGAAAAAAAAATTATCCATCAGTATGTGCAGTAACCCGAATAATCCAGTCGTTATATTACGTTTTGCTACACCAACGCCTGGATGACTTTCTCGATGAAACGCGTCAACCGGAAGTTTCAAATTAGCATGCATTCTGGGTATAAACTGCTGGTGATTTTTGGCGCTAAAAGAAGGAGGAGCTTAGGAAATGTTTGTAAACATAGGTCAATGGTATCCTTATTTTCAATAATGGATTTGATGGCAGTGAGCTGTTTTTCTTTAAACATAGCCAGAAATGATGGGTACTTTGCTCATTTGCATATCTAAGATGGCGACGCCGGGACGTCTGCAATTTTTATATGATCTATATAGACGATATCATTCATAATTGCATGTGTGTCATTTTCTGAACTTGAAAATGATACATTGAATCAAGCTGAATTAAATAAAATAAAAATTAATAAAAACAATTAAATATTCGAGGTTCCTGGACTAAATGAAAATCCGAGGCGACGAACCCTTTTTTGGTCTTAAGAGTCTATGTAAAAATGTCTGAAATACATGAAACTGGTGGCGTGTGATACAAAATTTAACAATGAATGACATTTGGCGACATATTTTCTGAAATTATCGTCACGGTATGTGTTTTCGTATGTCATGTACATGTGTTTTCGTATCATCCATTTTATTTTGATTTCCACAGCGCACGCATTATTTTTGACGTGTCTTCCGGTTTCTATTTATGGAACGTAAACAGGACTACAACGTGACATCTGTAAAAAAAAATGTTAAAGTTTGCTTTTAAAGACGTAAGTACCAAAAACAGTGAACCTATCTACTGAACCATACTTTTGTAATGCTAAAAATTTACTTCATTTATAAAGAAGCTGGAAAATAATCCAGAAGGGCTATATAAAATTGAACTATGTCGTCTACCTTTCTGACACCGGCTCTTCCTGTCATGTAACTGTCATGGGGTCACTGATCGTACTTGTAAACAAAAGAGCTGACTGAAATGTGCCTGTTTCTTATATAAAATGCATGTCACTCTGCAGTGCATTGTGGTTTCAGCAATAACAAAAACATCAAAAGTAAACACAATTTTGAAAGTGGTCATTTTCAAACATTCTGTTATTTTATTTAGATGTAGTATGATTTGGTAGATGGCCATAACCATGAAATTTTAAAACCAGCCATTTCCGGATTTTATATTCGTTTCCATCCCGTATATCGGTCCTGTTTTTACTTCATACGAAAACAGCAATCGTAACTACTCGACCATTCTCGCTACCCTGCAAATAACCTCGTACGTACATAGTAGAAATTCTTCTTAAATTGTTTGCCGGAAGCTAAGTTAAGTTAAGCCGCACAAAAATATAGTCCACGAAAATCTAATATGGAAGGCATACTAAGTAAAATCTAATCGTGCAAAACTAATTAAAACTTTAATTGAAATATAGAACATTGCTTAAATATAACTTTATCAAACTTTCATGTAACTGACATGTGAAAAGTAGTGCGATTTATACGCCTAATGCATACGAGGTTATTTGCAGGGTAGCGATAATGGCCGAGTAGTTACGATTGACGAAAACAGATGACGCCATTTCACTGACAGGAAAAGTTGCCAGATAATCGAGAGTATATTAAAATACAAGAATGGCTTTTAAAACAATCTTATGTACAAAGAAATATTTAACTATCCATTCTTTGAAAATTCCAATCGACATATGAATGAAGGGTTAACAATGTTAATCGCTATATCGGAAAATCGATAATAGTACGAAAACCCATAACACGATGCTAATTTAGATTCCTCAATAATATATGTAATTATATTGAGTAACCTTATATTTCTAGCTTCTAAACTCGGGGTTCCCACATTAAATATAATATGATCATTTTTGCATGATCGCGATATCAAAGACATGTCTAAATTCGTTACAAAACAAAAATATTTGAATTTTGACAGAAGAAAAACTTTGCGGAAATAAACAATAACTTTTAATTTTCGAATCATTGACGGACACATTGAAATTCCGTACTGTAGGCTATTTTTTGACAAATCTAATAAACGATCCATCAAGCTTGAAACTGCAGTCACGTGATCAAAATCTAATTTAAATATGATGAATATTTATGAGGAAAGTACCATCAATTTCTGGATATGATGTAAAGTCATATTTTGATTCAATCTCACTAAGCGTTGTGTCGATTTCCATTTCTTGTTGTTTGTAATCATTACCGGAAATTAAAAGAACCGCCTTGCCCATACTTGGCAAATAATTATCGCTGATTGGCTCTCTCTTTCAGAGAGCAGCTGACGCGTTTTTAACACAAGGGGAGTTCAAGCCCTCGAGTGGTGATAGCAGATAGAGGGCGCTGAATCATTCGAGTTATATGTGCAGCCATGTTTGTCAAAAAATCTCCTAAGTACACATTTTATACCATAAAGAGCTCGCTGACGCTCTCATATTATTTTTATTGAGATGGTGTGTTTCAAGGTCATGATCATATAATAAATAAAGTTGAGTTAGATAATTAAAACTTAATTCGAATAACATTTTAATTTATGCATAATAATTAGAAAGATCTGATTGGAGAATATAAAATGAAAAAAAATCAATTGTCTATCAAATAGAAAATAATTTAAGGAAATGATATATGCATGAAAAAAAGAAAGTTTTAATAACAAAACTATCGCATTTACAACTTCAATCGCTTACTAAATTGAAATTTTAAGTATCATTAAATAAATTTGAAACTTTTATAATAGGGAGAACAAGAACATGAAAGGCAGAAGTAGAACTAGAACAATAGAATTTTAGAATATAACGGTACCATCATGGCTGTAATGCCCTTCCATAGTTTAATGCCGTGTAAACATTTGAATTGTTACAAATAATTCAAAAGCAATCAATAAAGCGATATAAGTATAATGCTCTTATATGTTTGAATTCAAATATCTATCTTCAAAGGTGAAAATAAATTAGAAAAATGTAAACCTCTATTTTGTATGAATATATTTCTTTGAAATCGCTTTGATGTTTATAATATGTTTATGTTGATTACAAAAAAGAACAAAAACAAACAAAAAACAATGGTAGACATTCATTTGATATTCATCTAGTTTAACCTAAGGTTTTTGTATAAAAGCTCAGTCATTTTAAAAATTTAATTATTTGGATCATAAGTCAAGAACCTATCCGCTTCTACAAGATGAATTTATCGTCAGAATCAGAAACTTATCTTTCGAACAATACAAATGTTGTTCAAGACGAGTATTACGTGATACCACCACATATTACAAGAATATTACAAGAAGTGCATTATTTCGGAATTGTAATATTTTTAGTAATATCTGGACTTATTTTTAATACTATCTGTTGCATAATGTTCTTTGGATCAAAGAAAAAATCAAGTACCATTATAATGCTGATTGCACTGGCTTTAACTGACATATTGACACTTATAACTGGTATCTTACAAGTGTTTACTACATGTTCAGAAATGTACGGCAAACCATTCTCTAAAGATGTCCAGAAAAGGATGAGGTCATATGTTGCAACCTATGTCACCGTGATTCTTAGGAGAATTGGTAATATCCTGACATTGCTAATATCACTGGAGAGACTTTACTCTGTCATAAAACCACTCAAGATCCGTCAATATTCTACAAAGAGAAATGTCATCCTAGCCGTCGTATCTATGTTGTCTCACGAACAACTGGCTATAAACACGATCCCTACTGTCTCACGATGAGCTGACCGTGAGTGGTATTAACACGTTATCATCCTTCCCTCCCGCTATATCTACCTGCTGACTCATAAGCAAAACTCGTATCAAAGTTCGCGTGAGCTGAGCTGGACTTATCAACAGTGAGCAGGAGTTATCACCAAATTCTCCCAACATTTAAACGATAATTCCTGTGAAGTTGACAATAGTAAATAAAATTCAGCAACACCATTAGCTAGCTAACATTTTATTTTTTAAGCATATATCAAATTAGGAACTGTCGTGTCAGCAATATCAACAAACATCGTCCTACAAAAATGTACTTGTCACAATTCTTGATAACCTCTGCTGAGACGTCATCATTTTTACATCATAAGCGAGGTCGTGACCTTTGTGTTTTCTAAAACGGAACGGCATTGGTAAACACAACCGGTGAATCTTATTGCCGACTTTGATGTTTGTAATAAAAAACAACAATGAATATCACCATTAAAGGAAAAATTCAACAATCTTAACATTTATATAAACCTGTAAAAATGAATGGTATATCTGCAAACTACTTATGAACTATGTTTTGGGGAAGCGTATTTTGAATAATTTGAATCATGTGATTTTTCTCGCGAAAATACAAATATAGATGTATCCGTATTTATGTTTGATTTAAGGATGATAAACATGTCATCTGAATGTGAATATGATTGATACTGAAAAATATCAGCCTGCTCGACAGAATATGAAGTTTGTGACTCGTTCGCTTCGCTCACTCGCCACCAAGCTTCATATTCTGGCTCGGCAGGCTGATATTTTCGGTATCAATCAATTCACATCCAGATAACATATACGTAGATAGATAATGATTTAGATAACTCGGTATATATCATGTATAAAACTGTAGATAGATAATGATTTAGATACATTTAGATTGTTTAGTGTGTCGTATATCGGAGAACTGAGAAAACAACATTATAAAAAGACAAATGATATAACACCGAAAACTACAGGTTGAGCAATACAAGCCCTCTACAACCAGGGATGCATTCAGGTGCTTCGGAAGGGTAGATAGTGTATACTCCACTAGTGGCATCCGTCGTGCTACACAAGTAAAGAAATCGTTGATCAGTAATGAACGAGGAAAGGAGGGAATTTTGATCACAACAAATGGAACATTATGAAAAGAAAGTTTAAACAGAGATGGTCATCTATTTCACCAAACGAACAATCACCTCTCATCTTAACTGAACTCACTGAACACAAAATGACCACCAGATGTGACGTTGCAAATAAATATCCTAGCTTGTGACAGGCACAACAATGTGGCGAGGTTAATTCAGAAAATGGGGTCCCAACACTCCCGTCTTGTTGACTGGATCCTAACACTCCCGTCTTGTTGATTGGATCCCAACACTCCCGTCTTGTTAACGGATCCCAACACTCCCGTCTTGTTGACTGGATCCCAACACTCCCGTCTTGTTGACTGGATCACAACACTCCCGTCTTGTTGACTGGTTCCCGACACTCCTGTCTTGTTGACTGAATCTCAACACTCCCGTCTTGTTGACTGGATCCCAACACTCCCGTCTTGTTGACTGAATCACAACACTCCTGTCTTGTTGACTAGATCACAACACTCCCGTCTTATTGACTGGATCCCAACACTCCCGTCTTGTTGACTGGATCCCAACACTCCCGTCTTGTTAACTGGATCCCAACACTCCGGTCTTGTTGACTGGATCCCAACACTCATGTCTTGTTAACTGGATCCCAACACTCCCGTCTTGTTGACTGGATCCCAACACTCCTGTCTTGTTGACTGGATCCCAACACTCCCGTCTTGTTATGTGGATCCCAACACTCCGGTCTTGTTGACTGGATCCCAACACTCCCGTCTTGTTGACTGGATCACAACATTCCCGTCTTGTTGACTGGACCCCAACACTCCGGTCTTGTTAACTGGATCCCAACACCCCCGTCTTGTTGACTGGATCCCAACACTCCCGTCTTGTCAACCGGATCCCAACACTCCCGTCTTGTTGACCGGATCCCAACACTCCTGTCTTGTTAACTCGATCTTAACACTCCCGTCGTGTTGACTGGATCCCAACACTCCCGTCTTGTTGACTGGATCGCAACACTCCCGTCTTGTTGACTGGATCCCAACACTCCCGTCTTGTTAACTGGATCCCAACACTCCGGTCTTGTTGACTGGATCCCAACACTCCCATCTTGTTGACTGGATCCCAACACTCCCGTCTTGTTGACTGAATCACAACACTTCCGTCTTGTTGACTGGATCCCAACACTCCGGTCTTCTTAACTCGATCCCAACACTCCCGGCTTGTTGAATGGATCCCAACACTTCCGTCTTGTTTACTGGATCCCAACACTCCCGTCTTGTTGACTGGATCACAACACTCCCATCTTGTTAACTGGATCCCAACACTCCCGTCTTGTTGACAGCATCCCAACACTCCGGTCTTGTTGACCGGATCCCAACACTTCCGTCTTGTTGACTGGATCCCAACACTCCGGTCTTGTTAACTGGATCCCAACACTCATGTCTTGTTAACTGGATCCCAACACTCCCGTCTTATTGACTGGATCCCAACACTCCTGTCTTGTTGACTGGACCCCAATACTCCGGTCTTGTTAACTGGATCCCCACACTCCCGTTTTGTTGACTCAATCCCAACACTCCCGTCTTGTTAACCGGATCCCAACAATCCCGTCTTGTTGATTGGATCCCAACACTCCTGTCGTGTTAACTTGATCCCAACACTCCCGTCTTGTTGACTGGATTCCAACACTCTCGTCTTGTTGACTGGATCCCAACACTCCCGTCTTTTTGACTGGATCCCAACACTCCCGTCTTGTTAACTGGATCCCAACACTCCCGTCTTGTTGACTGGATCCCAACACTCTCGTCTTGTTGACTGGATCCCAACACTCCCGTCTTGTTGACTGGATCACAACACTCCCTTCTTGTTGACTGGATCACAACACTACCGTCTTGTTGACTGGAACCCAACACTCCCGTCTAGTTGACTAGATCACAACACTCCCGTCTTGTTGACTGGATCACAACACTCCCGTCTTGTTGACTGGATCACAACACTCCCGTCTTGTTAACTGGATCCCAACACTCCCGTCTTGTTGACTGGATCACAACATTCCCGTCTTGTTAACTGGATCCCAACACTCCCGTCTTGTTAACTGAAACCCAACACTCCGGTCTTGTTGACTGGATCCCAACACTCCTGTCTTGTTAACTGGATCCCAACACTCCCGTCTTGTTGACTGGACCCCAATACTCCCGTCTTGATAACTGGATCCCAACACTCCCGTCTTGTTGACTGAATCCCAACACTCCCGTCTTGTTAACCGGATCCCAACAATCCCGTCTTGTTGACTGGATCCCAACACTCCTGTCTTGTTAACTTGATCCCAACACTCCCGTCTTGTTGACTGGATCCCAACACTCCCGTCTTGTTGACTGGATTCCAACACTCCCGTCTTGTTGACTGGATCCCAACACTCCCGTCTTGTTAACTAGATCCCAACACTCCCGTCTTGTTGACCGGATCCCAACACTCCCGTCTTGTTGACTGGATCCCAACACTCCCGTCTTGTTGACTGGATCACAACACTCCCGTCTTGTTGACTAGATCACAACACTCCCGTCTTGTTGACTGGATCCCAACATTCCCGTCTTGTTAACTGGATCCCAACACTCCCGTCTTGTTAACTGAAACCCAACACTCCGGTCTTGTTGACTGGATCCCAACACTCCTGTCTTGTTAACTGGATCCCAACACTCCCGTCTTGTTGACTGGACCCCAATACTCCCGTCTTGATAACTGGATCCCAACACTCCCGTCTTGTTGACTGAATCCCAACACTCCCGTCTTGTTAACCGGATCCCAACAATCCCGTCTTGTTGACTGGATCCCAACACTCCTGTCTTGTTAACTTGATCCCAACACTCCCGTCTTGTTGACTGGATCCCAACACTCCCGTCTTGTTGACTGGATTCCAACACTCCCGTCTTGTTGACTGGATCCCAACACTCCCGTCTTGTTAACTAGATCCCAACACTCCCGTCTTGTTGACCGGATCCCAACACTCCCGTCTTGTTGACTGGATCCCAACACTCCCGTCTTGTTGACTGGATCACAACACTCCCGTCTTGTTGACTAGATCACAACACTCCCGTCTTGTTGACTGGATCACAACACTCCCGTCTTGTTAACTGGATCCCAATACTCCCGTCTTGTTGACTGGATACCAACACCCCGGTCTTGTTAACCGGATCCCAACACTCCCGTCTTGTTGACTGGATCCCAACACTCCCGTCTTGTTGACTGGATCCCAACACTCCCGTCTTGTTGACTGGAACCCAACACTCCCGTCTTGTTAACTTGATTTTTAACGGCGATACATATATAAACATGTTTAAGGCACATATATTCCATAACGTTTAACCAAGTCATGATAAAGAATGTAAAACTTTCAAAGCGATGACTTCAAATTTCCAACTGGGAGCCCTTGGTCATGCATCTTCATCATTAGCAGCATCCTTCAGTCAAGGAAATGACATGAACAAACAATCAAGGAAATGCCAATAGGGAACATAAACTCTGGTATATCAGCTCAGAGATATATACTCTATACCATTGGAATGTTGCTGCATACAAAAGAGAAATTCATAAATGATTAAAATAAAAGATAACTAACATTTCACGAATTAAAGCGCTAAAACAAATAGATCGTCACATTAATCTTTTGTCGTTTGGCCTATCGAATTAGGGAATAAAACGTACACTTCTGTACATTTAAAATCTCAAATATTAAAGTAGAATATCAGTGTCGTATATATTTACTACATATCTTCAAGTGGTTTAGTTACTAGTACCTTGATTTATGATTAAACCACTAAAATGACAAGTTCAGCTCCTGTGTATATCCTGTAATGACAAGTTCAGATCCTGTGTATATCCTGTAATGACAAGTTCAGCTCCTGTGTATATCCTGTAATGACAAGTTCAGATCCTGTGTATATCCTGTAATGACAAGTTCAGCTCCTGTGTATATCCTGTAATGACAAGTTCAGCTCCTGTGTATATCCTGTAATGACAAGTTCAGATCCTGTGTATATCCTGTAATGACAAGTTCAGATCCTGTGTATATCCTGTAATGACAAGTTCAGCTCCTGTGTATATCCTGTAATGACAAGTTCAGATCCTGTGTATATCCTGTAATGACAAGTTCAGATCCTGTGTATATCCTGTAATGACAAGTTCAGCTCCTGTGTATATCCTGTAATGACAGGTTCAGCTCCTGTGTATATCCTGTAATGACAAGTTCAGATCCTGTGTATATCCTGTAATGACAAGTTCAGATCCTGTGTATATCCTGTAATGACAAGTTCAGCTCCTGTGTATATCCTGTAATGACAAGTTCAGCTCCTGTGTATATCCTGTAATGACAAGTTCAGATCCTGTGTATATCCTGTAATGACAAGTTCAGCTCCTGTGTATATCCTGTAATGACAAGTTCAGATCCTGTGTATATCCTGTAATGACAAGTTCAGATCCTGTGTATATCCTGTAATGACAAGTTCAGCTCCTGTGTATATCCTGTAATGACAAGTTCAGCTCCTGTGTATATCCTGTAATGACAAGTTCAGATCCTGTGTATATCCTGTAATGACAAGTTCAGCTCCTGTGTATATCCTGTAATGACAAGTTCAGATCCTGTGTATATCCTGTAATGACAAGTTCAGCTCCTGTGTATATCCTGTAATGACAAGTTCAGCTCCTGTGTATATCCTGTAATGACAAGTTCAGCTCCTGTGTATATCCTGTAATGACAAGTTCAGATCCTGTGTATATCCTGTAATGACAAGTTCAGCTCCTGTGTATATCCTGTAATGACAAGTTCAGCTCCTGTGTATATCCTGTAATGACAAGTTCAGCTCCTGTGTATATCCTGTAATGACAAGTTCAGATCCTGTGTATATCCTGTAATGACAAGTTCAGATCCTGTGTATATCCTGTAATGACAAGTTCAGCTCCTGTGTATATCCTGTAATGACAAGTTCAGCTCCTGTGTATATCCTGTAATGACAAGTTCAGCTCCTGTGTATATCCTGTAATGACAAGTTCAGATCCTGTGTATATCCTGTAATGACAAGTTCAGCTCCTGTGTATATCCTGTAATGACAAGTTCAGATCCTGTGTATATCCTGTAATGACAAGTTCAGATCCTGTGTATATCCTGTAATGACAAGTTCAGCTCCTGTGTATATCCTGTAATGACAAGTTCAGATCCTGTGTATATCCTGTAATGACAAGTTCAGATCCTGTGTATATCCTGTAATGACAAGTTCAGATCCTGTGTATATCCTGTAATGACAAGTTCAGATCCTGTGTATATCCTGTAATGACAAGTTCAGATCCTGTGTATATCCTGTAATGACAAGTTCAGATCCTGTGTATATCCTGTAATGACAAGTTCAGATCCTGTGTATATCCTGTAATGACAAGTTCAGATCCTGTGTATATCCTGTAATGACAAGTTCAGATCCTGTGTATATCCTGTCAACACGTGTCAGCGTTGTAGTGGTAACACGGGCAGCTTAATAATGTATATAATTAGTATATTCGTCTACTTTGAATTGTTTACTTTAGCAGGTAAGTTTTAATGTTTTCATATCCCTACTCTAAACTTCCGTTCCATTACCTTGCATTACGGGGTCGTCGTGGCCGTGATCGTATGGTAGATGGATTGACAACTACCTATACAATCAGTGCCTATCACCACTGATGTTGTGAGTTCGAATCTCGATCAGGGCGAAGTGTAAAACATGATGTGATAAACTTTGTCAGTGACTTGCGACAGGTCGGTGGTTTTCTCCGGGTTCTCCGATTTCCTCCACCAATAAAACTGACAGCCACGATATAACTCAAATATTGTTGAACGTGGTGTTAAACACCATGAAACCAACCAACCAACCAAACCAACATTGCTTTACTTTTAAACATTTCTATGGTATCAGTAATTTAAACAGTCAAACTGATTCTACTGAGGTTGTTATATTTTGATATTGTTACATACATTAACATGAACTTTTTGGCAGGTATAATAAAACTGTCATTACTACACTAGGGTTATTTAATAGAATCTATGCAAGTGGTTTCAAGTTCATTAATCGTAATAAAACATTAAAATGTGATTCAAACATCACCTTAGTGAGAAAAACGTTAGAAAGTGTCGAAGGGGACAATCCAGAGAAACTGGCAACATAGGGTACACAAAACGAAGAAAAACAAAACAAAAACACAACACAATATATGTTGGATACTACTATGCGCAAGCAAACACACTAACCTAAATAAGTCATGAGTCCTCCAACAAACAACTGGAGGTAAAGACGAACCGAACATAACCTAAATAAGTCATGAGTCCTCCAACAAACAACTGGAGGTAAAGACGAACCGAACATAACCTAAATAAGTCATGAGTCCTCCAACAAACAACTGGAGGTAAAGACGAACCGAACATAACCTAAATAAGTCATGAGTCCTCCAACAAACAACTGGAGGTAAAGACGAACCGAACATAACCTAAATAAGTCATGAGTCCTCCAACAAACAACTGGAGGTAAAGACGAACCGAACATAACCTAAATAAGTCATGAGTCCTCCAACAAACAACTGGAGGTAAAGACGAACCGAACATAACCTAAATAAGTCATGAGTCCTCCAACAAACAACTGGAGGTAAAGACGAACCGAACATAACCTAAATAAGTCATGAGTCCTCCAACAAACAACTGGAGGTAAAGACGAACCGAACATAACCTAAATAAGTCATGAGTCCTCCAACAAACAACTGGAGGTAAAGACGAACCGAACATAACCTAAATAAGTCATGAGTCCTCCAACAAACAACTGGAGGTAAAGACGAACCGAACATAACCTAAATAAGTCATGAGTCCTCCAACAAACAACTGGAGGTAAAGACGAACCGAACATAACCTAAATAAGTCATGAGTCCTCCAACAAACAACTGGAGGTAAAGACGAACCGAACATAACCTAAATAAGTCATGAGTCCTCCAACAAACAACTGGAGGTAAAGACGAACCGAACATAACCTAAATAAGTCATGAGTCCTCCAACAAACAACTGGAGGTAAAGACGAACCGAACATAACCTAAATAAGTCATGAGTCCTCCAACAAACAACTGGAGGTAAAGACGAACCGAACATAACCTAAATAAGTCATGAGTCCTCCAACAAAAAACTGGAGGTAAAGACGAACCGAACATTGTTTGTATGCGGAAATAGTAACGGGCATCACAACAACGGAACTAAGAACGAGAGTGTGTGTGAACTCAGATGCTTTGCTGAGCTTTGTCCAGGAAATCATTGTACTGGGCACAAGCTATAGAATAACGTATGAGATGTGAAATGTAATCTCTATACGCTAGTGATGCTGGAATATTGCTACTGATAAAGGGCAAATTGACTATTAGAATAATGAAGTCATGGCGTTTGTCGTAGAGTTTTGTTTCTAATCTTCCCAGGGAATAGCAATAAGACCAACATTTTCGATGATTGCATAGCCCTTCTTGTAGAGTGTCCTCTGATGATACCACCGCTTATGTAGGGTGTCCTCTGATGATACCACCGCTTATGTAGGGTGTCTTCTGGTGGTACAAACATGTTCTGAAATACACATGTAAGCCAAGTTTTAATGATTCTGGTGCAGGATTATTTAACGAAATTGGTTCACTTTGGAATCAATTGTATATAGCATTATATATATTGTGCTGATTTCATTGCAAATGATGACTTAATTCGCAAAGTTGTTGTAATAGTTGTTATTTCTCTTCAAATAATGATAATATTTACACAGATATCTCATAACTTTCATCAATCAATATTTCTATTCATTTCAGACAATCATGTCGTGACTGTACCTGCCGACTCAACAATAAAGATTAACTGTACAAATGACTTACGTGTGAACATAGACAATATTACTGTGAAGCAAGCAGTCACAAAATGTCAAAAGCGAGAACAATGCAGTGTCACAGACGACGAAAGCAATGCAATCAAGCTTAAGTGTACGGACAAAGTTTCCTGTGAGGTTAAGAATGCTAATCATGGTTGTATTCAAGATTATGGATATTACAATCTGACATATGGCTGTCAGGGTAAGTTTTTAGTATGCTTGCATTATCAAAGAAGGACGAATGCAAAGTCGGTAGTATCTTTTTGTATCTTCAAACCAAAGCGAACATAAATGTTGTCTAGAAAAAAATGATGACATAAATCATGTCATCGAAAATTCACTCGCAGTATTTATCATTTTATCATCACTAAAGAAGGATTTATATTCATTGCAGCATATGTAATAACAGCTTATTTAAACAATTACCATTTACTTAAATATGTAGTTATCTTTGATGAATTCATATTTTAGAAAATTAGAAAAGGTAGAAAAGTCATACATGTCAACGAAATTTAATTGGTAGTTTGAGCGTACATGATGTAGGTTATTCCAGAAACGTGCTGTGGGCACTAAATTTGATATCTACATTTATTTATATTTTTCTATTTGTACTTCAACATACTTGTTTAAACCACAAAGATGGTTTACTCCACTGTGTTCGTAGACCTTATTGCATAAAAAATGATAAGAAGTTTGATTGAAGTTATGGTTCTTATTAGAAGAACTGAACAGCATCGGTGGTGTAATGGTTTGCGTGCTCGCATCGAGTGAGGTAGATCGGGGGTTCGAGCCCTGATCGTGTCAAGACAAAGACTAAAAAATTGGTATTTGTTGCTTCTCCACTAAGCACGCAGCATTAAGGAGAAAGAGCAAAGACTGGTTGGCTCGGAATAAGGATAATGTGTCCGAGTGGGGCGACATGTCTATCCACTGATTGTTGTTTCAGTGAGCTAGCACTATAAAAACCCAATTAAGCGTGTTGGTCTAGTACAGAGCGGACCTCATCATAATTTCATTGAACATTAACTTGTTCTCGCCATGATATACCTGAAAAATTGCTGAGTTGGCGTTAAGCAACAATCACTCACGCACACTCACTATTAGGACTGAAAAGTTTGTGGAGGCACATTTGTTCGAAGTTGATAAAAGGTTGTTTGTATAATTTAGATAGCCAGTACATATTAGAAATGTGTCAATGAGAGGATGTAGCGTTTAGAGGTTGAATAGTATTTATACAAATATTATGGTACATGTACATACATTAAAATGTTTCTGTTGTTTCTTCACATATTATCTTCTCCGGTAAAAATACTTAAGATAACTATCTACCGACATTTGTAAATTATCGACTTCCGTATTCGTTGTTTTCAAGGAACGAATACTGGTTACTGATTTATGTTTTACAATTCTACGTACCTTGACTGCTTAATCAAAATGCTATTGAATTAGAAAAATGGCATATCGTGGTATTTGTCTGCATAGACAAAATATATGCAAATATACATTTTGTTTTTTCCCGTGGTACCTTTCGCATTAAAAACTAAATTAGATTTTAGATTAGAATCGATATAATTCATGGCATTCATACTTTTATCTGGCATTTTAGAATGGGTAACATTCTTTTCGTTGCATTCTCCGTCCGTCGGGATAAAGGTTTTACAAACTTATGGCTTCAGGTTCAGTGAATTATTTTTTGTCAATATGCCTATTGATTTAATGAGTAAATAAAATATGTTAATATTTTACAATTCACATTTATTTTCAGTTTATTATTTTTTTCATTTTTTTTATTGACATGAACGATTAAGACAGAACAGAAGATACACGCACACCAATATTACAAGCACAAACTAAGGAAAACAAGACAACGTAGCGACCATTCTCACAATTCCTCCAAACAGAGGAAATGAGATCATATGATTCGAAAAAGGTTATGATTTCCCCAATATACGACATGATGTCCCATTCCCTCAACCCATGTGCGGCAAAAGAGATATATATACAATATTGTGGATATTTGTTATGTATACACCATTTTATTTCATAGTTAACGTCTCCGGCAGCTGTAACTTCGACAGCGGTTTATGTAACTGGAGTATCAATAGTGTTTCTAAGACGTATTTTAGATGGAAACGATGTCGGAGTTTATTTTGTGATGGACCAACCGTAGATCACACACTGGGGTCTAGTGAGTACAAAATGCATTAGATTGGTTATTATGAAATACTTTTGATTCGTTGGGAAGCAATGGTCGTGGATTTCATAACTAGCCTATAATAGGAATTTCAGAATTCAACGAAGTGTTATGTGTTCTTTCCATTTTGCCAGCAACATAAAAAAATGACACAATTTCTTTAGGGATTGATATTATTTTGGGAAGAAAATAGGGAATACATAAATTTAAAACACAATTTCCGCTTAACAATCATCGTTAAGGTCAAAAGAGCAAATATTGGTCGTCTCGGAGTCCGGTTCGTACACTTGAGTGGAGGGACACGAAGACCTACCTGTTGACTGTTGCTTTAGTGAGCTAACACTGTAGAAAGTTAACTCAGAATGTTGGTCTAATACAAAGGGGATACCATCACCATAGTAACACAATAACGTTCTCGCTATGATACACCTGGTGGATTATTCACTTCACATTAAACAACAACCTCTCGCTTTAATTACCAATATAAAATATGGAAATGATACTAAAAATAATTCACTGGTGGATTGTTGCTTAACGTCAGATGAGAAATACTCATCTATATTCATGGTGAAAACAAGTATAAAACAAAATTTCCTTTGTACTCTATTTCACGTTAATCTAACTTTCAAAATATGTTATTTAACTTATCATATACCCATTCCTTACCGTTTTGCATTGAACATCAAATAATATACTCCATCACACGGTAAATGGCCCATGGTTTATATTCTCTCATGAAAATCGGCATGACATTTTCTACAATGATTTTATATTACGTGGTCACCGTGCTTCGTCCTAATGGGGCCCACGTTGTTTACTTGGCTTCGTTAATTTTACATATACATTTTCAACAACAACTGATTGTTTATATTTAGACATAATTGAGATATGATTGTGAGTAAAATATGACTAAGATGGCTTACGTCATCTGCCAATGTGTTGAATTCATTTTATCTACTGAATACTCCCAGGTTACGCTTCCAGTACAAACAATGGCCTTTCTATAACACGTGAATAAAATAAAACACGTATATTCAAAACGATTCAATTGAAGAGATGTGTCGTTGTTTAATGTAAGCTGTACAGGCTTGAATCTGTCAGATACATTTTAACTTGACACAACGTTTCGAATGACTTGAAACTGGGTGACATATAGAATAAATATGTAAAGGTACCATTTAGATGGGCATATTGACGTAAATTTAGGTGCCATGAGATGATAGATATAATGAATAGGGTCGAAAATGTTGCCTTCCAATTGCCCACCAACAACCATTCCTAACAACCTGTTGATCTTTTGAAAGTGTTGCAAGTCGCATTTTTTATTTGAGCTACACAAGTAGATGATATCCTGTCTAGATCGATTGTATGTCGCAGCGGTGAAACGAGGTACTATTTCTATAACTCGAGGAAAGCTTAGTGGTTGCTAACTAATTTGAATTTAAGCTTCAAGAGATTAAAACACTGCCCTAATTATATTATATGTGTTAATACCATAGTATAAAAAACTACCAGTGCCTATCACCACTAAGGTTGTGAGATCGAATCCCGCTAATGGCGAGGTGTACTCGATACACCATTATGTGATAAAATTTTTCGGTAACTTGTCGGTGGTTTTCTCGGGGTACTTCGGTTTCCTCCACCTATAAAACTGACCGCCATGATCTAAATGAAATATTGTTTAAAGTGGCGTTAAGCATAATAATCCTAACCATAACCGATATGGCATTATTTCGGTGATGTAATGGTTCGCTTGCTTTCCTCGGGTAGACAGTTTGTTCGTGTCCCGGTCAATCCAAAGACTACTCGGGTGCGGTAGACAGTTTGTTCGTGTCCCGGTCAATCGAAAGACAATAGAATTAGTATTTGCTGCTTTACCACTAAGCCAGCAACTTTAGTGAGTAGCCGTAAAGACTAGATGGCTAGGAATCATGATAATGCGTCCGAGTGGAGCATCTACGGCGGGTTATTGTTTCAATGAGCTAGCATTATAAAAATCCAGCTAAGCGGGTTGGTGTAGTACAAAGCGGACATCATCATCATCATCCACATCATCTCGTGATTGTAACTTGTTCTATTTATGGAATAGCTGAACCAATTGTTAACTTTGGCATTCAACAACAATCACTTGTTCACTAAAATATGTCGTTTCATTTACATATATTTAAAGTTATATTGTCGACAACATTTATTTATTTTTGTGCATGATTTTATTTATTTCTTTTTAAACGTTGTTCCTCCATCTTAGGCAGTTATATCCTGTTACACACATGTATCTCTTAAACCTAAAGTACGACCGCACGTATTTACTTACCACTTAGTGGTAACCTGACTATCAATACTCTGATATCATAACTTTATAGTTCTAAATATACACAGTATATAAAGACATGATTTGTTAGTTTCTGTGCATGTTTTGGTTTGGTTTTATTCATTTATTTATACATCTGAAGCAGTTATTTATATTTGCACGTATACGATTTGTGAAATGTAAAACATGAACCTTTTAGCCAATCTACGTGGAATTAACTTATAACATTGCAATGCTTGACACAATCTACAGGTTGGACAGAAGTAGGAATATTAGTCTGTATATTGGAGCTACGAAAAGTTTGAAGATACCAAAGGGGCATTCAGAAGCGAAAATCCAATACAATTGTAACGGGCCTGGTATCTATTGAAAATGATTTGATAAAGTAAATTAAAATAAATAGGAAAATAAACTGTAAGAAAGGGTTCGTACCTAAGTTACATGCACTTCACAAATGGCACAAAACGAATGCAACGATCCGCGGCATTTTGACCTCCTTATATACTCTGACATTTACTCGGGATCCTCTAATTAATCGATCACTTCTATGTAAAAACCCGAGGATTCTACAAGGGGATTTCCAACTTTATAAATACAACATTGACGTAATGGAAAAAATAGCGCCTTCAGTAAAGTGTTCATTTCATTTCACTACACAATGCCCAAATGCAAAAAGGCAAACAATGATGTACAAAACATTACACAGAAACTAAAGATTGAGCAGCACGAACCCGAACAAAAACCGGAATGAACTCATGTGTTCCGGTCAGATAAGCACTTCCTGATCCACATGTGGTGCCCGTCGTGTTACCATTGTTATGAACCCCATGACAAAGTCCTTAATAAGAAAAGAACCCGATTGTGATTGCAACAAACGGGACATATCCGTGGTCATTTGTGACACATATATTCCGTAACGCTAAAACCAAGTCACGGTGGTGACAATAAAACCTTCGAAGTGATGACTTCAACTTAAAACTAAGGATTTGATTTTATTCCATTTTCTGATATCTCTCTAGAGTAATTTCTCCTTAATGACCACGAGAGAAATATCAACCTGTGCATCATTGTTTAATTGGTATTGTGTTTTATTTTTCCAGGATATACTGGTTTCCTCATGTATCTTAATGCTACCAACCATGACGACAAAAGTCCGACTGATAAAGCTCAACTTATTAGCCCACAAATTGTTGCATCAGATGTACAGTGTGCATCATTTTGGTATCACATCAATGGAAATAATAACTACAACTTGGTACTTTATCAAAACGAGACTGTGTTAAATGTCATGACTACCATCTGGAATATATCTGGTGACCATGGTAATAGATGGCATGAAGCTCGAATTGAAACCAGACATAGGCCTTCGCCATATCAGCTTGTGTTCGAAGTGATACGTGGTGACAGTAACTATGGTGACATTGCACTTGACGATATCAACATTGATAACCGACCATGCAATGGTAATATTGTGTTTATATATCAATTAAACTACAACCTGATGATAAAGTGTAAGCCAGACTTATTAGGCTTACAATGTGCTGTACTATAAATCTCAGATGATAAAGTGTAAGCCAGACTTATTAGGCTTACAATGTGCTGTACTATAAATCTCAGATGATAAAGTGTAAGCCAGACTTATTAGGCTTACAATGTGCTGTACTATAAATCTCAGATGATAAAGTGTAAGCCAGACTTATTAGGCTTACAATGTGCTGTACTATAAATCTCAGATGATAAAGTGTAAGCCAGACTTATTAGGCTTACAATGTGCTGTACTATAAATCTCAGATGATAAAGTGTAAGCCAGACTTATTAGGCTTACAATGTGCTGTACTATAAATCTCAGATGATAAAGTGTAAGCCAGACTTATTAGGCTTACAATGTGCTGTACTATAAATCTCAGATGATAAAGTGTAAGCCAGACTTATTAGGCTTACAATGTGCTGTACTATAAATCTCAGATGATAAAGTGTAAGCCAGACTTATTAGGCTTACAATGTGCTGTACTATAAATCTCAGATGATAAAGTGTAAGCCAGACTTATTAGGCTTACAATGTGCTGTACTATAAATCTCAGATGATAAAGTGTAAGCCAGACTTATTAGGCTTACAATGTGCTGTACTATAAATCTCAGATGATAAAGTGTAAGCCAGACTTATTAGGCTTACAATGTGCTGTACTATAAATCTCAGATGATAAAGTGTAAGCCAGACTTATTAGGCTTACAATGTGCTGTACTATAAATCTCAGATGATAAAGTGTAAGCCAGACTTATTAGGCTTACAATGTGCTGTACTATAAATCTCAGATGATAAAGTGTAAGCCAGACTTATTAGGCTTACAATGTGCTGTACTATAAATCTCAGATGATAAAGTGTAAGCCAGACTTATTAGGCTTACAATGTGCTGTACTATAAATCTCAGATGATAAAGTGTAAGCCAGACTTATTAGGCTTACAATGTGCTGTACTATAAATCTCAGATGATAAAATGTAAGCCAGACTTATTAGGCTTACAATGTGCTGTACTATAAATCTCAGATGATAAAGTGTAAGCCAGACTTATTAGGCTTACAATGTGCTGTACTATAAATCTCAGATGATAAAGTGTAAGCCAGACTTATTAGGCTTACAATGTGCTGTACTATAAATCTCAGATGATAAAGTGTAAGCCAGACTTATTAGGCTTACAATGTGCTGTACTATAAATCTCAGATGATAAAATGTAAGCCAGACTTATTAGGCTTACAATGTGCTGTACTATAAATCTCAGATGATAAAGTGTAAGCCAGACTTATTAGGCTTACAATGTGCTGTACTATAAATCTCAGATGATAAAGTGTAAGCCAGACTTATTAGGCTTACAATGTGCTGTACTATAAATCTCAGATGATAAAATGTAAGCCAGACTTATTAGGCTTACAATGTGCTGTACTATAAATCTCAGATGATAAAGTGTAAGCCAGACTTATTAGGCTTACAATGTGCTGTACTATAAATCTCAGATGATAAAGTGTAAGCCAGACTTATTAGGCTTACAATGTGCTGTACTATAAATCTCAGATGATAAAGTGTAAGCCAGACTTATTAGGCTTACAATGTGCTGTACTATAAATCTCAGATGATAAAATGTAAGCCAGACTTATTAGGCTTACAATGTGCTGTACTATAAATCTCAGATGATAAAGTGTAAGCCAGACTTATTAGGCTTACAATGTGCTGTACTATAAATCTCAGATGATAAAGTGTAAGCCAGACTTATTAGGCTTACAATGTGCTGTACTATAAATCTCAGATGATAAAGTGTAAGCCAGACTTATTAGGCTTACAATGTGCTGTACTATAAATCTCAGATGATAAAATGTAAGCCAGACTTATTAGGCTTACAATGTGCTGTACTATAAATCTCAGATGATAAAGTGTAAGCCAGACTTATTAGGCTTACAATGTGCTGTACTATAAATCTCAGATGATAAAGTGTAAGCCAGACTTATTAGGCTTACAATGTGCTGTACTATAAATCTCAGATGATAAAGTGTAAGCCAGACTTATTAGGCTTACAATGTGCTGTACTATAAATCTCAGATGATAAAGTGTAAGCCAGACTTATTAGGCTTACAATGTGCTGTACTATAAATCTCAGATGATAAAATGTAAGCCAGACTTATTAGGCTTACAATGTGCTGTACTATAAATCTCAGATATTACAGTCAGTGGTAGTAATATGATTACATTGCTTTTCATGTTTAAAATAAATGTTTCCTACTTTTTTCTGATATACATGAAACGTTTACATGTAGGACATTACAAATCTTTCCTTTGCATAGACATTATTTAACCCTATATTTATATTGACGGGCTTCGTCTTAAAATTGCATGTTGATCAAAAGAAAAAAAAGAAACTTTGTTCAAAACATGCCATTCAATATACACAAAAATGTACCTCTCTCCATCCATAATCACATTATGAAACAAGACTAACCTTTCTTTATTTTAATTATAGTTTCTCATCATGATTGTGATTTTGAACATAGTCTTTGTGGATGGAATGTGGAAACAGAAGCAACAGCTTTTACATGGATTCGCATAAAGGGGAGTACTCCAACTACGTATACTGGTCCACATAGAGACCACACTACTGGTTCTGGTATAATTTTATATTGTTTTCATATTTCATTTATGTCGCATAGTTGCATTCCATTTTCATTGAGAAGGGCCTACATGACGTCTGTTTTACACGATTGGAGGAACAAGTCGACGAGTAGAGGAGCACAGTTGGTACCAATTGAAATACCAACTGTCTGTTGAAAAACATATACACCGAACATCACAAATATGTTATCAATCACAAACAAAAAGATTTTAAACTCTACTCATTTTATTCTTATAAAAGGTGAATTTACTTATCTTTGGCGGCTAATTGTTATCATATAAGAAATTTATTTATTGTTTCTACTTCTTCTACAAAATTTAGTTCTACACTTTGTAGAATATTTAGGGACCGACCATTTAACTTGAAGGGGGGGGGGGGGGTATGGTTTTTTGTTTCGTTCAGAAATTTTTTTTCTGACAAAACAAGAGTTAGAATATATTTTTTTCTTGTCGCGCAAAGCGCGAAATTTTTTTCCAGAATTTAACATTAGGTTATATGACAAAAATTCTGAATCAGATTATTTTTTTTTTTCCTCCACCAAAATCAGAATATTTTTTTCAGCAACATTAGGAATCAGAATATTTTTTTAGAAAAAACCCCATATTTGTTCACCTTTATGTCTTTTGATCTCCGGATAGCAAATAGATCAGGAGAAATCTGACAGATTTGACATACGCCTCTGCTGATATTACAAATATAAGATGCCCGACCCGTGTTTAGTACACAACTTGAAATATTTTTGAAAAACACTTTTGTCAACTTTTTAAATGATGGTCCAAAATTGAAGTATATTAAACATTTCTGATGAAAAGACCAGCTTATTGTGTCAAATGCTTTTTCAAAGTCTACCGATACATGACACTTGAACACAGCATTAACTATTGAACTTTATACTATTTCATTCTCATTTTCAGAAGATGGATTCTACGTGTATATTAATGCTAATAATGGAAAAGAAAATCAAGCTACCAGGTTTTTTAGTCCTAATTTACATGCATCTGACAACTCGTGTTTTACTTTTTGGTATTTTATGTACGCATCATCGAAATATACATCAGATATGGGAAGGTTAAGAGTTTATAAAGATATTATACAAACACACAGAATCGTTTGGGAAGTTAGTGGTAATCAAAGACTCAAATGGATTAAAGCAGCAATAGACATTCATCAAGGAGATTTCCAAATAATATTTGAGGGCATACGTGGTTCCTCTGAAAAGAGCGATATCGCAATAGATGATATATCATTAACTAAAGGAACATGTTCAGGTAAATACCCAGTGTTGTCATAGGACAGAATACAATCTCATCGTAGAGATGGGAAAAACAATACCAACGAAATATATAAACAACAAAGGATTACAAATATTGAAAACAAAATAATTTTGTTCTTGCATTAACGAAAGGATTACAAATATCAATCGCAAATATTGAAAACAAAATAATTTTGTTCTTGCATTAACGAAAGGATTACAAATATCAATCGCAAATATTGAAAACAAAATAATTTTGTTCTTGCATTAACGAAAGGATTACAAATATCAATCGCAAATATTGAAAACAAAATAATTTTGTTCTTGCATTAACGAAAGGATTACAAATATCAATCGCAAATATTGAAAACAAAATAATTTTGTTCTTGCATTAACGAAATTTCCTAACTAAGACATGTTTGAAGATACCGAATGGAAATTTAGAAGCAGTAAATCGAAGGACAGATAATACAATGACCAAGAGGACAAAAAATAGTCGAGAATACACTACACAGAAAACAAATATTGAGTAACACGAAAAAGAGAAACTCATGATCAGGTGCTCCGGGTGGGCAATCAGCTTCATGAAAGAAAGACGGGATTGCGACTACGACATACGAAACATATATTCATGCTCAACTATGACATCTATAACTGTGTGTTCATATTTGTTTTGGCCGCTGGCGATCCAGATAGCGAAAAGAGAATGTTTGTTTCGTATAACCTAGTTAACATAGCATAGCTTACATGAATTATAACGCCACGAAATAGTTGATATACTGCTAGAGTTGGCGTTAGACTCCAATCAATCAATCATTTATTATAACAGGTATAATTAGACATACAGCTACGTGTTTTGGAGTGGAGGAAACAACATATTTACAGGGATGTCCAAAACATTACTTAGAACCAGATATTGTCGAGTTGTCTTTTGATCCTGTCAGACAAAGTTGTTACGATGTCTATTCATCAGCGGATTTACTCCTTTCCACTACATGCAGGGGATTGAATGAGTCCCAAAACTGTTTTCTTAACTTAAATGACAGTCTCCATAACAATCCAGAGTGCTTTCGAATGAACGAACTGGTCATCGAGTATTCATGTGAAGGTATTTTTTTTACTTAAATTTCAGGAAACAATAGGTTTCATTTCATGTTTGTGGCGATATTATCAGAAATATTTTTTCCCTATCATATATATATACATGTATGAATATCAGGCTAATTGAGGATGAGGGGTTATAGCTGCGGCACCGTCGTTCTTGTGGTCTTTCTGCTTTGTTTTAAAAAGACTAAGGTCCCATAGCCAGAAGACGAAACAATTACAAACTATAGCGATAATACCAGGATCTACAACCGATATACGTCGTGAAACTATTTGTTTTATTATATTTTCAACAATTAATCGTTAGGTCATTCTTATCTCTTTTTGTTGTTGTGTTAACGTTAATGTTGAATCGATGGAATAGTTTATTTTTCTTCAATGGTTTATTTTTTATTAGTACATTTTTTACTTACACCCAAAACTAAATTTGATTGCACTAACTTCTCATGACAATGACTATTTAAAAAAATAGAAAATACAGCTAAGTATGTGTTACATATTTAACTTCTGTTGTATGTAGTGACAAGATAGAAGGACTTGTTTAATAGATTTAATACAATGAAACATTAATTAATATGTGTGCCGTATGCTATCTCGAATGTACATGTGTAAATAGGTAGAGGCAGGGATTCACAATCTTATCTGTATATAAAGAGACGGTTTTAGATTTTATCCATATATTGAACATTTAAATATAAGTGATATAGAACTTTTGTGTGTGTATATAAAAATTTACGTGTGATAATAGGATCTCACAACCTACTCATTCCTGGATGCTATATGTACATGCCAGATGAGGTGTTCCAAGATTGGAAGTCAATACGTATAAAAGAAGAAGAAGAAACCAACAAAATTTAAACACAGAAAATCCGATTGATTGATTGACTGATGGTTGGTTGCTTAACATCCTGCAGCGGCAAATGCAACTTTGATGCAGGTTTTCTTTGCTAAACATATCGACAATCTGCTGCAGGAACTAGTAGTTCTAACTAATTGACCAATTTATTCTGGTCTCCACGAAAACCAATCATTTCTGTTTATTACAAATTGATATCAATTCTGTTATAAGTATCAGTTAAAATTTGTTGTCTGACCATTAATGGACTTAATAAATCAAGATATCTTCTTAGCTAGTCAGTTAACTACAAATATTCACTGATACTGCTATTGGACTGTCTGTTTATGTTGTCCATTTTTATGATAGTGTGTGATCATTTTGAATGGAAGTAAATATATACTGTGTTTTATCATGGTTATGTGTATATTGTTTTAGACACAGTTATCAAGAGATCAGGGTGGTTGGGATCCCATTAACCGTTTTAACATCGCCACAAGTTTGTGGCTGTACATGTCCCAAACCAGGTTCTGGATTCCATCAACAAATATTGTGGTATTTTTGTATTCAATGTTTAAAGTGAAATGTGTTTTTCTCTTTGTTGGTAGTAGTGGAATTGTTGACCATCACTGTTTAAACTTTCTTTTCATAATACAAAATTGTTTCCCGATTCCAGATACGACAGCTGGTCAACTGGAAAGACACAAAACTTCTACTACAATGGGTAAAGTATTAATAGAAAAGTATATTTATGTTGTAGTGTAATTTAAATATTTGATTGAATATCATGGAATGTTTGGGCCCATAAAACTAGGTTAACCCCACCACTTTATATTGAATTCGAAGTGCCCGTATACATACCAATCCAGGAAAGTGGCATGGGCGAACATGTGTGGTTGGGATATCGATTTTGCCTTTCTCTACGATTTTTCCATTGGATTTTGGAAATGTTCCGACAGCGTGGTATTTTTTTCCCCATTTTATTGTTTAACGTCAATACAAAAATAGAGAAATAATTTAATGTTGTCACCGTAATAGTTTTTTTGTTTCGTTTGTTCATTCATTGTTTTATCATATTCACTCATAGCCAGAAATGATAGGTGATTTGCTTATTTGCATATTCAAAATGGCGGCTCAAAGAGAATTTGGAATTTAACATATAGTTGAACGGGAAATTTTCTGTTAGCTTGGGCCGGACAATTTTCCGGGATAGAAAATCAAACTATGCACCGGTTTGAACAATATCTCAAAATATTACAGCTGTACCATGAAAACTCAAGGTTCCCACCCAGTTTCAAATTTTGAAGTGTAAGCACCATTCAAAAGCATTGAGAAGAAGTGAAAAAATGCATCCTGCACGGTTTTCAAGACATTAAAGCACTTTTCTTACAATCCCCATTCTAGTTGCCGGGACAAATTCGGTCAGTTCCGGTAACATTGTTGAGGAATCTTTCTTCGATAAATATGTTGCTGAAAAATTAAAGGTTCCCACGATAATTTAAAAGAGGGCTTCACAAGTTTTTTTTACCTTTCTAGTAGAGATTCAATAGGGGTTCATGCAAAAAAAATCTAATATTTCGTAAAACTGCTTCTGCTAGACATAGCATTATTTGAGTAAGCACCGCATTCCATTGTAAATGTAAATAAACAATTAAAAAAAGGCTCCACAAGGGTATTTTTTTATTTCGACAAAACAACAGAAGAAGTAACTATAATACAATTGGTAACAATACTGCCGATATATAAAGTTCCAAAAATTTAACAATATATATACTAAACGATTTCAATGACATACTAATACTTATGTGGGGTAGAAATTGAAACAAAATGCACATTATATTTTTTATTTACATATTTTTATTTCGTGGAAAAAAAAGGGGGGGGGGGGGGGGGGGGGGGGGCAGTACATTAAATATAATTTCGATCTTTTACACACGTCATCAGATTCCTAATAAACATATGATGACAATTAATTTTGATACGATCACAAATAATTATGAAGTTATTTATGTAATCAAAACTGTGATGAAATATCATTTAAAAAAAATAGATACGAGTTTTCATCAGCCTCTTCCAAATATGGTTCAACGTTTATTTGCTGACGTCATAAATGACGCGTTTGGTTTATGAATATTCATGAGCAAAATCACCCATGATTTCTGGCTATGCGATCATGACGTATGACTGACGACTAATTATACTAACACTTCTAACTTGCATGCTCGTCACGAATATTAAAAAAACTAATCGAGCAGACCCAGGTATAAATACGCACCGCGATTTTTATATATTTTTCATTAACTTCCAGGACTTCTTAATAGGCGGACGCCTTACAGCGTCGCATATATTTTCAGGTATTTACATTTGTGTTATAAAGTTATAAATGATTCAGTTAGATTTAATGCTTTAATTTATTTATTTAAAAGTTATTATATTAAAATTTAGTTATAAGTTTAATTAGCTGCGGAACCGTAGCCCTTTATGGTCTTTTTATTAATTTTTTTTTCTTGGCAGACCATATTCTGCCAAGAAAAAAAAATTAATAAAAAAAACCATAAAGGGCTACGGTTCCGCAGCTAAAGTTTAATATAATGAGTCTGTATATCGTAGAATACGTCATAGTCATATTGTTGATTCCTGTCCTCATTTGTTATTATATGTGAATGAATATTATATTTTTCCTAGTGTTGAATGTTGGATATTAAATATATTTTCAGTTAAAACTTGTTGATTCCTTGATTCCTTTGGTTAGTACCATCACAGCAATTAGTTCCCTATCTAAATGGATACATGGTAGAATTGCCTGTGACAATGTGAAACGTTATAAGAAGTGTATGGAGATGGGGGAATGTGAAACATTATAAGAAGTGTATGGAGATGGAGGAATGTGAAACATTATAAGAAGTGTATGGAGATGGAGGAATGTGAAACATTATAAGAAGTGTATGGAGATGGAGGAATGTGAAACATTATAAGAAGTGTATGGAGATGAAGGAATGTGAAACATTATAAGAAGTGTATGGGGATGGAGGAATGTGAAACATTATAAGAAGTGTATGGAGATGGAGGAATGTGAAACATTATAAGAAATGTATGGAGATGGAGGAATGTGAAACATTATAAGAAGTGTATGGAGATGGAGGAATGTGAAACATTATAAGAAGTGTATGGAGATGGAGGAATGTGAAACATTATAAGAAGTGTATGGAGATGGAGGAATGTGAAACATTATAAGAAGTGTATGGAGATGGAGCAATGTGAAACATTATAAGAAGTGTATGGAGATGGAGCAATGTGAAACATTATAAGAAGTGTATGGAGATGGAGGAATGTGAAATATTATAAGAAGTGTATGGAGATGGAGGAATGTGAAAACATTATAAGAAGTGTATGGAGATGGAGGAATGTGAAACAGTATAAGAAGTGTATGGAGATGGAGGAATGTGAAACAGTATAAGAAGTGTATGGAGATGGAGGAATGTGAAACATTATAAGAAGTGTATGGAGATGGAGGAATGTGAAACATTATAAGAAGTGTATGGAGATGGAGCAATGTGAAACATTATAAGAAGTGTATGGAGATGGAGGAATGTGAAATATTATAAGAAGTGTATGGAGATGGAGGAATGTGAAACAGTATAAGAAGTGTATGGAGATGGAGGAATGTGAAACAGTATAAGAAGTGTATGGAGATGGAGGAATGTGAAACAGTATAAGAAGTGTATGGAGATGGAGGAATGTGAAACATTATAAGAAGTGTATGGAGATGGAGGAATGTGAAACATTATAAGAAGTGTATGGAGATGGAGCAATGTGAAACATTATAAGAAGTGTATGGAGATGGAGGAATGTGAAACAGTATAAGAAGTGTATGGAGATGGAGGAATGTGAAACATTATAAGAAGTGTATGGAGATGGAGGAATGTGAAACAGTATAAGAAGTGAATGGAGATGGAGGAATGTGAAACAGTATAAGAAGTGTATGGAGATGGAGGAATGTGAAACATTATAAGAAGTGTATGGAGATGGAGCAATGTGAAACATTATAAGAAGTGTATGGAGATGGAGGAATGTGAAACAGTATAAGAAGTGTATGGAGATGGAGGAATGTGAAACATTATAAGAAGTGTATGGAGATGGAGGAATGTGAAACAGTATAAGAAGTGTATGGAGATGGAGGAATGTGAAACATTATAAGAAGTGTATGGAGATGGAGGAATGTGAAACATTATAAGAAGTGTATGGAGATGGAGGAATGTGAAACAGTATAAGAAGTGTATGGAGATGGAGGAATGTGAAACATTATAAGAAGTGTATGGAGATGGAGGAATGTGAAACAGTATAAGAAGTGTATGGAGATGGAGGAATGTGAAACATTATAAGAAGTGTATGGAGATGGAGGAATGTGAAACAGTATAAGAAGTGTATGGAGATGGAGGAATGTGAAACATTATAAGAAGTGTATGGAGATGGAGGAATGTGAAACATTATAAGAAGTGTATGGAGATGGAGGAATGTGAAACAGTATAAGAAGTGTATGGAGATGGAGGAATGTGAAACATTATAAGAAGTGTATGGAGATGGAGGAATGTGAAACATTATAAGAAGTGTATGGAGATGGAGGAATGTGAAACAGTATAAGAAGTGTATGGAGATGGAGGAATGTGAAACATTATAAGAAGTGTATGGAGATGGAGGAATGTGAAACAGTATAAGAAGTGTATGGAGATGGAGGAATGTGAAACATTATAAGAAGTGTATGGAGATGGAGGAATGTGAAACAGTATAAGAAGTGTATGGAGATGGAGGAATGTGAAACATTATAAGAAGTGTATGGAGATGGAGGAATGTGAAACATTATAAGAAGTGTATGGAGATGGAGGAATGTGAAACAGTATAAGAAGTGTATGGAGATGGAGGAATGTGAAACATTATAAGAAGTGTATGGAGATGGAGGAATGTGAAACATTATAAGAAGTGTATGGAGATGGAGGAATGTGAAACATTATAAGAAGTGTATGGAGATGGAGGAATGTGAAACAGTATAAGAAGTGTATGGAGATGGAGGAATGTGAAACATTATAAGAAGTGTATGGAGATGGAGGAATGTGAAACATTATAAGAAGTGTATGGAGATGGAGGAATGTGAAACAGTATAAGAAGTGTATGGAGATGGAGGAATGTGAAACATTATAAGAAGTGAATGGAGATGGAGGAATGTGAAACAGTATAAGAAGTGTATGGAGATGGAGGAATGTGAAACATTATAAGAAGTGAATGGAGATGGAGGAATGTGAAACAGTATAAGAAGTGTATGGAGATGGAGGAATGTGAAACATTATAAGAAGTGAATGGAGATGGAGGAATGTGAAACAGTATAAGAAGTGAATGGAGATGGAGGAATGTGAAACAGTATAAGAAGTGTATGGAGATGGAGGAATGTGAAACATTATAAGAAGTGAATGGAGATGGAGGAATGTGAAACAGTATAAGAAGTGTATGGAGATGGAGGAATGTGAAACATTATAAGAAGTGTATGGAGATGGAGGAATGTGAAACATTATAAGAAGTGTATGGAGATGGAGGAATGTGAAACATTATAAGAAGTGTATGGAGATGGAGGAATGTGAAACAGTATAAGAAGTGTATGGAGATGGAGGAATGTGAAACATTATAAGAAGTGTATGGAGATGGAGGAATGTGAAACATTATAAGAAGTGTATGGAGATGGAGGAATGTGAAACATTATAAGAAGTGTATGGAGATGGAGCAATGTGAAACATTATAAGAAGTGTATGGAGATGGAGGAATGTGAAACATTATAAGAAGTGTATGGAGATGGAGGAATGTGAAACATTATAAGAAGTGTATGGAGATGGAGGAATGTGAAACATTATAAGAAGTGTATGGAGATGGAGGAATGTGAAACATTATAAGAAGTGTATGGAGATGGAGGAATGTGAAACATTATAAGAAGTGTATGGAGATGGAGGAATGTGAAACAGTATAAGAAGTGTATGGAGATGGAGGAATGTGAAACATTATAAGAAGTGAATGGAGATGGAGGAATGTGAAACAGTATAAGAAGTGTATGGAGATGGAGGAATGTGAAACATTATAAGAAGTGAATGGAGATGGAGGAATGTGAAACAGTATAAGAAGTGTATGGAGATGGAGGAATGTGAAACATTATAAGAAGTGAATGGAGATGGAGGAATGTGAAACAGTATAAGAAGTGAATGGAGATGGAGGAATGTGAAACAGTATAAGAAGTGTATGGAGATGGAGGAATGTGAAACATTATAAGAAGTGAATGGAGATGGAGGAATGTGAAACAGTATAAGAAGTGTATGGAGATGGAGGAATGTGAAACATTATAAGAAGTGTATGGAGATGGAGGAATGTGAAACATTATAAGAAGTGTATGGAGATGGAGCAATGTGAAACATTATAAGAAGTGTATGGAGATGGAGGAATGTGAAATATTATAAGAAGTGTATGGAGATGGAGGAATGTGAAACAGTATAAGAAGTGTATGGAGATGGAGGAATGTGAAACAGTATAAGAAGTGTATGGAGATGGAGGAATGTGAAACAGTATAAGAAGTGTATGGAGATGGAGGAATGTGAAACATTATAAGAAGTGTATGGAGATGGAGGAATGTGAAACATTATAAGAAGTGTATGGAGATGGAGCAATGTGAAACATTATAAGAAGTGTATGGAGATGGAGGAATGTGAAACAGTATAAGAAGTGTATGGAGATGGAGGAATGTGAAACATTATAAGAAGTGTATGGAGATGGAGGAATGTGAAACAGTATAAGAAGTGAATGGAGATGGAGGAATGTGAAACAGTATAAGAAGTGTATGGAGATGGAGGAATGTGAAACATTATAAGAAGTGTATGGAGATGGAGCAATGTGAAACATTATAAGAAGTGTATGGAGATGGAGGAATGTGAAACAGTATAAGAAGTGTATGGAGATGGAGGAATGTGAAACATTATAAGAAGTGTATGGAGATGGAGGAATGTGAAACAGTATAAGAAGTGTATGGAGATGGAGGAATGTGAAACATTATAAGAAGTGTATGGAGATGGAGGAATGTGAAACATTATAAGAAGTGTATGGAGATGGAGGAATGTGAAACAGTATAAGAAGTGTATGGAGATGGAGGAATGTGAAACATTATAAGAAGTGTATGGAGATGGAGGAATGTGAAACAGTATAAGAAGTGTATGGAGATGGAGGAATGTGAAACATTATAAGAAGTGTATGGAGATGGAGGAATGTGAAACAGTATAAGAAGTGTATGGAGATGGAGGAATGTGAAACATTATAAGAAGTGTATGGAGATGGAGGAATGTGAAACATTATAAGAAGTGTATGGAGATGGAGGAATGTGAAACAGTATAAGAAGTGTATGGAGATGGAGGAATGTGAAACATTATAAGAAGTGTATGGAGATGGAGGAATGTGAAACATTATAAGAAGTGTATGGAGATGGAGGAATGTGAAACAGTATAAGAAGTGTATGGAGATGGAGGAATGTGAAACATTATAAGAAGTGTATGGAGATGGAGGAATGTGAAACAGTATAAGAAGTGTATGGAGATGGAGGAATGTGAAACATTATAAGAAGTGTATGGAGATGGAGGAATGTGAAACAGTATAAGAAGTGTATGGAGATGGAGGAATGTGAAACATTATAAGAAGTGTATGGAGATGGAGGAATGTGAAACATTATAAGAAGTGTATGGAGATGGAGGAATGTGAAACAGTATAAGAAGTGTATGGAGATGGAGGAATGTGAAACATTATAAGAAGTGTATGGAGATGGAGGAATGTGAAACATTATAAGAAGTGTATGGAGATGGAGGAATGTGAAACATTATAAGAAGTGTATGGAGATGGAGGAATGTGAAACAGTATAAGAAGTGTATGGAGATGGAGGAATGTGAAACATTATAAGAAGTGTATGGAGATGGAGGAATGTGAAACATTATAAGAAGTGTATGGAGATGGAGGAATGTGAAACAGTATAAGAAGTGTATGGAGATGGAGGAATGTGAAACATTATAAGAAGTGAATGGAGATGGAGGAATGTGAAACAGTATAAGAAGTGTATGGAGATGGAGGAATGTGAAACATTATAAGAAGTGAATGGAGATGGAGGAATGTGAAACAGTATAAGAAGTGTATGGAGATGGAGGAATGTGAAACATTATAAGAAGTGAATGGAGATGGAGGAATGTGAAACAGTATAAGAAGTGAATGGAGATGGAGGAATGTGAAACAGTATAAGAAGTGTATGGAGATGGAGGAATGTGAAACATTATAAGAAGTGAATGGAGATGGAGGAATGTGAAACAGTATAAGAAGTGTATGGAGATGGAGGAATGTGAAACATTATAAGAAGTGTATGGAGATGGAGGAATGTGAAACATTATAAGAAGTGTATGGAGATGGAGGAATGTGAAACATTATAAGAAGTGTATGGAGATGGAGGAATGTGAAACAGTATAAGAAGTGTATGGAGATGGAGGAATGTGAAACATTATAAGAAGTGTATGGAGATGGAGGAATGTGAAACATTATAAGAAGTGTATGGAGATGGAGGAATGTGAAACATTATAAGAAGTGTATGGAGATGGAGCAATGTGAAACATTATAAGAAGTGTATGGAGATGGAGGAATGTGAAACATTATAAGAAGTGTATGGAGATGGAGGAATGTGAAACATTATAAGAAGTGTATGGAGATGGAGGAATGTGAAACATTATAAGAAGTGTATGGAGATGGAGGAATGTGAAACATTATAAGAAGTGTATGGAGATGGAGGAATGTGAAACATTATAAGAAGTGTATGGAGATGGAGGAATGTGAAACAGTATAAGAAGTGTATGGAGATGGAGGAATGTGAAACATTATAAGAAGTGAATGGAGATGGAGGAATGTGAAACAGTATAAGAAGTGTATGGAGATGGAGGAATGTGAAACATTATAAGAAGTGAATGGAGATGGAGGAATGTGAAACAGTATAAGAAGTGTATGGAGATGGAGGAATGTGAAACATTATAAGAAGTGAATGGAGATGGAGGAATGTGAAACAGTATAAGAAGTGAATGGAGATGGAGGAATGTGAAACAGTATAAGAAGTGTATGGAGATGGAGGAATGTGAAACATTATAAGAAGTGAATGGAGATGGAGGAATGTGAAACAGTATAAGAAGTGTATGGAGATGGAGGAATGTGAAACATTATAAGAAGTGTATGGAGATGGAGGAATGTGAAACATTATAAGAAGTGTATGGAGATGGAGGAATGTGAAACATTATAAGAAGTGTATGGAGATGGAGGAATGTGAAACAGTATAAGAAGTGTATGGAGATGGAGGAATGTGAAACATTATAAGAAGTGTATGGAGATGGAGGAATGTGAAACATTATAAGAAGTGTATGGAGATGGAGGAATGTGAAACATTATAAGAAGTGTATGGAGATGGAGCAATGTGAAACATTATAAGAAGTGTATGGAGATGGAGGAATGTGAAACATTATAAGAAGTGTATGGAGATGGAGGAATGTGAAACATTATAAGAAGTGTATGGAGATGGAGGAATGTGAAACATTATAAGAAGTGTATGGAGATGGAGGAATGTGAAACATTATAAGAAGTGTATGGAGATGGAGGAATGTGAAATATTATAAGAAGTGTATGGAGATGGAGGAATGTGAAACATTATAAGAAGTGTATGGAGATGGAGCAATGTGAAACATTATAAGAAGTGTATGGAGATGGAGGAATGTGAAACATTATAAGAAGTGTATGGAGATGGAGCAATGTGAAACATTATAAGAAGTGTATAGAGATGGAGCAATGTGAAACATTATAAGAAGTGTATGGAGATGGAGGAATGTGAAATATTATAAGAAGTGTATGGAGATGGAGGAATGTGAAACATTATAAGAAGTGTATGGAGATGGAGCAATGTGAAACATTATAAGAAGTGTATGGAGATGGAGGAATGTGAAACATTATAAGAAGTGTATGGAGATGGAGCAATGTGAAACATTATAAGAAGTGTATAGAGATGGAGCAATGTGAAACATTATAAGAAGTGTATGGAGATGGAGGAATGTGAAACAGTATAAGAAGTGTATAGAGATGGAGCAATGTGAAACATTATAAGAAGTGTATGGAGATGGAGTAATGTGAAACATTATAAGAAGTGAATGGAGATGGAGGAATGTGAAACATTATAAGAAGTGTATGGAGATGGAGTAATGTGAAACATTATAAGAAGTGTATGGAGATGGAGGAATGTGAAACAGTATAAGAAGTGTATGGAGATGGAGTAATGTGAAACATTATAAGAAGTGTATGGAGATGGAGGAATGTGAAACATTATAAGAAGTGTATGGAGATGGAGGAATGTGAAACAGTATAAGAAGTGTATGGAGATGGAGGAATGTGAAACATTATAAGAAGTGAATGGAGATGGAGGAATGTGAAACAGTATAAGAAGTGTATGGAGATGGAGGAATGTGAAACATTATAAGAAGTGAATGGAGATGGAGGAATGTGAAACAGTATAAGAAGTGTATGGAGATGGAGGAGACTTCAGTGTAAATGAAATACAATTTATATTCCTTAGCTTGATAGATTTACTACAAATCAAATTCTAAATTACTTTCTTTCATATTTATTGACACTAATACATTTATTTATCAAGAACCTGAATGGTATATGTATATATAATATTAGCCCAGTATTTAAAAATATAAAGTTTATGTATGGGGCTTAGAACAGGGACATCTTATAACAGCGCAATTGCCCCACGTGCCCATGCGTTACGACGACACTGGCATAGCAACTGGGAGAAAGGCAAGGTTTACCGAGCCTTTCCCCAATTTTACACCCAATACACATATTTTAAGACACTGCTTTAATATTGTAGTTATCTTGAAGAAAAATCATATTAATACTAAGAAAATTATACAAATATCCATTGATTGCCCCTTTTAATATTTTCTGTGAACAGGGATCGAAGTGAACTGATTTAGAACTAATTTACCAAAGCTCAACAGGTAAATGACTAAAAGGGGAAAACAGGAAAAAAACCGCCTTGATTATGTAAACAACTCAATAACAGTAATGTTATTAGGACTCAAAAACACATGATTGCAGGATAAATATACATATTATTGAGAGAGGAGGGTTGGAATCCCATTAACCAGTTAAATTCTACCACATTTTTCTGTCTGTTCCAAATCAAGACCTGGATTTACAACCTCATATATTTTGACTTCAATGAATTGTGTAGAGGTGTTGTTTTTGTTTTGTTGATATTGGTGAATTGTTGATCATCACTGTTTAAACTTACTTATAATAATAGGTACAATGTACCTCTGTGTTATCTGTTATTGAATATGTACAACAATATCCTTCACATAATCATATTTTAATTCTGATAATTATGTTCTTTAGAAATATATATAGGAGTGATTGGAGGGCTAGCAGTAATCGCCTGTTTAGTAGTGGTCTTGGTATTCATTTTAATGAGGTATAATTTTTAGATATACATGTATTTTCAGTAAATAAATGTGGCAAAAATGGAAAAATTCCAAACAATGCTTTAAGCAATTCTGTTCTTGGAATTCATTCTATCGAAATCAGACAATGCTAATTATGTCCTTTTCATAAAACTGTCAGGGTATAAGGTAAATATTAAATGAAACTTAAGTCGTATCTTATAACATAATTTTAGTTTTGTCTGAAATTGTTATAATACTTTAGTAATTTTATTACATTTCATGATACATAATATTAACAGACCGTTTTTACGTAATTCCCTAGTTTTATGTTGAGTTTTTTTCTGACTTTTAACATTCAATAGCAAACTTTATCTATGGAGTACACCTTGTCATGAGTAGGAATCAAACTCACAACTCAAGTGGTTATAGAAACTGACTGCATAAGTGGATGTACATCTACCCGGTAACTACCATACGATCACGGCCACAACAGTACTTCAATCTACATGTACAAATGTACTTCAAAAACGATCATCCAATGAACGATAAAATAACCCAATATGATAAACATTTGGCATTCATTAGTACAGCTTACATATATATAACAGATGTCTACATAACAAACTGAATGTGGTGTTATTCATATTTTAACAAGCCTACTACCCAAAATTGAACAGCATATACATTTTACAGTTGAATTAGCTGGATATTAATAAAACAGGGAGGGGGGAATTTCATGTATCAGAGATATATGTCTCTTGAATTTATGTAAATATTACATTTGTACATTTTTATAGTCAAATAGAGGGCCGTTGTGATCGTATGGTAGTTGAATTTACAACTACCTGTGCAATCGGTGCCCATCACCAGTAAAGTTGCGAGTTCCAACACCTCTCATGGCGAGGTGTACTTGATACAACATTATGTGATAAAGTTTGTTAGTGACTTTCGACATGTCAGTAGTTTTCTCCGATTTCCTCTACCAATAAAACTGACTACCATGTTATAACTGAAATATTGTTGAAAGTGGCATTAATCACCTTAAACCTAAATACAAAATGTAGATGTAACTCCAGAAATATCATTCATTTTTATTTGGAAATCTGTTTTCAGCCATTCATTGGTACATTCCAATATTCTCCTTCCACATTTAATGATATTTATTCCTAAGCTTTATAAAAGTTATGTTTCCATTTCAAGTCAGAATGCATTATTTAGATTTTCAGTCTTTATTTTGTTGATAAAAATTAAAACTAGCTACTAGTTTAATATTTTTTGTTTTCCAATTTCAATGTTATTTCACAGGTCAAAATACCTTCATATATCAGCTAACAAGAATATTCCAAGATGTATTATTGATAGAGAAAAGGACTATTCTGGACATCAAAATGTTGCCTTTCCTAATTCAGCACAGCATGCGTCACAAAATAGAATTAGCTGTGAGAATAAAAATACAGCTGTTTATAGTAATGCATCATATCAGTATGAATATGTTTCTGCTAAACAGGATGATAGTGACAACTACGAGAACAACACTGTGTATGAGATGTGTGACTCACGTGAGATTGACTTTAATACAGGAAATCTACCTCGACCCAATTTACCGAAAAATCAGCTTGTCCTAAATCAAGTACAGACAGCTTTTAAAGAGCAGAGAACGGATGAAGAAGATCAAATGAGGAATGACTACAATCTCGCCATGCCTATCCACAACGACATATCTGATAAACAAAATGAAAACATTTTACTTTCGAATGACACATATATTATTCCTGAAGATGGAACCTACGATCACTCTCACAATACACGTCATGCCGAAACTGAAAGTAATCTGTATAGCCATACAATAGATGATGTGTATGATGTGACAAGACAGGACAGGAGACCAGATGGTAAAGAAGACACATATGATCATTTCTTTGGAAACAAAACGGAAGATGACTATGACATTTCAGGAACATAATACCTGGAATATAAATGAAATAAAATGTTGTTTTTTTTTGCTTCTGGTTAGGGTTATGGTGTTTAACAACACTTTCAACCATATTTATTTCAGTTATATCGTGGCGGTCAGTTTTGTTGGTGGAGGAAACTGGAATATCCAGAGAAAACAATCGACCTACCGCAAGTCACTGATAAACTTAATCACATAATGCTGTACAGAGTATATCCCGACATGATCAAGACATGATCAAGACTCGAACTCACAACGTTAGTGGTGATAGGCACTGATTGAACAATTAGTTTTTTTTTGCTTCTGAATCAATAATATATGAATATCACTACCTAAAGTCCTACAGTTTGATTGTTATATAATGTAGTCAGGAGTACGGTATTTCAGTTATAATAATGTAGTCAGGAGTACAGTATTTCAGCTAGAGTTTGATTGTTATATAATGTAGTCAGGAGTACAGTATTTCAGCTATAATAATGTAGTCAGTACAGTATTTCAGCTATAATAATGTAGTTAGGAGTACAGTATTTCAGCTATAATAATGTAGTCAGGAGTACAGTATTTCAGCTATAATAATGTAGTCAGGAGTACAATATTTCAGCTATAATAATGTAGTCAGGAGTACAGTATTTCAGCTAGAGTTTGATTGTTATATAATGTAGTCAGGAGTACAGTATTTCAACTATAATAATGTAGTCAGGAGTACAGTATTTCAGCTAGAGTTTGATTGTTATATAATGTAGTCAGGAGTACAATATTTCAGCTATAATAATGTAGTCAGGAGTACAGTATTTCAGCTAGAGTTTGATTGTTATATAATGTAGTCGGGAGTACAATATTTCAGCTATAATAATGTAGTCAGGAGTACAGTATTTCAGCTATAATAATGTAGTCAGGAGTACAGTATTTCAGCTATAATAATGTAGTCAGGAGTACAGTATTTCAGCTAGAGTTTGATTGTTATATAATGTAGTCAGGAGTACAGTATTTCAGCTATAATAATGTAGTTAGGAGTACAGTATGTCAGCTATAATAATGTAGTCAGGAGTACAGTATTTCAGCTATAATAATGTAGTAAGGTGTACAGTATTTCAGCTAGAGTTTGATTGTTATATAATGTAGTCAGGAGTACAGTATTTCAGCTATAATAATGTAGTCAGGAGTACAGTATTTCAGCTATAATAATGTAGTTAGGAGTACAGTATTTCAGCTATAATAATGTAGTCAGGAGTACAGTATTTCAGCTATAATAATGTAGTCAGGAGTACAGTATTTCAGCTAGAGTTTGATTGTTATATAATGTAGTCAGGAGTACAATATTTCAGCTATAATAATGTAGTCGGGAGTACAGTATTTCAGCTAGAGTTTGATTGTTATATAATGTAGTCAGGAGTACAATATTTCAGCTATAATAATGTAGTCAGGAGTACAGTATTTCAGCTATAATAATGTAGTCAGGAGTACTGTATTTCAGCTATAATAATGTAGTCAGGAGTACAGTATTTCAGCTATAATAATGTAGTCAGGAGTACAGTATTTCAGCTATAATAATGTAGTCAGGAGTACAGTATTTCAGCTATAATAATGTAGTCAGGAGTACAGTATTTCGGCTATAATAATGTAGACAGGAGTACAGTATTTCAGCTATAATAATGTAGTCAGTACAGTATTTCAGCTATAATAATGTAGTTAGGAGTACAGTATTTCAGCTATAATAATGTAGTCAGGAGTACAGTATTTCAGCTATAATAATGTAGTCAGGAGTACAGTATTTCAGCTAGAGTTTGATTGTTATATAATGTAGTCAGGAGTACAGTATTTCAACTATAATAATGTAGTCAGGAGTACAGTATTTCAGCTAGAGTTTGATTGTTATATAATGTAGTCAGGAGTACAATATTTCAGCTATAATAATGTAGTCAGGAGTACAGTATTTCAGCTAGAGTTTGATTGTTATATAATGTAGTCGGGAGTACAATATTTCAGCTATAATAATGTAGTCAGGAGTACAGTATTTCAGCTATAATAATGTAGTCAGGAGTACAGTATTTCAGCTATAATAATGTAGTCAGGAGTACAGTATTTCAGCTATAATAATGTAGTTAGGAGTACAGTATGTCAGCTATAATAATGTAGTCAGGAGTACAGTATTTCAGCTATAATAATGTAGTCAGGAGTACAGTATTTCAGCTATAATAATGTAGTCAGGAGTACAGTATTTCAGCTATAATAATGTAGTAAGATGTACAGTATTTCAGCTAGAGTTTGATTGTTATATAATGTAGTCAGGAGTACAGTATTTCAGCTATAATAATGTAGTCAGGAGTACAGTATTTCAGCTATAATAATGTAGTTAGGAGTACAGTATTTCAGCTATAATAATGTAGTCAGGAGTACAGTATTTCAGCTATAATAATGTAGTCAGGAGTACAGTATTTCAGCTAGAGTTTGATTGTTATATAATGTAGTCAGGAGTACAATATTTCAGCTATAATAATGTAGTCGGGAGTACAGTATTTCAGCTAGAGTTTGATTGTTATATAATGTAGTCAGGAGTACAATATTTCAGCTATAATAATGTAGTCAGGAGTACAGTATTTCAGCTATAATAATGTAGTCAGGAGTACAGTATTTCAGCTATAATAATGTAGTCAGGAGTACAGTATTTCAGCTATAATAATGTAGTCAGGAGTACAGTATTTCAGCTAGAGTTTGATTGTTATATAATGTAGTCAGGAGTACAGTATTTCAGCTATAATAATGTAGTCAGGAGTACAGTATTTCGGCTATAATAATGTAGACAGGAGTACAGTATTTCAGCTATAATAATGTAGTCAGGAGTACAGTATTTCAGCTATAATAATGTAGTCGGGAGTACAGTATTTCAGCTAGAGTTTGATTATTATATAATGTAGTCAGGAGTACAATATTTCAGCTAGAGTTTGATTGTTATATAATGTAGTCAGGAGCAGAGCTCCAGATAATTTTCAAGTCCAAAGGGTAATTACCCCCTACTTTTGAAAATGATGGGTATTTGCATATTTCCTTTGCACTGTTGTACTCTCTACTTCAGAAAAGATTGCTTACATGTACACTTTTAAAATTATGTTTGACACAAGTGTTATTCAATAAACGCAGGATGCAAGTGAAATGTATATCTCTGTTTAATTTGACACGATTGTGTCATGTTTATTAATAAAATGTTGTAAATATTTAGTTTTTTGCTCGTCGACTTCGGCAGTTTTCACAGCCGATTTGATAATGTCATCAATGATTCCTTTAACTATACTGTCACTAGACACAGATGAAACTGTCAGGAACTTAAGTATAGAATTTTCCGTAGTGCGCTTATTCATGTTCTTGCTCATTTTCGGTCATCCCTCATTTTCAATGAACAACGTGTTCCCAAATTTACTTTCGTTTTAGTTCTAAGTTATTACATAAACCGCATTTATTTGTAATATTGACCGCGATTGGATGATTTATCGTAAACATCCAATCAGATCTCTTTTGACATCGATGCTTAGAAAGGCAAACATTCGATACCCCTCGGATGTATACGCTCTCTCCTTCGAAAAGTATAAAGGGAAGTAATTACAGGGAATTTCTCAAAGACAAAAATGTATTGTTATGTACACGACTGTACAAGTACGCTCCGAATTTGGAAAGTTTGCTTACACAGCAATATGTATGCGTAATGTGTACACTCTGATCTGATAATACATGCGTTTTTACTTGTTTTCATAGCGTAAAAAACGCAAATACGCAGCTTATCTGGAGCTCTGGTCACGAGTACAGTATTTCAGCTAGAATTTGATTGTTATATAATGTAGTCAGGAGTACAGTATTTCAGCTAGAGTTTGATTGTTATATAATGTAGTCAGGAGTACAGTATTTCAGCTATAATAATGTAGTCAGGAGTACAGTATTTCAGCTATAATAATGTAGTCAGGAGTACAGTATTTCAGCTATAATAATGTAGTCAGGAGTACAATATTTCAGCTATAATAATGTAGTCAGGAGTACAATATTTCAGCTATAATAATGTAGTCAGGAGTACAGTATTTCAGCTATAATAATGTAGTCAGGAGTACAGTATTTCAGCTAGAATTTGATTGTTATATAATGTAGTCAGGAGTACAGTATTTCAGCTAGAGTTTGATTGTTATATAATGTAGTCAGGAGTACAGTATTTCAGCTATAATAATGTAGTCAGGAGTACAGTATTTCAGCTATAATAATGTAGTCAGGAGTACAGTATTTCAGCTATAATAATGTAGTCAGGAGTACAATATTTCAGCTATAATAATGTAGTCAGGAGTACAATATTTCAGCTATAATAATGTAGTCAGGAGTACAGTATTTCAGCTATAATAATGTAGTCAGGAGTACAGTATTTCAGCTAGAATTTGATTGTTATATAATGTAGTCAGGAGTACAGTATTTCAGCTAGAGTTTGATTGTTATATAATGTAGTCAGGAGTACAGTATTTCAGCTATAATAATGTAGTCAGGAGTACAGTATTTCAGCTATATTCATAAATTCATGATGAGACTAAGTTTAATATCAGTAAATCATGCACAAAGGTTAAAATGAGGTCTGGTGCAAGCATGGGCCTGTGGATGGACAGATTGCTACACGTGAAAAGGAAGATAGTGGATATAAGTTTTTTTTTTGCAACTTTAACATTTCCCCATATGTTCCTATGTTAAATTTTTCCTGTTGTGGTGGCCATCTTGTTAAAACTTTGTGTGTTGCCATATTGGATTTTCAAATAACAAAAAAAAAAAAAAAAAAAACGTAAACTTTTTCAAGGTTCAGATAAGGAACATTCCTACCATTACCAAGGAACAATTTCATCACAGTACACACATGTGGTTTTGAAATCCAATCAGAAAACATAATTGACTATAATAGCCATGTTGAATTACTGAATGAAATGGAAATCAAGTACAATATTGAGGACTACCCAAGTAATATTTCTACCAAGTTTGGAACCCAATTGGGCCTGTGGTTTCTGAGATATGATTGAAATGTTACAAGCTTACAGATGACAATGACAGATAACAAGAGGCTCCCAGGAGCCTGTAATCGCTCACCTGGTTTTCAATTTGACATCTAAAGTTGATAGAAAATGGGGGTGTTACACATAATTTTGAAAGTGGGCCACCCAAAGATCATTTCAACTCAAATTTCTGAGCAAAAGATTTTGATGTGATTTTTATCTCATAATATTCCTAAACGGAATAAACTGGCTGAAAAAATCTCACAGAAAAACCCAGAATATATGTTAAACTACTCATTGCCATGTAGCTGCAGTTAAAATTTGAGTTCATTTTGATTTGTAATAAAGCAGAAATTGACAACTAAAGAAATTTCTATTTTCAGTAACAGCAGCCATTTTGAAAGGAGGGCAGGGCTGTTGGACAGAATATTGAAAGGGGACCACCCAAGGACCATCCCAGCCAAATTTGGTTCAGCGGTTTCAGAGGAGAAGATTTAAATGTGATCTTTTATCAAAATATGTCTAATTTGTATAATTGGTTGAAAGAAAAATTTCACAGAAAAACCCAGAATATATGTTAATCTACTCATTGTCATGTAGCTGCAGTTAAAATTTGAGCTCATTTTGATTTATAATAAAGCAGCAATGGACAATTGAAGAAATTTCTATTTTTAGTAATAGCAGCCATCTTGAATGGAGGGTGGAGCTGTCGGACACAATTTTGAAATGGGACTACCCAAGGACTATCCCAGACAAATTTGGTTTAATTTGGTTCAGCGGTTTCAGAGAAGAAGATTTAAATGTGATCTTTTATCAAAATATGCCTAATTTGCATAACCTGTATAAAATCGGCTGAACGAAATATTTCACAGAAAAACTCTGATTATATGTAAAACTACTCACTGCAATGTAGCTGCAGTTAAAATTTGAGCTCATTTTGATTTATAATAAAGCAGCAATGGACAATTGAAGACATTTCTATTTTTAGTAAAGCAGCCATCTTGAATGGAGGGCGGGGCTGTCGGACACAATTTTGAAAGGTTTGGTTTAATTTGGTTCAGGGGTTTCAGAGGAGAAGATTTAAATGTGAAAGTTTACGACATACGACGACGGACGCCAAGTGATGGCAAAACCTCACATGGCCTTTGACCAGGTAAGCTAAAAAGTGATGGTCATTTTGATTTCAAAATAAACTTTGCTATAGTAAATACCTGTACTTCATCATGTTTGTGAAATGCATTTTTGCTAAAAAATAAAATAAAATAAAAACTATGCACACAATAATTATTTATGTACAAATATGATACAACAAAGATACTCTCAGTCTCAAGATGGTTCCTCTTTCTTTATTTCTTTCTTCAGAGACTTCTTTGGAGATTTATAACTTCTACCAAATGGACAGATAGATTTATTTAAGCACTGAGAACATCTAGGTCCTACAGGTAGACATGTCTGTTGTCCAAAACCTACCATTAGATGATTAATATCACTCCACAATTCTCTGAAGGTAGAAAATATTATTTTCAAAATAACATTCATTCAATAAGCACAATTTTACCCTAACGTGATTGAAGGTTTGGCTTATGGTGTTTAATGCCACTTTCAACAATATTTCAGTTATATCGTGGTGGTCACTTTTATAAGTGGAGGTAACCGGAGTACATGGAGAAAACTACTGACCTGCCACAAGTCACTGACAAACTTTATCACATAATGTTGTATAGAGTACATCTCGCCATGAGCCAGGATTGGCAAAAAAGCGGGAAATACTCATATTTCCCAGGACGGCGGGAAATACTGGGAAATAAGATTGATTCTTAATTTGCAAATATAATGATACAGGAAACTTCTTAATTGATATTTATGTTTTGCATGTATGGCCAAAATTGCATATAAAAAATCTTTAATTGATACAAATATAACTATATTGGAATTACAGAAAAAAAAAAATAATGGATAGTGTTATTAATGTACAGATATATAAAATTAATATTGGAAAATTGATATTTGTTAAAAAAAATATTGATTTTGATAGAAATATTAAGAAAATTATTCTTTACTTGTAATCCTCACTTTGTACCTCCTTTGTTTAGTGATTAAAACCATATTCTGACATGTTTATTGTTTGTCTTTACAAACTGGACTTATTGATTTCTAAAGGTTATTGAAGATGTGTTAATTAGTTTGTAAAAACAAATTAAAAAAGTTAGTCATTATCATAACATAAAGGAAATGCCCTTAGGATATGAGATTACATGTATACAACCTGGCAAAACAATCAGCTATTGTTAGAAATGCCATCAAATTTGGCTGCTATTGAGAGAGTCTTCTCAAACTTTGTCATGATTCAGTCAAAATTAAGAAATAGACTTGGTCTTGTTAAAGCAGGAAAGCTTGTTTTTTGCTACAGAATGCTAAGCGGGAAAGATGAAATAGATTGGTGAACTATGAAACTGTATGATTGAATTGAAAAGTGTAGATATCAAATTGTGGTGACAGTTTTAACATGTTTTTAATAAAAGTCTTTTGTATAAATATTATGTTTATATGAAGATTGCAATTTCGAAAGTTGTCTGAAGTCCTTCTTAATGGTCCTACACCTAGGCTGTATACCCATATTTATTAAACTGATGTAATTTTCAACACTGTGTGTTAAAATGTTAAGTTTTTAGCAACTTTGAAGAAATTAATCACATCTAAAAATCATATTTCCCACTTGAGCTAAAATTTAGAGTATTTCCCAGAACGGTATTTCCCAGTAATTACCACTGGTATATCCCGGCCAACCCTGCCATGAGCGGGATTCAAACTCACAACTTTAGTGGTGATTGACACTGATTGCATAGGGAATTGTAAATCTAACTACCATACAATCATGATGGCCCCATTATTGTTCAGTAGAAAAGAAAACAGCAAATAAATATCAATAATTCATCATATAATACACATGTTTTATGCAGAGGTGAATTCCATGTTCCTCAATGACCAAACTTTTTAACGAAACAGAAAATGACCTGTACAAGTCTTTGGGATAACAAAATTAATTCTATCTTATTAAGATTATCCAAATATTTTATGAATGGGTCATAAAAATCAAAAATATTACGTCATCCATAATTTTTTGTTGCTGTATATCAACTGATCTACCGAAACTGTCCATACCAAAAACTGTCTATCAGGAAGTCGGGAAAAAAAAATCAGTATATTGTAAAATGCCTGTCCCAAGCCAGGAACTGGACATGGAATTCCAATGTCATATATCATTGTCTTTTTTTGTGTTCAGTGATTGTTTGTTTTGTTGATATTAGTAGAATTCATGACCATCACTGTTTAAACTTTCTTTTGTTTTGTTGATATTAGTAGAATTCATGACCATCACTGTTTAAACTTTCTTTTGTTTTGTTGATATTAGTAGAATTCATGACCATCACTGTTTAAACTTTCTTTTGTTTTGTTGATATTAGTAGAATTCATGACCATCACTGTTTAAACTTTCTTTTGTTTTGTTGATATTAGTAGAATTCATGACCATCACTGTTTAAACTTTCTTTTGTTTTGTTGATATTAGTAGAATTCATGACCATCACTGTTTAAACTTTCTTTTGTTTTGTTGATATTAGTAGAATTCATGACCATCACTGTTTAAACTTTCTTTTGTTTTGTTGATATTAGTAGAATTCATGACCATCACTGTTTAAACTTTCTTTTCATAAGTGTGTATAACAATCCTCATCTAATCTGACATATGGGTGATTTTCAAAAAAATGAAGACTTTGTGTGACATAGAGGGTGAAATTTCAAATTGGACAAATTGACATACGTAAAATAATGTCAATATGATATATTTTTCAGATTCAGTTGCTCAGTGCAATATATGAAGACAAACATTTTTTTTTCAACTTTTATTAGCAACAAAGTGTTAAAATGATATAACAAATACAGACTTACTTCCTCAGAGGTATCATTTTCTTTTGGGTATGGTAAAAGACCTAAATGTATTTCAATTTGATAATGATATGAAAAAGGCACATTTTGGTACCAAACTTTGTATATATCATGAGAAAACAGTTTCAGTATATCAAAGAAACACTATTTTTACTGTATATTTTAAAAAATCTGGTAATTAAAGTTTTCATACAAGCATAAAAAATATGATCTAATGAGGCTTAATAGTTGTAAATCAATTATTTATATATGCCTAATAAATATAACAAAAGTTAAGTTAAGTTGATCATTGGTGGTATAAACTAGAGGTAACCAAATGAAAATACTGTTCATTTTTTTATGTTTTGTCACACTCCTGACACATTTTTCTAAAAGATAAATACACCTAATATCAAGCTAAATGCAATCATTGTTGGTCACAATAACTTTTTTAAGTAGTAGTACATAATATATTTTGACTGAAAAAAGGTTTCCCTTGAATATATTTCATTTTTGCATTGTTATGATGTTATTTCAATCATATTTTATCATATTCTAAGTAATACTATCATAATTATAAAAAATGACAACTCAATTTTCAACCATTTATACATCTTTTCAAGAGTATAGTGCTTATTGAGAATTAAATAATTCCCCGAGACAATTACAAGCAGTTTTATGGAGGCTATATGCTTACAAAATAATCTATTTCTTAAATAAAATTGTCACACTCCTGACTCCCTCTCGAAAATAATATAACCAACTTATTCTTTCAAAACTAAAAGTTATATTTCTTCAAAAGCTTATATTTCTTACAGTTAACAGTAAATGTTAAAAGAAGATTCAAAATTATGTTTTTGCTTTTTCTAATGATGAGTGTGCTAATTATTTGCCCTTTAGGAATTTATCTTATCAAAAATGGTTAAAATGGATTTGAAATTTATTAAAACTAGTAATAGATCATCTTTTCTTAGTATAAAATTACTTTTTAGTGGTTTTCAAATTAGTTTCCCCATGTTTCTCAATAATTTACTCTGCAAAAAAACTTCCTACTGCAATTGCAATCTACATTTAATGTTTTTATGTCAGGAGTGTGACATATTACTGTTGAATGAAAAATTATTGATAAATTTTCAAAAATGCTATATCAAAAGAATGAAAATGTTTTATAAAGGCAAGATATATTAAAGTAAGTATTCTGTTTATCTAAAGCAACATACATCAATTTTTCATTTGGAAAAAATCCATATTTTGACATGTTTTAAGAAAATATAACCCTTTATCATCACTTATTATGAGAAAGGTGTCATGCAATATACAAAAATACTATAATTATTACTTATTGTTTATATGTAATTAAATTGAAAACATTATGGAAGTTTGTAGAAGCATGGTTTATTATTTTTTTTATTTCAAAGATATGCCTATTAAAAGTGTCACACTCCTGACATTAGTTATTTTGATTTCCTAGCTATGCTATGTCATATATCAGAGCTATTTCCAACTTTTTTTTTTGATTGGGTCTGGAGCACTCCTGACATTTTTTGTGTCTCTCCTTATGCAAGCCCAATTTTACAACTATCATATTCATCCAGTCTAATACTACTAAATTATTATAACTAATGTTTTTTTACAACATATTTTTACTTTTCTGAACTAATTAGTCTCAACAATGAAAAACTATTAAGGTTTAATTTGACATTTGTACAATTTTCCAAGTTAAATTTATTCACGTACACTAATTTAAAAAATAGAATAATTTTTTGTCGCAAAATCATAGGGTCACAAAGCATCTAGATATTTGAAGTAAAATGGTACGAAATTATAGAATACCATCTTTCTTTAATATAGTCTTTATTTTATTTTTTCTATCATCGAGGTAAGTTGAGGCAATTTAAAGTTTGTCACGCTAAAACGTCACACTCCTGACAAATTTGACCAGTTTTTAGAGGATAACTTTTTAACCGGAAGAGCAATCTCCATGACACTTTGCATGAAGATAACCGTTACCATTGTGCTTGTTTTAAGATATTTACCTTTCTTTCATATCATTTAATATTCAAATTATTCTCTGAAAATGAAAGTCTTCTTTTTTTTGAAAATCACCCACATACAGGATGTGGTGGTAGTTATGGTTCTTTCCTACAGACAGAGGACATTATAGATGCCCTGGGCTTTCCTACAGACAGAGGACATTATAGATGCCCTGGGCTTTCCTACAGACAGAGGACATTATAGATGCTCTGGGCTTTCCTACAGACAGAGGACATTATAGATGCCCTGGGCTTTCCTACAGACAGAGGACATTATAGATGCCCTAGGCTTTCCTACAGACAGAGGACATTATAGATGCCCTGGGCTTTCCTACAGACAGAGGACATTATAGATGCCCTGGGCTTTCCTACAGACAGAGGACATTATATATGCCCTGGGCTTTCCTACAGACAGAGGACATTATAGATGCCCTGGGCTTTCCTACAGACAGAGGACATTATAGATGCCCTAGGCTTTCCTACAGACAGAGGACATTATAGATGCTCTGGGCTTTCCTACAGACAGAGGACATTATAGATGCCCTGGGCTTTCCTACAGACAGAGGACATTATAGATGCTCTGGGCTTTCCTACAGACAGAGGACATTATAGATGCCCTGGGCTTTCCTACAGACAGAGGACATTATAGATGCCCTGGGCTTTCCTACAGACAGAGGACATTATAGATGCCCTAGGCTTTCCTACAGACAGAGGACATTATAGATGCCCTGGGCTTTCCTACAGACAGAGGACATTATAGATGCTCTGGGCTTTCCTACAGACAGAGGACATAATAGATGCCCTGGGCTTTCCTACAGACAGAGGACATTATAGATACCCTGGGCTTTCCTACAGACAGAGGACATTATAGATGTTCTGGGCTTTCCTACAGACAGAGGACATTATAGATGCCCTGGGCTTTCCTACAGACAGAGGACATTATAGATGCCCTAGGCTTTCCTACAGACAGAGGACATTATAGATGCCCTGGGCTTTCCTACAGACAGAGGACATTAAAGATGCCCTGGGCTTTCCTACAGACAGAGGACATTATAGATGCTCTGGGCTTTCCTACAGACAGAGGACATTATAGATGCCCTGGGCTTTCCTACAGACAGAGGACATTATAGATACCCTGGGCTTTCCTACAGACAGAGGACATTATAGATGCCCTGGGCTTTCCTACAGACAGAGGACATTATAGATGCTCTGGGCTTTCCTACAGACAGAGGACATTATAGATACCCTGGGCTTTCCTACAGACAGAGGACATTATAGATGCCCTGGGCTTTCCTACAGACAGAGGACATTATAGATACCCTGGGCTTTCCTACAGACAGAGGACATTATAGATACCCTGGGCTTTCCTACAGACAGAGGACATAATAGATGCCCTGGGCTTTCCTACAGACAGAGGACATTATAGATGTTCTGGGCTTTCCTACAGACAGAGGACATTATAGATGCCCTAGGCTTTCCTACAGACAGAGGACATTATAGATACCCTGGGCTTTCCTACAGACAGAGGACATTATAGATGCCCTAGGCTTTCCTACAGACAGAGGACATTATAGATACCCTGGGCTTTCCTACAGACAGAGGATATTATAGATGCTCTGGGCTTTCCTACAGACAGAGGACATTATAGATGCCCTGGGCTTTCCTACAGACAGAGGACATTATAGATGCCCTAGGCTTTCCTACAGACAGAGGACATTATAGATGACCTGGGCTTTCCTACAGATAGAGGATATTATAGATGCTCTGGGCATTCCTACTTAAATCTTTCTTGTACAGAATCTGTGTTATCTATTTTTTGCTATTTAATAAATACTGGTAAAGCAGAATATATTCTTTCAACATGATTTGAACATATTTTCAGAAGAAATGTATATCTATATACATGTACATTTATAAGGTTTAGTTACTATCAATGATATGTTAGTTATATTATCATGGCGGCGAATTTTATTGGTGGAGGAAACCAGATCACACCTGGAGAAAACCACCGACAAGTCACTAACAAACTTTATCACATAAGGTTGTATTGATGTATGCATGACTGGAATCAAACTAAAACGTTTTGTTGATATGCTCCGATTATATAAATAGATGTTAACCCAACGACTATATGATCATGGCTACGCCCCTCCAATGTAAGGCAGAATATTGAACATATGATTTTAACCAGACTGATCAGAATGAAGAAAAATAGCTGTGTTGACAATAAATATATATTAACCTTGGTAACCAATCTTCTAAACTTTTCCTTGTATCTTCAGGTTGTTTGGTGGGTTTTCTGTGCCACCCAAGTCTATTAGATATCCTGTGTACATGTGTATCTACTCCTATACCCTGAATGTCATTCCAGGCACACTTCATCACAAGATAAGACATCTTAGGTCCTACTCCTGGAAGTTTACATAAATCTTCTACAGTGTTTGGAATATCACCATGGTATTGCTCCAGTAAAATCTGACTAGTTCTCTTAATATACTCTACTTTTCTCTGTAAAAAAAGTTAAATATGGCATGAAGGTTAAATATGGCATGAAGGTTAATATGGCATGAAGGTTAAATATGGCATGAAGGTTAAATATGGCATGAAGGTTAAATATGGCATGAAGGTTAAATATGGCATGAAGGTTAATATGGCATGAAGGTTAAATATGGCATGAAGGTTAATATGGCATGAAGGTTAATATGGCATGAAGGTTAATATGGCATGAAGGTTAAATATGGCATGAAGGTTAAATATGGCATGAAGGTTAAATATGGCATGAAGGTTATTACTTAAAATTTTCTTACTTCTTAGTTCTTTCTAATTTGCAACTTGGATATTGGTCAGCCCATTTTGAAATTTATGAGAGATCCCAAGAATATTATTGACTTCCAGAATAGAATTAAAATTGTAAAAACTACAACAGAGTTTTTAACAGCTATACTTTCCACATCACAAGCTTATAATGGTAAAGATATGTTAAAGATGCAAGAAATTTCAACATACAATGTACAGTACAGTTAGTGACATAGCGTGATAAATCCCTGTGATAGACGTATCACTCGTCTTGGTGATTTGGATATATCTTTTGTTCTATCAAATACCTGTATATCTTCAAAATTTCTTTTACATGTGTACATTTGGACTACTCCAAGCTAAGGTTGCACTTTTAGCGGCCACTGAGGGTGAAAAATGAAACACCTTTAATCATTCCATATTTTAATCATTTTTTAACACAAATATCATATCTACAAGATTCTAACTGATCAGGGATAGTTTCCATCATTTTGATTGAAAACAAATATTTAAAGATAATGCTGTCAAAAAATCTGTACGTATGGGACAATCACTTATAATTATTATTGTGTTTTTCCTCTAAAGACTTTATCCATTGTTTAGATCCCATAATGCACCAAGTTTAAACATCCATGTACAGTGTATCATTCATTAATATTATATTACAACATATCATTTACTGATCAATTACACAATATCCCTTAAAAAGTGCAACCTTATAATTAGCTTGCAGTAGTCCATATAGAGCAGGGGCAGATCCAGGATTTCAAGTTAGTGGGAGGCACACTTAAAAAAATTGCACTGAGAGGAGGGAGGCACGTAAATTTTTGGGGTATTTCGTGTGAAAAAAAATCAGGGGGAGGATGCACACATGTACATCTACCTATTACAATGTACATAGCTATCCCTCTGTATGCAAGTTTGACTCCCACTCATACCAATAAGGTGTAATGGATGCCCTCAATGTGTTCATAAAGTGACTAATACAAAGTGTCTGTACGGTAATCTACGTTGTACATTGTACATGTACATGTAGACTCTGGCTTCCTTCATCACTATAAATTTGAAACTAAAATATTCACTGAAAGTGGAATCAAACACTCATATTATCTGATCCAATCCTAACTTTATTCTGTGATCAAGGTCATGGAGTTGAAACTATATCATATGTTATTACTTATAAATGTACTGTTGATCTTATAATGTCCTTTTATTAACCAACTTACTATATTATGACTATAAATGCATATGTTTTATAAATCTACTGGCAGGGCATTACATGATTTACGGGGCATTAATACAGGGCCATTATGGAAAAAAGTGGTCAATTATGAAAGAAATGGTGCCGAATTGTAACATGCTCACTTGAGTTTTGTTTCTTTCGTTTTTGACTTAAAAAAAAATCGTCATTTAAAAAAAAAATAGATAACAGTGTATTTTCTGAAAATCAGGATTAGTGAAAAAGATTATAAATTTTGATACGCCATCGACGGTGTGCAATGGTCAGTTGGGCGGATGACCATGATATGTTGTGTTAACCCTTTGACTGCACTAGGGGCATATAATTTGTCCATTGAGACAGAAAATTACGTTTATTTTCTAATGAATAAGTTACGCAAATATATAATAATTATATTGCACAATTTGAAATCAGATACATATGTTGCACATTCTTTAAAATTAAAAAGAAATGGTAAGAAACGTCACAATGTTGTTAAAATGACGTTATGAAATAAATGATGTCACACTGCTGAAAAGGTCATAAAGGGGTCTCCAGAAAAATGAACAGTGACGACGAAATCGATAATGTCAATCAAGGTTCAGATATTGAAATAGGTGGAGAAACAGGTAGTTCGGAAGAGATGGACGATGATACTGTCCATCAAAATGTCCACTATAAATTTATGGACAGTATCAAATCCAGATGAATTTATTTTTCCACATGAAGTTATTGTCTTCAGTCAACCTACATTTGTATGGAAGCAAAACACCCACTGCCTAAAGAAGCTGAACCCGTAGAATAGTTTTCGCAATTGAGTGCTACAAATGAAGATTGTTCAATATTTTACTGGAGAGAAATTCTGAAAATATGATTTTCGAACACTTGGTGAGGCATGCATAAATAATGGTTTAAGTTAGTTAATAAAAGTATTAAGAAAAGGGTGTTTTCATAATGGCCCGGTTATGTGTCCTCGGTCTGTAATAATGGCCCTCGAAGTCTGTATTGTCCTCGAGCCAATACAGACTCCTTGGGCCATTATTACAGACCTTGGACACATAACAGGGCCATTATGAAAACACCCATTTGTTAATACTATAGTAATGTCAATCTGATTAAAAGACTTCACTGACTTGCTCCTATTTACTGATATGTTGTGGCATAGGAGTTCTGAAGAAACCCCATTACAGCTCACATGCGAGTGATCATATGAACTAAATTACCCACCAATGAAAATGGCACTCGGGTGACTGAAATGGTTATAATTTAAAATCTAGCTGTTTTGTTTGATACAAGCAATATGATTAGGTGAAAATGGTCACAATCCGTATACAAATTAAAGTAAAGGAACAGCCCTTTTATTGCTGTTCTACATTTCAGTCACAGTAGGGTCTTCAATAAGTCTATATTTTATTGTTTCAATCGGAACAAAAAAATAAATAAAATGTAAGACATCAAAGTAATAATCCTGCCTTCCACAGGAATCTGAAATTTTATCAATGAAAAACCCTAGACCTTAAATTTACTATCCACATACATGTATCTTTACCATCAATGCATACATGTACAAAGAAGGGTTTATTTTAGATCGACATCTAAATTTCGAAAAACACATCCAAATGCAAAATAACAATGCCAACCAGATTGTAGGACTAACTAGATCATTTGTACATCTTGACAATAGAACATTTAGCCTAATATTCAAAGCATTAGTCCATCCACACTTGGAATATGTGAGTAGCATATGGTCACCATATAAGAAGAAAGATATAGAAGCAATAGAAAATGTGCAAAAAAGAGCAACAAGAATGTTATCCCAGATGAAGAACTTAAATTATGAGGAAAAGCTTAAGCAGCTGAAAATGCCAACTGTAAAATTTAGACATATGAGGGGGGACATGATTGAAGCGTTTAAAATACTGACTTAAGATTATAAGACGGTAGGGTTACTGAAGGAATGCTTGACATCAGCAGATCACACATAACAAGAGGAAATGCATTGAAACTAGAAAAACATCGAAGTAGAAGGGACACAGCTGAGCACACACTGGAAAATCCTTAACATAAAATTTATGCCAGATGTACAAAAACAGGCCCAGACGTATGACCTCAGGAAATATAGCTTTACCAACAGAATAGTTTACCAAACCACATAGTGGAAGCAAAAACGATGTTCCAATTTGAAAATAGATTGGACAGACACTGGGGGAACCATCCAATGAAATATGATTTCACAGCAGAGTATGGCCCAACAACCGGAAGACTGGGAGCTGTGAGAAATGATGAAGAAGAGCTGCCTATAGAGCCCAGACAGGAGCTGCAGGCAGAATCAACATAAGATCATACATGTATACTAACATGGACCGTAAATTAGTGACCAAGGTCTTTCATTCATCAAATTTCAGATTGCTGCAGACAAACCTCTGGTTTAGCGGTCACATCACTGATGACATCACATCCCATGGAATCAACAGGTGCATCTCTATTTTTTCTCATCTCATACATGTTTTTTAATTGCTTTCTCCAAATTGGAGGCTCCCATTTTTCTTTTTTGACATCTACTGAATTTTCAGTTTCATACTTTATTTCAGTCTTTTCTTTTTTCCCTTTCCGTTTCTTACCAATACTGATGTTATTAGGTTGTTCTTTCTTCAGATCATGAACACTGTTTTCTACCGGTTCTACTTTCACTCTTACAGTAGTCTCACTGTCACTAGTGACAAAAGTAGTGTCAGTGTCACTAACACTATCAACATTCTTTACTATTTTTGATCTTGTGAGGCGTGAATTAGTAAAATACTTCGATTCGCACGTGTCTGTCATTTTCAAAGGAAATATTGAAACGATTTTAGAAGTTTTCCATAAACATCTCACACTAAACATTAACGACAACTTGAAAAAGACAAAACACGTGTGTCTGTTTACATTATGCAAGAGTAAAACTTTCCCGCGGTAATGCTTATTTCACTTCCGGTTTCTACTTTCACTTTGTTTTTATTTTATTAATTGTGTTTTGCTGTCAGAGATTGACAGCAAAACACAATTAATTAATTAATTAAAACAGCTATTGTAATTATTAATTAATATCAGTTTTTTCATTAATTAATTTAAAATATCATATGCTGATCAAGCATTGAAAACGAATGGAAAACAACTGAACGGGTCAAGGTTGTTTCAGAAAGGGTAGACAACTGATTTAGACAACAACAAAACATGGCTTTCTCAAGACCAGGGCAAAAATGTCCTATGCTGTTGTTGTCTGGGAATTCTCATCCGGAATTGGTACAGTTGATCGCAAAGTATGTCATCTAATTCAATTGAAATCATACATGTAGTTGTCAAACACGGTGGTGTCCTATTTATAATGTACAATTTGAGGAAAAGAGTGGTGTGTAAATTTGTAGAAGGCATGTTGTCTATCGACCAGTTTGCATTTAGTCTTTATCTTCATTTGAGAACATTAGGAATGCGACCACCATTGTGAAAGTCTTGTCTTCTGACTTCAAAGAAGAGGTTTATGACCATATGGACTACTGCAAGCTAAGGTTGCCACTGTTAGTGGCCACTGAGTCTGAGGATGAAAAAGTCTTAAAAGACCTGTAATTATTCCAAATTTTAATTATTTTTTAACACAAATATCATATCTACAAGATTCCAACTGGTCAGGGATAGCTTTCATCATTTTGATTGAAAAAATGTATTTAAAGATAATGCTGTTTTAAAATCTGTACATGTATGTATGGGACAATCACTTATGATTATAAAAACATTTTCATCTAAAACTTTATCAATTGTTTTATTATATTTTGAAATCAGAACTAGTTTGCTTTCAACACTAGAACAACCAGAGCTTTCTGGTTAGATATCTTTTGATAATTTTCCCATTTTTCAAGCTGCCTCAAAATAATTGCAAAAATTGTTGATTTTTTCTCTTTTAAAAATCACACAAGCTAAACTATTCTGCATTTAACATAGTGATTATGAAATTTTACTATTCTTTTAACCAGTGAAAATAATTATTAAGATATCTATTATATAAAATTCACATTAGACTATTTTTAAGATGTTCTATTTTCCATATTCTTGTCTCATACGTAAGATTTAATTGAAACAATAACATTAAATGAAACAATAACATTCTATATTAAAACCTTCCAATTGTTTCAAAGAAATAAGAAGATGAAAATCGTAAACTAAACCTTTTACATAAATTTGTTATAAAAAACGATCAGAAAGAATCACCAAATAAGTCTTTTTTTCCTTAAATGAAACAACACAGATATATTAAATCCAGTTTCTTGCAAAAAATAAACAAATTTTTGACTGAATTAGCTGATTACATTATGAAGTCGACATATTGTATAGTGTTAAGAATTAAAATTGTAGCATTTGACTCATTCTTACAAGTATAAAAAATACTTTTTACTATTTCGTTCCATACATAAGATTTTATAGCCCATATTTAGAAGTAAAATTAAATAATTCAGAAACATCATACATTTGTATTTAAATCTTCCAAGTGTTTCAGAGTAGTAAGTGGTAGAATAGTAAATAAGACCTTTTAAGCTAATTGTATATGAAACAATCGGCATTGCCATTGGATCATCAGACGGCTATTGTTTTTCCAAAAATGAAACCAATACAAATACCAATTCTTGTATCTTGCAAGAAATAAACAAATTTTAGACTGGCTAAGTTGATTTAACTAAGAGGTCAACACATTGTATAGTATTCAGAATCAAAATTGTAGCATTTGACACATTCCTACAACAAAAAACATGATAGTTGTTGTCACATATACTGTAGGACTATATAGTGTAATCCTAATATCTTACATATGGGACAAAAGTTTGCAAAATTTATTTTGTTGTGAATGTGGATTTCACTTACATTTAATTTAGAAAGTAATGAAATGTATTCTTATTATTTAGTTTTCTACTCTTTTAGCTCGCCTTGCCAAAGGCAATGTGAGCTTTTGCAATCACTTGGTCCGTTAACTTTTCACATTTTAATCTTCTCCTCTGAAACCCCCTCAGCCAGATGAACTGAAACTTGGTAGGAAGCATCTATGGAAGGTCCTCTATAAAGAGTGCTCATTTTGTTCCGATCGGTTAACAAACATGGCCGCGACAGGCAATTCTTGTTTCTGATTGGTTGATTTCTAAAAAATCTTCTCCTCTGTTAAAAGAAAGATAACTCTTGCCATTATCTCCCTTAGAAATTAAACAATGCTGATATAGTGTAACCTTTTTATTCTATACATTACAAGTAGGTATTCACATTTTAATATTCTTTTTACCAAACCTTGCCAAAGGCAATATGAGCTTTTGCCATCACTTGGTGTCCGTCGTCTGTCATCCGTTTACATTTCACATTTTAATCTTCTCATCTGAAAACCCTCGGCCAAATGAACTGAAACTTGGTAGGAAGCATCTATGGAAGGTCCTCTCTAAAGAGTGCACATTTTTTTTTTCTACTTTCACATTATTCACATAATACATTACAGATATATTTAGCAGGACAGTGTCAGTCATCACCTATTAGCATTACAAAACATTTGTCATACAGTGTACATTCAAATACATTACTTGCTTGTGTTACCATCATGTTAATTTAAATAATTAACTAATAAAAAATAGATCATTTTCAAAAAGGTCTAGTTTTCGAAATAGAAATTACATACTTCGTAAGCTTAAAAATGGTTTTCCTCAATAACTGAACTATATTTATAATATACAATACAATACAATACAATACAATAATAATCATATTGGATGCACTTTCCCACTGTCCATATTTGTGGTGCATCCATTTAGAATTTGTCTAGAACAACATATATTTTGAGTTACTTCCCTTATACCAATATTATCTTAATATCTTCCCATTTCTTCACAATTCTTTCCCTAATTGCAGGGGTCTGATAGAAAGAGGCAGACTGAACTTCAATTTCATATGTGCATTTTATTATATTTACTACACCTGATACACATGGTTTTTGTTCAGAAAATCTAAAAGAGTAGATATAATACTTAATGAGAACAATGAATAGATTAATAGAGTAATCAAGCATGTCTGATCCAAGTATTATATGTTGTGCTGAAATAGGAATTTCTACATTACACTTGTTTTTATACGCCCGTCTTTAAAACGGGACGTATTATGGTATACCAATGTCCGACTGTCCATCCGTCCGTTTCACATGTCGCGCTCTAACTTAAGAACCCCTTGGCCAATTCACTTCAAATTTCACAGAGTTACTGGAATTGATGGTCTTACGGTCTGTATACTTTATGGTGAAATTTCGACTATATTCATCAAATTGTAGGCGATTTTTCGTATGTCACGCTGTAAATTGAGAACCCCTCTGCCAATTCACTTCAAACTTCGCATAGTTATTGGAATTGATAGTCTTATGGTCTGTATACTTTTTGGTGAAATTTCAATTTTTCATTCCAGAGTTATGGGACTTTATTCATCAAATTGTAGGCGATTTTTAGTATGTCGCACTGTAAATTGAGAACCCCTTCACCAATTCACTTCAAACTTCGTACTATTATTGGAATTGATAGTCTTTACTGATTTCTCAAAAAATTTTGTTTTCAATTGTATAGATATTGTATAAATGTTCCGATTCATGTTTATGGTGCAGCTGTTGGTGAAATTTAAATTTTTCATTCAAGAGTTATGGGAATGAAAGTCTTTACAAATATTGTATGAATGTTGACGACGGGCGTATCATGCGCTCTTGGCGCAGCTGTTTATTTTATATTTCTGCCATTTCCAACCATAGACTTTTGACAATATTACATTCCCAGAATAAGTGTAAAATTGTTTCTTTTGTTTCATTACAAAAATTACATAGTTGGGTCTCTTTTAGTTTACATTTAAACAGGAGGGAATTAGTACTCAAAATTATATGCAATATTTTGTATCAATTCAATTGAAATACAGAAAATTGATTGTTTTTTGTACAATAGAAAGGAATTTTGTATATCAGATCCCTGTTGAGGCAGTTCACAATTTCTGTATTTAATTCTTCTTTCCCATCTTTCTTGTTGTTTTGTTAGTGGTTCAAAGTGGTTTAACAAAATTTTTCTGTAGAAATATTGGCATGATTTCTTGTGTTTTTTTTACTATATTCAAAATTTTCACAAGTTATCACTGTGATTTTTTTTGTAAGTTTAATTTTAACCTTCCAAATTTGTGGTATCATATGTAAAATTCCCATATACTGTAAAAAGGTGGTATAAATTTCTTTAAATCGATAGAAGGAAAGGAATTCATTGTTCTCATCAAGTAAATCATTTATAAAAAATAATTCCTGCATCACATCATTTATAATAAAAAACAATGGTGTTATCAATTTTTAGCTTTTTATTAAACCATATGGATTGGGTTAGAATATTTGTAGGAATATCATCACTTTCGGAAGACCTCTTCCTTTATAATTTTCCCCAGTTTTGAAAGATATCAGTCCAAAATCTGTTGAAATGTGATGTGACTTTTGAGAGTCCATATTGGTCTAACATTCATATTTTATCCACCCCATATTTATTATACAGATCAATGAATAATGTTTTCCATGGAGCTGTTTTTAAGGGGTCCAATATTTTTTTATCCATTGCATACCATTTTCAGTCCGTGGCAAAAAGATTCTATATGTGGCATTTTATGTCACCCCTCCTCATACTGGCCAATAATAACTTTCCGTTTGATTTTGTCTGGCTTTTCCACTCCATAAGAATGAATAGAACATGTTCTGTATTTCTTTTATTTTTTTATCTGAAGGGTTGGGCAAAACAGTGAGATTGGATTAAGATTGGCATTGCTAAAGATTTTATTACTGTAATTTTTCCCATATAAGTCAGATCCCGATAAATCCAAGAATTTAACAATTTTTTTATTTTTTCTATTTTTTGTTTAAAATTTATAGCTGTTTTGTCTTCAGTAAAAAGATCATAGTTGATACCATAACCAAGTAATTTAAATTTTCCCGATTGGTTCCATTTTAACTTTTCTCCTGGCAATAATCTTTCTTTTGAATGTACTTTTGATCCAATCCATATGACTTCAATTTTATCTAAATTTGCTTTTAGTCCTGCACATTCTGAGAATTTTTCTAAAATATATAGAGATTTTCTAAGCCAGTCATCACCCCCATCTAAAATAAGAGATGAGTCATTTGCATATTGACTAAGTAAATATTCAGAGTTATTAATTTTCATTCCATTTATACTAGTATCATTTTTTATTGCTGCGTTCATTAATTCTAATGTCAAAATGAAGAGGTAAGGGGATAAAGGATCTCTTGACGCACTCCTCTATTTACGGAGAAAAATTTGGAACAGTGACCATTATTGATAATACAACTTTTGGCATTTTCATATAATTTCAAAACCTAAGAATATTAACGTTTTATTGATTAAAGACCATTCAAGAGTATCAAATGCTTTCTCAAAATCTAATAGAATCAAGAGGCCTGTGATATCTTCTTCTTCTGCTTTTTCAATTAAATCAAATAAGAATCTAGTACACTCTCCAATGTATCTTCCCCTCAAAAAACCTTGTTGTGTTTCACTTATAATTTGATTTATGAATGGCTTTATTCTATTTGTCAATCGCTGCAGAGGCCATTTTTGTATCAATATTTAAAAGTGTGATTGGGCCCCAGTTTTTTAAATTAGATTTTGACTTGCCTTCTTTAGGAATACACGTGACTAAACCTTGTCTTTAGGAAGTAGATAAATTACCTTTCTTAAAACCATAGTTCAGGGAATTGACGAGATATTCATTCAAATCATTCCAATTTATTTTTATAAAATTCTGCAGTGTACCATGATCCATACCTGGAGATTTTCCATTGTTCATATTTTTAAGAGCTTTTGAACACTCACTCCTATCTAACATTCCTTCCCCCATTTCTCTTTGATCTTGTGACAGAAAATTTATGAAAGGATTCTCTCTATCAAAAAAAGGTTTTTCATGATCATTATTAAGGATTGAATTCTTGGAGGTGTATAGATTTTCATAAAATGATTTTTGTTTCTCTAAAATTCTAAATTGGTCTACTTAATCTCTTCTCCATTTTCTTCGATGATTTTTGTTTTTATTTTTTTCATTAAAATGTCGCTTTTCCAGATTACAGAAATAATTTGTACATTTTCCCCCTTCTGCTGCCCATCTAGCTTTTGCCCTTGCCATAATACCATTATGGCATTAACTTTTTTTTCTCTAAACATTTTTAAATCATCTTCTGTCTGTTTAATTTTATTTCCCAAAGCTTCACTTGGAATAGATTCATAGCTTAACTGTAAAGTATGCAATTTCTTTTCATATTCAATTTCTAATGACTGATTTTTCTTTTTTAAATAGGATGAGTGTGAAATAGTTTTGCCTCTAATCATACATTTGATCACTTCCCAGAACATTTTAGGGTTTATTGACAATTCTATATCCTCCCCTTCAAAACCTGGCAGAGTATACATACATGCCAACCCTACCGATTTATGAGGTAGTCTACCAAATTTTTAAGTCTTCTACCGCCTACCGATTTAGAAAAAAAAATGTAATTTTTTTTTATCGTGAATTGTTCATATGTTGATTATTCTTGTAGATTTCTACGACGTATAAATGAGTACAAACCAAATTATTTAGGTCCTTTCCATAATCGTTTCCCTCTTAATTTGTACCGGAAACTTCCAGTGGTCAATTCTTTATCATTAAACCAATCAGAAACGGTATTTAAAATAAAGTTTTGAAGCACTACATTTTGAACTTTGATTCCTAAACATCAACTGATCAATGTCTGAATGAATATGTCCGAAACGCCAGAAAAAAAGAAGGCTCGTTTACGTTATGACAACGTATTTAAGAGAGCATGGACTGATGAGTTTTATTTCATTAAACATTCCCGAAAGGTACCGGTAAATAAATTTGCATTTTGTGAATTCTGCAGGACTGCAACAGAATGCACCATTTTGCATCCTTCTGAAAAAAAATCATTTTTTCATGGTTTTATCATACTATATTTAAAGTTTTGACTACACAGATTTTATATCCAAAATGCAGCATTTTGCGTCCTTCTGAAAAAAAAAGACCCCTCATAGCAATTTTTACATATATTTTTTTAAGACTGCCAAAATGCAAGGTTTTGTCCGTAAGCATAATAAGAACCACTTTCCTTTTACCATTCATGGGATATTTTTGTTGAATTTCAAATGTTTTTTCACAAGACCTAGAGAGTTTAAGCATGAATTTACGATCCTCAAGCATGCAATAATCATTATTACACATAAAAAATACTTACCATGCTCATGAATATACTTAGAATATATCCCAATTCACATTTTCCTGGGGGCCGTCATGGTCATATGGTAGTTGGATTTACAACTACCTGTGCCATCTGTGCCCTTTACCACTAAAGTCATGTGTTCGATCCCAGTTCACGGCGAGGTGTACTCGATACAACATTATGTGATATGTTTATTACCGTAGATCATCTGGTCCAATCAAGTTGCATATTTGGCTGTGGTGGCCATATTGAATTATTGATTGGCACCTAAATCATCAATTTTGATGAGGTTCAACAAAAGATAAATCATTTTAAGTTTGTTAGCCTTTATCTTAATATACATACAAAAATATAACAAAATAGCGAAAGTACATAAAAAAATATTAAAAGAAGCTTATACCGTGTACAATGTATATGCTTCTTATAATGACGCTGATCATATTGAGATATTTTTTCAGGCGTCTGGGAATTAAACAAGCAGAGATTACAGTGTTTCACAAGACTAACAGAGGTATACATTTGTTTCACTCTATATTCAGCATATATTTTAATTTTTTTGTTTGTTCTCTCCTATCTCAACATTTTGCTAGTTGAATCTGAGGCCTCAAAGTGGAATTTTAATTTTGGTGGTCAGATGACCACCAACTACGAAAATCTGGTGGCCAAACTCAAATTTTAGTGGCCAAAGCCAAAAAATTGGTAGCCAAAGATACATGTACAAGGTAAAAGAGTAAAAACAAATAGTCTTTCAATTTTTTAATCAGAGTCTTGAAAGTCTTATGTACAACCCTCTAAGAAATCCCCCCCCCCCCTCGACCATACTTGAAAGTCTTATGTACAACCCTCTAAGAAATCCCCCCCCCCCTCGACCATACTTGAAAGTCTTATGTACAACCCTCTAAGAAATCCCCCCCCCCTCGACCATACTTGAAAGTCTTATGTACAACCCTCTAAGAAATCCCCCCTGACCATACTTGAAAGTCTTATGTACAACCCTCTAAGAAATCCCCCCCCCCCCCGACCATACTTGAAAGTCTTATGTACAACCCTCTAAGAAATCCCCCCCCCCCCGACCATACTTGAAAGTCTTATGTACAACCCTCTAAGAAATCCCCCCTGACCATACTTGAAAGTCTTATGTACAACCCTCTAAGAAATCACCCCCCGACCATACTTGAAAGTCTTATGTACAACTCTCTAAGAAATCCCCCCCCGGCCATACTTGAAAGTCTTATGTATAACCCTCTAAGAAATTCCCCCCCCCCCGACCATACTGGAAAGTCTTATGTACAACCCTCTAAGAAATCCCCCCCAACCATACTTGAAAGTCTTATGTACAACCCTCTAAGAAATCCCCCCCGGCCATACTTGAAAGTCTTATGTACAACCCTCTAAGAAATCCCCCCCGGCCATACTTGAAAGTCTTATGTACAACCCCCTAAGAAATCCCCCCCGGCCATACTTGAAAGTCTTATGTACAACCCTCTAAGAAATCCCCCCCCCCCCCCCCCCGGCCATACTTGAAAGTCTTATGTACAACCCTCTAAGAAATCCCCCCGGCCATACTTGAAAGTCTTATGTACAACCCTCTAAGAAATCCCCCCGGCCATGCTTGAAAGTCTTATGTACAACCCTCATCCCCCCGGCCATACTTGAAAGTCTTATGTACAACCCTCTAAGAAATCCCCCCCGGCCATACTTGAAAGTCTTATGTACAACCCTCTAAGAAATCCCCCCCGGCCATACTTGAAAGTCTTATGTACAACCCTCTAAGAAATCCCCCCCCCCCCCCGACCATACTTGAAAGTCTTATGTTCAACCCTCTAAGTAATCCCCCCCCGACCATACTTGAAAGTCTTATGTACAACCCTCTAAGAAATCCCCCCCCCCCCCGACCATACTTGAAAGTCTCATGTACAACCCTCTAAGAAATCCCCCCTGACCATACTTGAAAGTCTTATGTACAACCCTCTAAGAAATCACCCCCCGACCATACTTGAAAGTCTTATGTACAACTCTCTAAGAAATCCCCCCCCGGCCATACTTGAAAGTCTTATGTATAACCCTCTAAGAAATTCCCCCCCCCCCCCTGACCATACTGGAAAGTCTTATGTACAACCCTCTAAGAAATCCCCCCCAACCATACTTGAAAGTCTTATGTACAACCCTCTAAGAAATCCCCCCCGGCCATACTTGAAAGTCTTATGTACAACCCTCTAAGAAATTCCCCCCGGCCATACTTGAAAGTCTTATGTACAACCCTCTAAGAAATCCCCCCCGGCCATACTTGAAAGTCTTATGTATAACCCTCTAAGAAATCCCCCCCCCCCCCCCCCGGCCATACTTGAAAGTCTTATGTACAACCCTCTAAGAAATCCCCCCGGCCATACTTGAAAGTCTTATGTACAACCCTCTAAGAAATCCCCCCGGCCATGCTTGAAAGTCTTATGTACAACCCTCATCCCCCCGGCCATACTTGAAAGTCTTATGTACAACCCTCTAAGAAATCCCCCCCGGCCATACTTGAAAGTCTTATGTACAACCCTCTAAGAAATCCCCCCCCGGCCATACTTGAAAGTCTTATGTACAACCCTCTAAGAAATCCTCCCCGGCCATACTTGAAAGTCTTATGTACAACCCTCTAAGAAATCCCCCCTGGCCATACTTGAAAGTCTTATGTACAACCCTCTAAGAAATCCCCCCGGCCATACTTGAAAGTCTTATGTACAACCCTCTAAGAAATCCCCCCCGGCCATACTTGAAAGTCTTATGTACAACCCTCTAAGAAATCCCCCCCGGCCATACTTGAAAGTCTTATGTACAACCCTCTAAGAAATCCCCCCTGGCCATACTTGAAAGTCTTAGGTACAACCCTCTAAGAAATCCCCCCCGGCCATACTTGGAAATGTCTTACAAAATTTACAAGTCATTAGGCCATTCTCATACAGAAGGCAGGCAAAATCAGAAAGCAAAAATCCTGAAAATATCGTTTGACATATTTTTCCGCTTCAACGACCGCTTTTGGTTTCACTCATACAGCCTTACTTGCCGGACTGACGTGTACTATTTCAACATCATCAATGGATGACGATTTTGATTGCTTACTTGCTCCTGTGACAGAGTCATGATTATCACCCTTTCTCTTTAAAAAGTTTGATATTTCAACTGCTAGGACATTTTCACATGTTTACATATGCACATGGCACATTAATAAAGATCAATATTGATTTTATGCTTTATATTACTTCGATTTCACCTTATTTTCCAGCACAAAAATTACTTCCAATCTGGCAATCACTAAAATCGAATCAATGACGGGAAATTATCTAGAATTTCGGGTCGCCAATATCAATTATGCTGGCCACCAGATTTAAATTTTGGTCGCCAAAAACGAAATTTGGTCACCCTGGCAATCATTTTAGTAGACAAAATTGAGCCTATTTTATCTTTTTTTCACCAACTGGTAATATTTGGTTGTTGCTGAAATCCCTTTTAAACCAAATGATCGACACAATAATTGGTTGTCTACTATAGTATGTATCTATATATAATATATACCTATATAATGTTTCTTAGGTAAATTTGAAAGGTTTTTTTTATTATTTTTTTTATCTTATTTCATTATATGTGTTAAATTCCTCCCCACTAAGACTGTCAGTCATGATAGCTGATAAAATTGCTGAAAGTGATGATCATTTCCCACAATTTGGGCATAGACTTAGATGTCATCAATTATTACAAATGCATTTTGTAGTAGTAATGATAATTCAGAATAGGTATTGTTGATAACTCATGTATATCATGTGACTCAAGTTCATCAGATAAGACCATATAATTTTATTTAATGGATATTAACAATTTTTATGATTACTGGTACTTGTGAAATTCACATTAGACAAAAAATCAACTGTAAATAATTTTAATTTCAGAAACAAATGTGGAGATAGGTGAATCGGTCAGAGGAAAAGATGTTTACATTGTACAGACTGGTACAAAGTAAGTGTATTATGGGAAACAGTATAATGGGTAGAAACAGAGCGATGGGACATGTCTACATGCAAATTGTTGTTTCATTGAACAACACTACTATACAAATTATAATTAGAGAAGATGACACAATACAATTACATTTGCAAATATTTTTTTGTATAGATTGTGATTATGAAATATTAGTGAGTATCCTTTAAGAATCATTTATTCTATTACTGTTTTAGACTATGAAATCTATTCTAGATCATTTTTTGGCCACACTTTAATTATTTTCATTTCATTTTCATGCAATAGAACTTGCCTTACAGGTTTAGTATCACTGATTGATTGATTGTTGTTAAATGTCACATGAGCAGTATTTCAGTTATAATATTAATTATCAGAACAAGTTAACAAACAATAAAACATGTACTTAAATAGGTCACACAATAAAACATGTACTTAAATAGGTCACACAATAAAACATGTACTTAAATAGGTCACACAATAAACATGTACTTAAATAAGTCACACAATAAAACATGTACTTAAATAAGTCACACATTTTACAGAGGTGGACTTTCTTGAGGGAGGTAATTTAGTAGTATCTTGATATCTCAGTGCATCTGAAATCTGACCTGAATAGAGGGGGATTAGGGTTATGGTGTTTAACACCACTTTCAACAATATTTCAGTTATATCGTGGCGGTCAGTTTTATTGGTGGAGGAAACCGGAGTACCTGAAGAAAACCATCAACCTGCTGAAAGTAACTGACATCAAACTCACAACTTTAGTGCCTGAAAAGAGGGAGCTTACTCTACCATTAAAATGTCTATAATGATACCTTCATTCTTAACCTGTCTAATATAAACACCTGTCTATTATTTTTATTTCAGGGATGTAAACAATGATCTGATGGAGTTGATGATTATAGCGTATGCCTGTAGGACGAGTTGTTCTCGTAACATTATAGGAGTAGTACCATACATGCCATACTCCAAGCAATGTAAAATGAGAAAGAGAGGTTCAATAGTGTGTAAGCTGATGGCCACTCTTCTGGGAAAGTCAGGTATGGCAGTACATTGAAATGTTTTGTTGTATGTTTAAACCACCAATTATTTAATTTTTAAATGGTCTAATCACCATCTGCACCCAATAGACTAAATGAGTGACAATGCATAGGAGGGTTTCATTAGGAAAGGAAAAGTAATCAAAGTAATAGAGAACTTAATATACAGATCCCTCCAAGTGTATCAACGATCAAACTCTCAGGTCGGACACAGAGTTTTGTCGGACTTCACTCTTAAAATTGTCCGACAAATGTCCGACCAAATTGTCCGACAAAATCCTCCCAGGTCGGAGTGAGAGTCTCCACTCTCAGATAGTTAAACTGTAAACAGGAAACGTCCCCAAATTCTGCTAACCAATAAATTTGTGCATAAAGAAACATGCGTATCTTAGTAAAGCTGAAGTAAATGAGTGATATACAGTGGTACGGAAAGTATAGATATGTTAACGGCTGTCACGGGCGATATATACAATAATATCCATGAATAAAATGTATTAACATGCAGTACCCATGTTTTAAGTGCACTAGAAGTGAATATTAATATGTCCCTATGTACTCGCGACAATCGATGCCAAGGCCCTTTCACTTGCTGCAGACAATTGCCGGTTTACGATATCGGGTGCGTTTGCTCTTTTATGTGTTTGCCAAATGTAGGCGAACGAACCCGGGTAAATAATTCTAATTTATACATTTATTTCGTTAAAGGCAAATTTGGATTAAAATTATTTAGTAAAATTTAAGTTTTATTTTGTTCATGGCGAATGGGTCATAAATCCGTAAATCCCGGGTTTTTTTTCTTGAAAATTGGCAGTCTGCGGAGTCCTGATATAGGTGAAATAATATTTTATTAGTGTATTCTATGTTTTTTTTTTTTTTACAGTTTACCTGTCAAAACATCACCCATCTCAGCATGTTGTCGCATCGTGCATTCATGATATACAAATACACCTATCACATGTGTGAAAAAAACGTTGCTCAAGACTCTTTTTACTAAGACTTATAAACATAGATAACTATTCTGCGTTATCGATTTTCAAGCCATCTTCCAATTTATTTGTACTTAAAAAATAAATTTATATCTTTTTTCTTATATATGTGTATAAATATCTTAATAAAATAAATACATTTACGGTGAGAAATTATTATACGTCATGATATCGTTATTTAGGTAAATACTGATTAGGCAGATTTTTTTTAAAACCATTTTTGTCTTTTTAATTGATAACTGACCCAAGCTAAATAAATGAAATGTGACTTAATGTGTTAATTATATAAATCCTTGCCTTCTATAAATTTTAATTTCTTATTTAATTCTTATTCTTATTTAACAATATGGTCAAGTTGTTATTTTCATTAAATGGCATCTCAAAATAGATGGCTTCACAGTAGGGGCTCTTCCTGTATATTGGTTACATCCTGTATATTACAACTGACAGCTAATGCATGACAAACAATTTTAATCAGCCATTATTATCATGAAATACATTTTTTAATCTTTATTTTGATGATGGCACCTAATTCCCATCACCTAATCCAAATTAGTATAGTAGAGGAGTACCGTATTTTTCGGACGATAAATCTAGATAAAAATGATGATTTTGTTTACAGTACAAAAAATGTATACCTTTATTTTGCTGTAGGGTGTTATTTTTTTTTAAAATAAAGCAATAAAAGTATACTAACAGGGGGTGCAATTCTGGGGATAAAATATTCAACATCCAAAAAAAATCAATATTCAATGATTGAAGTGTTATCGAAAATCAGTTCAATATTGTATTTTGTAATAAAATATATACTATAAAAAATGTATCTTGTTGAAAAAAATCACAGAGTGGATCGATTTACAATATAAAATTATTATCACAAAATATCTAAATATAGCTATAGCTTTCCATCAAACACGAGCATGCGCACGTGATTGTAGTAAAAAATGGCGGTTGCAATACATCTCACAGTAAACAAGCTTTTTATACTAAATATACTGGAAAATAATTTATATCAATTTCGTTACTTAATCGATATTTTATTGCAATAATTTATATGAGGATATGGGTGTTTAAATGTCACTTTTCAACAATATTTCAGTTATATATTGACCTTTGAGCTACCTTTCCTGGTGCGAATATGGTGCAAGGTAGAAATACACTAGGGTATAATTTACGTAACCGGACATTCTACATACCGGAAAGAAAGTACGCTTACAAATATGCATCGATCACAAAATGTTTGACATGTTCACCTCGAGAAATGTAAAAAAAATCTTTAAATATCCACTCTCACGTCCGACCTAATAGTCGGACTTAGAGAGTGTTGACTCTCAAATTAAATTTACTTCAATGATTGCAAATGTACCTACAAACAAATAGTAATAAAAAACAACATTAAATAGAATTAATTATAATTGTTCTCCCCCTGGCACCTGGAAATTTGTGTCAACAAGATGTTCCTTCCATTATTGACACCTGTAACCTGAGCTAATTAATTCATATCAAGCTGGCTGTAATACCTAGTCCAATACACATATTGCCGTCACAGATGAACAAGTATAGGGACTTGAAATATTTGTAAACAGAATATTGTGTAACTTTAGCCGGTGATTTTTGCATCCGTTATTTCACCTTTATATGGATATCACACTCCGAAAGAATTATCTCTTATTCATTCATGTACACAGCCGTACCGGCCTCACTGACTCTGTTTTAAGTGACAACAGATTATTTTTTTTAAATCGTCAGTGATTTCTCCAAACAAACAAAGTCAAAATGCAAACTTAAGTCGAGTTTTTACTCAAATTTAATTTGGTTTGTTAAGAAAACTTTTTTCAAGAAATCCAAGCCAGGGCTGGACTCGGCGTATATAATTTTAAAGTTTAGATTTCGGAAAAGTTATGATATTTCTAGCATTCCGATTGTAATCGTAAAATTTAAATGTACTAGAAAGATCTATTAAAATTAAACAGATTAAAGAAACACAAACGGTGTAACTCGAAATTATTGTACAATTCTTTGATTATGAGGTGCTCCTATGCATCGAACGACTGTTGTGCCCGAGCGTGACAAATATTGACCTTGGAGCTACCTTTCCTGGCGCGAATATGGTGCAAGGTAAAAATACACTAAGGTATTTACGTACCCGCACATTCTACACACCGGAAAGAAAGTACGCTTACAAATACGCATTGATCACAAAATGTTTGACATATTCACCTCGAGAAATGTGTAAAAAAATCTTTTAATATCCACTCTCACGTCCGACCAAAATGTCCGACCAAATAGACTTAGAGAGTGTTGACTCTCAAATTTGTCAGACATTTTGGGAGGAATATGTCGGACCTGAGAGTATGATCGTTGATACACTTGGAGTGTACTGTAGGCTAATCCTGTGTTATAGAAATCCTTGAGGTGATCTGTGTGGTATACATTATATATATAATCTAACATCATTTGTAATTAGCTAAGTAATGTGGTATACATTATATATATAATCTAACATCATTTGTAATTAGCTAAGTAATCAGGTTTATATATAACATAAGTTGGGTTTTTTTCTTCTTCAATTTCAAGTCAATAAATTTTGCAAATGTAAAAAATGTTTCTTATGAACCAAACTTTAAAAGTGCTACACACATATGACCAATCTAAAACAAATTCAACTTCATCAAAATTTTCTGTTCAAGCAGAAAGTTTTGAATTGGGATTTGAGATGTTTGAAATTTAAAGTTCATAAATAATGTAATTATTATCAAAACTAATGTTCTCCTCCCTGAGGCATAGGTGACCTTTGCCACGTGTGACCTTTGCCACGTGTGGCTATCCTTTTTATGTCCTTCTGTTTTCTTGCTCTGAAATACTTTTAGATTATTTGACTTTCCAATCTATTGACTTTGAGGATCCCCAATGAAAGTAATTACAGAAAGGTGTTGTGTGTAGAAAAATAGATATCAAAGTTTTCATTGGAACCTATATATTATTCACATAGTTTTGCATTTTGTTAGATTCTTTGCATGTTAATTATTTTACATTTTCAGGCTTGACACACATCATCACCATGGATCTCCATCAGAAAGAAATTCAAGCATTCTTTGACATTTCTATAGAGAATCTTAGAGCTTCACCTTTTCTTATAGACTACATAGAAAAATCTGTAAGTGAAAACTAATACATTCGTCCATAAGGCATTATAAGTGATGTAGTATTATCTCTCACATGTGTCGGAAATAAACGTTAATAGAAAATCGAAGGGACAAAAATGGACAATCCAGAGACACTAGTACCATAGGGCACACAGGACGAAGACAAACAAAATACAAAATCACAACACAAAATTAGCAAAACAGACCCCACCAAAAACTGGAGGTGAACTCATGTGCTCTAGAAGGGTAAGCTGTTCTTGCTTGTTATAAGACACCTGCTGAGAAGTAATTTTCTTTTTTCTCAATTGAAGTGTAACTAGTGGGAGAGGGTATAAGATGTTTTTTTGTGGCTATATCACATGGAAGCGTTCAATTTACAAGACTTTTCTCTAGCATTTCAAAGAAATATTCCAAAATCTGAACCTTAGATCTATACCAAAAAGTTATATGGTTCTGACCAAAAATTGCTTATCCATTGTGTCATGTCCATGTTTCAGAGTAGGGCAAAAGTAATGTCCTAAATATTAATTTTAATAGTCTAATAAATGGAATTCCTGCCACGTCCTACATGGTAACGAGTTGTTTAATACATATTCTGGATTCCTGGTGAAATTTGTGTTTTTTTTTTATTAGTTCACCATCACTTGGCGTCCGTCGTCTGTCGTCTGTAAACTTTTCACATTTCAAGCTTCTTCTCCGAAACCACTGGGCCGATTGGAACCAAACTTAGCAGGAATGTTCCTTGGATGGTCCTCTACAAAGTTACTGTTTTTCGTTCCAGTCGGATATTCAATATGGCTGCCAAGGCCAATAATATGCTCTGATTGGCCGAAATTTCAAAGATCTTCTTCTCTGAAACTAATGAACTGACTGAACCCAAACTGTACAGGAATGATCATTGGAATGTCCTTTACTAAGTTACTGTTTTTTATGCCGATCGGAAATCCAAGATGGCCGCCATCGCAGGACATAGATTAACATTGGACCCTATGGGAAAATGTTCAAATGCCTTCTTCTCAGAAACTACAAATATGATTAAAGTCAAACTGTACATGAATGTTCATTGGATGGTCCTCTACAATCTTAAGGTTTTTTGTTCCGATATGAAATTCTAAATGGCGGCTACGGCAGGACTTAGTTTAACATTGGACCCAATGGGAAAAATGTTTCAAAATGCTTCTTCTCTGAAACCACTTGGACAGTTGAAACCAAACTGCCCAGGAATAATCATTGGAAGGTCCTCTACAAAGTCTCTATTTTTTATGCCGATCGGAAATCCAAGATGGCCGCCACTGCAATACATAGATTAACATTGGACCCTATGGGAAAATATTGAAATGCCTTCTTCTCAGAAACTACAAATATGATTAAAGCCAAACTGTACATGAATGTTCATTGGATGGTCCTCTATAATCTTAAGGTTTTTTGTTCGGATATGAAATCCAAAATGGCGGCTACGACAGGACTTAGTTTAACATTGGACCCTATGGGAAAAATGTTTCAAAATGCTTCTTCTCTGAAACCACTTGGACAGTTGAAACCAAACTGCCCAGGAATGATCATTGGAAGGTCCTCTACTCGGTGTGTGTTTTTTATGCCGATCAAAAATCCAAGATGGCCGCCACCGCAGGACATAGATTAACATTGGACCCTATGGGAAAATATTCAAATGCCTTCTTCTCAGAAACTACAAATATGATTAAAGCCAAACTGTACATGAATGTTCATTAGATGGTCCTCTACAAACTTTAGGTTTTTTGTTCCGGTATGAAATTCAAAATGGCGGCTACGGCAGGACTTGTTTAACATTGGACCCTATGGGGAAAATGTTTCAAAATGCTTCTTCTCTGAAACCACTTGGACAGTTGAAACCAAACTGCCCAGGAATGATCATTGGAAGGTCCTCTACACGGTGTGTGTTTTTTATGCCGATCGAAAATCCAAGATGGCCGCCACCGCAGGACATAGATTAACATTGGACCCTATGGGAAAATATTCAAATGCCTTCTTCTCAGAAACTACAAATATGATTAAAGCCAAACTGTACATGAATGTTCATTGGATGGTCCTCTACAATCTTAAGGTTTTTTGTTCCGATATGAAATTCAAAATGGCGGCTACGGCAGGACTTAGTTTAACATTGGACCCTATGGGAAAAATGTTTCAAAATGCTTCTTCTCTGAAACCACTTGGACAGTTGAAACCAAACTGCCCAGGAATGATCATTGGAAGGTCCTCTACACGGTGTGTGTTTTATTATGCCGATCGAAAATCCAAGATGGCCGCCACCGCAGGACATAGATTAACATTGGACCCTATGGGAAAATATTCAAATGCCTTCTTCTCAGAAACTACAAATATGATTAAAGCCAAACTGTACATGAATGTTCATTGGATGGTCCTCTACAATCTTAAGGTTTTTTGTTCCGATATGAAATTCAAAATGGCGGCTACGGCAGGACTTAGTTTAACATTGGACCCTATGGGAAAAATGTTTCAAAATGCTTCTTCTCTGAAACCACTTGGACAGTTGAAACCAAACTGCCCAGGAATGATCATTGGAAGGTCCTCTACACGGTGTGTGTTTTTTATGCCGATCAAAAATCCAAGATGGCCGCCACCGCAGGACATAGATTAACATTGGACCCTATGGGAAAATATTCAAATGCCTTCTTCTCAGAAACTACAAATATGATTAAAGCCAAACTGTACATGAATGTTCATTGGATGGTCCTCTACAATCTTAAGGTTTTTTGTTCCGATATGAAATTCAAAATGGCGGCTACGGCAGGACTTAGTTTAACATTGGACCCTATGGGAAAAATGTTTCAAAATGCTTCTTCTCTGAAACCACTTGGACAGTTGAAACCAAACTGCCCAGGAATGATCATTGGAAGGTCCTCTACACGGTGTGTGTTTTTTATGCCGATCGAAAATCCAAGATGGCCGCCACCGCAGGACATAGATTAACATTGGACCCTATGGGAAAATATTCAAATGCCTTCTTCTCAGAAACTACAAATATGATTAAAGCCAAACTATACATGAATGTTCATTAGATGGTCCTCTACAAACTTTAGGTTTTTTGTTCCGGTATGAAATTCAAAATGGCGGCTACGGCAGGACTTAGTTTAACATTGGACCCTATGGGAAAAATGTTTCAAAATACTTCTTCTCTGAAACCACTTGGACAGTTGAAACCAAACTGCCCAGGAATGATCATTGGAAGGTCCTCTACAAATATTATGTTTTTTATGCCGATCGGAAATCCAAGATGGCTGCCACCGCAGGACATAGATTAACATTGGACCCTATGGGAAAATGTTCAAATGCCTTCTTCTCAGAAACTACAAATATGATTAAAGTCAAACTGTACATGAATGTTCATTGGATGGTCCTCTACAATCTTAAGGTTTTTTGTTCCGATATGAAATTCAAAATGGCGGCTACGGCAGGACTTAGTTTAACATTGGACCCAATGGGAAAAATGTTTCAAAATGCTTCTTCTCTGAAACCACTTGGACAGTTGAAACCAAACTGCCCAGGAATGATCATTGGAAGGTCCTCTACAAAGTCTCTGTTTTTTATGCCGATCGGAAATCCAAGATGGCCGCCACCGCAATACATAGATTAACATTGGACCCTATGGGAAAATATTGAAATGCCTTCTTCTCAGAAACTACAAATATGATTAAAGCCAAACTGTACATGAATGTTCATTGGATGGTCCTCTACAATCTTAAGGTTTTTTGTTCGGATATGAAATTCAAAATGGCGGCTACGGCAGGACTTAGTTTAACATTGGACCCTATGGGAAAAATGTTTCAAAATGCTTCTTCTCTGAAACCACTTGGACAGTTGAAACCAAACTGCCCAGGAATGATCATTGGAAGGTCCTCTACAAAGTTTCTGTTTTTTATGCCGATCGGAAATCCAAGATGGCCGCCACCGCAGGACATAGATTAACATTGGACCCTATGGGAAAATATTCAAATGCCTTCTTCTCAGAAACTACAAATATGATTAAAGCCAAACTGTACATGAATGTTCATTGGATGGTCCTCTACAATCTTAAGGTTTTTTGTTCCGATATGAAATTCAAAATGGCGGCTACGGCAGGACTTAGTTTAACATTGGACCCTATGGGAAAAATGTTTCAAAATGCTTCTTCTCTGAAACCACTTGGACAGTTGAAACCAAACTGCCCAGGAATGATCATTGGAAGGTCCTCTACACGATGTGTGTTTTTTATGCCGATCGAAAATCCAAGATGGCCGCCACCGCAGGACATAGATTAACATTGGACCCTATGGGAAAATATTCAAATGCCTTCTTCTCAGAAACTACAAATATGATTAAAGCCAAACTGTACATGAATGTTCATTGGATGGTCCTCTACAATCTTAAGGTTTTTTGTTCCGATATGAAATTCAAAATGGCGGCTACGGCAGGACTTAGTTTAACATTGGACCCTATGGGAAAAATGTTTCAAAATGCTTCTTCTCTGAAACCACTCGGACAGTTGAAACCAAACTGCCCAGGAATGATCATTGGAAGGTCCTCTACACGGTGTGTGTTTTTTATGCCGATCGAAAATCCAAGATGGCCGCCACCGCAGGACATAGATTAACATTGGACCCTATGGGAAAATATTCAAATGCCTTCTTCTCAGAAACTACAAATATGATTAAAGCCAAACTGTACATAAATGTTCATTAGATGGTCCTCTACAAACTTTAGGTTTTTTGTTCCGGTATGAAATCCAAAATGGCGGCTACGGCAGGACTTAGTTTAACATTGGACCCTATGGGAAAAATGTTTCAAAATGCTTCTTCTCTGAAACCACGTGGACAGTTGAAACCAAACTGCCCAGGAATGATCATTGGAAGGTCCTCTACAAATATTATGTTTTTTATGTCGATCGGAAATCCAAGATGGCTGCCACCGCAGGACATAGATTAACATTGGACCCTATGGGAAAATGTTCAAATGCCTTCTTCTCAGAAACTACAAATATGATTAAAGCCAAACTGTACATGAATGTTCATTGGATGGTCCTCTACAATCTTAAGGTTTTTTGTTCCGATATGAAATTCAAAATGGCGGCTACGGCAGGACTTAGTTTAACATTGGACCCTATGGGAAAAATGTTTCAAAATGCTTCTTCTCTGAAACCACTTGGACAGTTGAAACCAAACTGCCCAGGAATGATCATTGGAAGGTCCTCTACAAAGTTTCTGTTTTTTATGCCGATCGGAAATCCAAGATGGCCGCCACTGCAGGACATAGATTAACATTGGACCCTATGGGAAAATATTCAAATGCCTTCTTCTCAGAAACTACAAATATGATTAAAGCCAAACTGTACATGAATGTTCATTGGGTGGTCCTCTACAAGCTTAAGGTTTTTTGTTCCGATATGAAATTCAAAATGGCGGCTACGGCAGGACTTAGTTTAACATTGGACCCTATGGGAAAAATGTTTCAAAATGCTTCTTCTCTGAAACCACTTGGACAGTTGAAACCAAACTGCCCAGGAATGATCATTGGAAGGTCCTCTACAAAGTTTCTGTTTTTTATGCCGATCGGAAATCCAAGATGGCCGCCACCGCAGGACATAGATTAACATTGGACCCTATGGGAAAATATTCAAATGCCTTCTTCTCAGAAACTACAAATATGATTAAAGCCAAACTGTACATGAATGTTCATTGGATGGTCCTCTACAATCTTAAGGTTTTTTGTTCCGATATGAAATTCAAAATGGCGGCTACAGCAGGACTTAGTTTAACATTGGACCCTATTGGAAAAATGTTTCAAAATGCTTCTTCTCTGAAACCACTTGGACAGTTGAAACCAAACTGCCCAGGAATGATCATTGGAAGGTCCTCTACAAAGTCTCTGTTTTTTATGCCGATCGGAAATCCAAGATGGCCGCCACCGCAGGACATAGATTAACATTGGACCCTATGGGAAAATATTCAAATGCCTTCTTCTCAGAAACTACAAATATGATTAAAGCCAAACTGTACATGAATGTTCATTGGATGGTCCTCTACAATCTTAAGGTTTTTTGTTCCGATATGAAATTCAAAATGGCGGCTACGGCAGGACTTAGTTTAACATTGGACCCTATGGGAAAAATGTTTCAAAATGCTTCTTCTCTGAAACCACTTGGACAGTTGAAACCAAACTGCCCAGGAATGATCATTGGAAGGTCCTCTACACGATGTGTGTTTTTTATGCCGATCGAAAATCCAAGATGGCCGCCACCGCAGGACATAGATTAACATTGGACCCTATGGGAAAATATTCAAATGCCTTCTTCTCAGAAACTACAAATATGATTAAAGCCAAACTATACATGAATGTTCATTAGATGGTCCTCTACAAACTTTAGGTTTTTTGTTCCGGTATGAAATTCAAAATGGCGGCTACGGCAGGACTTAGTTTAACATTGGACCCTATGGGAAAAATGTTTCAAAATACTTCTTCTCTGAAACCACTTGGACAGTTGAAACCAAACTGCCCAGGAATGATCATTGGAAGGTCCTCTACAAATATTATGTTTTTTATGCCGATCGGAAATCCAAGATGGCTGCCACCGCAGGACATAGATTAACATTGGACCCTATGGGAAAATATTCAAATGCCTTCTTCTCAGAAACTACAAATATGATTAAAGTCAAACTGTACATGAATGTTCATTGGATGGTCCTCTACAATCTTAAGGTTTTTTGTTCCGATATGAAATTCAAAATGGCGGCTACGGCAGGACTTAGTTTAACATTGGACCCAATGGGAAAAATGTTTCAAAATGCTTCTTCTCTGAAACCACTTGGACAGTTGAAACCAAACTGCCCAGGAATGATCATTGGAAGGTCCTCTACAAAGTCTCTGTTTTTTATGCCGATCGGAAATCCAAGTTGCCGCCACCACAATACATAGATTAACATTGGACCCTATGGGAAAATATTGAAATGCCTTCTTCTCAGAAACTACAAATATGATTAAAGCCAAACTGTACATGAATGTTCATTGGATGGTCCTCTACAATCTTAAGGTTTTTTGTTCGGATATGAAATTCAAAATGGCGGCTACGACAGGACTTAGTTTAACATTGGACCTTATGGGGAAAATGTTTCAAAATGCTTCTTCTCTGAAACCACTTGGACAGTTGAAACCAAACTGCCCAGGAATGATCATTGGAAGGTCCTCTACAAAGTTTCTCTTTTTTATGCCGATCGGAAATCCAAGATGGCCGCCACCGCAGGACATAGATTAACATTGGACCCTATGGGAAAATATTGAAACGCCTTCTTCTCAGAAACTACGAATATGATTAAAGCCAAACTGTACATGAATGTTCATTAGATGGCCCTCTACAAACTTTACGTTTTTTGTTCCGGTATGAAATTCAAAATGGCGGCTACGGCAGGACTTAGTTTAACATTGGACCCTATGGGAAAAATGTTTCAAAATGCTTCTTCTCTGAAACCACTTGGACAGTTGAAACCAAACTGCCCAGGAATGATCATTGGAAGGTCCTCTACAAAGTTTCTGTTTTTTATGCCGATCGGAAATCTAAGATGGCCACCACCGCAGGACATAGATTAACATTGGACCCTATGGGAAAATATTCAAATGCCTTCTTCTCAGAAACTACAAATATGATTAAAGCCAAACTGTACATGAATGTTCATTGGATGGTCCTCTACAATCTTAAGGTTTTTTGTTCCGATATGAAATTCAAAATGGCGGCTACAGCAGGACTTAGTTTAACATTGGACCCTATTGGAAAAATGTTTCAAAATGCTTCTTCTCTGAAACCACTTGGACAGTTGAAACCAAACTGTCCAGGAATGATCATTGGAAGGTCCTCTATAAAGTTTCTGTTTTTTATGCCGATCGGAAATCCAAGATGGCCGCCACCGCAGGACATAGATTAACATTGGACCCTATGGGGAAAATATTCAAATGCCTTCTTCTCAGAAACTACAAATATGATTAAAGCCAAACTGTACATGAATGTTCATTGGATGGTCCTCTACAATCTTAAGGTTTTTTGTTCCGATATGAAATTCAAAATGGCGGCTACGGCAGGACTTAGTTTAACATTGGACCCTATGGGAAAAATGTTTCAAAATGCTTCTTCTCTGAAACCACTTGGACAGTTGAAACCAAACTGCCCAGGAATGATCATTGGAAGGTCCTCTACACGATGTGTGTTTTTTATGCCGATCGAAAATCCAAGATGGCCGCCACCGCAGGACATAGATTAACATTGGACCCTATGGGAAAATATTCAAATGCCTTCTTCTCAGAAACTACAAATATGATTAAAGCCAAACTGTACATGAATGTTCATTGGATGGTCCTCTACAATCTTAAGGTTTTTTGTTCCGATATGAAATTCAAAATGGCGGCTACGGCAGGACTTAGTTTAACATTGGACCCTATGGGAAAAATGTTTCAAAATGCTTCTTCTCTGAAACCACTCGGACAGTTGAAACCAAACTGCCCAGGAATGATCATTGGAAGGTCCTCTACACGGTGTGTGTTTTTTATGCCGATCGAAAATCCAAGATGGCCGCCACCGCAGGACATAGATTAACATTGGACCCTATGGGAAAATATTCAAATGCCTTCTTCTCAGAAACTACAAATATGATTAAAGCCAAACTGTACATGAATGTTCATTAGATGGTCCTCTACAATCTTAAGGTTTTTTGTTCCGATATGAAATTCAAAATGGCGGCTACGGCAGGACTTAGTTTAACATTGGACCCTATGGGAAAAATGTTTCAAAATGCTTCTTCTCTGAAACCACTTGGACAGTTGAAACCAAACTGCCCAGGAATGATCATTGGAAGGTCCTCTACAAAGTTTCTGTTTTTTATGCCGATCGGAAATCCAAGATGGCCGCCACTGCAGGACATAGATTAACATTGGACCCTATGGGAAAATATTCAAATGCCTTCTTCTCAGAAACTACAAATATGATTAAAGCCAAACTGTACATGAATGTTCATTGGGTGGTCCTCTACAAGCTTAAGGTTTTTTGTTCCGATATGAAATTCAAAATGGCGGCTACGGCAGGACTTAGTTTAACATTGGACCCTATGGGAAAAATGTTTCAAAATGCTTCTTCTCTGAAACCACTTGGACAGTTGAAACCAAACTGCCCAGGAATGATCATTGGAAGGTCCTCTACAAAGTTTCTGTTTTTTATGCCGATCGGAAATCCAAGATGGCCGCCACCGCAGGACATAGATTAACATTGGACCCTATGGGAAAATATTCAAATGCCTTCTTCTCAGAAACTACAAATATGATTAAAGCCAAACTGTACATGAATGTTCATTGGATGGTCCTCTACAATCTTAAGGTTTTTTGTTCCGATATGAAATTCAAAATGGCGGCTACAGCAGGACTTAGTTTAACATTGGACCCTATTGGAAAAATGTTTCAAAATGCTTCTTCTCTGAAACCACTTGGACAGTTGAAACCAAACTGCCCAGGAATGATCATTGGAAGGTCCTCTACAAAGTTTCTGTTTTTTATGCCGATCGGAAATCCAAGATGGCCGCCACCGCAGGACATAGATTAACATTGGACCCTATGGGAAAATATTCAAATGCCTTCTTCTCAGAAACTACAAATATGATTAAAGCCAAACTGTACATGAATGTTCATTGGATGGTCCTCTACAATCTTAAGGTTTTTTGTTCCGATATGAAATTCAAAATGGCGGCTACGGCAGGACTTAGTTTAACATTGGACCCTATGGGAAAAATGTTTCAAAATGCTTCTTCTCTGAAACCACTTGGACAGTTGAAACCAAACTGCCCAGGAATGATCATTGGAAGGTCCTCTACACGATGTGTGTTTTTTATGCCGATCGAAAATCCAAGATGGCCGCCACCGCAGGACATAGATTAACATTGGACCCTATGGGAAAATATTCAAATGCCTTCTTCTCAGAAACTACAAATATGATTAAAGCCAAACTGTACATGAATGTTCATTGGATGGTCCTCTACAATCTTAAGGTTTTTTGTTCCGATATGAAATTCAAAATGGCGGCTACGGCAGGACTTAGTTTAACATTGGACCCTATGGGAAAAATGTTTCAAAATGCTTCTTCTCTGAAACCACTTGGACAGTTGAAACCAAACTGCCCAGGAATGATCATTGGAAGGTCCTCTACACGATGTGTGTTTTTTATGCCGATCGAAAATCCAAGATGGCCGCCACCGCAGGACATAGATTAACATTGGACCCTATGGGAAAATATTCAAATGCCTTCTTCTCAGAAACTACAAATATGATTAAAGCCAAACTGTACATGAATGTTCATTGGATGGTCCTCTACAATCTTAAGGTTTTTTGTTCCGATATGAAATTCAAAATGGCGGCTACGGCAGGACTTAGTTTAACATTGGACCCTATGGGAAAAATGTTTCAAAATGCTTCTTCTCTGAAACCACTCGGACAGTTGAAACCAAACTGCCCAGGAATGATCATTGGAAGGTCCTCTACACGGTGTGTGTTTTTTATGCCGATCGAAAATCCAAGATGGCCGCCACCGCAGGACATAGATTAACATTGGACCCTATGGGAAAATATTCAAATGCCTTCTTCTCAGAAACTACAAATATGATTAAAGCCAAACTGTACATGAATGTTCATTAGATGGTCCTCTACAATCTTAAGGTTTTTTGTTCCGATATGAAATTCAAAATGGCGGCTACGGCAGGACTTAGTTTAACATTGGACCCTATGGGAAAAATGTTTCAAAATGCTTCTTCTCTGAAACCACTTGGACAGTTGAAACCAAACTGCCCAGGAATGATCATTGGAAGGTCCTCTACAAAGTTTCTGTTTTTTATGCCGATCGGAAATCCAAGATGGCCGCCACTGCAGGACATAGATTAACATTGGACCCTATGGGAAAATATTCAAATGCCTTCTTCTCAGAAACTACAAATATGATTAAAGCCAAACTGTACATGAATGTTCATTGGGTGGTCCTCTACAAGCTTAAGGTTTTTTGTTCCGATATGAAATTCAAAATGGCGGCTACGGCAGGACTTAGTTTAACATTGGACCCTATGGGAAAAATGTTTCAAAATGCTTCTTCTCTGAAACCACTTGGACAGTTGAAACCAAACTGCCCAGGAATGATCATTGGAAGGTCCTCTACAAAGTTTCTGTTTTTTATGCCGATCGGAAATCCAAGATGGCCGCCACCGCAGGACATAGATTAACATTGGACCCTATGGGAAAATATTCAAATGCCTTCTTCTCAGAAACTACAAATATGATTAAAGCCAAACTGTACATGAATGTTCATTGGATGGTCCTCTACAATCTTAAGGTTTTTTGTTCCGATATGAAATTCAAAATGGCGGCTACAGCAGGACTTAGTTTAACATTGGACCCTATTGGAAAAATGTTTCAAAATGCTTCTTCTCTGAAACCACTTGGACAGTTGAAACCAAACTGCCCAGGAATGATCATTGGAAGGTCCTCTACAAAGTTTCTGTTTTTTATGCCGATCGGAAATCCAAGATGGCCGCCACCGCAGGACATAGATTAACATTGGACCCTATGGGAAAATATTCAAATGCCTTCTTCTCAGAAACTACAAATATGATTAAAGCCAAACTGTACATGAATGTTCATTGGATGGTCCTCTACAATCTTAAGGTTTTTTGTTCCGATATGAAATTCAAAATGGCGGCTACGGCAGGACTTAGTTTAACATTGGACCCTATGGGAAAAATGTTTCAAAATGCTTCTTCTCTGAAACCACTTGGACAGTTGAAACCAAACTGCCCAGGAATGATCATTGGAAGGTCCTCTACACGATGTGTGTTTTTTATGCCGATCGAAAATCCAAGATGGCCGCCACCGCAGGACATAGATTAACATTGGACCCTATGGGAAAATATTCAAATGCCTTCTTCTCAGAAACTACAAATATGATTAAAGCCAAACTGTACATGAATGTTCATTGGATGGTCCTCTACAATCTTAAGGTTTTTTGTTCCGATATGAAATTCAAAATGGCGGCTACGGCAGGACTTAGTTTAACATTGGACCCTATGGGAAAAATGTTTCAAAATGCTTCTTCTCTGAAACCACTCGGACAGTTGAAACCAAACTGCCCAGGAATGATCATTGGAAGGTCCTCTACACGGTGTGTGTTTTTTATGCCGATCGAAAATCCAAGATGGCCGCCACCGCAGGACATAGATTAACATTGGACCCTATGGGAAAATATTCAAATGCCTTCTTCTCAGAAACTACAAATATGATTAAAGCCAAACTGTACATGAATGTTCATTAGATGGTCCTCTACAAACTTTAGGTTTTTTGTTCCGGTATGAAATCCAAAATGGCGGCTACGGCAGGACTTAGTTTAACATTGGACCCTATGGGAAAAATGTTTCAAAATGCTTCTTCTCTGAAACCACGTGGACAGTTGAAACCAAACTGCCCAGGAATGATCATTGGAAGGTCCTCTACAAATATTATGTTTTTTATGTCGATCGGAAATCCAAGATGGCTGCCACCGCAGGACATAGATTAACATTGGACCCTATGGGAAAATGTTCAAATGCCTTCTTCTCAGAAACTACAAATATGATTAAAGCCAAACTGTACATGAATGTTCATTGGATGGTCCTCTACAATCTTAAGGTTTTTTGTTCCGATATGAAATTCAAAATGGCGGCTACGGCAGGACTTAGTTTAACATTGGACCCTATGGGAAAAATGTTTCAAAATGCTTCTTCTCTGAAACCACTTGGACAGTTGAAACCAAACTGCCCAGGAATGATCATTGGAAGGTCCTCTACAAAGTTTCTGTTTTTTATGCCGATCGGAAATCCAAGATGGCCGCCACTGCAGGACATAGATTAACATTGGACCCTATGGGAAAATATTCAAATGCCTTCTTCTCAGAAACTACAAATATGATTAAAGCCAAACTGTACATGAATGTTCATTGGGTGGTCCTCTACAAGCTTAAGGTTTTTTGTTCCGATATGAAATTCAAAATGGCGGCTACGGCAGGACTTAGTTTAACATTGGACCCTATGGGAAAAATGTTTCAAAATGCTTCTTCTCTGAAACCACTTGGACAGTTGAAACCAAACTGCCCAGGAATGATCATTGGAAGGTCCTCTACAAAGTTTCTGTTTTTTATGCCGATCGGAAATCCAAGATGGCCGCCACCGCAGGACATAGATTAACATTGGACCCTATGGGAAAATATTCAAATGCCTTCTTCTCAGAAACTACAAATATGATTAAAGCCAAACTGTACATGAATGTTCATTGGATGGTCCTCTACAATCTTAAGGTTTTTTGTTCCGATATGAAATTCAAAATGGCGGCTACAGCAGGACTTAGTTTAACATTGGACCCTATTGGAAAAATGTTTCAAAATGCTTCTTCTCTGAAACCACTTGGACAGTTGAAACCAAACTGCCCAGGAATGATCATTGGAAGGTCCTCTACAAAGTCTCTGTTTTTTATGCCGATCGGAAATCCAAGATGGCCGCCACCGCAGGACATAGATTAACATTGGACCCTATGGGAAAATATTCAAATGCCTTCTTCTCAGAAACTACAAATATGATTAAAGCCAAACTGTACATGAATGTTCATTGGATGGTCCTCTACAATCTTAAGGTTTTTTGTTCCGATATGAAATTCAAAATGGCGGCTACGGCAGGACTTAGTTTAACATTGGACCCTATGGGAAAAATGTTTCAAAATGCTTCTTCTCTGAAACCACTTGGACAGTTGAAACCAAACTGCCCATGAATGATCATTGGAAGGTCCTCTACACGATGTGTGTTTTTTATGCCGATCGAAAATCCAAGATGGCCGCCACCGCAGGACATAGATTAACATTGGACCCTATGGGAAAATATTCAAATGCCTTCTTCTCAGAAACTACAAATATGATTAAAGCCAAACTATACATGAATGTTCATTAGATGGTCCTCTACAAACTTTAGGTTTTTTGTTCCGGTATGAAATTCAAAATGGCGGCTACGGCAGGACTTAGTTTAACATTGGACCCTATGGGAAAAATGTTTCAAAATACTTCTTCTCTGAAACCACTTGGACAGTTGAAACCAAACTGCCCAGGAATGATCATTGGAAGGTCCTCTACAAATATTATGTTTTTTATGCCGATCGGAAATCCAAGATGGCTGCCACCGCAGGACATAGATTAACATTGGACCCTATGGGAAAATATTCAAATGCCTTCTTCTCAGAAACTACAAATATGATTAAAGTCAAACTGTACATGAATGTTCATTGGATGGTCCTCTACAATCTTAAGGTTTTTTGTTCCGATATGAAATTCAAAATGGCGGCTACGGCAGGACTTAGTTTAACATTGGACCCAATGGGAAAAATGTTTCAAAATGCTTCTTCTCTGAAACCACTTGGACAGTTGAAACCAAACTGCCCAGGAATGATCATTGGAAGGTCCTCTACAAAGTCTCTGTTTTTTATGCCGATCGGAAATCCAAGTTGCCGCCACCACAATACATAGATTAACATTGGACCCTATGGGAAAATATTGAAATGCCTTCTTCTCAGAAACTACAAATATGATTAAAGCCAAACTGTACATGAATGTTCATTGGATGGTCCTCTACAATCTTAAGGTTTTTTGTTCGGATATGAAATTCAAAATGGCGGCTACGACAGGACTTAGTTTAACATTGGACCTTATGGGGAAAATGTTTCAAAATGCTTCTTCTCTGAAACCACTTGGACAGTTGAAACCAAACTGCCCAGGAATGATCATTGGAAGGTCCTCTACAAAGTTTCTCTTTTTTATGCCGATCGGAAATCCAAGATGGCCGCCACCGCAGGACATAGATTAACATTGGACCCTATGGGAAAATATTGAAACGCCTTCTTCTCAGAAACTACGAATATGATTAAAGCCAAACTGTACATGAATGTTCATTAGATGGCCCTCTACAAACTTTACGTTTTTTGTTCCGGTATGAAATTCAAAATGGCGGCTACGGCAGGACTTAGTTTAACATTGGACCCTATGGGAAAAATGTTTCAAAATGCTTCTTCTCTGAAACCACTTGGACAGTTGAAACCAAACTGCCCAGGAATGATCATTGGAAGGTCCTCTACAAAGTTTCTGTTTTTTATGCCGATCGGAAATCTAAGATGGCCACCACCGCAGGACATAGATTAACATTGGACCCTATGGGAAAATATTCAAATGCCTTCTTCTCAGAAACTACAAATATGATTAAAGCCAAACTGTACATGAATGTTCATTGGATGGTCCTCTACAATCTTAAGGTTTTTTGTTCCGATATGAAATTCAAAATGGCGGCTACAGCAGGACTTAGTTTAACATTGGACCCTATTGGAAAAATGTTTCAAAATGCTTCTTCTCTGAAACCACTTGGACAGTTGAAACCAAACTGCCCAGGAATGATCATTGGAAGGTCCTCTATAAAGTTTCTGTTTTTTATGCCGATCGGAAATCCAAGATGGCCGCCACCGCAGGACATAGATTAACATTGGACCCTATGGGGAAAATATTCAAATGCCTTCTTCTCAGAAACTACAAATATGATTAAAGCCAAACTGTACATGAATGTTCATTGGATGGTCCTCTACAATCTTAAGGTTTTTTGTTCCGATATGAAATTCAAAATGGCGGCTACGGCAGGACTTAGTTTAACATTGGACCCTATGGGAAAAATGTTTCAAAATGCTTCTTCTCTGAAACCACTTGGACAGTTGAAACCAAACTGCCCAGGAATGATCATTGGAAGGTCCTCTACACGATGTGTGTTTTTTATGCCGATCGAAAATCCAAGATGGCCGCCACCGCAGGACATAGATTAACATTGGACCCTATGGGAAAATATTCAAATGCCTTCTTCTCAGAAACTACAAATATGATTAAAGCCAAACTGTACATGAATGTTCATTGGATGGTCCTCTACAATCTTAAGGTTTTTTGTTCCGATATGAAATTCAAAATGGCGGCTACGGCAGGACTTAGTTTAACATTGGACCCTATGGGAAAAATGTTTCAAAATGCTTCTTCTCTGAAACCACTCGGACAGTTGAAACCAAACTGCCCAGGAATGATCATTGGAAGGTCCTCTACACGGTGTGTGTTTTTTATGCCGATCGAAAATCCAAGATGGCCGCCACCGCAGGACATAGATTAACATTGGACCCTATGGGAAAATATTCAAATGCCTTCTTCTCAGAAACTACAAATATGATTAAAGCCAAACTGTACATGAATGTTCATTAGATGGTCCTCTACAATCTTAAGGTTTTTTGTTCCGATATGAAATTCAAAATGGCGGCTACGGCAGGACTTAGTTTAACATTGGACCCTATGGGAAAAATGTTTCAAAATGCTTCTTCTCTGAAACCACTTGGACAGTTGAAACCAAACTGCCCAGGAATGATCATTGGAAGGTCCTCTACAAAGTTTCTGTTTTTTATGCCGATCGGAAATCCAAGATGGCCGCCACTGCAGGACATAGATTAACATTGGACCCTATGGGAAAATATTCAAATGCCTTCTTCTCAGAAACTACAAATATGATTAAAGCCAAACTGTACATGAATGTTCATTGGGTGGTCCTCTACAAGCTTAAGGTTTTTTGTTCCGATATGAAATTCAAAATGGCGGCTACGGCAGGACTTAGTTTAACATTGGACCCTATGGGAAAAATGTTTCAAAATGCTTCTTCTCTGAAACCACTTGGACAGTTGAAACCAAACTGCCCAGGAATGATCATTGGAAGGTCCTCTACAAAGTTTCTGTTTTTTATGCCGATCGGAAATCCAAGATGGCCGCCACCGCAGGACATAGATTAACATTGGACCCTATGGGAAAATATTCAAATGCCTTCTTCTCAGAAACTACAAATATGATTAAAGCCAAACTGTACATGAATGTTCATTGGATGGTCCTCTACAATCTTAAGGTTTTTTGTTCCGATATGAAATTCAAAATGGCGGCTACAGCAGGACTTAGTTTAACATTGGACCCTATTGGAAAAATGTTTCAAAATGCTTCTTCTCTGAAACCACTTGGACAGTTGAAACCAAACTGCCCAGGAATGATCATTGGAAGGTCCTCTACAAAGTTTCTGTTTTTTATGCCGATCGGAAATCCAAGATGGCCGCCACCGCAGGACATAGATTAACATTGGACCCTATGGGAAAATATTCAAATGCCTTCTTCTCAGAAACTACAAATATGATTAAAGCCAAACTGTACATGAATGTTCATTGGATGGTCCTCTACAATCTTAAGGTTTTTTGTTCCGATATGAAATTCAAAATGGCGGCTACGGCAGGACTTAGTTTAACATTGGACCCTATGGGAAAAATGTTTCAAAATGCTTCTTCTCTGAAACCACTTGGACAGTTGAAACCAAACTGCCCAGGAATGATCATTGGAAGGTCCTCTACACGATGTGTGTTTTTTATGCCGATCGAAAATCCAAGATGGCCGCCACCGCAGGACATAGATTAACATTGGACCCTATGGGAAAATATTCAAATGCCTTCTTCTCAGAAACTACAAATATGATTAAAGCCAAACTGTACATGAATGTTCATTGGATGGTCCTCTACAATCTTAAGGTTTTTTGTTCCGATATGAAATTCAAAATGGCGGCTACGGCAGGACTTAGTTTAACATTGGACCCTATGGGAAAAATGTTTCAAAATGCTTCTTCTCTGAAACCACTCGGACAGTTGAAACCAAACTGCCCAGGAATGATCATTGGAAGGTCCTCTACACGATGTGTGTTTTTTATGCCGATCGAAAATCCAAGATGGCCGCCACCGCAGGACATAGATTAACATTGGACCCTATGGGAAAATATTCAAATGCCTTCTTCTCAGAAACTACAAATATGATTAAAGCCAAACTGTACATGAATGTTCATTAGATGGTCCTCTACAATCTTAAGGTTTTTTGTTCCGATATGAAATTCAAAATGGCGGCTACGGCAGGACTTAGTTTAACATTGGACCCTATGGGAAAAATGTTTCAAAATGCTTCTTCTCTGAAACCACTTGGACAGTTGAAACCAAACTGCCCAGGAATGATCATTGGAAGGTCCTCTACAAAGTTTCTGTTTTTTATGCCGATCGGAAATCCAAGATGGCCGCCACTGCAGGACATAGATTAACATTGGACCCTATGGGAAAATATTCAAATGCCTTCTTCTCAGAAACTACAAATATGATTAAAGCCAAACTGTACATGAATGTTCATTGGGTGGTCCTCTACAAGCTTAAGGTTTTTTGTTCCGATATGAAATTCAAAATGGCGGCTACGGCAGGACTTAGTTTAACATTGGACCCTATGGGAAAAATGTTTCAAAATGCTTCTTCTCTGAAACCACTTGGACAGTTGAAACCAAACTGCCCAGGAATGATCATTGGAAGGTCCTCTACAAAGTTTCTGTTTTTTATGCCGATCGGAAATCCAAGATGGCCGCCACCGCAGGACATAGATTAACATTGGACCCTATGGGAAAATATTCAAATGCCTTCTTCTCAGAAACTACAAATATGATTAAAGCCAAACTGTACATGAATGTTCATTGGATGGTCCTCTACAATCTTAAGGTTTTTTGTTCCGATATGAAATTCAAAATGGCGGCTACAGCAGGACTTAGTTTAACATTGGACCCTATTGGAAAAATGTTTCAAAATGCTTCTTCTCTGAAACCACTTGGACAGTTGAAACCAAACTGCCCAGGAATGATCATTGGAAGGTCCTCTACAAAGTTTCTGTTTTTTATGCCGATCGGAAATCCAAGATGGCCGCCACCGCAGGACATAGATTAACATTGGACCCTATGGGAAAATATTCAAATGCCTTCTTCTCAGAAACTGCAAATATGATTAAAGCCAAACTGTACATGAATGTTCATTAGATGGTCCTCTACAAACTTTAGGTTTTTTGTTCCGGTATGAAATTCAAAATGGCGGCTACGGCAGGACTTAGTTTAACATTGGACCCTATGGGAAAAATGTTTCAAAATGCTTCTTCTCTGAAACCACGTGGACAGTTGAAACCAAACTGCCCAGGAATGATCATTGGAAGGTCCTCTACAAATATTATGTTTTTTATGTCGATCGGAAATCCAAGATGGCTGCCACCGCAGGACATAGATTAACATTGGACCCTATGGGAAAATGTTCAAATGCCTTCTTCTCAGAAACTACAAATATGATTAAAGCCAAACTGTACATGAATGTTCATTGGATGGTCCTCTACAATCTTAAGGTTTTTTGTTCCGATATGAAATTCAAAATGGCGGCTACGGCAGGACTTAGTTTAACATTGGACCCTATGGGAAAAATGTTTCAAAATGCTTCTTCTCTGAAACCACTTGGACAGTTGAAACCAAACTGCCCAGGAATGATCATTGGAAGGTCCTCTACAAAGTTTCTGTTTTTTATGCCGATCGGAAATCCAAGATGGCCGCCACTGCAGGACATAGATTAACATTGGACCCTATGGGAAAATATTCAAATGCCTTCTTCTCAGAAACTACAAATATGATTAAAGCCAAACTGTACATGAATGTTCATTGGGTGGTCCTCTACAAGCTTAAGGTTTTTTGTTCCGATATGAAATTCAAAATGGCGGCTACGGCAGGACTTAGTTTAACATTGGACCCTATGGGAAAAATGTTTCAAAATGCTTCTTCTCTGAAACCACTTGGACAGTTGAAACCAAACTGCCCAGGAATGATCATTGGAAGGTCCTCTACAAAGTTTCTGTTTTTTATGCCGATCGGAAATCCAAGATGGCCGCCACCGCAGGACATAGATTAACATTGGACCCTATGGGAAAATATTCAAATGCCTTCTTCTCAGAAACTACAAATATGATTAAAGCCAAACTGTACATGAATGTTCATTAGATGGTCCTCTACAAACTTTAGGTTTTTTGTTCCAGTATGAAATTCAAAATGGCGGCTACGGCAGGACTTAGTTTAACATTGGACCCTATGGGAAAAATGTTTCAAAATGCTTCTTCTCTGAAACCACTTGGACAGTTGAAACAAAACTGCCCAGGAATGATCATTGGAAGGTCCTCTACAAATTTTATGTTTTTTATGCCGATCGAAAATCCAAGATGGCCGCCACCGCAGGACATAGATTAACATTGGACCCTATGGGAAAATGTTCAAATGCCTTCTTCTCAGAAACTACAAATATGATTAAAGCCAAACAGTACATGAATGTTCATTGGATGGTCCTCTACAATCTTAAGGTTTTTTGTTCCGATATGAAATTCAAAATGGCGGCTACGGCAGGACTTAGTTTAACATTGGACCCTATGGGAAAAATGTTTCAAAATGCTTCTTCTCTGAAACCACTTGGACAGTTGAAACCAAACTGCCCAGGAATGATCATTGGAATGTCCTCTACAAATTTTATGTTTTTTATGCCGATCGGAAATCCAAGATGGCTGCCACCGCAGGACATAGATTAACATTGGACCCTATGGGAAAATATTCAAATGCCTTCTTCTCAGAAACTACAAATATGATTAAAGCCAAACTGTACATGAATGTTCATTGGATGGTCCTCTACAATCTTAAGGTTTTTTGTTCCGATATGAAATTCAAAATGGCGGCTACGGCAGGACTTAGTTTAACATTGGACCCTATGGGAAAAATGTTTCAAAATGCTTCTTCTCTGAAACCACTTGGACAGTTGAAACCAAACTGCCCAGGAATGATCATTGGAAGGTCCTCTACACGGTGTGTGTTTTTTATGCCGATCGAAAATCCAAGATGGCCACCACCGCAGGACATAGATTAACATTGGACCCTATGGGAAAATATTCAAATGCCTTCTTCTCAGAAACTACAAATATGATTAAAGCCAATATGTACAAGAATGTTCATTGGATGGTCCTCTACAAACTTTAGGTTTTTTATTCCGATATGAAATTCAAAATGGCGGCTACGGCAGGACTTAGTTTAACATTGGACCCTATGGGAAAAATGTTTCAAAACGCTTCTTCTCTGAAACCACTTGGATAATTGAAACCAAACTGCCCAGGAATAATCATTGGAAGGTCCTCTACACGGTGTATGTTTTTTATGGTGATCGGAAATCCAAGATGGCCACCACCGCAGAACATAGATTAACATTGGACCCTATGGGAAAATGTTCAAATGCCTTCTACTCAGAAACTACAAATATGATTAAAGCCAAACTGTACATGAATGTTCATTGGATGGTCCTCTACAAACTTTACGTTTTTTATTCCGATATGAAATTCAAAATGGCGGCTACGGCAGGACTTAGTTTAACATTGGACCCTATGGGAAAAATGTTTCAAAACGCTTCTTCTCTGAAACCACTTGGATAATTGACACCAAACTGCCCAGGAATGATCATTGGAAGGTCCTCTACAAATATTATGTTTTTTTATGCCGATCGGAAATCCAAGATGGCTGCCACCGCAGGACATAGATTAACATTGGACCCTATGGGAAAATATTCAAATGCCTTCTTCTCAGAAACTACAAATATGATTAAAGCCAAACTGTACATGAATGTTCATTGGATGGTCCTCTACAATCTTAAGGTTTTTTGTTCCGATATGAAATTCAAAATGGCGGCTACGGCAGGACTTAGTTTAACATTGGACCCTATGGGAAAAATGTTTCAAAATGCTTCTTCTCTGAAACCACTTGGACAGTTGAAACCAAACTGCCCAGGAATGATCATTGGAAGGTCCTCTACAAAGTTTCTGTTTTTTATGCCGATCGGAAATCCAAGATGGCCGCCACTGCAGGACATAGATTAACATTGGACCCTATGGGAAAATATTCAAATGCCTTCTTCTCAGAAACTACAAATATGATTAAAGCCAAACTGTACATGAATGTTCATTGGGTGCTCCTCTACAATCTTAAGGTTTTTTGTTCCGATATGAAATTCAAAATGGCGGCTACGGCAGGACTTAGTTTAACATTGGACCCTATGGGAAAAATGTTTCAAAATGCTTCTTCTCTGAAACCACTTGGACAGTTGAAACCAAACTGCCCAGGAATGATCATTGGAAGGTCCTCTACAAAGTTTCTGTTTTTTATGCCGATCGGAAATCCAAGATGGCCGCCACCGCAGGACATAGATTAACATTGGACCCTATGGGAAAATATTCAAATGCCTTCTTCTCAGAAACTACAAATATGATTAAAGCCAAACTGTACATGAATGTTCATTAGATGGTCCTCTACAAACTTTAGGTTTTTTGTTCAAGTATGAAATTCAAAATGGCGGCTACGGCAGGACTTAGTTTAACATTGGACCCTATGGGAAAAATGTTTCAAAATGCTTCTTCTCTGAAACCACTTGGACAGTTGAAACCAAACTGCCCAGGAATGATCATTGGAAGGTCCTCTACAAAGTTTCTGTTTTTTATGCCGATCGGAAATCCAAGATGGCCACCACCGCAGGACATAGATTAACATTGGACCCTATGGGAAAATATTCAAATGCCTTCTTCTCAGAAACTACAAATATGATTAAAGCCAAACTGTACATGAATGTTCATTGGATGGTCCTCTACAATCTTAAGGTTTTTTGTTCCGATATGAAATTCAAAATGGCGGCTACGGCGGGTTCTCTGAAACCACTTGGACAGTTGAAACCAAACTGCCCAGGAATGATCATTGGAAGGTCCTCTACAAATTTTCTGTTTTTTATGCCGATCGGAAATCCAAGATGGCCGCCACCGCAGGACATAGATTAACATTGGACCCTATGGGAAAATATTCAAATGCCTTCTTCTCAGAAACTACAAATATGATTAAAGCCAAACTGTACATGAATGTTCATTGGATGGTCCTCTACAATCTTAAGGTTTTTTGTTCCGATATGAAATTCAAAATGGCGGCTACGGCAGGACTTAGTTTAACATTGGACCCTATGGGAAAAATGTTTCAAAATGCTTCTTCTCTGAAACCACTTGGACAGTTGAAACCAAACTGCCCAGGAATGATCATTGGAAGGTCCTCTACACGGTGTGTGTTTTTTATGCCGATCAAAAATCCAAGATGGCCGCCACCGCAGGACATAGATTAACATTGGACCCTATGGGAAAATATTCAAATGCCTTCTTCTCAGAAACTACAAATATGATTAAAGCCAAACTGTACATGAATGTTCATTAGATGGTCCTCTACAAAATTTAGGTTTTTTGTTCCGGTATGAAATTCAAAATGGCGGCTACGGCAGGACTTAGTTTAACATTGGACCCTATGGGGAAAATGTTTCAAAATGCTTCTTCTCTGAAACCACATGGACAGTTGAAACCAAACTGCTTAGGAATGATCATTGGAAGGTCCTCTACACGATGTGTGTTTTTTATGCCGATCGAAAATCCAAGATGGCCGCCACCGCAGGACATAGATTAACATTGGACCCTATGGGAAAATGTTCAAATGCCTTCTTCTCAGAAACTACAAATATGATTAAAGCCAAACAGTACATGAATGTTCATTGGATGGTCCTCTACAATCTTAAGGTTTTTTGTTCCGATATGAAATTCAAAATGGCGGCTACGGCAGGACTTAGTTTAACATTGGACCCTATGGGAAAAATGTTTCAAAACGCTTCTTCTCTGAAACCACTTGGATAATTGAAACCAAACTGCCCAGGAATGATCATTGGAAGGTCCTCTACACGGTGTGTGTTTTTTATGCCGATCGGAAATCCAAGATGACCACCACCGCAGAACATAGATTAACATTGGACCCTATGGGAAAATGTTCAAATGCCTTCTACTCAGAAACTACAAATATGATTAAAGCCAAACTGTACATGAATGTTCATTGGATGGTCCTCTACAAATTTACGTTTTTTATTCCGATATGAAATTCAAAATGGCGGCTACGGCAGGACTTAGTTTAACATTGGACCCTATTGGAAAAATGTTTCAAAACGCTTCTTCTCTGAAACCACTTGGATAATTGAAACCAAACTGCCCAGGAATGATCATTGGAAGTTCCTCTACACGGTGTGTGTTTTGTATGCCGATCGGAAATCCAAGATGGCCACCACCGCAGGACATAGATTAACATTGGACCCTATGGGAAAATGTTCAAATGCCTTCTACTCAGAAACTACAAATATGATTAAAGCCAAACTGTACATGAATGTTCATTGGATGGTCCTCTACAAACTATACGTTTTTTGTTCCGATATGAAATTCAAAATGGCGGCTACGGCAGGACTTAGTTTAACATTGGACCCTATGGGGAAAATGTTTCAAAACGCTTCTTCTCTGAAACCACTAGGACAGTTGAAACCAAACTGCCCAGGAATGATCATTGGAAGGTCCTCTACAAATTTTGTGTTTTTTATGCCGATTGGAAATCCAAGATGGCTGCCACCGCAATACATAGATTAACATTGGACCCTATGGGAAAATGTTCAAATGCCTTCTTCTCAGAAACTACAAATATTATTAAAGCCAATATGTACAAGAATGTTCATTGGATGGTCCTCTACAAACTTTAGGTTTTTTGTTCCGGTATGAAATTCAAAATGGCGGCTACGGCAGGACTTAGTTTAACATTGGACCCTATGGGAAAAATGTTTCAAAACGCTTCTTCTCTGAAACCACTTGGACAATTGAAACCAAACTGCCCAGGAATGATCATTGGAAGGTCCTCTACAAAGTTTCTGTTTTTTTATGCTGATCGAAAATTCAAGATGGCCGCCACCGCAGGACATAAATCAACATTGGACCCTATGGGAAAATGTTCAAATGCCTTCTTCTCAGAAACTACAAATATGATTAAAGCAAAACTGTACATGAATGTTCATTGAATGGTCCTCTACAAACTTAAGGTTTTTTATTCCGATATGAAATTCAAAATGGCGGCTACGGCAGGACTTAGTTTAACATTGGACCCTATGGGAAAAATGTTTCAAAACGCTTCTTCTCTGAAACCACTTGGATAATTGAAACCAAACTGCCCAGGAATGATCATTGGAAGGTCCTCTACACGGTGTATGTTTTTTATGCCGATCGGAAATCCAAGATGGCCACCACCGCAGAACATAGATTAACATTGGACCCTATGGGAAAATGTTCAAATGCCTTCTACTCAGAAACTACAAATATGATTAAAGCCAAACTGTACATGAATGTTCATTGGATGGTCCTCTACAAACTTTACGTTTTTTATTCCGATATGAAATTCAAAATGGCGGCTACGGCAGGACTTAGTTTAACATTGGACCCTATGGGAAAAATGTTTCAAAACGCTTCTTCTCTGAAACCACTTGGATAATTGAAACCAAACTGCCCAGGAATGATCATTGGAAGGTCCTCTACAAATATTATGTTTTTTATGCCGATCGGAAATCCAAGATGGCTGCCACCGCAGGACATAGATTAACATTGGACCCTATGGGAAAATGTTCAAATGCCTTCTTCTCAGAAACTACAAATATGATTAAAGCCAAACTGTACATGAATGTTCATTGGATGGTCCTCTACAATCTTAAGGTTTTTTGTTCCGATATGAAATTCAAAATGGCGGCTACGGCAGGACTTAGTTTAACATTGGACCCTATGGGAAAAATGTTTCAAAATGCTTCTTCTCTGAAACCACTTGGACAGTTGAAACCAAACTGCCCAGGAATGATCATTGGAAGGTCCTCTACAAAGTTTCTGTTTTTTATGCCGATCGGAAATCCAAGATGGCCGCCACTGCAGGACATAGATTAACATTGGACCCTATGGGAAAATATTCAAATGCCTTCTTCTCAGAAACTACAAATATGATTAAAGCCAAACTGTACATGAATGTTCATTGGGTGGTCCTCTACAATCTTAAGGTTTTTTGTTCCGATATGAAATTCAAAATGGCGGCTACGGCAGGACTTAGTTTAACATTGGACCCTATGGGAAAAATGTTTCAAAATGCTTCTTCTCTGAAACCACTTGGACAGTTGAAACCAAACTGCCCAGGAATGATCATTGGAAGGTCCTCTACAAAGTTTCTGTTTTTTATGCCGATCGGAAATCCAAGATGGCCGCCACCGCAGGACATAGATTAACATTGGACCCTATGGGAAAATATTCAAATGCCTTCTTCTCAGAAACTACAAATATGATTAAAGCCAAACTGTACATGAATGTTCATTAGATGGTCCTCTACAAACTTTAGGTTTTTTGTTCCAGTATGAAATTCAAAATGGCGGCTACGGCAGGACTTAGTTTAACATTGGACCCTATGGGAAAAATGTTTCAAAATGCTTCTTCTCTGAAACCACTTGGACAGTTGAAACCAAACTGCCCAGGAATGATCATTGGAAGGTCCTCTACAAAGTTTCTGTTTTTTATGCCGATCGGAAATCCAAGATGGCCACCACCGCAGGACATAGATTAACATTGGACCCTATGGGAAAATATTCAAATGCCTTCTTCTCAGAAACTACAAATATGATTAAAGCCAAACTGTACATGAATGTTCATTGGATGGTCCTCTACAATCTTAAGGTTTTTTGTTCCGATATGAAATTCAAAATGGCGGCTACGGCGGGTTCTCTGAAACCACTTGGACAGTTGAAACCAAACTGCCCAGGAATGATCATTGGAAGGTCCTCTACAAAGTTTCTGTTTTTTATGCCGATCGGAAATCCAAGATGGCCGCCACCGCAGGACATAGATTAACATTGGACCCTATGGGAAAATATTCAAATGCCTTCTTCTCAGAAACTACAAATATGATTAAAGCCAAACTGTACATGAATGTTCATTGGATGGTCCTCTACAATCTTAAGGTTTTTTGTTCCGATATGAAATTCAAAATGGCGGCTACGGCAGGACTTAGTTTAACATTGGACCCTATGGGAAAAATGTTTCAAAATGCTTCTTCTCTGAAACCACTTGGACAGTTGAAACCAAACTGCCCAGGAATGATCATTTGAAGGTCCTCTACACGGTGTGTGTTTTTTATGCCGATCAAAAATCCAAGATGGCCGCCACCGCAGGACATAGATTAACATTGGACCCTATGGGAAAATATTCAAATGCCTTCTTCTCATAAACTACAAATATGATTAAAGCCAAACTGTACATGAATGTTCATTGGATGGTCCTCTACAAACTTTAGGTTTTTTGTTCCGGTATGAAATTCAAAATGGCGGCTACGGCAGGACTTAGTTTAACATTGGACCCTATGGGGAAAATGTTTCAAAATGCTTCTTCTCTGAAACCACTTGGACAGTTGAAACCAAACTGCTTAGGAATGATCATTGGAAGGTCCTCTACACGATGTGTGTTTTTTATGCCGATCGAAAATCCAAGATGGCCGCCACCGCAGGACATAGATTAACATTGGACCCTATGGGAAAATATTCAAATGCCTTCTTCTCAGAAACTACAAATATGATTAAAGCCAAACTGTACATGAATGTTCATTAGATGGTCCTCTACAAACTTAAGTTTTTTTGTTCCAGTATGAAATTCAAAATGGCGGCTACGGCAGGACTTAGTTTAACATTGGACCCTATGGGAAAAATGTTTCAAAATGCTTCTTCTCTGAAACCACTTGGACAGTTGAAACCAAACTGCCCAGGAATGATCATTGGAAGGTCCTCTACAAATTTTATGTTTTTTATGCCGATCGGAAATCCAAGATGGCCGCCACCGCAGGACATAGATTAACATTGGACCCTATGGGAAAATGTTCAAATGCCTTCTTCTCAGAAACTACAAATATGATTAAAGCCAAACAGTACATGAATGTTCATTGGATGGTCCTCTACAATCTTAAGGTTTTTTGTTCCGATATGAAATTCAAAATGGCGGCTACGGCAGGACTTAGTTTAACATTGGACCCTATGGGAAAAATGTTTCAAAATGCTTCTTCTCTGAAACCACTTGGACAGTTGAAACCAAACTGCCCAGGAATGATCATTGGAATGTCCTCTACAAAGTTTCTGTTTTTTATGCCGATCGGAAATCCAAGATGGCCGCCACCGCAGGACATAGATTAACATTGGACCCTATGGGAAAATATTCAAATGCCTTCTTCTCAGAAACTACAAATATGATTAAAGCCAAACTGTACATGAATGTTCATTAGATGGTCCTCTACAAACTTTAGGTTTGTTGTTCCGGTATGAAATTCAAAATGGCGGCTACGGCAGGACTTAGTTTAACATTGGACCCTATGGGGAAAATGTTTCAAAATGCTTCTTCTCTGAAACCACATGGACAGTTGAAACCAAACTGCCCAGGAATGATCATTGGAAGGTCCTCTACAAATTTTATGTTTTTTATGCCGATCGGAAATCCAAGATGGCCGCCACCGCAGGACATAGATTAACATTGGACCCTATGGGAAAATGTTCAAATGCCTTCTTCTCAGAAACTACAAATATGATTAAAGCCAAACTGTACATGAATGTTCATTGGATGGTCCTCTACAAACTATACGTTTTTTGTTCCGATATGAAATTCAAAATGGCGGCTACGGCAGGACTTAGTTTAACATTGGACCCTATGGTGAAAATGTTTCAAAACGCTTCTTCTCTGAAACCACTTGGACAGTTGAAACCAAACTGCCCAGGAATGATCATTGGAAGGTCCTCTACAAATTTTGTGTTTTTTATGCCGATTGGAAATCCAAGATGGCCGCCACCGCAATACATAGATTAACATTGGACCCTATGGGAAAATGTTCAAATGCCTTCTTCTCAGAAACTACAAATATTATTAAAGCCAATATGTACAAGAATGTTCATTGGATGGTCCTCTACAAACTTTACGTTTTTTGTTCCGGTATGAAATTCAAAATGGCGGCTACGGCAGGACTTAGTTTAACATTGGACCCTATGGGAAAAATGTTTCAAAACGCTTCTTCTCTGAAACCACTTGGACAATTGAAACCAAACTGCCCAGGAATGATCATTGGAAGGTCCTCTACAAAGTTTCTGTTTTTTTATGCTGATCGAAAATTCAAGATGGCCGCCACCGCAGGACATAGATCAACATTGGACCCTATGGGAAAATGTTCAAATGCCTTCTTCTCAGAAACTACAAATATGATTAAAGCAAAACTGTACATGAATGTTCATTGAATGGTCCTCTACAAACTTTAGGTTTTTTATTCCGATATGAAATTCAAAATGGCGGCTACGGCAGGACTTAGTTTAACATTGGACCCTATGGGAAAAATGTTTCAAAACGCTTCTTCTCTGAAACCACTTGGATAATTGAAACCAATCTGCCCAGGAATGATCATTGGAAGGTCCTCTACACGGTGTGTATTTTTTATGCCGATCGGAAATCCAAGATGGCCACCACCGCAGAACATAGATTAACATTGGACCCTATGGGAAAATGTTCAAATGCCTTCTACTCAGAAACTACAAATATGATTAAAGCCAAACTGTACATGAATGTTCATTGGATTGTCCTCTACAAACTTTACGTTTTTTATTCCGATATGAAATTCAAAATGGCGGCTACGGCAGGACTTAGTTTAACATTGGACCCTATGGGAAAAATGTTTCAAAACGCTTCTTCTCTGAAACCACTTGGATAATTGAAACCAAACTGCCCAGGAATGATCATTGGAAGTTCCTCTACACGGTGTGTGTTTTGTATGCCGATCGGAAATCCAAGATGGCCACCACCGCAGGACATAGATTAACATTGGACCCTATGGGAAAATGTTCAAATGCCTTCTACTCAGAAACTACAAATATGATTAAAGCCAAACTGTACATGAATGTTCATTGGATGGTCCTCTACAAACTTTACGTTTTTTGTTCTGATATGAAATTCAAAATGGCAGCTACGGCAGGACTTAGTTTAACATTGGACCTTATGGGAAAAATGTTTCAAAACGCTTCTTCTCTGAAACCACTTGGACAGTTGAAACCAAACTGCCCAGGAATGATCATTGGAAGGTCCTCTACAAAGTTTCTGTTTGTTATGCCGATCGGAAATCCAAGATGGCTGCCACCACAGGTCATAGTATTAACACAGGACCATATGGGGAAAATACAGAAATATATTCTTCTCTGAAGCTATTGCACTGATTGAACCTAAACTGTGCATCAATCATTGGAAGGTCCTTTACAAACTTTGTGTTTTTTATGTTGATCGTAATTTCAAGATGACTACCACTGCAGGACATTGTTTTTACATAGGACCAATTGGTTTTTTTTATAACCAGGTGAACGATACAGGCTCTTGAGAGCCTCTGGTTAACATTTAAGAAACATTATACATTTGTTAGAATTTGTTAAGTGGAATATATCAATGATGATAAGCACTGACAAGGGTATCCACCTACATACACAACTGTAATGTTGAGGATATCAGAAACAAGCTATAATCATGGTCAGGGGTTTTACAGATCAGTTATATCTGTCCAGGCTTTACTCTGCCATTTCTGGTAGCCATGATATCACTTAAAAATTGCTGGCAGTGTCAATCAACAATGATAACCCAAACCAACTCAATGATAATGGATCCAACTGAGAAAATTGATGGCAATTGCTAGATTCCATGGAGCCTTTGGTTATGTTAAACATTGTGTTAGATTCCATGGAGCCTTTGGTTATGTTAAACATTGTGTTAGATTCCATGGAGCCTTTGGTTATGTTAAGCATTGTGTTAGATTCCATGGAGCCTTTGGTTATGTTAAACATTGTGTTAGATTCCATGGAGCCTTTGGTTATGTTAAACATTGTTTAATAGTTGAATAGTTGTAATTGTTTAGAAACAAAAGAAGAACCTTTTTTCAAATTCAGATTCCAGATTACAGAAATGCTATAATAGTGGCCAGAAATCCCAACTCTGTTAAAAGGGCCACATCCTACGCAGAGAGATTACGTCTAGGTATAGCTGTCATTCACGGGGAAGGTAAAATTATGGAGCATGAGGATTATGATAGAGAAGATGGTAGAAATTCTCCACCTCTTCCACCTCCAGAAATTGCAGGAGAGAGGACAGGAATGGGATTCGGTCTTGAAATTTTACCAGGTATGTTGAACAAGATTGAAATCTAAAAATGAAATTATGTATGTCAAGATCATTTGGCTGTTTGATGTGAAACAAAGTGCTTGAAATTCTTTATGTTGTTAATGAAGAAGGAGGAACTTATGCCATTATGTCCATATCACAGACTGGATGTTGTGTTGCTTTTAATTCTGGCATGTACAGTGACAAAAAATTACATGTAGTTTTATACTTCATGCAATCCTTTTTTTAAAAGGTTTTTAATACCGAATCACTGTTTTTTTTCCTCATGAAGATGAATAAGATATCCTTGAAAAAAAGACTGGTTTGTAGTAACTTGAATTTGATGGGTAGAAATGAATTATTTTTCTTTTAAATTATGGGGGGAAAAAGGGCTTACTTTATTGTCGCTGCAGAACCATAGCTCTCAACACTCTTACAAACTTTTTTATTAGCTCATATTGCCTTTGGTGTATGGAACATCCTGTAGAAAGGCAATATGAGCTTTTGCCATCACTTGATGTCCGTTAACTTTTCACATTTTAATCTTTTCCTCTGAGACCGCTTAACTAAATGAACCTAAACTTGGTAGGATGCACCTTTATTAAGATTGCTCATTTCATTCCGATCCATTAATAAACATGGCCGCCATGGGCAATTTTTGTTTCTGGTTGGTTTATTTTTAAAAAAAATCTTCTGCTCTGAAACTGCTTAGCCAAATGAACAGAAACTTGGAAGGAAGCATCCATGGAAGGTCCTCTATTAAGATAGCTCATTTTGTTTCGATCTATTAACAGACATTAACCCCATAGGCAATTCTTATTTCTGATTGGTTAATTTCTAAAAATCTTTTCCTCTAAAACATCTTGACCATATGAACCGAAACTTGGTAGGAAGCATCTATGGAAGGTTCTCTATATATATTGTTCATCTTGACCCGATCTGTAAACAAACATGACACCCATACTGCCATAGGCAATTCTTGTTTCTGGTTGGTTAATTTCTAAAAATCTTCTCCTCTGAAACCATTTCACCAAATAAAACAACATTTTTCAAGAAGCATCTATGGAAGGTCTTCTATATGATTTCCTCATTTCATCCCGATAGGACAAAAACCATGGTTGACATAGGCAATTCTTGTTTCTTGTGCAGAGCATACCACTAATATGGCTGCCATAGGCCATTTTTGTTTGTGATAGGCCAATTAAAAAAATCTTCTCTAAAACCATTTTGCCAAATTAATTCAAATTCGGTAGGAAACACCTATGGAAGGTTCTATATAAAGTTTCCTCAAAACAAAATGAAAAGTAAGTGACACAAGCTCAGCTCACTGAGCCTCTAGTTTTATTTTACTGTAGATAAAAACAATCTCTTTTAACAGTAGATGAAATAAGACTGTTAAGTGCTATGGTTTCGCAGTAACTTTGATGCAAAAATAAATGCTAAAAATAGTATTAACGTTTTTTGGAATTCCTAATAAAATATTTTAAGTCAAGGCAGGTTTGGTGTCAGAGTTGATCTGGTTACAGCACACCAGTACTTTTAATGGATGGCTAAAACTGCTGGGAAAAACAAATAGAGAATAGTTCAGACTATCAGATCAGTTGTAATGTCATATTTAGTAAGTGAGTGAGTGAGTGATTGTTGTTTCACGCCAACTCAGCAATTTTTCAGCTATATGATGGCGAGAATAAGTTAATTTTCAATGAAATGATTTGTACTAGACCAACACGCTTTGTTGGATTTTTATAGTGCTAGCTCACTGAAACAACAGTCGGCAGATAGACATGTCGTCCCACTCAGACACATTATCCTGATTCTGAGCCAACCAGTCTGCTCTTTCTCCTTAATGCTGCATGCTTAGTGGAGAAGCAACAAATACCAATTTTATAGTCTCGACCCGATCAGGGCTTGAACCCACGATCTACCACACTCGAGATGAGCACGCTAACCATTACACCACCGATGCGGTTAATTTCATATTTAAGAAAAATAATAATCTTTTCAGACTTTATATGTAAGTATATGCTTTAAATCTGGAGTTCTAGTGAGGATAACTTTTCATAGACGTTCTAGTGACTTTTTGTTTACTGTATATTGTATTTATTATACATATTTGCAGTGAATATGTCGATCAAATTTAGCCTGTATACCACTAATTATTATTTCATTGTATTAAAGCTACCGTCACAAAAAATATAGAAGCGTATATCTTAGTCACACATTTATTTGCCTGTTAATATATAAAATGTTTCTAGTTATACAGCCCCTGGCACATATAACATTCCCCGAATAACAATTTACGAACACATGCAATTTGAAAAATAAACGTATGAAAAATGGACGAATGAAACAAACTTGAATGGTTCGCATAAGAAAACGAATGACAGTATCATATAGGTGCACTCTTATAACATTCGTATAGAAATACGCTCTTATAGTTCATATAGACACACACCCTTGTCGATCTTCAGACAAACGCTCTAATTGTTTGTTTGTATAGACGCACGCTACAATAGTATACACAGACGCTCCTACTGTATGACAATATCATGCCACTGATTTGCGTACAAATCCTAATTTACATTTATTATTTTTTCAGTAATATATAAATAGATTATTTTAGGAACAGTTTGAAGATACTAAAGGGATAACATTAATGTTTTATTTTTTTTTAAATCAGCAGGGAGAGGGGCAAGATAGTAAAATCTGTGACACCCGAGGGTAAGATTTAAATCTTACCCGAGGGTGTCACAGATTTTACTATCTTGCACATTTTACGGTGTTTGACTCTTTTTCTCACCCCTTTCTACCATGTCAATGTTTGTTTACTTTTTGTGTATTTTGGCGCATTAATTTGCGAACCGTATCACAGGACCAAAATGCCACGTAATAAAATAAAACAAGATTTTCATTTTACAACCTTAAAGAGGTTCAAAATAATAAAGTTAACAAACTTGTGATAGATTCTACAATAACAAAATCTTGCACCTTTTACGATGTTTGCCTCTTTCTATTGTGTCAATATTTGTTTACGTTGAGAAAATATAGAGTGCTCTCTCTTGTTAGGTAGCTAACGTTAAAAAAAAATACCTCCCTTTGACCAACGTCAAATAACTTTTTTACAGGCATTTATCGCTGTTGTAGTAGCATTTATAATATATTTATAAAATACATTTTGTATTTTATTGTGAAATACATTAAAAATACTGCCAAGACACTATAAATCGACAATTTAATTCAACAATGGAAAACAATTTTGCGGGAAAAACGGTGTGTAGCTTGTCTTATCCTGGAGCTGGGGTAAGATAGAAAAATCTTTTTCACCTAAATTAACGGACTCCTTTATCCAAGGGGTGAGAAATATAGAATCTAACACCAGCAAAAGTGCAAGACAGGGAAATCTCGTGTGTCAGAGATTTCCCTGTCTTGCACGTTTTGCCGGTGTTTGATTTTATTTCTCACTTGTATCAGCTGTTTTTAGTTTCGTGTTTGTTTGTAAACAGCGCATCATGTAAACAATGCGAGTTATTTCCCCTTCATGTCAATCAAAATAGTAGTTCCGTATTTTTGTGTATTGCGTGAAGGTTATTATGTAATAATATGGCTGATTGTTAGGATTTGTGTGTTTATAAAAGATTGAAAACTTATATACAGTGTATTGTTTATTTTAAAAAGGAAAAGCATGGAGAATTGGGGGGGGGGGGGGGGGGAGCAGTTGACATAAACTTTTTAGATTATGTATCTACGATATGACATGAATATTCATTGATGTACCCATCTAATAACACAACAATATAATATCAATAATACTTATTGTCCCCTGATGCTTCGTCGAAGGGGGGCTATAGTAATGGGCGTCATCTGTGCGTATGCAGCGAAGACAGTAATTTAGTGGGTAACTGTGTGTGTGGCTTGACTTGTACAGGGAGGTACAAGGAAAAGACATCTCGCACAGATATAGGAACCACACAATCTCATAGTTGTATGTAAGAAAGCAAGGATTTGTTTGGACTGGTCAAGGTACTATGTATCTTTCAGGATATATCAACATGTACAGACTTATCCTGTAGTAAGCAGACTTATGTCTGATGTAGCAACTTCTTATATTCTCAGTGGTCACCACTGTTATAAGGTTTATTTTGGACTAGTTAGTATTCGCATGGCTTGCACACTTCAAATTTTGTTGAACCCTCAAATAAATCTATTTCATCCCTGCCTTTGGTAGCGTCAGGCAATCAGTATCAGGTATCTGAATTTTTTTTATGATTTCAGTTTTACAGTGTAAAGAAAAGCCTCCATTGAATGTTGTTGGTGATGTGAGTGGTAGAATTGCAATTATCGTTGTAAGTAGGGATACATGTATTATTATTTATCAATCAGTTGGCAATATTGGCCAGTTGTCTCCCTTTATCTATTGTCGCTCAAACTAAAATTGTGATGGTGAATGCAGTTAATTGCTTTTATTATTGTAGCAGATGTGTCTTCATTATATCGAGCCATCAAGGTCCATTTCTAAACTTCTACATACTTCTTGTACAGAAATTTTATATGTAAAATATTCTGGTGATATAATGGTTGATTGATTGATTGATGTTTAGCAGTATTTCAGCTATATCGTGGTGTGAATTATTTATACAAATAAATTTCCACATCTATCAGACTCATAGAAATAAAACATTTATTTATAAAACAATTGTGTTATATGTACAAATAAAAAAAAAATAAAAGGATACAAAAAACATTATTAGCTCACCTTGCCAAAGGCAATGTGAGCTTTTGCCATCACTTGGCATCCGTCATCCATTGTCTGTCGTCCGTTAACTTTTCACATTTTAATCTTCTCCTCTGAAATCCCTCAGCCATATGAACTGAAACTTGGTAGGAAGCATCTATGGAAGGTCCTCTATAAAGAATGCTAATTTTGTCACGATCCATTAACAAAGATGGCCACCACAGGCAATTCTTGTTTCTGATTGGCCTATTTTTAAAAATCTTCACCTCTGAAACCGCTTAGCCAAATGAACTGAAACTTGGTAGGAAGCATCTATGGAAGGTCCTCTATAAAGGTTGCTAATTTCATTTTGATCTGTTAACAAACATGGCCGCCACAGGCGATTCTTGTTTCTGTTTTGATTGATTTCTAAAAAAATATTTTTTTCTGTTTAAAGGGAGATAACTAGTTTAAATATAGATACATTTTGTATCTATTCAAAATGCAGTTTTTTTCTCAACCTAATGAACGGAAACTTGGTAGGAACCATCTATGGAAGGTCCTCTATAAAGATTGCTCATTTCATCCCGATCCGTTAACGAACATGGCCGCCACAGGCGACGCTTGTTTCTGATTGGTTGATTTTAAAAATTCTTCTCTTCTGAAACTGTTTGGCTAAATGAACCGAAACTTGGTAGGAAGCATCTATGGGCGGTCCTCTATAAAGAGTGCTCATTTTTTTCCGATCCATTAACAAACATGGCCACCACAGGCAATTCTTATTTCTGATTGGTCAATTTTTAAAATTCTTCTCCTCTGAAACCACTTGGCCAAATGATCCGAAACTTGGTAGGAAGCATCTATGGGCGGTCCTCTATAAAGAGTACTCATTTCGTTCCAATTCCATTAACAAACATGGCCACCACAGGCGATTCTTGTTTCTGATTGGTCTATTTCTAAAAATCTTCTCCTCTGAAACCACATGGCCAAATGAATCGAAACTTGGTAGGAAGCATCTATGGAAGATCCTCTATGAACTAAAGATTGCTCATTCTGTCCCCATCCATTAACAAACATGCCCACCACAGGCGATTCTTGTTTCTGATTGGTCAATTTTTAAAATTCTTCTCCTCTGAAACCACTTGGCCAAATGATCCGAAACTTGGTAGGAAGCATCTATGGGCGGTCCTCTATAAAGAGTACTCATTTCGTTCCAATTCCATTAACAAACATGGCCACCACAGGCGATTCTTGTTTCTGATTGGTCTATTTCTAAAAATCTTCTCCTCTGAAACCACATGGCCAAATGAACCGAAACTTGGTAGGAAGCATCTATGGAAGATCCTCTATGAACTAAAGATTGCTCATTCTGTCCCCATCCATTAACAAACATGCCCACCACAGGCGTTTCTTGTTTCTGATTGGTCTATTTCTAAAAAAATCTTCTCCTCTGAAACCGCATGGCCAAAATGATCCAAAACTTGGTAGGAAGCATCTATGGAAAGTCCTCTTATAAAGATTGCTCATTTTGTCCCAATCTGTTAACAAACATGGCCGCCACAGAAAATTATTTTTTCTGATTGGTCAATTTCTAAAAATCTTCTACTCTGACACAGCTTGGCCAAATAGACCGAAACTTGGTAGGAAGTATCTATGGAAGGTCCTCTATGGGATTTGCTCATTCCGTTTTGATCCGTTAACAAACATGGCCGTCATAGACAATTCTTGTTTATTATTGTTCGATTTCTAAAACAGCTTTTCCTCTGAAACCGCTTGGCCAAATGATATGAAACTTGGCAAGAAGCATCTATGATCCATTTTGATCCATTAACAAACATGGTTGCCACAGGCAATTCTTGTTTTAGATTGGTCGCTTTCTAAAAATCTTCTTCTCTGAAACTGCTTTGCCAAAACGAACCAAAATTTGGTGGGAAGCTATGGAAGGTTTTGTATTAAGTTTCCTCAGAGCAGAATGAAAGGTGAGCGACACAGGCTCAGCTCAGTGCTGAGCCTCTAAGCTTAGATTTTATGCTAAGCATTTATATTTTATTATATAAATCAATTTCTTTAAAAAAAAAAATTAATTGTATCGCCTGCGATATTTGTAAATAATCAGTGTGATATAATAAAATGACAAATTGTGTAATAACCAATCCTTATTTATTATGTATTTCTTCTCTGACAGGATGATATGATTGACGATGTCCTCTCCTTTGTTAAAATAGCAGAAGTTTTAAAAGACAGGGGTGCATACAAGGTGTATGCAATGGCTACACATGGTCTATTGTCCTCTGATGCTCCTAGACTAATTGAGGAATCTTGTATAGATGAGGTATGCTTATTTGTACCCATTTAACTAATTATTATGAAAAGAAAGTTTAAACAGTGATGGTTAACATTTACCAATATCAACAAAGCAATCACCCCAACTCAACGAACATAAAAAAAAAATTTACCATGACATATAAGTTGTAATTTCCACTTTTCTACATCAACACATGTACAGTCCAACCTAACGCATTCAAAAATAATGAGGTCAGTTGAACATTTTTGCAGATATTTTTCCAACTATTTTTAATTTGAGTATCTTTGATAATTTACCAAAATTACTGACTTTTCTTATATACTTTCATGTGCAACTTCAGAGTTACATCAATTTGACACCCTACTCCGTTATATATTTTATTCATTGAGTTTGGACAAGGAATTTGAGCTAAAATAATTATTAGTCTCTCCTATCAGTGGAAGTTTGGACTCCAAACACAGTTATATACATGTAATGGAACAAGTTGTCTCCTTGAATAAAGTAAAAAAACAAAGATTGTTGGTATTGGGGATTTATTATGGTCAATTTGAATACTAGACACTCAGAATGTATACTCAACATGTATTTTCAACCTTGACACAACAAATCCCTACTATTATATATAAATTATTGAAAGTGCTGTAAAACTTCTAATACCAAAAAAAATTTATATTCTAAAATTTTACAAGATCAATCTAATCAAAATGAATTGCTTTGTATACATGTATGTATAATAATTTTCCAAGTCAAAGTCAATAGATTGTTATCTTTAGTATTTTTTTCCCAAAAAATGAATATGTATAGAATCGAAGCAAACATTTTTTGTTTGTATGCACCATGGTCTGTATATATACATGAAATCATTAAGAGATTATGTCCATAATTTGTCCAAAAATCTGCATATGCGAAGTAAAATATTATACAATTATAGTCTTTTGTTGGGGTCAATACGAGTTTTTATGGACCTTAAAAATGATATTCACCGAAGCCTTTAGGCTTCGGTGAATATTGATTTCTAAGGTCCATAAAAACTCATATTGACCGATACAAAAGACTAATTGTTTTATTACATTAAAATGAAAAGTGAAAGTGAAACCAAGTCTCTGAGAATTCTGCAAATCTCCGTTTTACTTCTGCAAGTCCATCGCCTGCGTCGGACATGATGATTACTTGTTCATTCTAAAGTAACGCTAATACGATGATTCTGATTGGACGAAATTTCACATTACCTTTATGTCCATTGGTCAAATAGAAATAGAATTCACGTGATTCTTTTTATAGATTTCGTTAGAAAACGAAAGTGAAACCAAGTCAATACAAGTTTTAATCAAGCAATATCAAATTTTACGGAATGTCAGGTGACAGCATGATAGCCAAAATAAAATCATTATGTAATAAATCTTATTATGGCATTATTTATAGCCAATGAAGAAAGTCATATTAGAAATAATTATTTAAATATGGTATGCTCAGTTATCAAATGAACAAATTGAGAAAGCATCAGAGATGCAACAGCCGAGTTACAAGTCAAAATCATTTGGTCTTGTTTTATAGATAAGTAAAAAACTAAAGAATAAACAAGTCATGCATGTATGATGGATTAGACCCCAGACATACCGAACATAACTTTGGAAGAGGATCACCAAAGGAACATTTGGGCAAAGTTTGGTTCAAATTCACAAAATGGTTTCAGAGATATGTGTAATTCTCAAATAAACTTCCGGTAGGGGATGGGGATGACCCCGGGCCTCAACTCTTGGGGCATTTAATTTGTCTATTTACCCTGATCATAAATATATATGGTTTAGGGGTGGGGATCTCAACCATTAAAAAGTTCACTTCAGGTAGGGGGTGGGGTATACCCACCCCCCGGGCCTGAGCTATAAGGCATTTAATTTGCCTAGTCACCCTGATCATAAATATATATGGTTTAAGGGTGGGGATCTCAACCATTAAACAGTGCACTTCAGGTAGGGGGTGGGTTATGATCCCCTGCGGCCTGAGCGATAAAGCATTTAATTTGCCTAGTCACCCTGATCATAAATATATATGGTTTAGGGGTGGGGATCTCAACCATTAAATAGTTCACTTCAGGTAGGGGGTGGGGTATGACCCTGGGGCCTGAGCGATAAAGCATTTAATTTGCCTAGTCACCCTGATCATAAATATATATGGTTTAGGGGTGGGGATCTCAACCATTAAATAGTTCACTTCAGGTAGGGGGTGAGGTATGACCCTGAGGCCTGAGCTATAATGCATTTAATTTGCCTAGTCACCCTGATCATAAATATATATGGTTTAGGGTGGGGATTTCGGTCACATTTTTTTTAAACAGATTCCCCAGCGGGGTGGGGCTGAGCCCCCGGGGATAAAAAATGATGAATGCACAACTTCACATTGGCATCTCCACCCATACCAAATATTAAGTTTCTATCTTTTGTAGTTTCAGAGAAATGTGTAATTCTCAAAATATGTACTTTTTCTATAAAAAAAAACCATGATTTTACAAGAAAAAAACAATAGATTAATCTGAATTTCGAACTCACTCTAAATAATAGTGTAATAATGCTTCCTACCAAATATTATGTTGATCGGCCAAAAACTAAGAACGCTATCGCGTTAACGAAGATAATTCTCAAAATATGTACTTTTTCTATAAAAAAAACCCCCATGATTTTACAAGAAAAAAACAATAGATTAATCTGAATTTCGAACTCGCTCTAAATAATAGTGGAATAATGCTTCCTACCAAAAATTACGTTGATCGGCCAAAAACTAAGAGTGCTATCACGTTAACTAAGATAATTCTCAAAATATGTACTTTTTCTATAAAAAAAACCCATGATTTTACAAGAAAAAAACAATAGATTAATCTGAATTTCGAACTCGCTCTAAATAATAGTGTAATAATGCTTCCTACCAAAAAAATACCAAAAAAGTTTAACCAATGAAAACTCTGCTTGCCAGTGGGTTTGGTAAAGGAAAAACCAGTGTTCACCTAGGTAAAAGGTTATATGGGTTGTTTTACATGTCACTTGAGCTTAGCCACCAATAAACACTGACTGCCACAATATAACTGAAATATTATGGAAGTGACATTAAAAACTGATAATTTTAAATATTAATTTTATTTTAGGTTGTAGTGACCAACACAGTTCCACATGAAATCCAGAAAATGCAGTGTCACAAAATAAAGACTGTGGACATCAGCATCATGTTAGTGGAGGCTATACGAAGGATACACAACAATGAATCCATGTCATATTTGTTCAGAAATATAGCTTTAGAAGACTGATCACAGGATATCATAACATTTTATTTGTTAATGTCTTATGATTTTTGTTTCACTATGAGCACCATTTTCAATGTTTCACCATCCTCAGTTGTGTGGGATTCTATCCATCTTTTGTATCCACGAACCCGTGGCAAATTAAAAGAGGAATCTCAGTGCCACTGGAGTGATATCTGTTGATACAGAGGGGAACAGTCTCTTATACATCCTGCAATTGGGTTATTTTTTGTCATAATAAATGGGTTGAAATAAGCTGTAGCTTTATTATGATAGTGTCATAATAACACTTCACATTGTCATAACACTTTTCACATTAGCCTAGCACTAATAAAGCTATTAAGCCACACCCGTCATAATAAAACTTTTCACATTAGTCTAATAAAGCTATTAACCGGAACTACTATTGAGGTATCAATGGAGTTTCCGTTATCTTTTTTTTTAATTATTTAGATAAATACAATGTTGAAGTATTCTTCTTCTTCTTTAAAATAACTTCTGCCAATATAGGCCTCCTAGATGTGGAGTCTTAAAACATCTCATAGAAACTTGGATTCTTCCACCATTAAAAGGTAAAATTTATTTACATATATCCACCACCATTATGTACATGACAAGTGCAGGCATCTAGTAAAGGAAGCGTATATTTCGGAAGTAAAACAAAACTCTAATTGGACTGCATATGTTAGAAATCTTCTGTGCAAAAATGGATTATTATATATCTGGCAAAATCCTAATGCATTTAATAGTGATTATGTTGTTGCAGTCTTTACAGAAAAAATAACAGATCAATACCAACAAATCTGGCTGACTGAAATAAAAAGTAATAATAAACTTGAAACATATGTGCTTTTAGTTTAAAGAATGAATTTATTAAAGAAAACTATATTGACATTTTAAAAGAAAAACACCTCCTTAGAGCAATGAGTAGATTAAGAACCAGTTGTCACCCATTGAAAATCGAAACAGGGTGTCATTACAAACCCCCTTTGTCTAGACAAAATCACCTCTGCTCAGTATGTAATGTAATAGAGGAAGAAGAACATTTTCTTGTTTCTTGTAAAAAATAGGAAGCTGAAAGACTTAAACTTTTTAAATTTATTTAAACATTAAGTCATTTAAATATTGGAATGCCAAAGATAAATATGTTTTCTTAATGTCAAATAAAGATCCAATACTTATTCTAAATACTGCAATTTTTATACAAAAATGTCTTTCCCCCACTTGAAATGATATTGCTTTTACAGTGTTTATTATTGTTACTACTTAATAATGTTTGTGTATGCATTTGTCAAACCCATTGTATGTATGTAGTTGAACAATAAAATTATTATTATTATTAAACACTATACTATTTAAAATCTAAAAGTTATGTATATGATCACTATACTCTTTAAAATCTAAAAACAAGTAGGATTTAGTGCTGGGTAATACAATGATGCGATCCCACACAAGTCATTCTCAATGTTCAGTCACTTTTCTTGACAACTTTCTCTTTGAAGTTGAGATATCCAATAATTTGTATCTTTCTGTGTGTAGTCAGTATAACATAAAGTTCTGCATAGAGGCTCCAAGTATACACCAATCTCGTTGACTAGACTGTTAGATATCGGATTTGAACAGTAGTAATATGGGTTCACAATTAGTGTTAATAGGTCCAATTTTAAATCTAGCTTATGTTTTGCAACAAGCTGACTACAGGTGCTAATAATCTCTACTAATAGTGGTTCTCTAATAGAATCAAGTTTGCTGCATGTAAGAATAAAATGATTAAGTGTTTCCTCATTTTGTTACATAGTTTACAATTTGCATTACCATTATCTTTGTTAAATACACCTCTCTTGGTTTGTAGAATATATGATCCTGTTGCTATTTTCAGCCGAAGTGGTATTCTGGATATATCTCTCCTGTTTGCGGTACAGGTTTTTGCAATTGAATGACATTGGCCAATTCGAAATAAACAACCAAGGTGTTGAAGTGATTTGAAAATTTTAGTTTGATTTTGTATATTCACTGCAAAGTAGATATTCATATGGGTTTCCATGCTCATATTTGATAAATAGCTTCTTGATATCTACAAACCAGCTATGACTTTTCATATTTTTCAATCCAAGTTGTCTCTCAGCTACTCTCCATTCTACCGAATCTTGAGTGGATCTACATATATTTCCAAAGAGATTTAGAGCTTTTTTATGTATTTCCGCTTCCACGGGTAACAATCCAGAGAGTATATATATCGATGGATTCGCCACGTTGGTTGGTAATGATAGTACTTGTTTGATAATTTTTGTATGTTGTTTATTTAATAGTTCTAGATTCTTTCCAGATGGTAGTAGGGTTTCAAGGGAAGCATAATTGGAAAGACAAATGTTCATAGTAGGCTGATAGATGTTGTAGGCTGTATAAATAGGATTGAGTGCCTTCTCTATGTGTAATCCAGTCTGCATAAATAGGATTGAGTCCATTCTCTATGTGTAATCCAGTCTGCATTAGGCTGTATAAATAGGATTGAGTCCCTTCTCTATGTGTAATCCAGTCTGCATTAGGCTGTAAATAGGATTGAGTCCCTTCTCTATGTGTAATCCAGTCTGCATTAGGCTGTATAAATAGAATTGAGTCCATTCTCTATGTGTAATCCAGTCTGCATTAGACTGATAGATGTTGTAGGATTGAGTCCCTTCTCTATGTGTAATCCAGTCTGCATTAGGCTGTATAAATAGGATTGAGTCCATTCTCTATGTGTAATCCAGTCTGCATTAGGCTGTATAAATAGGATTGAGTCCATTCTCTATGTGTAATCCAGTCTGCATTAGGCTGTATAAAGCCTGTCTTGACTTCTTGAGATTATTCTCTATAGTGTTTAAAGAAGTATTTTTTGAGTCTCTCTGTATGCCTATATGAGGTGTTGTGGTAGTGACTGGCATAATATTGTCGTTCATAAACCATTCCTCCTCATCAAATGAGATTCTATTACAGGTGTTAACTGGTAGAATTAAGCTCTTTTGAGGTTGAAGCATGTATCCTTCACGTTGACTATAATCGTAGGCTATGTTTACAAGGACTTGTAAGTCTATCAGAATATCACTGGCTAAAGCAATGTCATCAGCACAGCAGCAAATGGATTCAATTTTTCCACCTAGTTGAGAATCTACTAGTATATTCAAAAGTTGATTAATATATACTTTGTATAGATCGGCACTCGAGGTTCCACCTTGTCTTACACCTTGATTGATGGGAAATGGTTCAGAGCTTTGACCCTTCCAATTTATTTTAGATACAGCATTTTTATATAGATTATCAATCATATGTATGGCTTGTTTGGAAATTCCCATATGGTATAGTTTTCGAACTAAGTGTGAATGAAGGACCACATCAAAAGCTGATTTCGCATCTAACATACCAAATAAAGTTGGTTTCTTTAAATCTTTATTTTCCCCTTCATATTCTTCCAATAATAAAGATGATATCAGCGGAGCAGTATTTTCTGTAAAACCACATTGAAGCGGGTTTTGTACATCTAAAATGCATGGGTTGATTCCAATTTTTAAGATGGTTTCAATTATTTTCTACATAGTTAGAGTAATGGTTATTCCTCTGTAATTTTTAGAGTTTAATATATCTCCTTTATTTTTGAAAATGGGTGTTAAAGCTCCAATTTTTAATATATCTGAAACATAGCAGTGCTCAAATGATGAATTTACAGTTTGAAGTATGAGTTCTGTCAATTTTGTTCCACCATATATGATACATTCTACAGTAATGACAAAAATATCTCCTGATTCAGACATATTTTGATGATGTGCTGGTATTCAAGATCCATTATATGAAGGTAGTCCTGATCATAATTGTTTGGGTCAGATTCAGTTGCTAATTCTGCAAAATGTTTTCTCCAACCCTCTAAGATATTATCACTTTTATATACATTGCCATCTACATTTAATTCATCAATACATCTGTAAAGTTTGTTGATTAACTTGTAGAAAAGTTTATGATCTATTGTCCTTGCTTCCCTCTCTTTGTTACCTCCTCTCTACATAATTTCCACAAATGATATGTAGTCAATTTCCTATTTAAAAGAAATGGATGTTCAGTGTCCTGTGATTTCCCATATGCAGTTAGCTTGTTTTTTTTGCTCTTATAGCCTTGTATATATCTTCATTCATTACTTTTAATTTTGGTCTTCAGTCTTTCAATTTTCTCGGTGGTGCAACCGTCTTTATCGCCGTGTTAATCGTCCTATTAATGATCTCTATTGTTTCATCAATATGGTGTATTATATAAATATATATAAAATATTGGTGTATTGACGGTGATTATATAATTTATGTGGCTCGACACTGTATCTAAGTCTCTGCAACATAAATTCTACATTTCCCGTCAATACAGCAATATTTTATATATATTTACTAATGAAATTTCTTGTAAATAAGAAATAGATGGAATATTTCAGCAAAGGTTATACATGTATACCATTCAGACATAGACGATTAAAATCTTAATTGGTATATTTATAGACATAGATGGTGGTATACATTTTTGATTGGTTCTTCTAATATTGAGAAGCATCCAATCAAGTACATTGTTTTCATTATAGACTTTAAAAAAATCTTTTATCATTAATTTTCAAGGTGTTTTCAATACATGATTGTAATAATTAAGCCATCAAATTATTGAATATTTAACTGTAAATCGTTACGAAAACAAATAACTACCGGCCAGTAGCAATAATACACAAATCATTACAAGTCGGAACCGATTGTCCGAATCTGTTGAGCCGAACAAGCAGTCACTTGTCTTATGTAGTTATTTTTCTGTTGTTCCAATGGTGAGAGTTGAATACTAGCTCAACAGAACTTTTTTTGTTTGCTATTTTCAAATAATATATTGAAACTCTGAACATTGTCATCAATTTTAACTAATAAATCTGTGATTGAGTGATTGTTGTTTAATAACGCCAAGTCAGCAATTTTTACACAAATGCAAAAATGTTATGTTTTGGGTCTGTCGTCATTGTCCGTGGTTTTATGGAGAAAATAGGTTCTTACATTTTGTAGAATAAATGGTTTTATGGAGGAAATAGGTTCTTACATTTTGTAGAATAGGGCATCTTCCACTTATGTGAGAATTTCTACTTTGTTAAAGAAAGATATTCCTGGTGTTTAATATGGACTGTCCTGTAATAGATCAATCTTAACATTATAACAACTACATTGTACATGTATCAGTATTTCTATTTGGATGAGAGGAGGTCGTGGCCGTGATCGTATGGTAGTTGGATTTACAACTACCTATGCAATCAGTGCCTATCACTACTGATGTTGTGAGTTCGAATCCTGTTCATGTTGAGGTGAACAACATTATGTGATAAAGTTTGTCAGTGACTTGTGACAGGTCGGTGGTTTTCTCCACCAATAAAACTGACTGCCACGATAACTGAAATATTGTTGAAAGTGCTGTTAAGCACCATATAAAGCCAAACCAAACTATTTGGATGATATTAATAAAATTTAAGATTGTTAAAATTTACCAAAATTTTCAATATTATGTCAAGGTCATGTTACAAACAAATCCTGTTTTCTTCAGGGTTTTAATTTAGACAAGATATTACAATCACAGCCATGGATGGTCAACAATTTAGATATTATTTTATTATCAATGTACATGAACACAGTGATCTCCCCCTGTTACTATACGTCCACCTATAACAGTCACAAATGTAGCATGTTTCTGATTAGACACAGATATTAAGTCTGTAGAATGTCTGTCCCATACACAGAGGTTGTCATTATCTTCTAGTGTCACTACAACTTCATCTGTTACATGGTGTTTTGTAAATCTGAAAGTAACATCGTAGAATCAGTAAATATTTACAATGGAAAGTAATCAGTATATATACAGAAAATACTGGAAAGATGTACAAAAGTGAGTGAGTGATTGTTGTTTAACACCAAGTGAGCATTATTTCAGCCATATCATGGCAAGAATATATTACTTTTTGATTAGATGATGATGTCTGCTTTGTACTAGACCAATCCACTGACTTTGATTTTAATAGTACCTCAATAAAACAAGAGTACACAGATGTCACTTGGACATATTATCTTGACTTAGAGCCAGCCAGAATGTGTTATTGTCTCATATTGCTCCTTCCTTTACAGAGAAGTGACAAATACCAATATAATAGTCTGACCTGACCAACAATAAACATTACACAAACAAATACCAATATAATAGTCTGACCTGACCAATAATAAACATTACACAAACAAATACCAATATAACAGTCTGACCTGACCAATAATAAACATTACACAAACAAATACCAATATAATAGTCTGACCTGACCAACAATAAACATTACACAAACAAATACCAATATAATAGTCTGACCTGACCAATAATAAACATTACACAAACAAATACCAATATAATAGTCTGACCTGACCAATAATAAACATTACACAAACAAATACCAATATAATAGTCTGACCTGACCAATAATAAACATTACACAAACAAATACCAATATAATAGTCTGACCTGACCAATAATAAACATTACACAAACAAATACCAATATAATAGTCTGACCTGACCAATAATAAACATTACACAAACAAATACCAATATAATAGTCTGACCTGACCAATAATAAACATTACACAAACAAATACCAATATAATAGTCTGACCTGACCAATAATAAACATTACACAAACAAATACCAATATAATAGTCTGACCTGACCAATAATAAACATTACACAAACAAATACCAATATAATAGTCTGACCTGACCAATAATAAACATTACACAAACAAATACCAATATAATAGTCTGACCTGACCAATAATAAACATTACACAAACAAATACCAATATAATAGTCTGACCTGACCAATAATAAACATTACACAAAACAAATACCAATATAATAGTCTGACCTGACCAATAATAAACATTACACAAACAAATACCAATATAACAGTCTGACCTGACCAATAATAAACATTACACAAACAAATACAGATATAATAGTCTGACCTGACCAATAATAAACATTACACAAACAAATACAGATATAATAGTCTGACCTGACCAATAATAAACATTACACAAACAAATACCAATATAATAGTCTGACCTGACCAACAATAAACATTACACAAACAAATACCAATATAATAGTCTGACCTGACCAATAATAAACATTACACAAACAAATACCAATATAACAGTCTGACCTGACCAATAATAAACATTACACAAACAAATACCAATATAATAGTCTGACCTGACCAATAATAAACATTACACAAACAAATACCAATATAATAGTCTGACCTGACCAATAATAAACATTACACAAACAAATACAGATATAATAGTCTGACCTGACCAATAATAAACATTACACAAACAAATACCAATATAATAGTCTGACCTGACCAATAATAAACATTACACAAACAAATACCAATATAATAGTCTGACCTGACCAATAATAAACATTACACAAACAAATACCAATATAATAGTCTGACCTGACCAATAATAAACATTACACAAACAAATACAGATATAATAGTCTGACCTGACCAATAATAAACATTACACAAACAAATACCAATATAATAGTCTGACCTGACCAATAATAAACATTACACAAACAAATACAGATATAATAGTCTGACCTGACCAATAATAAACATTACACAAACAAATACCAATATAATAGTCTGACCTGACCAACAATAAACATTAGTCATTACACAAACAAATACCAATATAATAGTCTGACCTGACCAACAATAAACATTACACAAACAAATACCAATATAATAGTCTGACCTGACCAATAATAAACATTACACAAACAAATACAGATATAATAGTCTGACCTGACCAATAATAAACATTACACAAACAAATACCAATATAATAGTCTGACCTGACCAATAATAAACATTACACAAACAAATACCAATATAATAGTCTGACCTGACCAATAATAAACATTACACAAACAAATACAGATATAATAGTCTGACCTGACCAATAATAAACATTACACAAACAAATACCAATATAATAGTCTGACCTGACCAATAATAAACATTACACAAACAAATACAGATATAATAGTCTGACCTGACCAATAATAAGCATTACACAAACAAATACCGATATAATAGTCTGACCTGACCAACAATAAACATTACACAAACAAATACCAATATAATAGTCTGACCTGACCAATAATAAACATTACACAAACAAATACCAATATAATAGTCTGACCTGACCAATAATAAACATTACACAAACAAATACAGATATAATAGTCTGACCTGACCAACAATAAACATTACACAAACAAATACCAATATAATAGTCTGACCTGACCAATAATAAGCATTACACAAACAAATACAGATATAATAGTCTGACCTGACCAACAATAAACATTACACAAACAAATACCAATATAATAGTCTGACCTGACCAATAATAAACATTACACAAACAAATACAGATATAATAGTCTGACCTGACCAATAATAAACATTACACAAACAAATACAGATATAATAGTCTGACCTGACCAATAATAAACATTACACAAACAAATACCAATATAATAGTCTGACCTGACCAATAATAAACATTACACAAACAAATAACAATATAATAGTCTGACCTGACCAATAATAAACATTACACAAACAAATACAGATATAATAGTCTGACCTGACCAATAATAAACATTACACAAACAAATACCAATATAATAGTCTGACCTGACCAATAATAAACATTACACAAACAAATACAGATATAATAGTCTGACCTGACCAATAATAAGCATTACACAAACAAATACCGATATAATAGTCTGACCTGACCAACAATAAACATTACACAAACAAATACCAATATAATAGTCTGACCTGACCAATAATAAACATTACACAAACAAATACCAATATAATAGTCTGACCTGACCAATAATAAACATTACACAAACAAATACAGATATAATAGTCTGACCTGACCAACAATAAACATTACACAAACAAATACCAATATAATAGTCTGACCTGACCAATAATAAGCATTACACAAACAAATACAGATATAATAGTCTGACCTGACCAACAATAAACATTACACAAACAAATACCAATATAATAGTCTGACCTGACCAATAATAAACATTACACAAACAAATACAGATATAATAGTCTGACCTGACCAATAATAAGCATTACACAAACAAATACCGATATAATAGTCTGACCTGACCAATAATAAACATTACACAAACAAATACCAATATAATAGTCTGACCTGACCAATAATAAACATTACACAAACAAATACCAATATAATAGTCTGACCTGACCAACAATAAACATTACACAAACAAATACCAATATAATAGTCTGACCTGACCAATAATAAGCATTACACAAACAAATACAGATATAATAGTCTGACCTGACCAACAATAAACATTACACAAACAAATACCAATATAATAGTCTGACCTGACCAACAATAAACATTACACAAACAAATACCAATATAATAGTCTGACCTGACCAATAATAAACATTACACAAACAAATACCAATATAATAGTCTGACCTGACCAATAATAAACATTACACAAACAAATACCAATATAATAGTCTGACCTGACCAATAATAAACATTACACAAACAAATACCAATATAATAGTCTGACCTGACCAATAATAAACATTACACAAACAAATACCAATATAATAGTCTGACCTGACCAATAATAAACATTACACAAACAAATACAGATATAATAGTCTGACCTGACCAATAATAAACATTACACAAACAAATACCAATATAATAGTCTGACCTGACCAATAATAAACATTACACAAACAAATACAGATATAATAGTCTGACCTGACCAATAATAAACATTACACAAACAAGAAAGTGATGAAGACAATTTAAACTTCTGCCCCATCCCAGTGTAGTAATAATTATTGTTTGGATGTACTTTGTACTATGCCAATAAACTGAGGTGGATTTTTATAGTGCTTTCATATTGAAGCCACAGGTAGACATTTCATTCTATTTATAAACATTCTCCTGATTCAGAGCCAACCAAACGTTTTGTAAATGGTGAAATATTCATTGATATTCATTGAGCAATTGAATTATTATAAAATGTTTCTTAGACCATCAGTAAATGGTCTGTCAACTTATTTGGTTTTCAAACAAAAACCCCCAACCTACCCTTTCCACCTTGAGGATTTGTACTGACTACTGATGTAGGATGTGTTTGTAGCAGGGTTCAGTATAACTTGTACTCCTGCAGATATATCTTCTGTGGTATAGAAAAACTGTAGAAAGAAATAGCCCTGAAAAATAAAAAAAATATATACTGTATGTGGAAATGTTCATGTGGAGGAAATTGTGCTCAATTTGTTTTTCACTAAAATGCACAAAAATAACCACTACCGAAGAGTTTTCATGTGATCAACTGGAAAAGATAATGTTTTTGTATAATTATATCACTTTTAAACAGTTTTATCCTGGAGATCCTATATATTTCTGGAGGATACCAGAGTACACTGGGAAGACCACTTAACTGTCATAAGTCACTGACAAACTTTATCACATAATTTTGTATCGAGTACACCTCACCATTAGCAGGTTGCTTGCCCATGGTCGGTGGTTCTCTCCAGGTACTCTGGTGTCCTCCACCACTAAAACGGGTCGCCATGATATAGCTGAAATATTACTGAAAGTGGTGTTAAACACAATAAATAAAATCAAATTACCATGATCATGATTCGAATTCACAACTTTAGTGGTGATAGGTACTGATTGTATAGGTAGTTGTAAATTCAACTACCATACGATCAGGACCATGGTGGCCCCTTGTTTTTAGAAGATCTAGATTATGTATGAAATTTTTTTTTCACCAGTGGAATATACTGGTGGAGTTGAGCTGATGGAGAGGGTGTGAAGATAAAGGCACAGTAATATACCAAAAGGATCTATTGTTTTACCTGCTCCCAAGCTGTCCCAACCAATCTGGCTATGCTACCAATACAATCTGGTTTGATTTTTAACAATATTCTTTTGCTTTCATGGTTCCTAGTAAAATATAAAATATTTAGATTACTTCACTTTATAACCATTTCAATTTTCTAATTTGCCAAAAACAAAAACAATATAAACAAAGAGGTACACCGGGCACAGCATCATTTGAAAGCAGCAAGTTCACAAGGACTTCCTCCTGCACCAGATTTACTGCAATCAAGTTTAATTCTAAAACCATAATTGATAGAAGAAATCACTGAAATACTACCTGAATTCCTTGTCAAAATCAATTCAAAGACAAATCTGCATCAAAATTAGATGAAAACTAGTATTACTGTGAGCACATCTGTCTAACCTATTTCCATAACCAAAACATTACTGATTGTTCCGACCAAAAATGAAAGAGACCCTCCTCTCTTCACCGGTAAGTTCCTGATAAAATTTCAAACCAATAATTTCTGAGAAACACTACTCAAGTTATCATACGACATAGGGTAAAAATCCTATTTTCCGTCATATCATTTTAGTCCAATAATTCTGGAACGGCAAAAGTGAAAATCGTCAAAAATGAAAGGGGTCCTCCTCTCTTCACCGGTAAGCTGCTGATAAAATTTCAAAACATTCTGAGAAACACTACTCAAGTTATCATACGACATAAGGTAAACATCCTATTTTCCGTCATATCAAGTCCAATAACTCTGGAACGGCAAAAGTGAAAATCATCAAAAATGAAAGGGATCCTCCTCTTTTCACCAGTAAACAGCTGATACAATTTTAAAAGATTCTAAGAAACACAATTCAAGTTATCGTATGACATAGGATTTGTCTACAGACGGACGGACATGGTGAAACCAGTATACCCCCCTACAGCTTCGTTGCGGGGGGTATGAATATAAAAGTGTGTATACAGTATTGTAGTCACCACTTTATAAGACTATAACCTATTAGTATCATGGAAGTGGTAGTAAAATGAGTGTGATCTTTCCTGAGGAGTAAGAAGAGTGTAATATAGACAGTGAAGAGTCAGTCACCAAAGTCTTCAATTATAGTATGTACAAACTGATCAAATATTAAATCTTTACCATATAATGAATTCTCCAGTACTGGACCATACACAGACAGCTGCTGGAAGATTATCTATGCCATGCACTGACTGAAGATATCCATCTGTTGGTTCAAGTCTCTCACTAGTTGCCAAGCTTTTCCATTTGTTGTGCAAGATAAACTTCAGTACATGAATTGTCTTCCCCTTGTTGTAACCAACTGCTATTACTCGACTGCTTATATGGCATGCATCAATGCTAAAAATACCATTAAATCTTATTCATCAACATCAAAATATACAGTAAAACCTGTCTAAACCCTGAAGAAAACTACATTCTGTATATACTGAACTTTATATAAACCTGTCTAAACCCTGAAGAAAACTACATTCTGTATATACTGAACTTTATATAAACCTGTCTAAACCCTGAAGAAAACTACATTCTGTATATACTGAACTTTATATAAACCTGTCTAAACCCTGAAGAAAACTACATTGTGTATATACTGAACTTTATATAAACCTGTCTAAACCCTGAAGAAAACTACATTCTGTATATACTGAACTTTATATAAACCTGTCTAAACCCTGAAGAAAACTACATTCTGTATATACTGAACTTTATATAAACCTGTCTAAACCCTGAAGAAAACTACATTCTGTATATACTTATCTTTATATAAACCTGTCTAAACCCTGAAGAAAACTACATTCTGTATATACTGAGCTTTATATATATAAACCTGTCTAAACCCTGAAGAAAACTACATTCTGTATATACTGAACTTTATATAAACCTGTCTAAACCCTGAAGAAAACTACATTCTGTATATACTGAACTTTATATAAACCTGTCTAAACCCTGAAGAAAACTACATTCTGTATATACTGAACTTTATATAAACCTGTCTAAACCCTGAAGAAAACTACATTCTGTATATACTTATCTTTATATAAACCTGTCTAAACCCTGAATAAAACTACATTCTGTATATACTGAGCTTTATATATATAAACCTGTCTAAACCCTGAAGAAAACTACATTCTGTATATACTGAACTTTATATAAACCTGTCTAAACCCTGAAGAAAACTACATTTATATAATGTCCCAATAATAGGAAATCTTGTTAATTTAACCTTTATAAACTGAACAATTGTCTATTCGAACACAAAAGTTGGTCACAAGGAGGTTCGATTTAGACAGGTTTCACTGGATATGGCATGTAATTTGCATGTAACTATATTTTTGCGAAATATTTTACCATTACTGTAGTACTTTCTAGTTTTGCTATTCAATAAAATGCTTGGTTGAAAATTGTCCTATAAAGGAGATGGGCTTTAGATAGAATCATTTATGAATTGTATTTTCTCTCAATCAAAACATAAATTGAGGTCTCTATTGTAACAACAATGTAATACCAAATAAAGTGACTGATTATATAAATAGATACAACAAATGAAAAATACCTAACATACGAGGAAATTAGGGGGAAATTTAATAATTGCTAAGTAAAATTGCAATCAAAAGGGAAAATATTTGTAACTAAATTGTAACTTTGTGTATTTAAAGTCTATATACATGTATATACATTTATCCTGCACCTGTTCTATTTGAACAGTCAAATTGCATTGACTGGATAAATTTTTGTTATATATCGTCATCGATAGAAATATAGTTTTTCTGGTACCCCTTTCACATGTTTTACCTGTTGAGCTTTGGGGAACTAGTTGTAAATCCAGATCATAAGAGGCAATCGAGTGATAATCGTATAATTTTATTATTTCATTCAAATATAAATGTACATGGATTAATGTGATTTTTCTGCAGTATAAACGCAATATTAATGCAGTATCTTGATATATAAAGTTTTTGTGTATTCGGTGGGGAAAGGCTCTGTGAACCTGACCTTTATCTCAGTTGTTAAGCCTCATATATATAAACTTTATATTTTAAGACACTGTACTTATATTGTCTATATATATTTAAAGCTACCTGTTCAACCAGTGCCTATCACCACTACAGTTGTGAGTTTGAATCCCGCTCATGGCGAGGTGTACTCGATACAACTGATTTGGGGCAGGTCAGTGGTTTCCATCCACCAATAAATCACAATATGGCTGAAACATTATTAACAGTGGCGATAAAACCATAACCCTAACCCTATATATTATATATAAACAATATACGTACATTGTCGGTAAATATAAAATTTATTTGTACAAGCTTTAGAAACAGGCAGAATAGCGAGCCTTAGGCGAGCTTTTGAGGCCTGTTTCGCAGCGAGTACAAATGAATTTTATATTTAACGACAATGTACGTATATTGTGTTTATCTTGAAATGTCAAAAAAGTCGGAAAACTTGTCAGATTTAAACAAAAAGGACAGAAACAAGCGTCATTCCTCGCCTTTCATAAATGTTGTCAAGGGTGTCTTCTTCGTGGTCCGCATTACATTAGTACCAGTTTCATACTTGTCTGCGCCCTCCGCTGTACATAGCTACAGGGTACCAGGAAAGTTTATTCGTCTAGTACGAATAAAGCAAAAATTTATTCGCATAGCATATTTGTACAGCAAATGTACTGATTGCAGGATAAATATATATATTTGTATTAAAAAAACTACTATCAACGTGAAGTTTCATGGATTTTATTATCATGGATTTTTCTTACTGCCTTCAGCCTAAAAAAAATAAGTTAAGATTTTTCCTATCAGAATCAAAATAATTCATAGAAGACATATCACTCAGAATAACTTATTTTTATGAAAATAATATTGCCAATTTTAAAATCTCCCAACAAATTTATGGCTTCAATGAATTATTTTTCAAATAGATTATGATCCCGAAAGCAGAATGAGCAAAATATTATATGTTTTATCTGGCTAAATTGTGGAATACAGTAGTTAGGATAATTTTCTTTTCAATATTGTATTCCCAATAAACAATTATAAACTTACAAATCTGTTTCAATGTTGGCTGCTTTAAACATGAATTTCTCACATTTATTACGGTAGTATGATATCATGACATCAAATTGGTTGTCTCCAGTCTTTAAAAGTATAATGAAAAAAGCTTTTCCTTCAACTGAAAATGATGAAATCTTTTCTGCGTTACGATTCTGAAAAGTAAGTGAAAAAACGTAGATGGTAAAAATTTAGATAAAACGAAAAACACTGTACTGGTGTCCAACTGTTTTCCTATGTGTATTCAGTTTTGAAAGTGTTGTTAAATGTCAAAACTCAATCAATCTGAACATTCTATAATCAAGCATTCAAATTGCATCTTGAGGTTGATAAAGGACTGTTACAATAAGATGAAATGTGTTCAAAGTCCTTGATTGGCAGGCAGCCAGGGTATGGGTTATCTCTGTTTAATGCCACTTTCAATCATGTCAACATATTGTGTAAGTCAGTTTTATTTGTGGGTTAACCAGAGTGCCATCATGTCAACATATTGTGTAAGTCAGTTTTATTTGTGGGTTAACCAGAGTGCTCAGAGAAAACCACAATCATAAGTCACTGAGCAACTTCATTAGTTGTATGCTTTATTGAGAACACAGCTCCATGTGTGGAGTGTGTCAGTGACTAATTGTTGTTTAATGCAGAGTCAGCCATTTGTCAGCTATCTGTATCTGGTACATTGTAGAACCCAACTATGGTTTTTATACAATGGGTAGAGAGAGCGCCGATGGCGGTCTTTATTGGCGCTGATTCCTTAGAGCGGTCTTAAATGCTTCTAAGGAATTTGCATGCACGACACTGTTTGGCAGATGGTTCCAATGAATTAGTGTCCACAAAGAAAGAATGTTGGTACTGCTGTTTCTTGTAGTCTGGTAGCTATGTATATCATGGCGAGAACAAGCTACTTTTTGATAAAGTGATGATGATGTCTGATCTAAACCAAGTCTGAACATATGGATTTGGATTTTTATAACTCACTAAAACAACAATCAATAATATGTAGCCATGTCACTCAACTTGGACACATTATCTCTGACCCAACCAGTCTCTCCTCTTACTCCTTAATGATGTATGCTTAGCTTAGAAGCAGCAAATACCAATATTATAGTCTTTGGTTTGACTTGACAAGGGATCCAACAAACATTCTACCGACTCATGGCGACCATGCCAACTACCGTACCTTAACTGAGTATTCACAATATGTGGAGGTCAAACTCATAAACCTCATTGGTAATAGGCAGGACTGGCTGTATCGGTTGGTATATTAGTAAATAAAAGTATCATATGATTGACACCATCAAAGTTCCTATAAGAATGTGATTTTCCTATTAACTATGAAAAGAAAGTTTTCTTCGATGGTAACAATTTCAATAAATATCATCTATTTTCCTGTCACATCTAGTAAATTTTTTCAATTTTGATTTCTATTTGTAATAATGTGACGCTTTATTGACGTCACAGACAGCACGATGTCATCTTGACAAATCCTCGATAAACATACTATCCTTGATATATTTTGCTTGAAATGGACTTCCAATTGCATCGCACATCTCATACTTCGCCTTCCGACATGCTATTGCTCTGAGAAATCTATTTTCGCAAAATAAATCAATGATCGTATATATTTTATAAGAAAATAAACAAGTTTATAACAGTAAATAATTAAAGTTTGTTTTTGCCCGCAAAAACGTATGTCTCCCCCGTCCCACAAACTGTAGTCATAGGTAAAAAATCTATTTGGGTAACAAATAAAATTAAGCTTCAATGAATAACAAAAAAAACCTGTTTTTAATCCATGAAACACAAAATATATTTGATCAAAAGTGTTAAAGCAAGGGTTACAGGTACTATTCCATATTGTCATGGCAAAGTTTCCCATTCCAGAAAATTGCTCAGCCTATGTTCCAATGATTTTAAAGGAGTTTTGTTCTTCTAAAATCAATGGATTGGTGATGAAAACTTTTTCAAGGAAATAGTGACATTATGATAGACTCTTGTACATATATACATTGTATATATACAAGTTTCAGTAAGGGATATTACACTAGAGTGTTTGCATATAACTCCCACAAAATTTAGGGGATCAACATTTTCTGGTAATATGCACAACTACATATGGTGTCCTTACTATCTACCAAGTTTCATGAAATTCTGTTCAGTAGTTTCAGAGGAGTTGTGCTGACAAGCTGCTTCAGAAGTATATTTCGGAAAATTTTAAGTTCAAAGGGGCATAACTCCCACAAAATTTAGGGGATCAGAAATTTCCTGGTAATATGCACAACTACATATGGTGTCCTTACTACCTACCAAGTTTCATGAAATTCTGTTTAGTAGTTTCAGAGGAGTTGCGCTGACAAGCTGCTTCAGAAGTATATTTGGGGAAATTTTTAAGTTCAAAGGGGCATAACTCCAACAAAATTTAGGGGATCAAAATTTCCTGGTAATATGCACAACTACATATGGTGTCCTTACTACCTACCAAGTTTCATGAAATTCTGTTTAGTAGTTTCAGAGGAGTTGCACTGACAAGCTGCTTCAGTAGTAAATTTCGGGAAATTTCTAAGTTCAAAGGGGCATAACTCCCACAAAATTCAGGCGATCAAAATTTCCTCATAATATGCACAAATACATATGGTGTCCTTACTATCTACCAAGTTTCATGAAATTCTGTTCAGTAGTTTCAGAGGAGTTGCACTGACAAACTGTGTGACAGACAGATGGACAGGACAAAAACAATATGTCTCCCCATAAAAGTGGGGGGGGGAGACATAATTTAATAAAAGTATGATACTTACATCAGGAAACTCCCACTTGTGTAGGAAAACAAAAACATTGTGATGATGTTTCCATAGTGATAAAGATTTTGCCGATAAACAACCAATCACTGGTACCTCCTTCCTTCTATACATTAAGGTACACGAACAGAGTGCTACTAACTTCTCATCCTCTGGCAGCTAGAAAAATAGGGTAATTATAATACGGTGTCTAAAAAGTGTTCATCGATATTAGCTTAAAGAATGAAATTTTCTATTTATCAATGTTAATTATCATTTTTGTTGTCAAATTATACTCTAAAATGGCCTGCACTAAAGTTCATGTGGTGAGGTGTACTTAACTTGATTCAATTTTGTTTTATTAAATTTGTCAGCGATTTGTAGCAGGTCGGTGGTGTTATCTGGGAACTCCAGTTTACTCAACCAATACAATAGATCACCATGAGCACATTAATGTAAGATGATACTGAATAACGTTATGTCAGGAGTTATCGTTCTTAACAAATATCATATTTAATAAAAGTAAAATCAAAACAAAAAGATAAAAATCCAGAACAATTCCGTCAAAATCGGAACAGTTGTCAGTTGTGTTTCATTCCATCCAGTAGTTCTCAAGAAGATTCTCAATTTTTCAACCAATTAGAAATCATGGCAGAGATGTTGAATGTCGGGCAAGATCAGAAGCCATGGCATCCACGTTGAATGTCAGAAAAGGTCACAACTTGGAAGAGCAACATCCAAGCTTGGTTCAATTTGGCCCAATGTTCTTGTGAATAAAATAACAAAGGAAAAAGTTAACTGATGACGGACACAAAGTGATGCGAAAAGCTCACATGGGCCTTTGAATCTAGATCTGGTGAGCTAAAAATATAGGTTACATCACAAATGTACAAGCATGGGCAGTTGATATTTAGTTCTGATCATTTGAAAACAATTTTCAATATACCAATAATATGAATATGCAGTGGAACCTGTTCAATTCAATATCTGAGTTTTCCGACATTCTGTGACATCCGACAAAAATTTATAGTCCCAAAGTATTTCTGTTAACTAAAATAAAACCTGAGTATTCTGACATTCTGCACAATCTGACACATTTCCCTGGTCCCTTGGTGTGTCAGATTAGACAGGTTCCACTATACTATCAGAGAACCAAATCCTTTTATTTTTAACTCCAAACAGCTACACTGAAATCAAACCCACCTCTAAAGATGACATATTTTGGCAACGTCCTGTGACGTCATCATATAATGAATCCATTGAATCTGTTTGGCTGTCTTGACTATCTTCACATTTTACTTCCTGTTCTGATGAATCTGTTTGGCTGTCTTGACTATCTTCATATTTTGCTTCCTGGTCTGATTTATTTAATGTCTTCTCAATTCTGTTTTCTTCCTTAGGATTCGGGGTAAACAAAGACTGAGAGGATGTAAAATTTGATTGAATAATGTCACTTTTAGAATAGTCTTTCTTGTTCTTTTCTAAGTAATTATGAATAGACTCACAACATCCATCAACATCTAATTTGTCAACATTTTCGGTACTCTTAATTTGCAATTGTTCCTGTCTTAACCCTACAGCATTTGAATTGTGCTTACTATTTGTTTCAGGCATATCATTTTTATCAATCTGTATATTGTCTACAAAATTAACAGGCATGGTCACAGGTTTAAGGCAATCAAAATTTGTGCATATTTTGTCTTCTTGACTTTGATGTTCCAGTTTATTAATAGTAGCTTTTGGTAACTTTTCTAGTACATTTACATCTGTGACTTCTCTAGCCACACTTACTTTCTGTTTCTTATCAATAAATTTCCCAAACTTCTGAACAGGCAGATCAAAATCTTTGTTTTCTTTCTTTCTTCTAGATTCATCAATAAGAAATTGAAAGATGGAAGAAATGATAAAAGGACTACCCATGGAAGACCACCTTCGTGTTGAATATTCCTTCTTTTCAACGAAACTTTCTTGTATTAATTTCAATGTGGATAGTTCAGGACTTTCAGTTTCATGAGATGAATCACAATTGCCATTATCAGAATTTTGTGAATCATTTCTCTCTGACAATTCCATTTTTTCCACACTGTTCTTAGAGATATTAGTTCTATCATTCTTTTTCAGTTGCTTTCTTTCAGTTGATGACTGAAATTTGTGAATGTGTATCTGTGGTTTATCAAAAATATCTTGGCTCTCTGGTATGGTAATTTCTTCATTATCTTCAAGACATGTGTCATCAAAATTTGTGTTTCCGCATAGTGTTTGAAGATCACGTTTTTCGGTAAAAGAGTTGTGCAATTGAATTTCTCCTTTTTTCTGTGTAGCAACCATGGGAACAGAATTGATTACTGTTTCCTTTTTATCATCTATCTTAACTTGCTTTATACTTGAAGTTTTCTTCTTTCGTGGCCGTCCTCTCCTCTTTAAAGGTTTGTCTGTAACAGATGAAACACTTGAAGCTGTGGAGTCTTGTGATGACATTGAAAACCTGTTGTTAGCTGTCTTATCAATATGAATTATTTCTAATTTATCTATAACATTCTCATTACTTATCCCTAGGTCACAATTTACAGAGGTTTCAGTGGAAGTAGGTTGTCTCCCCTGTTTTACATTGTCAAAGTCACACTTTCCTTGATATCTTACTTCCATCTTTTCTAAAGGATTATTTGATGTGCATTCAATAACAACATCTTGAGAAAATTCAGAAACATCTGCTCTGTTATTCTTGTCTTTGTTGATGTCTTTAACAGCATTTCCTTTTTCTTTCTGCCTTGAATTCTCACTAAACAAGGGGCTTACCTGAAATGCTGTCTTTGCTAAAATTGGTTTCTGCTTGATTTTAGAAATTCTCCCTTTTCTCTTAGGTTGTGAGTTTTCTTGCATGCTTCCAAACAAAGTCTCTTGTGAAGATGACAAAAGATTAGTTTTCCAGTCCAAATTAAATGATGTATGTGTTACTTCAATCTTATTTAATGTATCCTGATCACGTTCATCTTGTACAAATGCTTTATTCAAGTCTTCTACTAAAGTAATGTCTGCAGTACATTCAACAACAGTTTTTTCAGAAGGCATGTCACAATGTCTGCTTGGAATGTAATTAAATTCTTGTCCACTTTCTTCAGAATTTGTTTGTGATTGATCTTTAATTATCTTATTTTTTACAGTATATATTGACAATCTGCTGTCTTTTCTATATTTTAAAGGCCATCCTTCTCTTTTCCCTGCCAAAGACAAACATTCTTGTGTTAAATTATTCTGACTGCATGCTAAATATCCACTTTTTCCTGCACCACTTTCAACGCTGGTACATGAAGTCTTTGTTGAACAATCGCTTTCTAATTTGGAAACATGACCGGCCTTTAAATTCTTGCTCCTTTCCTTTCTTTCATCTTTTTCAGGCAAATTAATTTCTAGTATACTGTCTTGTTCTATTTTATCTTCAGAAGATTTTCCATTACCACTAGTAAACATTAGGTCTAAACCTTCCTCATCTTTGTATAACTTCTGTTGTAACAGTAACAAACTATCTGAATCTGTCTCATATTCTATTGGAGCATCCTTCTTGTTACATTTGTGCTGAATTTTTTTTATTATCTCCCCCGAATTATCCAGATTTATCTCCCTTTCACTGCTGACTTCATCACGGTTTGTCCTGTCGCTTGTCTTCCATTTTTGTTTCTCAACAGTGTTTACATCAGTCAAACATTTTGACTTCCTCTTCCTTATCAGTGATAGACGTATTTTTGTCTCCAACCTTGAATTCTGCAAATCATCGGAGGATATATTTGTAGTATTAGAAGATAGAGGCTGAGAATCAGCAATTACAATAGGCAATTCTTCAGAATCTCCATTGTGTATTTTTTTTATACTTGAGTTGCATTTCATAACGTGTTTATCTAGGGTTGTATCTTCAATAACATTTTCTGAAATTGTATTCTCATTTTTATTATGAGGTTCTTCTTTAATAACATTTTTTTCTGTACTGAACTTGTTGGTTTTAACATCGAATTGACCATCTTCAAAATTAACAGCAGATCTAGAGCCTGGAGGTGTTGGTTCAAAAGAATTGAACAATATTCCATTATGAAAATTTGACATTTCTCTTTTTGATCTTGGATCACTGCTTGGGACATTTGTCTGAAAGGTTGGTTGCTTGCCAGTAGTATAATCAATTTCTGTAGTTTTAGACACCAAATTAATTCTGTTTCTATACTTTTCAGGTTTATTTACTTCCTTTAGTTTTTGCTGCACATGTTCTTTTGCTTTGAGAACTTTATTGACTTTCTGCAAAAAATAATAATAATAAAATTGACAAATGTTACACCAAGTATTATAATATTTCATATTTTTGTGATAATGGTCACAAAATATTTATAGGAACATTCATACATTAGTCCTACAAAGTTACAGTTCAAATGGAACAGTATTTTTTAATCAGATGTCATGGTCATATGGTAGTTGGATTTACAACTACCTATGCAATCAGTGCCTATCACCTCTAAAGTTTGTCAGTGGTTTGTGGCAGGCCTGTAGTTTTGTCAGAGTACTCCAGTTTCTTCCACCAACAAAACTGACTGCCACGATATAAATGAAATATTGTGGAAAGTGGCATTAAACACCATGACCTCCCTAGCGAATTAAACACTGTTATTTCTCAAGATCGGAATATTGAATTGTAGATTTTTAATGAAATGAAGAATCTATTTTGAGTACAATCCATAGATAATCAAATATTTTTGTTGTGATACAAGAAAAGATAGCATAGCAGATTATATATAGAATTTCTTAATGCCTACAATTCTTAATATTCAGACCAGGTTAATCACTTGTTAATCACTCATTAACATGGTCTGAATATTAAGAATTGTAGGCATTAAGAAATTTAATCAGGCCTTATGGTTATAACAAATTACAGTATATGTTTTGTACTCCAAAATCTTCCTATCATATCCCCGTATAAACTGAGCAAGTCGAGTAGTGTTTGTGTGTGCTTAATTTTTTTGGGTCATCACTGCAACGTTTTGACTTTAAGGCCAACATATTGTAAATAAAACCTGTAGTTTCTTTTCTTTCCTTTCTATTTTCTTCCTTAGGTCAATAAGCTTCTTCATTTTCTCTTCACGTTCCTAAAAATACAAAATTCATTTATACATATTATTGGGAATCGGCTAAAAAAAAGTAATTGTAATTGATTAATCAGAATAATCAAATGCTTGTCACGGATTCCATTTTCTATTATAATCAGAATGTGTTGTTTGTTAAATAAGTTAACTGAAAATATTTTCTATTCCATAAATGATGGTTATTCCGACATAGACCAAGGGAAAGACAGACAACTGATGCTAAAACAAAGTCCATTGTTCGATATCTACCATTCAAATAAACCACACACATGTATATTGTGCATTAATACAACGAATGCTATACCTTTTCATTTTCCATTTTCCTTAACTGTATTCTGGCTTTAGTTTTACCAACTATAACATCTTTCTTTTAATTCACAGATTCAGGACTTTTGAAAAATATCTTCTTTATTTTTTGTTTATATCTGCTATACTTTTCTTGGAACTTGGCTAAGCTAGTAGATCGTAATTACACATACTTTGTACTTCTATCTGTGAAATAAATGGGAAAAAATATTTGTATTACAATCATACATGTACATGTATCCTCTATGACACGTTTCTGAAATAACCTTCATCAGGTACGTTCAAAGTCGAAAGGCTGAAAAGCCAAATAATTCTTAAAATTTTGGGAGAAAGTAAACCAAAGTGCCTAAACAGGATAACCAAAATCAGCTAAGGTCACCTACAATGTATGTCTGAGGGAGGAGAACTAAACAGGATAACCAAAATCAGCTAAGGTCACCTACAATGTATGTCTGAGGGAGGAGAACTAAACAGGATAACCAAAATCAGCTAAGGTCACCTACAATGTATGTCTGAGGGAGGAGAACTAAACAGGATAACCAAAATCAGCTAAGGTCACCTACAATGTATGTCTGAGGGAGGAGAACTAAACAGGATAACCAAAATCAGCTAAGGTCACCTACAATGTATGTCTGAGGGAGGAGAACTAAACAGGATAACCAAAATCAGCTAAGGTCACCTACAATGTATGTCTGAGGGGGGGGGGGGGGGAAACTAAACAGGATAACCAAAATCAGCTAAGGTCACCTACAATGTATGTCTGAGGGAGGAGAACTAAACAGGATAACCAAATCAGCTAAGGTCACCTACAATGTATGTCTGAGGGAGGAGAACTAAACAGGATAACCAAAATCAGCTAAGGTCACCTACAATGTATGTCTGAGGGAGGAGAACTAAACAGGATAACCAAAATCAGCTAAGGTCACCTACAATGTATGTCTGAGGGAGGAGAACTAAACAGGATAACCAAAATCAGCTAAGGTCACCTACAATGTATATCTGAGGGAGGAGAACTAAACAGGATAACCAAAATCAGCTAAGGTCACCTACAATGTATGTCTGAGGGAGGAGAACTAAACAGGATAACCAAAATCAGCTAAGGTCACCTACAATGTATGTCTGAGGGAGGAGAACTAAACAGGATAACCAAAATCAGCTAAGGTCACCTACAATGTATGTCTGAGGGAGGAGAACTAAACAGGATAACCAAAATCAGCTAAGGTCACCTACAATGTATGTCTGAGGGGGGAGAACTAAACAGGATATCCAAAATCAGCTAAGGTCACCTACAATGTATGTCTGAGGGAGGAGAACTAAACAGGATAACCAAAATCAGCTAAGGTCACCTACAATGTATGTCTGAGGGAGGAGAACTAAACAGGATAACCAAAATCAGCTAAGGTCACCTACAATGTATGTCTGAGGGAGGAGAACTAAACAGGATAACCAAAATAGGCTAAGGTCACCTACAATGTATGTCTGAGGGAGGAGAACTAAACAGGATAACCAAAATCAGCTAAGGTCACCTACAATGTATGTCTGAGGGAGGAGAACTAAACAGGATAACCAAAATCAGCTAAGGTCACCTACAATGTATGTCTGAGGGAGGAGAACTAAACAGGATAACCAAAATCAGCTAAGGTCACCTACAATGTATGTCTGAGGGAGGAGAACTAAACAGGATAACCAAAATCAGCTAAGGTCACCTACAATGTATGTCTGAGGGAGGAGAACTAAACAGGATAACCATAATCAGCTAAGGTCACCTACAATGTATGTCTGAGGGAGGAGAACTAAACAGGATAACCAAAATCAGCTAAGGTCACCTACAATGTATGTCTGAGGGAGGAGAACTAAACAGGATAACCAAAATCAGCTAAGGTCACCTACAATGTATGTCTGAGGGAGGAGAACTAAACAGGATAACCAAAATCAGCTAAGGTCACCTACAATGTATGTCTGAGGGAGGAGAACTAAACAGGATAACCAAAATCAGCTAAGGTCAACTACAGTGTATGTCTGAGGGAGGAGAACCTTAGGCTAAGGTCACCTACAATGTATGTCTGAGGGAGGAGAACTAAACAGGATAACCAAAATCAGCTAAGGTCACCTACAATGTATGTCTGAGGGAGGAGAACTAAACAGGATAACCAAAATCAGCTAAGGTCACCTACAATGTATGTCTGAGGGAGGAGAACTAAACAGGATAACCAAAATCAGCTAAGGTCACCTACAATGTATGTCTGAGGGAGGAGAACTAAACAGGATAACCAAAATCAGCTAAGGTCACCTACAATGTATGTCTGAGGGAGGAGAACCTTAGGCTAAGGTCACCTACAATGTATGTCTGAGGGAGCAGAACTAAACAGGATAACCAAAATCAGCTAAGGTCACCTACAATGTATGTCTGAGGGAGGAGAACTAAACAGGAGAACCTTAGGCTAAGGTGACCTACAATGTATGTCTGAGGGAGGAGAACCTTAGGCTAAGGTCACCTACAATGTATGTCTGAGGGAGGAGAACTAAACAGGATAACCAAAATCAGCTAAGGTCACCTACAATGTATGTCTGAGGGAGGAGAACTAAACAGGATAACCAAAATCAGCTAAGGTCACCTACAATGTATGTCTGAGGGAGGGGAACTAAACAGGATAACCAAAATCAGCTAAGGTCACCTACAATGTATGTCTGAGGGAGGGGAACTAAACAGGATAACCAAAATCAGCTAAGGTCACCTACAATGTATGTCTGAGGGAGGAGAACTAAACAGGATAACCAAAATCAGCTAAGGTCACCTACAATGTATGTCTGAGGGAGGAGAACTAAACAGGATATCCAAAATCAGCTAAGGTCACCTACAATGTATGTCTGAGGGAGGAGAACTAAACAGGATCACCAAAATCAGCTAAGGTCACCTACAATGTATGTCTGAGGGAGGAGAACTAAACAGGATAACCAAAATCAGCTAATGTCACCTACAATGTATGTCTGAGGGAGGAGAACTAAACAGGAGAACCTTAGGCTAAGGTGACCTACAATGTATGTCTGAGGGAGGAGAACCTTAGGCTAAGGTCACCTACAATGTATGTCTGAGGGAGGAGAACTAAACAGGATAACCAAAATCAGCTAAGGTCACCTACAATGTATGTCTGAGGGAGGAGAACTAAACAGGATAACCAAAATCAGCTAAGGTCACCTACAATGTATGTCTGAGGGAGGGGAACTAAACAGGATAACCAAAATCAGCTAAGGTCACCTACAATGTATGTCTGAGGGAGGGGAACTAAACAGGATAACCAAAATCAGCTAAGGTCACCTACAATGTATGTCTGAGGGAGGAGAACTAAACAGGATAACCAAAATCAGCTAAGGTCACCTACAATGTATGTCTGAGGGAGGAGAACTAAACAGGATATCCAAAATCAGCTAAGGTCACCTACAATGTATGTCTGAGGGAGGAGAACTAAACAGGATCACCAAAATCAGCTAAGGTCACCTACAATGTATGTCTGAGGGAGGAGAACTAAACAGGATAACCAAAATCAGCTAATGTCACCTACAATGTATGTCTGAGGGAGGAGAACTAAACAGGATAACCAAAATCAGCTAAGGTCACCTACAGTGTATGTCTGAGGGAGGAGAACCTTAGGCTAAGGTCACCTACAATGCATGTCTGAGGGAGGAGAACTAAACAGGATAACCAAAATCAGCTAAGGTCACCTACAATGTATGTCTGAGGGAGGAGAACTAAACAGGATAACCAAAATCAGCTAAGGTCACCTACAGTGTATGTCTGAGGGGGGAGAACTAAACAGGATAACCAAAATCAGCTAAGGTCACCTACAATGTATGTCTGAGGGAGGAGAACTAAACAGGATAACCAAAATCAGCTAAGGTCACCTACAATGTATGTCTGAGGGAGGAGAACTAAACAGGATAACCAAAATCAGCTAATGTCACCTACAATGTATGTCTGAGGGAGGAGAACTAAACAGGATAACCAAAATCAGCTAAGGTCACCTACAGTGTATGTCTGAGGGAGGAGAACCTTAGGCTAAGGTCACCTACAATGTATGTCTGAGGGAGGAGAACTAAACAGGATAACCAAAATCAACTAAGGTCACCTACAATGTATGTCTGAGGGAGGAGAACTAAACAGGATAACCAAAATCAGCTAAGGTCACCTACAATGTATGTCTGAGGGAGGGGAACTAAACAGGATAACCAAAATCAGTTAAGGTCACCTACAATGTATGTCTGAGGGAGGGGAACTAAACAGGATAACCAAAATCAGTTAAGGTCACCTACAATGTATGTCTGAGGGAGGAGAACTAAACAGGATAACCAAAATCAGCTAAGGTCACCTACAATGTATGTCTGAGGGAGGAGAACTAAACAGGATAACCAAAATCAGCTAAGGTCACCTACAATGTATGTCTGAGGGAGGAGAACTAAACAGGATAACCAAATTCAGCTAAGGTCACCTACAATGTATGTCTGAGGGAGGAGAACTAAACAGGATAACCAAAATCAGCTAAGGTCACCTACAATGTATGTCTGAGGGAGGAGAACTAAACAGGATAACCAAAATCAGCTAAGGTCACCTACAATGTATGTCTGAGGGAGGAGAACTAATCAGGATAACCAAAATCAGCTAAGGTCACCTACAATGTATGTCTGAGGGAGGAGAACCTTAGGCTAAGGTCACCTACAATGTATGTCTGAGGGAGGAGAACTAAACAGGATAACCAAAATCAGCTAAGGTCACCTACAATGTATGTCTGAGGGAGGAGAACTAAACAGGATAACCAAAATCAGCTAAGGTCACCTACAATGTATGTCTGAGGGAGGAGAACTAAACAGGATAACCAAAATCAGCTAAGGTCACCTACAATGTATGTCTGAGGGAGGAGAACTAAACAGGATAACCAAAATCAGCTAAGGTCACCTACAATGTATGTCTGAGGGAGGAGAACTAAACAGGATAACCAAAATCAGCTAAGGTCACCTACAATGTATGTCTGAGGGAGGAGAACTAAACAGGATAACCAAAATCAGCTAAGGTCACCTACAATGTATGTCTGAGGGAGGAGAACTAAACAGGATAACCAAAATCAGCTAAGGTCACCTACAATGTATGTCTGAGGGAGGAGAACTAAACAGGATAACCAAAATCAGCTAAGGTCACCTACAATGTATGTCTGAGGGAGGAAAACTAAACAGGATAACCATAATCAGCTAAGGTCACCTACAATGTATGTCTGAGGGAGGAGAACTAAACAGGATAACCAAAATCAGCTAAGGTCACCTACAATGTATGTCTGAGGGAGGAGAACTAAACAGGATAACCAAAATCAGCTAAGGTCACCTACAATGTATGTCTGAGGGAGGGGAACTAAACAGGATAACCAAAATCAGCTAAGGTCACCTACAATGTATGTCTGAGGGAGGAGAACCTTAGGCTAAGGTCACCTACAATGTATGTCTGAGGGAGGAGAACTAAACAGGATAACCAAAATCAGCTAAGGTCACCTACAATGTATGTCTGAGGGAGGAGAACTAAACAGGATAACCAAAATCAGCTAAGGTCACCTACAATGTATGTCTGAGGGAGGAGAACTAAACAGGATAACCAAAATCAGCTAAGGTCACCTACAATGTATGTCTGAGGGAGGAGAACTAAACAGGATAACCAAAATCAGCTAAGGTCACCTACAATGTATGTCTGAGGGAGGAGAACTAAACAGGATAACCAAAATCAGCTAAGGTCACCTACAGTGTATGTCTGAGGGGGGAGAACTAAACAGGATAACCAAAATCAGCTAAGGTCACCTACAATGTATGTCTGAGGGAGGAGAACTAAACAGGATAACCAAAATCAGCTAAGGTCACCTACAATGTATGTCTGAGGGAGGAGAACTAAACAGGATAACCAAAATCAGCTAAGGTCACCTACAATGTATGTCTGAGGGAGGAGAACTAAACAGGATAACCAAAATCAGCTAAGGTCACCTACAATGTATGTCTGAGGGAGGAGAACTAAACAGGATAACCAAAATCAGCTAAGGTCATCTACAATGTATGTCTGAGGGAGGAGAACTAAACAGGATAACCATAATCAGCTAAGGTCACCTACAATGTATGTCTGAGGGAGGAGAACTAAACAGGATAACCAAAATCAGCTAAGGTCACCTACAATGTATGTCTGAGGGAGGAGAACTAAACAGGATAACCAAAATCAGCTAAGGTCACCTACAATGTATGTCTGAGGGAGGAGAACTAAACAGGATAACCAAAATCAGCTAAGGTCACCTACAATGTATGTCTGAGGGAGGAGAACTAAACAGGATAACCAAAATCAGCTAAGGTCACCTACAATGTATGTCTGAGGGAGGAGAACTAAACAGGATAACCAAAATCAGCTAAGGTCACCTACAATGTATGTCTGAGGGAGGAGAACTAAACAGGATAACCAAAATCAGCTAAGGTCACCTACAGTGTATGTCTGAGGGAGGAGAACCTTAGGCTAAGGTCACCTACAATGTATGTCTGAGGGAGGAGAACTAAACAGGATAACCAAAATCAACTAAGGTCACCTACAATGTATGTCTGAGGGAGGAGAACTAAACAGGATAACCAAAATCAGCTAAGGTCACCTACAATGTATGTCTGAGGGAGGAGAACTAAACAGGATAACCAAAATCAGCTAAGGTCACCTACAGTGTATGTCTGAGGGGGGAGAACTAAACAGGATAACCAAAATCAGCTAAGGTCACCTACAATGTATGTCTGAGGGAGGAGAACTAAACAGGATAACCAAAATCAGCTAAGGTCACCTACAATGTATGTCTGAGGGAGGAGAACTAAACAGGATAACCAAAATCAGCTAAGGTCACCTACAATGTATGTCTGAGGGAGGAGAACTAAACAGGATAACCAAAATCAGCTAAGGTCACCTACAATGTATGTCTGAGGGAGGAGAACTAAACAGGATAACCAAAATCAGCAAAGGTCACCTACAATGTATGTCTGAGGGAGGAGAACCTTAGGCTAAGGTCACCTACAATGTATGTCTGAGGGAGGAGAACTAAACAGGATAACCAAAATCAGCTAAGGTCACCTACAATGTATGTCTGAGGGAGGAGAACTAAACAGGATAACCAAAATCAGCTAAAGTCACCTACAATGTATGTCTGAGGGAGGAGAACCTTAGGCTAAGGTCACCTACAATGTATGTCTGAGGGGGGAGAACTAAACAGGATAACCAAAATCAGCTAAGGTCACCTACAATGTATGTCTGAGGGAGGAGAACTAAAAAGGATAACCAAAATCAGCTAAGGTCACCTACAATGTATGTCTGAGGGAGGAGAACTAAACAGGATAACCAAAATCAGCTAAGGTCACCTACAGTGTATGTCTGAGGGGGGAGAACTAAACAGGATAACCAAAATCAGCTATGGTCACCTACAATGTATGTCTGAGGGAGGAGAACTAAACAGGATAACCAAAATCAGCTAAGGTCACCTACAATGTATGTCTGAGGGAGGAGAACTAAACAGGATAACCAAAATCAGCTAAGGTCACCTACAATGTATGTCTGAGGGAGGAGAACTAAACAGGATAACCAAAATCAGCTAAGGTCACCTACAATGTATGTCTGAGGGAGGAGAACTAAACAGGATAACCAAAATCAGCTAAGGTCACCTACAATGTATGTTTGAGGGAGGAGAACTAAACAGGATAACCAAAATCAGCTAAGGTCACCTACAATGTATGTCTGAGGGAGGAGAACTAAACAGGATAACCAAAATCAGCTAAAGTCACCTACAATGTATGTCTGAGGGAGGAGAACCTTAGGCTAAGGTCACCTACAATGTATGTCTGAGGGGGGAGAACTAAACAGGATAACCAAAATCAGCTAAGGTCACCTACAATGTATGTCTGAGGGAGGAGAACTAAAAAGGATAACCAAAATCAGCTAAGGTCACCTACAATGTATGTCTGAGGGAGGAGAACTAAACAGGATAACCAAAATCAGCTAAGGTCACCTACAATGTATGTCTGAGGGAGGGGAACTAAACAGGATAACCAAAATCAGTTAAGGTCACCTACAATGTATGTCTGAGGGAGGAGAACTAAACAGGATAACCAAAATCAGCTAAGGTCACCTACAATGTATGTCTGAGGGAGGAGAACTAAACAGGATAACCAAAATCAGCTAAGGTCACCTACAATGTATGTCTGAGGGAGGAGAACTAAACAGGATAACCAAAATCAGCTAAGGTCACCTACAATGTATGTCTGAGGGAGGAGAACTAAACAGGATAACCAAAATCAGCTAAGGTCACCTACAATGTATGTCTGAGGGAGGAGAACTAAACAGGATAACCAAAATCAGCTAAGGTCACCTACAATGTATGTCTGAGGGAGGAGAACTAATCAGGATAACCAAAATCAGCTAAGGTCACCTACAATGTATGTCTGAGGGAGGAGAACCTTAGGCTAAGGTCACCTACAATGTATGTCTGAGGGAGGAGAACCTTAGGCTAAGGTCACCTACAATGTATGTCTGAGGGAGGAGAACTAAACAGGATAACCAAAATCAGCTAAGGTCACCTACAATGTATGTCTGAGGGAGGAGAACTAAACAGGATATCCAAAATCAGCTAAGGTCACCTACAATGTATGTCTGAGGGAGGAGAACTAAACAGGATCACCAAAATCAGCTAAGGTCACCTACAATGTATGTCTGAGGGAGGAGAACTAAACAGGATAACCAAAATCAGCTAATGTCACCTACAATGTATGTCTGAGGGAGGAGAACTAAACAGGATAACCAAAATCAGCTAAGGTCACCTACAGTGTATGTCTGAGGGAGGAGAACCTTAGGCTAAGGTCACCTACAATGCATGTCTGAGGGAGGAGAACTAAACAGGATAACCAAAATCAACTAAGATCACCTACAATGTATGTCTGAGGGAGGAGAACTAAACAGGATAACCAAAATCAGCTAAGGTCACCTACAATGTATGTCTGAGGGAGGAGAACTAAACAGGATAACCAAAATCAGCTAAGGTCACCTACAGTGTATGTCTGAGGGGGGAGAACTAAACAGGATAACCAAAATCAGCTAAGGTCACCTACAATATATGTCTGAGGGAGGAGAACTAAACAGGATAACCAAAATCAGCTAAGGTCACCTACAATGTATGTCTGAGGGAGGAGAACTAAACAGGATAACCAAAATCAGCTAATGTCACCTACAATGTATGTCTGAGGGAGGAGAACTAAACAGGATAACCAAAATCAGCTAAGGTCACCTACAGTGTATGTCTGAGGGAGGAGAACCTTAGGCTAAGGTCACCTACAATGTATGTCTGAGGGAGGAGAACTAAACAGGATAACCAAAATCAACTAAGGTCACCTACAATGTATGTCTGAGGGAGGAGAACTAAACAGGATAACCAAAATCAGCTAAGGTCACCTACAATGTATGTCTGAGGGAGGAGAACTAAACAGGATAACCAAAATCAGCTAAGGTCACCTACAGTGTATGTCTGAGGGGGGAGAACTAAACAGGATAACCAAAATCAGCTAAGGTCACCTACAATGTATGTCTGAGGGAGGAGAACTAAACAGGATAACCAAAATCAGCTAAGGTCACCTACAATGTATGTCTGAGGGAGGAGAACTAAACAGGATAACCAAAATCAGCTAAGGTCACCTACAATGTATGTCTGAGGGAGGAGAACTAAACAGGATAACCAAAATCAGCTAAGGTCACCTACAATGTATGTCTGAGGGAGGAGAACCTTAGGCTAAGGTCACCTACAATGTATGTCTGAGGGAGGAGAACTAAACAGGATAACCAAAATCAGCTAAGGTCACCTACAATGTATGTCTGAGGGAGGAGAACTAAACAGGATAACCAAAATCAGCTAAAGTCACCTACAATGTATGTCTGAGGGAGGAGAACCTTAGGCTAAGGTCACCTACAATGTATGTCTGAAGGGGGAGAACTAAACAGGATAACCAAAATCAGCTAAGGTCACCTACAATGTATGTCTGAGGGAGGAGAACTAAAAAGGATAACCAAAATCAGCTAAGGTCACCTACAATGTATGTCTGAGGGAGGAGAACTAAACAGGATAACCAAAATCAGCTAAGGTCACCTACAATGTATGTCTGAGGGAGGGGAACTAAACAGGATATCCAAAATCAGTTAAGGTCACCTACAATGTATGTCTGAGGGAGGAGAACTAAACAGGATAACCAAAATCAGCTAAGGTCACCTACAATGTATGTCTGAGGGAGGAGAACTAAACAGGATAACCAAAATCAGCTAAGGTCACCTACAATGTATGTCTGAGGGAGGAGAACTAAACAGGATAACCAAATTCAGCTAAGGTCACCTACAATGTATGTCTGAGGGAGGAGAACTAAACAGGATAACCAAAATCAGCTAAGGTCACCTACAATGTATGTCTGAGGGAGGAGAACTAAACAGGATAACCAAAATCAGCTAAGGTCACCTACAATGTATGTCTGAGGGAGGAGAACTAATCAGGATAACCAAAATCAGCTAAGGTCACCTACAATGTATGTCTGAGGGAGGAGAACCTTAGGCTAAGGTCACCTACAATGTATGTCTGAGGGAGGAGAACTAAACAGGATAACCAAAATCAGCTAAGGTCACCTACAATGTATGTCTGAGGGAGGAGAACTAAACAGGATAACCAAAATCAGCTAAGGTCACCTACAATGTATGTCTGAGGGAGGAGAACTAAACAGGATAACCAAAATCAGCTAAGGTCACCTACAATGTATGTCTGAGGGAGGAGAACTAAACAGGATAACCAAAATCAGCTAAGGTCACCTACAATGTATGTCTGAGGGAGGAGAACTAAACAGGATAACCAAAATCAGCTAAGGTCACCTACAATGTATGTCTGAGGGAGGAGAACTAAACAGGATAACCAAAATCAGCTAAGGTCACCTACAATGTATGTCTGAGGGAGGAGAACTAAACAGGATAACCAAAATCAGCTAAGGTCACCTACAATGTATGTCTGAGGGAGGAGAACTAAACAGGATAACCAAAATCAGCTAAGGTCACCTACAATGTATGTCTGAGGGAGGAAAACTAAACAGGATAACCATAATCAGCGAAGGTCACCTACAATGTATGTCTGAGGGGGGAGAACTAAACAGGATAACCAAAATCAGCTAAGGTCACCTACAATGTATGTCTGAGGGAGGAGAACTAAACAGGATAACCAAAATCAGCTAAGGTCACCTACAATGTATGTCTGAGGGAGGAGAACTAAACAGGATAACCAAAATCAGCTAAGGTCACCTACAATGTATGTCTGAGGGAGGAGAACTAAACAGGATAACCAAAATCAGCTAAGGTCACCTACAATGTATGTCTGAGGGAGGAGAACTAAACAGGATAACCAAAATCAGCTAGGGTCACCTACAGTGTATGTCTGAGGGGGGAGAACTAAACAGGATAACCAAAATCAGCTAAGGTCACCTACAATGTATGTCTGAGGGAGGAGAACTAAACAGGATAACCAAAATCAGCTAAGGTCACCTACAATGTATGTCTGAGGGAGGAGAACTAAACAGGATAACCAAAATCAGCTAAGGTCACCTACAATGTATGTCTGAGGGAGGAGAACTAAACAGGATAACCAAAATCAGCTAAGGTCACCTACAATGTATGTCTGAGGGAGGAGAACTAAACAGGATAACCAAAATCAGCTAAGGTCACCTACAATGTATGTCCGAGGGAGGAGAACTAAACAGGATAACCATAATCAGCTAAGGTCACCTACAATGTATGTCTGAGGGAGGAGAACTAAACAGGATAACCAAAATCAGCTAAGGTCACCTACAGTGTATGTCTGAGGGAGGAGAACCTTAGGCTAAGGTCACCTACAATGTATGTCTGAGGGAGGAGAACTAAACAGGATAACCAAAATCAACTAAGGTCACCTACAATGTATGTCTGAGGGAGGAGAACTAAACAGGATAACCAAAATCAGCTAAGGTCACCTACAATGTATGTCTGAGGGAGGAGAACTAAACAGGATAACCAAAATCAGCTAAGGTCACCTACAGTGTATGTCTGAGGGGGGAGAACTAAACAGGATAACCAAAATCAGCTAAGGTCACCTACAATGTATGTCTGAGGGAGGAGAACTAAACAGGATAACCAAAATCAGCTAAGGTCACCTACAATGTATGTCTGAGGGAGGAGAACTAAACAGGATAACCAAAATCAGCTAAGGTCACCTACAATGTATGTCTGAGGGAGGAGAACTAAACAGGATAACCAAAATCAGCTAAGGTCACCTACAATGTATGTCTGAGGGAGGAGAACTAAACAGGATAACCAAAATCAGCTAAGGTCACCTACAATGTATGTCTGAGGGAGGAGAACTAAACAGGATAACCAAAATCAGCTAAGGTCACCTACAATGTATGTCTGAGGGAGGAGAACTAAACAGGATAACCAAAATCAGCTAAGGTCACCTACAATGTATGTCTGAGGGAGGAGAACTAAACAGGATAACCAAAATCAGCTAAGGTCACCTACAATGTATGTCTGAGGGAGGAGAACTAAACAGGATAACCAAAATCAGCTAAGGTCACCTACAATGTATGTCTGAGGGAGGAGAACTAAACAGGATAACCAAAATCAGCTAAGGTCACCTACAATGTATGTCTGAGGGAGGAAAACTAAACAGGATAACCATAATCAGCTAAGGTCACCTACAATGTATGTCTGAGGGAGGAGAACTAAACAGGATAACCAAAATCAGCTAAGGTCACCTACAATGTATGTCTGAGGGAGGAGAACTAAACAGGATAACCAAAATCAGCTAAGGTCACCTACAATGTATGTCTGAGGGAGGGGAACTAAACAGGATAACCAAAATCAGCTAAGGTCACCTACAATGTATGTCTGAGGGAGGAGAACCTTAGGCTAAGGTCACCTACAATGTATGTCTGAGGGAGGAGAACTAAACAGGATAACCAAAATCAGCTAAGGTCACCTACAATGTATGTCTGAGGGAGGAGAACTAAACAGGATAACCAAAATCAGCTAAGGTCACCTACAATGTATGTCTGAGGGAGGAGAATTAAACAGGATAACCAAAATCAGCTAAGGTCACCTACAATGTATGTCTGAGGGAGGAGAACTAAACAGGATAACCAAAATCAGCTAAGGTCACCTACAATGTATGTCTGAGGGAGGAGAACTAAACAGGATAACCAAAATCAGCTAAGGTCACCTACAGTGTATGTCTGAGGGGGGAGAACTAAACAGGATAACCAAAATCAGCTAAGGTCACCTACAATGTATGTCTGAGGGAGGAGAACTAAACAGGATAACCAAAATCAGCTAAGGTCACCTACAATGTATGTCTGAGGGAGGAGAACTAAACAGGATAACCAAAATCAGCTAAGGTCACCTACAATGTATGTCTGAGGGAGGAGAACTAAACAGGATAACCAAAATCAGCTAAGGTCACCTACAATGTATGTCTGAGGGAGGAGAACTAAACAGGATAACCAAAATCAGCTAAGGTCACCTACAATGTATGTCTGAGGGAGGAGAACTAAACAGGATAACCATAATCAGCTAAGGTCACCTACAATGTATGTCTGAGGGAGGAGAACTAAACAGGATAACCAAAATCAGCTAAGGTCACCTACAATGTATGTCTGAGGGAGGAGAACTAAACAGGATAACCAAAATCAGCTAAGGTCACCTACAATGTATGTCTGAGGGAGGAGAACTAAACAGGATAACCAAAATCAGCTAAGGTCACCTACAATGTATGTCTGAGGGAGGAGAACTAAACAGGATAACCAAAATCAGCTAAGGTCACCTACAATGTATGTCTGAGGGAGGAGAACTAAACAGGATAACCAAAATCAGCTAAGGTCACCTACAATGTATGTCTGAGGGAGGAGAACTAAACAGGATAACCAAAATCAGCTAAGGTCACCTACAGTGTATGTCTGAGGGAGGAGAACCTTAGGCTAAGGTCACCTACAATGTATGTCTGAGGGAGGAGAACTAAACAGGATAACCAAAATCAACTAAGGTCACCTACAATGTATGTCTGAGGGAGGAGAACTAAACAGGATAACCAAAATCAGCTAAGGTCACCTACAATGTATGTCTGAGGGAGGAGAACTAAACAGGATAACCAAAATCAGCTAAGGTCACCTACAGTGTATGTCTGAGGGGGGAGAACTAAACAGGATAACCAAAATCAGCTAAGGTCACCTACAATGTATGTCTGAGGGAGGAGAACTAAACAGGATAACCAAAATCAGCTAAGGTCACCTACAATGTATGTCTGAGGGAGGAGAACTAAACAGGATAACCAAAATCAGCTAAGGTCACCTACAATGTATGTCTGAGGGAGGAGAACTAAACAGGATAACCAAAATCAGCTAAGGTCACCTACAATGTATGTCTGAGGGAGGAGAACTAAACAGGATAACCAAAATCAGCAAAGGTCACCTACAATGTATGTCTGAGGGAGGAGAACCTTAGGCTAAGGTCACCTACAATGTATGTCTGAGGGAGGAGAACTAAACAGGATAACCAAAATCAGCTAAGGTCACCTACAATGTATGTCTGAGGGAGGAGAACTAAACAGGATAACCAAAATCAGCTAAAGTCACCTACAATGTATGTCTGAGGGAGGAGAACCTTAGGCTAAGGTCACCTACAATGTATGTCTGAGGGGGGAGAACTAAACAGGATAACCAAAATCAGCTAAGGTCACCTACAATGTATGTCTGAGGGAGGAGAACTAAAAAGGATAACCAAAATCAGCTAAGGTCACCTACAATGTATGTCTGAGGGAGGAGAACTAAACAGGATAACCAAAATCAGCTAAGGTCACCTACAGTGTATGTCTGAGGGGGGAGAACTAAACAGGATAACCAAAATCAGCTAAGGTCACCTACAATGTATGTCTGAGGGAGGAGAACTAAACAGGATAACCAAAATCAGCTAAGGTCACCTACAATGTATGTCTGAGGGAGGAGAACTAAACAGGATAACCAAAATCAGCTAAGGTCACCTACAATGTATGTCTGAGGGAGGAGAACTAAACAGGATAACCAAAATCAGCTAAGGTCACCTACAATGTATGTCTGAGGGAGGAGAACTAAACAGGATAACCAAAATCAGCTAAGGTCACCTACAATGTATGTTTGAGGGAGGAGAACTAAACAGGATAACCAAAATCAGCTAAGGTCACCTACAATGTATGTCTGAGGGAGGAGAACTAAACAGGATAACCAAAATCAGCTAAAGTCACCTACAATGTATGTCTGAGGGAGGAGAACCTTAGGCTAAGGTCACCTACAATGTATGTCTGAGGGGGGAGAACTAAACAGGATAACCAAAATCAGCTAAGGTCACCTACAATGTATGTCTGAGGGAGGAGAACTAAAAAGGATAACCAAAATCAGCTAAGGTCACCTACAATGTATGTCTGAGGGAGGAGAACTAAACAGGATAACCAAAATCAGCTAAGGTCACCTACAATGTATGTCTGAGGGAGGGGAACTAAACAGGATAACCAAAATCAGTTAAGGTCACCTACAATGTATGTCTGAGGGAGGAGAACTAAACAGGATAACCAAAATCAGCTAAGGTCACCTACAATGTATGTCTGAGGGAGGAGAACTAAACAGGATAACCAAAATCAGCTAAGGTCACCTACAATGTATGTCTGAGGGAGGAGAACTAAACAGGATAACCAAAATCAGCTAAGGTCACCTACAATGTATGTCTGAGGGAGGAGAACTAAACAGGATAACCAAAATCAGCTAAGGTCACCTACAATGTATGTCTGAGGGAGGAGAACTAAACAGGATACCCAAAATCAGCTAAGGTCACCTACAATGTATGTCTGAGGGAGGAGAACTAAACAGGATAACCAAAATCAGCTAAGGTCACCTACAATGTATGTCTGAGGGAGGAGAACTAAACAGGATAACCAAAATCAGCTAAGGTCACCTACAGTGTATGTCTGAGGGGGGAGAACTAAACAGGATAACCAAAATCAGCTAAGGTCACCTACAATGTATGTCTGAGGGAGGAGAACTAAACAGGATAACCAAAATCAGCTAAGGTCACCTACAATGTATGTCTGAGGGAGGAGAACTAAACAGGATAACCAAAATCAGCTAAGGTCACCTACAATGTATGTCTGAGGGAGGAGAACTAAACAGGATAACCAAAATCAGCTAAGGTCACCTACAATGTATGTCTGAGGGAGGAGAACTAAACAGGATAACCAAAATCAGCTAAGGTCACCTACAATGTATGTCTGAGGGAGGAGAACTAAACAGGATAACCAAAATCAGCTAAGGTCACCTACAATGTATGTCTGAGGGAGGAGAACTAAACAGGATAACCAAAATCAGCTAAGGTCACCTACAATGTATGTCTGAGGGAGGAGAACTAAACAGGATAACCAAAATCAGCTAAGGTCACCTACAATGTATGTCTGAGGGAGGAGAACTAAACAGGATAACCAAAATCAGCTAAGGTCACCTACAATGTATGTCTGAGGGAGGAGAACTAAACAGGATAACCAAAATCAGCTAAGGTCACCTACAATGTATGTCTGAGGGAGGAGAACTAAACAGGATAACCAAAATCAGCTAAGGTCACCTACAATGTATGTCTGAGGGAGGAAAACTAAACAGGATAACCATAATCAGCTAAGGTCACCTACAATGTATGTCTGAGGGAGGAGAACTAAACAGGATAACCAAAATCAGCTAAGGTCACCTACAATGTATGTCTGAGGGAGGAGAACTAAACAGGATAACCAAAATCAGCTAAGGTCACCTACAATGTATGTCTGAGGGAGGGGAACTAAACAGGATAACCAAAATCAGCTAAGGTCACCTACAATGTATGTCTGAGGGAGGAGAACCTTAGGCTAAGGTCACCTACAATGTATGTCTGAGGGAGGAGAACTAAACAGGATAACCAAAATCAGCTAAGGTCACCTACAATGTATGTCTGAGGGAGGAGAACTAAACAGGATAACCAAAATCAGCTAAGGTCACCTACAATGTATGTCTGAGGGAGGAGAATTAAACAGGATAACCAAAATCAGCTAAGGTCACCTACAATGTATGTCTGAGGGAGGAGAACTAAACAGGATAACCAAAATCAGCTAAGGTCACCTACAATGTATGTCTGAGGGAGGAGAACTAAACAGGATAACCAAAATCAGCTAAGGTCACCTACAGTGTATGTCTGAGGGGGGAGAACTAAACAGGATAACCAAAATCAGCTAAGGTCACCTACAATGTATGTCTGAGGGAGGAGAACTAAACAGGATAACCAAAATCAGCTAAGGTCACCTACAATGTATGTCTGAGGGAGGAGAACTAAACAGGATAACCAAAATCAGCTAAGGTCACCTACAATGTATGTCTGAGGGAGGAGAACTAAACAGGATAACCAAAATCAGCTAAGGTCACCTACAATGTATGTCTGAGGGAGGAGAACTAAACAGGATAACCAAAATCAGCTAAGGTCACCTACAATGTATGTCTGAGGGAGGAGAAACTAAACAGGATAACCATAATCAGCTAAGGTCACCTACAATGTATGTCTGAGGGAGGAGAACTAAACAGGATAACCAAAATCAGCTAAGGTCACCTACAATGTATGTCTGAGGGAGGAGAACTAAACAGGATAACCAAAATCAGCTAAGGTCACCTACAATGTATGTCTGAGGGAGGAGAACTAAACAGGATAACCCAAAATCAGCTAAGGTCACCTACAATGTATGTCTGAGGGAGGAGAACTAAACAGGATAACCAAAATCAGCTAAGGTCACCTACAATGTATGTCTGAGGGAGGAGAACTAAACAGGATAACCAAAATCAGCTAAGGTCACCTACAATGTATGTCTGAGGGAGGAGAACTAAACAGGATAACCAAAATCAGCTAAGGTCACCTACAGTGTATGTCTGAGGGAGGAGAACCTTAGGCTAAGGTCACCTACAATGTATGTCTGAGGGAGGAGAACTAAACAGGATAACCAAAATCAACTAAGGTCACCTACAATGTATGTCTGAGGGAGGAGAACTAAACAGGATAACCAAAATCAGCTAAGGTCACCTACAATGTATGTCTGAGGGAGGAGAACTAAACAGGATAACCAAAATCAGCTAAGGTCACCTACAGTGTATGTCTGAGGGGGGAGAACTAAACAGGATAACCAAAATCAGCTAAGGTCACCTACAATGTATGTCTGAGGGAGGAGAACTAAACAGGATAACCAAAATCAGCTAAGGTCACCTACAATGTATGTCTGAGGGAGGAGAACTAAACAGGATAACCAAAATCAGCTAAGGTCACCTACAATGTATGTCTGAGGGAGGAGAACTAAACAGGATAACCAAAATCAGCTAAGGTCACCTACAATGTATGTCTGAGGGAGGAGAACTAAACAGGATAACCAAAATCAGCAAAGGTCACCTACAATGTATGTCTGAGGGAGGAGAACCTTAGGCTAAGGTCACCTACAATGTATGTCTGAGGGAGGAGAACTAAACAGGATAACCAAAATCAGCTAAGGTCACCTACAATGTATGTCTGAGGGAGGAGAACTAAACAGGATAACCAAAATCAGCTAAAGTCACCTACAATGTATGTCTGAGGGAGGAGAACCTTAGGCTAAGGTCACCTACAATGTATGTCTGAGGGGGGAGAACTAAACAGGATAACCAAAATCAGCTAAGGTCACCTACAATGTATGTCTGAGGGAGGAGAACTAAAAAGGATAACCAAAATCAGCTAAGGTCACCTACAATGTATGTCTGAGGGAGGAGAACTAAACAGGATAACCAAAATCAGCTAAGGTCACCTACAGTGTATGTCTGAGGGGGGAGAACTAAACAGGATAACCAAAATCAGCTAAGGTCACCTACAATGTATGTCTGAGGGAGGAGAACTAAACAGGATAACCAAAATCAGCTAAGGTCACCTACAATGTATGTCTGAGGGAGGAGAACTAAACAGGATAACCAAAATCAGCTAAGGTCACCTACAATGTATGTCTGAGGGAGGAGAACTAAACAGGATAACCAAAATCAGCTAAGGTCACCTACAATGTATGTCTGAGGGAGGAGAACTAAACAGGATAACCAAAATCAGCTAAGGTCACCTACAATGTATGTTTGAGGGAGGAGAACTAAACAGGATAACCAAAATCAGCTAAGGTCACCTACAATGTATGTCTGAGGGAGGAGAACTAAACAGGATAACCAAAATCAGCTAAAGTCACCTACAATGTATGTCTGAGGGAGGAGAACCTTAGGCTAAGGTCACCTACAATGTATGTCTGAGGGGGGAGAACTAAACAGGATAACCAAAATCAGCTAAGGTCACCTACAATGTATGTCTGAGGGAGGAGAACTAAAAAGGATAACCAAAATCAGCTAAGGTCACC